>JASPKZ010010694.1:0-1200000 GCA_030220185.1 Diploptera punctata
GAATAATGGAGAAATGTGATCGTATTTTCGAACATTAAATAGAATCTGATACACATATTATGGACACGCTGCAGTTTGTCCGACAATCCGTCACTTATGTCAGTTAGTAGAACGTCACAGTAGTCAAAATGCGGCATCACTAAAGTTTGGATTAAAATTCTTTTAAGAGTTGTAGGAAGAAAATGTTTAAGTCGCTTTAGGGAATGCATTATGGAGAAGATCCTTTTAGATGTTTGTTTTTACTTGCTCATGCCATTTAAAATTAGAATCTAAGTGAAATCCCAAGTTTTTAACGACGTCGGTATAAGGATTTGTTCATTATCTAATATGACAGCCGGCATATTGCCATTGTTTATGAGGTGTAATAGCCTTGGATGTCCGATAATTATTGCTTGCGTTTTGTTTACATTTAGTTTAGCCCATATTGTCTGGACCATAAAGATATATGCCTGAGGTCAGTGTTTACTTTGTCAATATATTCATTAATTTCGTCAGGCCTAAAGTGTGTGTAAATCTGTAGGTCGTCGGCGTAAAGATGATGCTTGCAGTTTTGTAGTTTCTTGGTCACGTCATTAATATAAATCGAGAAGAGAAGAGGAGCGAGGACGCCGCCTTGAGGTACCCCTTTCATTTTTATATAAAGTTTAATAAATTACCAACATCGTAGAGCTAATAGTCAGTACGAACCCGGCATTACTCATGGTTTTTCTATCGGCCGCATTGCTGAACACAATAGGAAAGGAATTCGAACTGTCCCTTTGTAATACAGGGCCAAGGTACTGTCAACTTGACATAATCCCCAAACTAACAAATTACACTTTCACAATAAGATACAAAATGACAGGTTTCCCAGTCTTAACGAGCAGGGGATGCTCTCCAAAACCAATTAAGATAAAAAGATATTGGCATGACAGGAGGCGTCTCTATCGGAGATGTGGTACTTAGTAAGTCGTTATAGGAAAATTATATATAATTATTTTGCCAAACTAAGAAAAATATATAGAGGGCTTGGACATCCCTTAGTAATGGAAAATGGGCGTACAACCAGCACCTTTGGAAACATGACTATATAGAAGAGGGGAAACCAACCCCAAAACTTGTAACATTTGTTAATTTGTAAAGAGGCCCAAAGCATATATGTGGGCGGACATAAAAATACCTAATAAACTAAATAAATTATTCGTGGAGTATCGCACATCACTTACGGTACTCGTTAGCCAGACGTCTAACAGGGCACACTTACATGATGGCCCGCAGTCTAATAGGGCGCACACTACTTGTTAGCCTGACGTCGAACAGGGAACATTAGTAGATAATCTCCTACATTGTGCTTTGGAACTCAAGAAAGCAGTTGGAGGACCGACTAGTGTATAACATCTAGGAAAATAAATTACTCCTTGTGTTAACTCCACAGCAGCCTCCAGTGATTTACCTGATTAGTCATATCACTTTAATCTTCCTTACGTGAACCTTAGATGAGAATCCAGCTCTTACCGAACACTAACATGAGCATTCCGGAGCATCAAACCGTCCAGGCACCCATATCCATCGGACGCCAAACCTAATCAACCTGAGCTAAAATCCTGTTACAAGTGTCTCCCAACAGTGGGACTTATATCCAAAGTAACATACGGCAAGTAGAAATCTTGTCCCATCATCCAACTTACAAGGGAACTGACACCCATTGCCTACTGAAATCCATCTTGAAATTTCTCCCAGAGAAACACTGTGATGTACCAAGGCCATGTCCAAAAAAATATTCTGTTTGTTAACTGCAAGGCACAGAAACGAAGCTAGAATTCAGCAGAGTACAGAGCAGATTGAATCCGTACATAAGTAAGAGTGTAGTGAAGTGAGGCAGCACGCTCGTACTGAGGGTTATGCAATCTCCCGAGTTGAATTATTTACCTATAGTTTAAATGGGAGATCTGGGCGCTGGATTTTAATGTCTTGCAGTTTAAAAGGCATATCATTTTTTAGACCCGGCCTTGATACATCACAACCCTTCTCTGGAAGACATTACAAGGTAGATTTCGGCATGGAATGTTGTCAGTTCCCTTGTTAGTACTAGTAGCGTCAATGGACTTTGTTTTTGCTAAATTCTTGGCTATTCCCAGCTTTTTCCTCCTGTTCATTTTCTATTATTATTGTGCTGAGCTATGTAATTTTCTATTTTCCACTTTTCCTGGGCAATCCCTGTGGATTCCATCCAAACACTCTTTAACATAATATCTAGTTCAATTCCGAGAGTGTGTCCAATTTATTACGATTTTTATAATATCATTCCGAATTTAGTTTTGCGATGTACAACTTAAGATACAATATATTCCTCTCTTCATTCTCTAGTGAAGGATTCTCTTTTCTTCTTACAACTCATGTGTAGAGCAAAGCTTCGAGATACTTTGCAGCACAAACTATAATTTTCACATATTTGGTCTTCAGTCCATTCCTAAACATGATGATTCAATTTCTGTCTTACAAAGGATGGTTTTATGTATAACAGGAGAGAAATATGTTCAAACCTAATGCAAATTCCACAAAATTTATTTACAGAAATTTAGCCATTCACATCTACTTGGAAAATTTCAACAATAAAAAAACACAAAAGGAAAATGATTAAGTCAAAAGTTTTATTTACACTAGCACTATTAATCGTATAGTCCATATTAGCGCAATCATAAGCTCTCCATACATCTATATCATGAGATAATATTTTCCAATCATTCCCTCCGTAATTTACTTCCTTCGGATGTTATTATCCCACACATTCTCGGCCTTCCTACTGAATGATTTCCACTTCGTTTTTCCTACAATAATTTTCCATTTCCCTACATTTTCAAAATGTCCCAATGTCATGTCAATCGGAGTCTACGAAATTTAATTCCTTATATTATGTCTGGTTTTCGATAAAGATCATGGAGTTCATTGTTAGGTTGTTTTCTACATCCATCTGTCTATATGTATCTGGTTGGTCAGTATGTTTTTTCTTTTTCTTATGTCTTAAAGTAAGAGAATTGATTCGCATCCTTGTAATATATAATCGCCATTTAAACATTTCTGAGACGACAAGACATCCCGTCATATACAATATAACCTATATCATGCGTTTCCAGGGTTGTTCCTCTGCATAATTCCTTTCTGTATTTTACCGTTGCAAGTTATTTGAATTCTGACACTTCTCCATAATTTGATTTTGATATTTTGCCTATACAATTACCACAATAAGGGTATAAATGTACTAATCAGTTATAAACATTTATTTTTCTAGGAAACTGCATTTGGAAATTATTTTGATGCAACGAAGAAAAACAAGCTAAATTGAAGATGTGAGATTGATAACAAAATTAAATGGAAGTCATTCAAATAATCCCAGCACTATGAGTGTGTAAAATAAATTATATGTGGAGGTAAAACTGTAGAAATCTATTTGGTAAGAATATTGTAGCCTGGATGGGTGCAACAAAATGGATTATTTCATTACACAACATATAAGATTATTGCATGAATGTTATGGTGAAAATAGGTATATTATATGAATTTAGATGTAAAAAAATTAATATACATATATTTATTTACATGCAGAAAAATTGCTCTAGAAAGCAGAACTTCAAACAAAATCACATATAGGTTTTTTCTATATATATATAAAATTTCTTGAATAAATGGAAAATATTACACGGTAATTAATTATGTGTGCAGCTACCAACTTCCGCTAGATTTGTGTCACTTGGAATTGTATAACCTTGAGCTGCTTCAAACAATGTAGTACAACACCTTCATTCTCGCTTTGTCATAATGTGACACTTAAATATGGACGTTTTCTTGAAATGCTATATAGAGAAATAAATAAAAAAAATATCACTCCACATGAGCAGATATTATTTGGTCTAAAATTGAATGAAGTTGTAGTTAAGGTATATTCAATTATTTGCCCACAATAGTTTCACATTTTGTACAATAGTGTCTTGGAAAAGCCGTACTGGCTGTAATGTATAATTCCCAAATATGTCTTCTTAATAAAGGAGCCGCCACATGTATATAGAGAAAGATTTGCGTTTAGATCGGTACTTGCTCAGGTAGCTCAGTTGGTAGAGCACTTGGTCTAGAGAACCAAGGGTCCCGGGTTCAAGTCCCGGTCTGAGCGTATAATTTTTCTCTTCAAATATGATTTATCCATCATTGAGATGTACGAAATCAATAATAAAAACTTGGAAAAAGCCGTACTGGCTGTAATGTATAATTCCCAAATATGTCTTCTTAATAAAGGAGCCGCCATTTGCAAGATAGAAGCATGGCTTCACAGCATTTGGTGGATGGGAATTACAATGTATATAGAGAAAGATTTGCGTTTAGATCGGTACTTGCTCAGGTAGCTCAGTTGGTAGAGCACTTGGTCTAGAGAACCAAGGGTCCCGGGTTCAAGTCCCGGTCTGAGCGTATAATTTTTCTCTTCAAATAGTGTCTTGTTGATCAGAGTAGTACATACATTAGTTTATGTTTTCAATTGAATTCTGAGAAGATACTGACATTTCATAGTTTATGAAACTTATTTTCTGAATAACGTAAACCCAAGCTTCGAGGTATAACTGTGATACCCCGATTCTTGAAGGGGTATAAATATCTGGATCTCTGACTGTTGTGCTGACATGATGCCTTTCTTGTCTTTCAGGCTATGCAAGTGAACCTGCAGGATGAATTCAAGATTTCAAGAATGAGCCGATGAAGGTACACCAGGACAGGTAGTGTTGCAGTGGTCGAACATCTGCTTCGGCAGGTAAGTAGTAGATCCGAGTCCCTGGTGTATAACCGGTGCAAACCCTTGTCCCGTGGGGAGATAATGAAATAACTGGGACACCCAGGTGACTGGGGAATAAATGGTCAGTATGTAAGTACTTGTTGTTTATGTCTTTTTGGTTACAATTATTATCATTATTATTATCATTGTTATTATATTATTATTATCATTGTTATTACATTATTTATTATTATTATTATTATTATTATTATTATCATTTTTATTGTCATTATTTTTATTATTATCACTTTAATTATTATTGTTATCCTTTTTATTTTTCATTATTTTTATTCCAATGTCATTAAAGTCAGTATTATTATAGTCCATTATTATATTTTCAGATTGAGTGTATGCTTGTATGAATGTTGGTCAGATACTATCCTGCGGGTACATGGAAACATCCAGGTATTATTTTCCCTTAAAAACTTTAATAAAGATGAAATTCACGATCTAATTTGTAATGTCTTTTGAGTATCTGATGTTATAATCATGTCATGTTTTTCTAGAATTTGTCATTGATTATGTGGCATTATTTGAATTCAAGATTCTGTGCAAGCAATCATCCCCCCCAGTCTCAAGACTCTTTTGGACTAACCGTGGAAAACTGTTTATTAAGTACATACATAAGATGGGGATGTACAGTGACTACGAATCATTCATTTTATGACAACCAGTATCTACTTATGTGGGTGATGATTTTTTTAATTTAAATTTGTAAATTGCATTTCTATAAAACCTCCCATTTTGAGTAGAGCAGACGTGTCATGTGTTAAGATAATTACCAACATGGAGATAAAAGTGTTGTACTACATTTGTATGAAGAACATGTGAATTCTATTCAGTGTAAATTGATGTTTGGTGACTAAAAATGTTAAATATACTTAGAAATTAGTTCCCGTGTAACAGTTTTTCTTCCGTAAAGAAATTTTCCATTGAATAAAAAAAAACTAGTATGTCACTTTGTTTCAAGTTGTGTTTGCTTGAGCAATGGTTAGATACATACATAATCTGCACTGTAAGTGTAACTCTTGTTTAAATATTGAGTTTATATTCAGTTGACATAATATTTCAAACTGAATTTTATACCAAGGTTCTCTGTTTTCCGTATTTACCAATCTATACCTTTCTTCGGATTTTTTAAGTGATGTAATTTTCATTCTTTGCTTTACAGACGATATTTAAATTTAAAATATAAAAATAGATACCTGAGGATCTCAATCTTCCTCAACATTGGATATAAGATGTGGAGTAATTTTGGAGCCTATGTTCCATCATCAGCTTGTAAATTCGTTCTAGTTTTTTTTTTTTTGAGACGCTTGTATAGAGCGTTGGCACATCACTGGGTGTGTTTTCATTAAGCAGGTGATGTGTTTCTGATTTCTTTTAATATCTCAATCTCTTTGACAATGTTGATCTTCAATTTTGTTGTTTTCTCTATGGATGATGGATAATATGTTATCGATGGAATTAAATTGATGACCTGTAGCTATGACATCCTTTCGAAAAACTTTATCAAGTCTGAAATCCTTAAAATGTTCATTATATCATATATATATCGTCCTTCTACCAATATAAAACTTATCACAGCTATTGCATTTTAGTTGGCAAACACACTTTGTTTTTTATAGATATCGGTTTCTTGTTTTACATGTAATTGTATTATTAATTTGTTTTTTGTTCTATATGCAAGTTCTTACATTTTATATCATATTTTTAATGGTTTTGGCCAGTTTTTGTGTTTTGAGATCAGCATACGTGAGAGTTGACCGTTTAGTTCTATTTTCGGTTCCAATTTCCCTACTTACTGCTGTTACGTTTATCAATTCTTCTCTCTTTATTTGTTATTTTAATATTGATTATTTCTTCATTAAACAGTCTTTGGAGGCTAGAAGTCTCATGTATTTTTAGTTATTTGTTATAATTTTCTTGCTAAAACGGAAGTTTTCTCATTCTGTTAATGAGGCTGGTAAAGGTACCGATTTCTTATTGTGGGAGGGTGTCTAGATTTTCTTGTAAATGCTAAGTGTATCATCAGTTGGTTTTCTATAAATGCTGATGTCTAAACTATTGCTATCTATTTAGATTTTCTGTTAGTGTGTTATCTAGATAGTTTGATTGCATTATTCCTCTGTGAATTTTATTTTTTCATGCATCTCTTTCAATTCAGTCAATACCATCATTTTCTATTGAATTCTCATTATCGTATATAATTAGAAGATAGTCGACATACCTTGTTAATACTTTTATGTTGAATTTTTCAAAGTGTTTGTCTTCTAGGTTCTGTAAAAAAGATTTCCGATATGAGTGCTGGATGTAGGGCTACCCACTGGTACAACCGTCCTTCTTGTATGAAAAACTCGTTATTAAATTTAAAATAATTTTGTTTTAATATAGTTGTTTTGTATATATTGCTTCAGTTTTGTCTTCTTTCAATTGTTCTTCTAATATCTGTATTGTTTCATCAATGGGAATATTTGTATATAGTTTTATGTTTCAAAGGGATACTATTCTTGTGTTAGTATTAATCGCTATGTTTTAAATTATGTTTGCTAGATTGTATGGAACTTTATATTGTGTATTTGTTTTTTATTGTTATTTTATATTTAAGTTCATTAGCAATCAGTTTTAGACCAGTCTTTGTAATTGGGTGGCGTTTAAGTAACTGATATTATATGTTTTATGGGTATACAGTAAAACTTGCTCTAAGCGGAATCTCATGGGACCAATTGTTTTCCACATTGGACAAAATTCCGCAATATAAAAAACTAAAACTTATTAATAATCTTGGATTATAGAATACCGTATATGTCTTTTTATGTACCTCGGATTATATTATTGTAGTTCCGCTGCCGTTGAAAAGTGGGGTATAAAAAAATTGCCCCATTTCGTCAGCGTTAAAAATGTCTCTTAGGCGCGTATCCTGAAATACAAGTGGGCATATGCAGTTTCGATTTTTCGCTCACTAACTACAATTTCGTCCACATTCTTTGATTCCCCCGAAAATTTCATTCCACACTACATTGTGTCGTCTTTTAAAAACTGTCCAGCCAACCTGAAGATTCCTTGAAATCATTATTCCCTTAGGGCATTTAACCAGAGCTAGAGCTGCACTTTGGAGCATCGGTCCGGAAACGTTCGGATATTTATTTTCAATCAATTTCACTTTTTCGCTTAATGAGAATGATAAATACCTTCCACCATCTTTATTTCGTAAATTCAGAACGTTACCTGTGAAAGATCGGTTTCGGAACTTAATTAATTTAAGATTACAATGCAATTGTTATTTGCAAGACAGGTATCTTTGTTTCGCATAACGGGTGTGCAATGAGGCCGAATCTATACAGGTAGAATCTATACAGTAAAAGCTCCTTATTCGCTGGGAATATGCCGCGAATACAGAAACCGCGAATATGGAATGGTAATTTGTATGCGTATATAGGGGATACGTTCCAAGGTTACCGAATAAATAAAAATTATCAAAATAAAATAAATTAATGAGAGATTTTGAATAATTTCTGTTATTTATTACTATCAGTTTTAGGCAATGACTTAAAGAACTTATTATTTTTTCCTGTTTTGCCGCTTATAAAAGGTCTTTCAATTAAGATGGGTATTCAGCTGTGAATTGTGCGATATAATTTCTTATTTTGCCTTCGGATTTCTTGATTCATTAACATTGAAACAGAGTGATATAGACGCAAACGACTCGCCAACGCGTATAAACGTCAAGCATTTTTATTTTACATTAAGCGGCAACACTATTTTTTTTTTCTCTTCGGTACTAATTATTTTTCTTTCCTTTTACTCGACATTATAAACTGGGAACAAAGCATAAGAGACACGTGTTATTCAATCAAAATTATTGCAACGAACAGGAAACAATAATATACCTATCGTGGCGATGGAGGCACATATCGGCATGTGAAATAAGACTACAGCTTTTAACAATGTCAGTGACAATTAGTTTTGTTTTGTCCATTTGGTTTGAATCAATATTTGTAAAAGCCGTCTTGGCACCTGCCTTCAGTTAAAATTAACTGCTGATGGTTAATAAATATATACCTTTCCGCTTTAATAATTTTTTGATGAATTGTGTAGAAATATCCTTCCGTTTCCCCATTGGACAAATTCAGTTTTATGCAAAATAAATGCACATTGAATTACTATTATTTCGCCGGGACAAATAAATTTGTTCACATTGGACATATTTCCGCATTTTTAACGTTCCGGATTATACAGGTCTTACTATATTTAGTTTATGAATTTTAGATAACGTTTTCATTATGGGTGCAGTAGGATTATTGTTTATCCATTTTGTAGTTGATTAATTTATTTTTTGCTTGGCGATTGTCTGTTAATTTGTCATGTTCTCGTCTTGGATGATTGCATTGCTTTTTAATAGATCTCTTATTTCTCTTTCAAATTTGTTATCTTTTTTATTTCATTTTCTTCTATAAATTGTTTTGTTTTGCTAATGTAATCATCAGCATTCTAAGGCGCGACAACTTCAAAGGTGAAAGTTTTGGCCTTCTCAACAATCCTCCATGCCAATCTGTCTCTTGCCATATTCAAATTAGTCACATTCATTTTATTTAGGATCGTTCATTTTGTCTCATCCACCCATCTGATCTTCGGTCTTCCAACTGCTCTGTCTCCTATAGGTTTCCATTTACAGAGTTTCTTGACCAGTCTCTGATCATCCATTCTTGGAAAATGTCCAAGCCAACCAATTCTGAGAATCTGAGAGATCTTATATGGTTTATTATATTCTGATTTTTGTAATTTGTTTAGTTAGTTATTTGTTTTGATTCTCCAACAGTTATCAGTTCCTCTATTTGCTCAAAATATTCTTCTTAGAATTTTTCTTTCAAAATTAATAATTTCTGTTTTGTTTCTTTTAGGACCCAAGTTTCACTAGCATATGTAACTACTGGTTTAATGAGTGTTTTTGTATAATCTTATTTTTGCTGTTTCTGATATTAATTTGCTTTTAATTAGATTCCATTTGCAAAATAAGCTTTATTCCTATTTACCAATCTTTCCTTAATTTCCTCTTTACGTCCATTTACTTTGGTACCTAGGTATTTAAATGATTCTACTGTGTTAATTTGCATGTCATGAATTTGTACATTTTCCGATTTTCTGTTGTGATTACTACATTTTAAATATTTTGTGTTATCTTGATTTATTATTAGACCAAATTTGTTTGATTCCTCTTTCAATGTTGTGAAGGTTTCACATAACGCTTGTTTGGTTCTTGCTGTGATCAGTATGTTATCTGCATAAGCTATACACTGTTGAGTTTTGTTGTAATGTTTCCCCTTAATTCCATTTTATTGACTATATAATCAATGATTAAGCCGAATAAGGTAGCTAAGAGGGGATCTCCTTGTTTGACTCCTGATTTAATGCTGAAATTTTCACTTCGTTTATTGTTGATTTTTACTTTAGAATTGTATCTATTGAAGTTAAGGATATCAATTGTATTAATTGGTGTGGTACTTGATAATACTTATGACATTCAATTATTTGTTTCCTATTGACAGAATCAAAAGCCTGTGTGTAATCTATAAACATATTATCCAGATCTACATTGTGTTGATAACACTTCTCAAAACTTTTCTGTATGATAAATATATTGTCTTTCGTTGATGTACTTTCTCACAGCCTACCCTTCGTGCCTCTTAGACACGTATGTCTAACCAACCATATAGGAATTCCAGTGGCGTGTATTGGATATTTTTTTAGGGTAAGTAATTTGGGATTAAGTGCCAGATTTAGGAAACTTTTTTTTTTCTGAAAGATTTTTTTACCGTTTCCAAAGGCATGGAGAGGAAACTAGTTTCTTTTGGATTTTGGCACTTATTCCCTTTTCAATTAAATTCCCTCTAAAATTTTAATTACATTATATGTATTACTTAGCTGTCTTCTAGTAACTAAAATGTAATTACTGAAAAAGAGAGGTATACTTGTCGGAAATTTTCATATTCAAATATTCTAAATATAATAAACAGTCTAAATTACTGAATCTGTAATTTAGTTGACCCAGTATAGTGTCAAACATTTGTACGTATTTTGTTTTGGTGTTCAAAGTTTCACGTGAAGTTCATTTAGTTTTTTTTTTTTTTTCATATTTGTTCAAAATTTCAAATTCTCCCCGTTTGTTTTCTAGGATTTTTTTCAATATTTTACTTTATGCAGTAATCAATATCATGAATATTTGCTTGCAGTTTATCAAATAAACGTCAGTTACAAGGAAAATATTAACAAATGTATTTAATATAAAATTGAAATCAAAATCTTGCATTGTGATTAAAAATCCATGGCAGCCATATAGGCTTCCTGATCCCAATGTTCTCATCTGGATCCGTATTTTTTCCAAAGACTGAAATTAAAACATCCCGATGCTCATGTACTGTTCCAACCAAATGAGAACTGTAATTTACCGCGTCGAAGACACTCTTGTCAACTGTTTATTTATTTCTTTCATCAAGAACCCGCATTCTTTGGTTTATTTTGAATAGGTAGCAGCTAGTCCATTGAAAGTATGAAAAAATGTATTTTTAATGACGGTCACGGATTAGAATAATACTAAATTCTGGCGATGGGCGTAGCAATGAACGAAAATTGCATCTGGAAAAGTGTTTTTTCACCTTCGAGGGCAGTCTCATTCCACCGGCACGGCCAGGACAGATGCTCCATAATAACGGCGTGGCAACGCTGCTCACATCCGAAAGAAGGAATCAGTTGGCAATCGCTATCCATTGTATAAGGGCTCGGCGGTTCTATCAGCACGAAATCCTAATGGAGCCGACTAATCGTTTATGGACTTGGCCACCGTCGATGACGTGCCGAAACACACGAGACAGCTGAGAGAAATTACTTGTCTGTTGCCTCATCTAGAACAATGCAAATAAAGATTCATTGAAATCCCTCTTTGATCTGCCCATTAATACGTTTGGTATTGACGGATTAAACAATTCTGGATTAAATTTGACTTTCCTGTAAATGTCGTAGAATGTTCTAATAGGTGCTTCAGTTTCTCGTCACATCCAATGAGTAATTTCACGAGTTCAACGTAATTGTATTTATTGATAGAGTCGCGTCATGATATCTCTTACTCTGACAAGAAAATAAACTACATCGATGAAGCGTTTCATTTTTTCTTACATGATTATTGAGTTGCAAATCCCGATTTTTTTTTTTTTGATTGTTCAACATATGTTCAGTTCTCGACTTAACCGAAGGTTTTTTTTATTTATAATGGACAGCAAATGATTTTTAGATAGTCTATGCTTTTTAATGACTTTATGTATGTTTTCCATGTAGCAATAGCCCGCACTGTTCCATAGAGATCTATCGTTATTAAATAGAAAACATGTCCAATAATACAGATTTTCCGTACGAGGACACCCTGTTAACCACTCGTTGCTATTGTGAAGTTGCGACTTCAAATGCCTTATTTAATTCAGGATTAAGTCCACCACTCGATTCTTATCTTCGAACGCGTACCAGGCAAAGTTACTTATTTACGTACTTGCCCCGACTGATTGTGAGCTTCCATATTTTCAACACTGCTTTGCACAAGAAGCTGAAGTGACTGACTGACTGTTGTTGACAGCTGTTTGCGCTGCCCAGTGTGCCTTTTGCTGGGACTGTTATTTGTCCCTTGACGGCGAATTCGCGTAGGTGTATGCAGTATTGGGTTTCGCTGTTTTTCCCTAGCCTATACGGCGGTTATATGGGGATTGATTCTATTTTAGCATGTGCTATTGCTATTGATATAATGTGGATGTTTGATTCCAAGGCAGATAAATCTCGCTTAATTGGGGCATCGGAAACCGTGTCGCTGATAACTTTCAGGACCGGAATGAGCCACGCCAATCTGCGCTGACCCCTCTGATCTTGGTTATTTCATGCTGAATACTACGGGTGGTTTAATGTGTCGAATATGTTTCTATGTGTAGTACGCCATTGTGGAAGGTGTCCTATATTGCGTACTATGGGGTTTCCATGATCATTTATATTTCGGAGCATGGATGTAATCCTTTCAGTTATGATACTATCAATATATGGTACCTTCGTGGCCTCGTGCATCTCCGTTATCCTTGTGTAACGCGGTGCCGAAAGTATAATTTTGAGACATTTGTTCTGCAATATCTGAAGTTTCTTTTTGTGGCATTTCGCAAGGATACTCAGAGATTCGCAGCCGTACAATAGCATACTACGGATCACGGCCACGTATAGAGTGACCTTGATCCTTCGGGACAGAGACGGCGGCTTGAAAAACGGATATAATATAGCTATACCTTGCTGAGCTTTAAAAGTGATATGGTCGATATGAGCTCTTAGTGTGAGTTTTTTTTATCCAATATTAGGCCTAAATATTTGACTGAAGTTTCTACTGGTAGGGGTTGCACACCCATAGTGAGCTGAATTGGACAGGGAAAGTTTGATTTGGTGAACAGGACGACTTGTGTTTTATTTGCATTAAGTTTAATGTTCCAGGAGCAAAACCATTCATATATTATGGTTATTGCTCGCTGGAATGTTGCAAGTCTGTGAGGAATGTATTTGAGTTTCGATTGCATGAAGAGACAAGTGTCATCAGCAAAGGAGGCTATTTGGAGTGATGGAGGTGAAGGAAGGTCCGAGACATATAGTGAGTACAATAAGGGTGAAAGGACAGCTCCTTGTGGAACTCCCGCCAGTATGGACTTCATGTCCGATTTATTACCACTTACTGAGACGTAGAAGGTTCTATTTCTCAGATAAGTGGAGATAATTTTAACTAAATTTGGATCAATTTGGAATTGTATTAGCTTGTAGATCAATCCGTTTATCCAAGTTGTGTCAAACGCTTTCTCAATGTCAAGGAAGACTGCTATTGTACTACGCTTGGCGTTGAAACCAGTGACAATTTGGTCTATAACCCTGGCCAGTTGCAGCGGTGTGCTGTGTGAATTTCTGAATCCAAATTGATGGTTAGGAATTAGTTCCTTATTTGTAACTTGAATTTTGAGTCTTGCCAAAGTGAGTTTTTCTAGGATTTTTCCTAGAACTGGCAGGAGGCTTATTGGTCGCAAATTGTCTGGATTATTTGGATTTTTACCTGGTTTCGGTAATACAATAACTTTAGCCATCTTCCAAGCTGCAGGGAAATGGTTAAGTTGTATGCAGGATTTAAATATGATGAGGAGACGTAGTAGCGCTTTGCGCGGTAGGTGCTTTATGGCTAGATTACTGATACGATCATGTCCTGGTGCACTTGTAGTGCGAAGGGCCTGGACATGAGAGCGTAAGTCAGCTAGATGGATATTGGGTCTTTCATTAGGGAAGGGAGCAACTAGAAAGGTGTCTACTCTGTCATTGACTTCAGCTTCGTGAACTGGCGTCGTTAGCTCTTGTGGTCTGAATCGGTCTGCAAGATTTTCCGCGAGAACTTGTGCTTGATCGTAAGGATGATAAGCCCAAGTTCCATTATTCTGAATTGCAGTCGGTTTAGAAGGCCTGCGGTTTGACTTTATTCTTTTTATAATCTCCCAAGGTGGGATCTTTTTTACATTAAAGTTAGCCAGGGAATTTTCCCATTGCGTAATTTGTGATCTTGCAGTCGTTCTTTGACCAGTCGAGCATAGCGATTGTAATCCTGCTTTGTTTGAGGTGCTCCATAGAGTCTGTACAGTTTGAGGGCTCTCCGCTTATCATCCAGGAGGTCGAGAAGTGTCTGATCTGTTTGTGTAGGACGTGTAGTGTTGTTGCGTGACGTGGCTGTGTCAATTGCGGTTTGAATAGAAGCCTGGAAGTCATATATGGAAGTCTCCAGTTCTTCAGTGGAGTTGATTCTCAGTCGAGGATTAATCCACTGCGAAAGGAGTCTTGAATAAATATTCCAGTCTGTATTCGTCGTGTGTGGCCGGAAGGGGGGCTGAAATAAGTACCTAGTAGTGAGCTTAAAGTGATGGGGACATGATCTGAGTTAAGCTCACCAGGTAATGTGCCTATTTGTGGAGAGATGTCGATATTTTTGGATAGTGCAATATCCAGGATATCGGAGCATAAGCCTTGCTGTGTGTTTCGAAAGAAGGTGTGTTCCCTTGGTGCTGAAATTTCAATGTTATGGTTGTTACAGAAGGTTTGTAAAACCATACCAGAAGCGTTGTGTACTCGATAGTTCCATGCGCGATGCTTAGCACTGAAATCGCCTGCCAGTAGGTACCTGGGCGAGAAGGATGTAAGGATGCGCATGTCATGTCGCGTGAGTGGACTGAGTGGTGATTTGTATATTCAAGCTATGAATATGTTTAAGTGTGATGCTATAGGAAGGATAATGCCAGTGGCTTCAATGAAGTGTAGCCCTGGGACAAAGATGTGTCTATGTGAGATGGATTTTTTAATACAGATTGCTGTACCACCAAGTGGTCCATTAATGCGGTCTGTACGATATATGTAGTAATCAGCGAGTCGGAATTTATCCTTTGGTTTCAGATGCGTCTCGCTGATTAGGAGTATGTCGATGTCGTGTGTGTGTAGTACAATGTCCAGTTCATGGATCTGAGAGGCAATTCCGTTGGCATTAAATGCCATGACATTAAGAAAGTGTCCCTCAGCGTGTTTATACATCGCTGAAACATAACGACATCATTTTTGTTAGGAACATCATACGTTCCATTGGGTTTTTTATAGTATTCAGCATGGGGGCCATGTTTTGTGCCAGGTTTTGTAGGTTAGGTGTAGCCATTGTGCTTCCTTGTGCTTGGGCCGAAGCAATGCGTTCCTGTAAGTTTATTTGAGGTTTAGATGGGATGCCAGAATTTACTGCAGCACTATAGGATATTTGGGGGTTTATTTTTTGGGAACTAAAAGTGCGTGCAGTAGTACTTTTCGCTTGTTTGGGTTGCCTGCTTCTTAGGTAGGCCTGATTAGCCTCCTCATACTTTGGGCATTTCCTGTATGAAGCAGGATGACCTATTTCTCCACAATTTGCACACTTTAGAAGAGAGGAATCAGATCGTGCTTCTTCTCGGACTGGACAATTTTTATGGCTGTGTTCTTTTGCACAGATAACGCATTTGGGAGTAAGTTTACAACAAGCAAATGTATGGTTGAATTTCTGGCACTGGAAGCATTGCTTGAGGCCAGAGCGAGGACGGTATGGCTCAAAGGAGACCACTGTACTGTACAATTTATCGAGATGATAAATTTGTTTGGATTTTTCATTGTTGGCGAGCTCGATTACATAAAGAGGGAATCTGTGGATAGAACCATCCTCATTTTTCTTCGATATTTGTTTGACACTATACGGACTTCATATTCTAGTTCCACGAGTTCAACTTTTAATGTTCTTCGATATCGACATTAGAGGGAAGCCTTTTCAGCATTACCCTCAGAAGGGTTGGTCTGTTTTATATTAGAAGGTATAATATTGCCTTCCAATAGAGTCGAAATATCGCGTTACAGTACATGTCTTCTTTGGTAGTGGTGCTATCTTTGGTAGTGGTGTAGTACCTGAGACCTTCGTTAGTGTTGACTATTTTGATGCCATTTGACATGAGTGTTTTCAGGGTTTTTGTATATTTTAACTAGGTCGGCACATGGCCTATTGAGTGTTATTGGAGGTGGCCTAGGACCTCTTTTGGGGTTAGAGTTGGCATTAGGAATAGTATTTGAAGGGTCCAGGTACTGGTGACTCGTCATGTGTGTTGTCTGTTTGTGAGTTACATGTGGATGGGTTCTCCTTACTGGATGGACCATTGTCCACATGCATTGTCTGTGATTGGTTTTGTGTCATTTGTGTATTTCTGTCTGTGGATGGTTTCTCTTTTGATTTATTAGAGTCACTCACCGTACCATGTTTGTGCACTGGCTTTTCCCTTACCTGACACACTGCGTGGTAGAGGAAACCGAGTTCACGTCTTCATTAGCCAGAATTGCGAATTTGTTGGACAATTCAAGCTGAAGGGTGTCCTCGCTGGCTGTTGTTTGCCGTGGCATTTTACATTCTGTCATTTTTTGTGGATTTTTCCTTTTGTGGCTATTTTTGCTTTCGCTAATGGACGGAAAGTCTTTTGATTTATCCGCGGTTTTCTTAGTTTCACTAATGGACGGAAAGTATTTTGCTTTGTCCGCGGTTTTTTTACCTTTTCCTTTTTTGCGTAGGCATTCATTTTGAATTTCTTTGAACGTGTCTTGAACTATGTTAGTGACTGTCTCTAGATAGTAGCTCAGGTCACGTGTTGCCACTTGAATCTCATCTATTTGGTTCCTGCATTGCAAGGCAATGTCTTCAGCCAGCGAGGAACCACCGAAATGGGGGAAGGTATCCAGGAAATTCATGATGATTACGATAAGTCCACGTATTTCAGAGGCTGTTTTCAAGTGAGGTGAATTTTGATACAGATTAGCACTGTCTATAAGTGTCTCGAATTCCCTGAGAACCTTCGCCCATATTTCGTCTGATTTTTGGTTTTCCTCTACGGCATCCATCATTATATCATGCAAATTATTATTATTAGACATGCTGCTTGCCATTGCAAGACTTAGTTCCATAAACTTAATTACTAGGAGGTAAGTACACGACTTACCAGCGTGTTAAAGAGCACTTGCACTATCACTTTTACACTAATTATATCGAATTATCAGCTAAGCCGAACACTGCACACACAAGGGTGGTTTATTTTTTGGATGGCCACTATAGGCCGACAATATTTTGGGGACTTCGCTCTATAATTCGCGAAAGCACACTGCACAACACTAAAAAATAATGTCACGATCACTGCTGGTCCTTTGTTCCTGCCACCGGATGCCACGATGTCCGCTGAAGTGCTTACCTTCCAGCCGTAACACATACGTAATTCCCATTATTAAAATAATATTAGTAGCTATGTCAATTAATTATGTTTTGTCCTCTCAAGCACGTTTTTCATTATAGTGTAATCCTCGTTATGCAGTGCACGGTTTTCATCACAAAGTGTGTGAAAACAAGAAGTACCACGCACCACAACCCAAATGAAAAATGTATATGTGCTTTGTGTGGTCACAGATGCGAACGGTACCACATACAGAAGTGCCCAAAGAACACAAAAATAGTGATGGGTAATTCGAGAGTGAGTCGTTTAAAAAGAACGCTTCACTACTGTGAAGTGTCAAAAAGTTACTCACTTTTGGTGAACTGCCAGTTCAGAGTTCACTACTGCTACTTAAAAAAAATTAAAATTTACTTTTTATTTCAAGCTCTAGATGTCTCATTCCAAATCAACTTTTGCTCATTCGTTGATTACTCTACATTTCTCGTTGCATGTCCCCGCCTCTTTCCTACGTCATCCATATCGTTCGTACCGCAGTGAGTGTCTGAGTGGAACGAACTATCTTGCCAGAGTGAACTGCCATAGAGGAGCGAACTATCTCGCCTGAGTGAAGTTACATAGAAGAACGAACTACCTTGGAAGAACGAAGTAGTATCAAAGAACGAACTATCTTAGAAGAGTGAAGTGTTTTAGATGAACGAAGTGGTATCAAAGAACGAACTATCTTGGAAGAGTGAAGTGTATTAGAGGAACGAACTATCTTGACAGAGTGAAGTGTATTAGAGGAACGAACTATCTTGACAGAGTGAACTGGCTTTAAACACTTCAGTACTTCAAACTCTCAACATTCAACACGCTCATTCATTCATTACATGTTCTTTACGGCACTCTCCCGCCTCTTGCTTACGTCATCACTCATGCAGCATTACTCAGAGATTACTTCTTTTGATCTACGGCATTACTAACGCTACAAATCTAATGTAGTCTAATATTACAATCACTTTACATTTTATTTACTGGAATTCCGAAAGTATTTAATAAAAATCCATTTTATCCAGGTTTTAAAACAACATATTTTACTAGGTTTTTAAAATGCTATTGCAAAATTTAGTAAAAAATCTTACCTTGCTAAACGTTTAGAGCGAATATGCCGTGCAAGTTTAAAAGCATCCCCCCCACCCGAATGAAACTGTATTTAGAACAAAAGTTACACTTTGCTTTACCATCGTCTAAATCGGCGAAGAAACCCCAAATTTCACAACTTTTCTTGATCGCGAATTAGAAGCCATTCTTTAAAAGTGCACACACAAGGCTAAATTTTGTTGGACTACCAAGTATCCACCACCTTTATATTTTTAATTTAGGGGTTGTAAAGATTAACGTAAAAAATTGCCAATGGTACGATTTTGCATCTTTCTTTCTTTTTAAAGAAATATTATGCAAATAATATGTGTAAACAATACATACATAAATAAAATAAAATATATATTCGTTAAAAGTTTTAAAATACTCCACACATTTTTTTTCTTCAAATTATAGAGTTACGATTTTGTTTTTATTAACATTTACAACTTGAAATAAAATAGTAAATATTGAAAATCTGTATATAAATAAAATTATGCAAATAATACAGTTATAACAAGAATAAAAAGGAGATATAAATAATTATGAAATAAACAAAAGTGTGGTAGCAGGCATATTAGAATTTTTCATACTCAAATTAAAATAGAATTTACAGAACTATTTCCATTTATCTTTAAAATCCACAGCTACCGTGTAGTTGGTTAATGTCATCACCCCAGACTCGTGTCTGCGTGCTTCCCCCTCCAGCCCCATATTGCTGTGTGAAGCGAAGGATCCGATTGGATATATCTATGTCATCTGTTGGTGATATGGCAAAGTTATTTGAATACGCTTTTTTTTTCTGGCCAATGAAGGCTTCGCCATAGATAACCCACTATAGGGCTTTGCTATATTTTGTGAACGAACTAGTTGAATTGAATGGTTCACAAAAGTGAGTGCGAGTGAACGAACTACTTCTCGAAATGAACTGGTTGGGCACAACGCTACTTGTGATCCAGTAAAATGTACTAATCATTCAAGATCCCATGGTTTTATTGTATAGCTGGTTTAACTTGGCAGAGAGAGAGAGAGAGAGAGAGAGAGAGAGAGAGAGAGATGGAGATACAAGGCTAGATCGTTGACCGCTTTAGTCCAGATACAAAAGAAAGAGCCCACCCTGTTGTCAGTTTTCCTCTTCCCCCTTTCCCCTATTAACATATTGTGAAGAAACACCGACAACACTGGTGCGAGTGGGAGAGGCGAGTACAGTTGTCTCATTCTATAAATTTCTTGTAAAGTTAAACCAGAGAGACTATAGTAGGGTTTTTTAAGTAAGTGAGAAACAAAAAATGTTTATACAGAATGAGGATCTATATTCTGGTATTGTATAGAAACTGGTCTTGAAGAAGTTGTGAAGATATATGGAACCTGATAGTTGCTTTGGAAAGTCCTGATTACTCCATCCCTACCCATTATTTAACCACACTCTATTGAAAACGGAGCTGTAACAAATTATGTTCATTGACGTTTTTCCCCCCAACATATCAATCGGAAGGAAATTTTCTGAATAATTACACTACTAAGATAATCTCATCATTTAAATATTTCAAATAAAATGGCTGCTTAAATTATGTTTGTATAGTGAAATGTTTTAATTGCGTATGTTATGTTAAGATGTGTTATTTATATTAATTTTGAAAGACTGAGATTAAAATCACTCCTTAATGTAATATATGTTCTTACCAAAAATGCACATATATTTTATAGCTTAAATTTCAATTATATAAATGTACCACACAGTAGAACACCAGTATTGAACCTTAGGAATATCGCCTGTTGAGGAGCTTAATCTGCGTGTGACGTGAGCACTGTGATTACTAGGCTTAGGATTTTTATGTGCACATTTTTATAGGACAAATTAGAACTATCTAAAATAAATAATAGTTTTAAAAACCAAAACAATACGCTTTATTAGAAAACCGAACTAAAAAATAAAAAAAAATAAATTTCCAACACGCTTGGGATAAAATTAAAGTGATCAACAAAAAAATCACCTCCAACATATATAGAATAAAACTGGAGTTATCAACAAAAATAAAATAATTTTACCATCAAAAGCGTGGGGTGATTTTTATGATTTTTATATTTTCTTCTTAGAGACTTTACTTTTACCAATATCTGTTTATTATTAAATATATTACTTGATATAGAGCACCCCACGCTTTTGATAGTAAAATTATTTTCTTTTTGTTGATAACTCTAGTTTTATTCTATACATGTAGGATATGATTGTTTTGTTGACCACTTTAATTTTATCCCAAGCGTGTTGGAAATTAAAATTATTTTTCATTTTTTAGTTCGGTTTTCTAATAAAGCGTGTTGTTTTAGTTTTTTCAAACTATTATTTATTTTTCATTTTTTAGTTTTAATATTTTACAGAATAATATAAAAATGTAAATATCTTTAAATTCGATACTATTGTAGTATGAGCTAAAACTAATACTCTTCTAAAAAATTCCTCCCAGCTGGATTTGAACCAGCGACCTATGGATTACTGAAATTATATACTACTAGAGTTCACCGCTCTACCAACTGAGTTCTTACAACGATTGACTAAGAAGTCGACAAGTTATACCAGTTTTCATTTTTTTGATTTTCTGATGATTCTGGCCAGGATTTTAGAAACAAAATATGAAATTATTGTATTGTCACGGGTCCTTTACAAGTATACAAACTTTCGAGTCGATCCAGTGTTTCTAAGTGGGTGAAAATTGTGTTCAAAAAATTCCGTTACATAGATACAAATACACTTTTTTGATTTTCTAACGATTCTGGCCAGAATTATAGAAACAAACACGAAAATATTGTATTGTCACGGGTCCTTTACAAGTATACAAACTTTAAAGACGATTCAGTGTTTCTATGTGGGTGAAAATCGTGTTCAAAGATTCCGTTACATAGATACAAAGACACTTTTTTATTTTATAATGATTCTGGCCAGGATTTTGAAAATAAATATGAAATTATTGTATTGCCACAGGTCCTTTACAAGTATACAAAGTTTCAAGTCGATCCAATGATTTTAAGTGGGTGAAAATCGTGTTGAAAGATTCCGTTACATAGATAGATACAGGTCAAGCTAATATAAAGCGTGTAATAAAAATGAGTGAGATATTACCTGAAATTTAGGATGTGGACAATTGTTTATAACTTTTTTCTTCCATTATTTGTTAATTTTAACCCTTTTTCCCTATTGGTTCTATGAACACCCTTTCCTCCTTTTCTGAATTTTGTGTTACTTTCTTAGTATGTATATATTATTTACTTTACAATGACTTTAATATTAAATTATTGTTCATCAATATTAAATTAATTTCTCGTCAGCTTGTCATAGACATGGGGATAGTGAACCTGTATGCTTCACGGAATATATATCTCAAGAAAATGGGAATGCAGTAAACCAGTAACAATGGCAAATTTTCAATTGTTTTTAATTTAACTAAAATCAGTAGCGGTAATTTTACATGTTCTGTTGAGAAGTCACACCGAATTTGTTTTAAATTAAAATTTAAACAATAATATACTATGGAATACAAATTAACTGGTATTTTCTCTGTTCGCCAATGTTTATGAATCTAAATTGCTTGCTGCGTAATATGTTTTAGTGTGTGTCATGCCGAAGGTGGGTCTACTTCAGAATTCAAAAAGCAGGGTTCATTGAAAAGACGGATTCATTATACAATGCACTGCTTTTGATTAAAAATCATATAGGAGATAAACAAAAGCGAGATCGTATCCTACAATACATTTCTATTTCGAAGCAACAATATTTATACTTTGGACAAGACATACCCTTTACTCGTGCATTCACACGATACAAGGCTAATGTGATATGGTTGATTGTGATGGCCAAATGGTGTTCGGGGACTATTTTGGCCTTACAGCTTTCTCACATTTATCTTATAGGCGAGTAAAATCACTGATTAACCTCATCCAGGAAACTTATCTCGACCGGGGATGGAACATAAGTCTGCTTCATGTGACAACGCCTTTACCACTGCAACGCTTTAGTCCAGTGCGGTTGACCAAAAAGAAAACTCCTTTCCTTTACAAACAAACATCTTTATATATACAGCTTTTTTTATAAATGACTGTTATGAGCAATAAAATAAAGTGTACTTTTTGTCACCTTTTTATCTTATTTTAGCACCTTTTTCGCGTCTTTTTATTTTGAAAACTACACCTAAAATTCCTATTACTATAATATCTCGTAAGTTCCGATATACACCGTGTCCCATTCAAACCTCCCACATTTTAATTAATCATAACTCTTAAAGTATGCGGAATTATGAAATGAGGTTGGGATTAAAAGGAAGAGAAATTAAAATAATTTTTTTTCATTGTTGCAGTTAATTCATCTGTCGCATATTGGACAATAATGACATAAAAAATGACGACTCCTTAGCAACGAGCACAAACTGTTTTCTGCTATGCAGATACGAAGTCAATAATTACAGAGCAAAGACATTACCGGAGAGAATATGGAGGAAATGCACCTGATGGGATGACCATTAAGGCATTGCTTGAGAAGTTTCTTGCGACTGGAAGCGTTAAAAAGAATCAGGAGGTGCTCATACACGTGTTTTAGAAGAAAATATTGTAGAAATTAGAGCAGGATGATGCACATATAGAGGTGTTTTAGTGTGTGGCAATGTGTGGCAATGAAAATTCTTCGAGTTTTTGTTTTGTTTAATACCGGCCTCATTTCATAATTCCGCATACTTTGTCAGTTATGATTAATTAAAATGTGGGAGGTTTGAATGGGACACCCTACCTTTACAATGTCTATTTACTTTAATATAATTTTATGCTACATTATATTGGTTGTTTTTACTGCAATAAAGCAGGGGACATGGGCAATTTTTAATTCCATGTCTTGATGACGCTCCCCCAAAGCTGTCTCGCCTCCCCATATGATTTTCTGATATTGAAATAAACATGTAAAATAATTTAAACGATATCAAAACATGAGAAGAAATATGTCTAGGAAATTGAATTCGGGCAAGATGTGCAAATGATTATCAGGATGATGCGTGTGTACGAGAGCTTATGTTAATCTTGTCTGCTCCAAGACCCTCCTCCTTCACCCTCTGTGACACGCGGCACAGATATGAGATTTCCAAGCACACAGATGCTACAGTTACAGACGGTGCCAATTGAAAAGAAAATAATATTCAACATGACTCACAATTCTTTAATAATGACTACTGCTCTAGCAAATAATTTCATATACGTGTGTGCAAGTCTGTCCAAATATTTAAACAGATATTATTCGATCGATTCTGTTATTCACACCATGGATTGCTCATGAATTCAAAAATTGCGAGTTCATCCCGCTACAGGCTGAATTTTAAGGAGTTGTCGAAAAGACATTTCTAGGAGTACATACTATTCAGTTCCATAGAAATGTTATCAACAATATTTTGAAACTGAACGCTGTGCTTATTATCATAATCCAGAGCGCAACTGAACTATTATCATAATCTTGTCTAGTAATTCTGGGCTGATTAGCGTATCGCGTAAGTTGGTTTCATTTTATTTTATTTTATTCATTTCTATGTATAATTCGTCAAACAGAATAGTAGGCCCTGGTATCACTGCTAAATATAAAGAACAACATACTTCTTGAAAAAAACGTTCATCTTCAAAATTAATGTTATGATGACAGAAACATTAAAGTAATAAATAACAAGTTATAACTTTTACAAATAAATAATGATAATAAAATAAATATATTCAACTCGTATCCAACTCAGGGTCGGGTCGAGGAATGAGATGAGATGAAGTCCCTATATTTATAGAGGTCTGTGACTATAGATATAATGAATTGTTTTACAGTAGTTGAAAAATTGAGATATTGTATCTTAAATTAAGGCTCAATGATTGAAATGGTTGTCATATGTCATCAAATTGGAAGAGAACCAGTAATAAAAAAATAAATAAAAATCGAAGATCGACGTAATATGGGACGACAGAAATTAAGATATTTGGATGATATCGAGGCAGATTTGACAACTGTGTAGGTAAAGAATGGAAAAATATAGCTCAAGATAGGAGAGAATGGTAGATTATTACAAGTGAGTAAGGTTAGGCTAAAAGGGCCGTGTAGGCACAGAAGAAGAAAAAGAAGAAATTGAGACATTGTTTGCATTTTCATTGTATTTATAAATTTGTTGTTGATAAGAGCTGGAAATATAGAACTTTTTAAAAGAAACTAAATACTTTTAAAGAACTTCGGATGAATGCCAAAGAGAAGTGAAGAAAGAGGTAGAATAAAGAACACGTGGCTGCAGGACGCGAAGAAAATAACAACCCAGGAACAGGAAAGAGAAGATAGAGGAAGTTGCAGAAAAAAGTAAGAACATTGGTCACAGAATTCCACCCTTATGCATTGTAAAATATACAATAGCAACAATTTTTAACTATTGCATGGATATGGTTTCAATTTTATTTTATTTTTTGTGCAACTGGAAAATAAAAATACATTTAGCGTCGATGAAACTTCATGTACGTGTATTGGGATTGTTTTGTTCCTTCATCTGCTATAAAATGCGCATTTATTTGTCGTAACTTTTATGAATATTACTAACTAATTCACTGGCATTATTTAACCCTTAGGTTCATGGCCGAGCGGATAAGTTCTCCATACATCCTTATTCTGAGCGAACGTTTTTCAATCATCCCCAATAAAATCCACTTCCCTTAAATCTTGCTTAATGTTAATTTCCCACTACATTCTTGGTCTATCAACTGGGCGTTTACCTTCTGATCTTCCTACAAGAAGCTTCCATGCCCCCCTTTCATTCCCCATTAGTGCTACATCTCCTGTTCATCGCATTCTAAGAGACTTAACTGTTCTTATTATATCTGGCTTCCTATAAAGATCATGTAACTCACTGTTATGTAGTCTTCTCCATTCACCTATCTGTTCATCTCTCTTTGGTCCAAAATTTTTGTAAGAACTTTATTCTCAAATATTCGTAATCTCCTTTCCTCCCTTAAAGTAAGAGTCTATGTTTTGTATTCATATAACTGGTAGAATGACAGTTCTATATGTTTTCAATTTAACATTTTTAAAGGACTACGGAGGTCAAGAGTCTCTGTAATGCATAACAGCACGCATTTCCAGAATTGAGCCTATGTTTAATTTCTTTGTGTATTTCATCCCTATTTTTGATTGTTGTTCCTAGGTATTTGAATTCAGCCACTTCTTCAAAATTTCCTTCATTTATCATTAGCTGTCCATTTCCATTATAGTATAATGTATTTCTATGCGTGAACATATTTAGTTCTATTGATGTTTACTTCTAGTCCCAATTTTTTAGTGTTACTCAATAGAGTGTGCGTGTTGGCCCTTAGTATCTCCTCGCCATCGTGCGATGGTATTTTTACACGCTTTATATTAGCTTGACCTGTATCTATCTATCTATCTATCTATCTATCTATCTATCTATCTATCTATCTATCTATCTATCTATCTATCTATCTATCTATCTATCTATCTGTCTGTCTGTCTGTTTGTCTGTCTGTCTGTCTGTCTGTCTGTCTGTCTGTCTATCTATCTATGTAACGGAATCTTTCAAAGCGATTTTCACCCACTTAAAATCATTGGAAATTGAAACTTTGTATACTTGTAGAGGACCCGTGACAATATAATAATTTCATATTTATTTTCTAAAATCCTGGCCATAATCATCAGAAAATAAAAAAAAAAGTGTTTTTGTATCAATGTAGCGGAATCTTTCAACACGATTTTCACCCATTTAGAAACATTGGATCGTCTTGAAACTTTGTATACTTGTAGAGGACCCGTGACAATACAATAATTTCACATTTTGTTTCTAAAATCCTGGCCAGAATCATCCGAAAATTAAAAAAAAAAATGAAAACTGGTATAATAGGTTGTGGACTTGTCGAGGTTTTAGTCAATCGTTGTAAGAGCTCAGTTGGTAGAGCAGTGAACTCTTAGTGGTATATAATTTTAGTAATCCATACGTCGCTGGTTCAAATCCGGCTGGGAGGGTTTTTTTTAATAGAAGAGTATTACTTTTAGCTCATACTACAATAGTATCGAATTTAAAGATATTTACATTTTTATCTTATTCTGTAAAATATTAAAACTAAAAAATAAAAAATAAATAATAGTTTTAAAAAACTAAATGTAAAAAAGTAAAGTGATCCCACAACAGGCCCGGAGGCCCTTGGGGTAGTAGGAGATTAAGGCTCCCACTTTTTCTAGACAATCAGCATTTTATGTCAACCGGGTTGTCAGCCCTGCGTGACGGCCGCCTTTACCCCCAGAACAAGAGTCTGGTACTCATTTCCGTTAGAGGCTGAATAGACCCCAGGGCCATAGTGCCGCCAGAGAGTTTCGGTCAGTTTAAAAATCCTGACCCCAACGGGACTTGAACCCTCGACCCTCCGGCGTGTAGCTCAGTGTGTTATAAGCCCAGCTGTATTTCTTAGGCTTAAAGGACAAATCTGGTAGCATGTTTATCTAGCCGAGCGTTAGTATGAGGATGTACAGTATACATGTTTTGAAATAAACAAATGGAGTCTTATTTTAAACTATTTTATTACTAAAGTATAAATAATTAGAATCCCTAAGTATTCTAGCCCTAAATAACTAATCTAAGCCTATATTAAAAACTACAGTACTTTCTGGGGTTTGAGAGAGTGGGAGTTGTGGAAGTTATAAATCTACCCTAATCTACATGTTTAAAAATGTTATATCCCTTTTTGAAAATTTAATATCAAAATAGTTAATTGTATTTGATTCACATCCTAAAGTCCAGAATACATATTAAGAAAAATGGTCGGTGACTTACCCTTCAGAAGTTTACACAAACAGACACGAGACCCTCATTTCTCAAGTATTATATACTCAATTTGACCTCTAGTTACCCTAACTGTACTCACTAACATTCCAATAAACTAAATGTAGGGATTTTTACTGTTAGCTAAGCAAAACTTTGCTCTGAACTATATCATATCTAAACTCTATTTCAACAGACTTTGAATGTCTAAACTCTATTTCAAAAGACTTTGCTTGAATAATTAAAATAATCTATAAAACAATTTAAAATCTATATAAAAGACTATGTATTTATAACACAGTGCCTTAACCATTACGCTACGGCGTGCCCCTAAAAAAAATCTAAATGAACACGTTTTATTAGAAAACTGAAAAATGAAAAATAATTTTAATTTCCAATACGCTTGGGATAAAATAAAGTGGTCAACAAAAAAATCATCTCCAACACATATAGAATAAAATTAGAGTTATCAACAAAATGAAAATAATTTTACCATCAAAAGCGTTAGGTGCTTTTTATGATTTTTACATTTTCTTCTTAGAGAGCTTACCTTTACCAATATCTGTTTATTATCAAATATATTAATTGATATAGAGCACCCCACGCTTTTGATGGTAAAATTATTTTCTTTTTGTTGATAACTCTAATTTTATTCTATATGTGTTGGAGATGACTTTTTTGTTGACCACTTTATTTTATCCCAAGCGTATTGGAAATTAAAATTATTTTTCATTTTTCAGTTTTCTAATAAAGCGTGTTAATTTAGTTTTTTAAAACTATTATTTATTATACATAACTAACTCACTGGCACTATCGAACCCGTAGGTTCATGGCCGCGCGGACATTAGCTCTCCATACAGCCCTATCCTGAGCTAACATTTTCCAATCATTCCCTGTATAATCTACTTCCCTCAAATCATAGTTAATGTTATTCTCCCACCCTCATTCTTGGTCTACCAACTGGGCGTGTTCCCTCTGATTTTCCTACAAGAAGCTTCTATACACGTCTTTCATTCCCCATTCGTGCCACATGTCCTACCCATCGCAGTCTACGAGATTTAACTGTTCTTATTATATCTGGCTTCCTATAGACCATGTAGTTCACGTTTATGTAGTCTTCTCCATTCACCTGTCTGTTCATCTCTCTTTGGTCCAAAAATGTTCTTAAGAACTTTATTCTCAAATACTCTTAATCTCCATTCCTCCCTTAAAGTAAGAGTCCATATTTCGCATCCATATAATATAACTGGTAGAATTATAGTTATATATATTTTCAGTTTAACGTTTTTTGAAAGGAGTTGGGACATCAAAAGTCTATGTTATGCATAATAGCACGCATTTGCAGAATTGAGCCTATGTTTAATTTCCTTGTGCATCTCATTCTTATTTGTGATTATTGTTCCTAGGTATTTGTATTCAGCCACTTCCTCAAAATTTCCCTCATTTGTCATTAGCTGTCCATTTCCATTATATAATGTATTTCTACGTG
The DNA here is from genome assembly GCA_030220185.1 of Diploptera punctata. Lineage (NCBI taxonomy): Eukaryota > Metazoa > Arthropoda > Insecta > Blattodea > Blaberidae > Diploptera > Diploptera punctata. The sequence goes on from JASPKZ010010694.1 coordinate 29,029, forward strand.
TGACCATATATTTAGTTTTATTGATATTTACTTCCAGTCCTAATTTTTTAGTGTTACTTAATAGTGTGTGCGTGTTGTCCTTTAGTATCTCCTCGCTATCGGCCAATAATACTACATTTTCAGCATAAACTAACAGCTTATTAATACCATTGAGTTGTAAGCCCTCCCCATTCTCTAAAGATTTAATGGCATGCTTTAGTACAAAATTAAATAGTAGAGGAGATAGTGCATCTCCTTGTTTCAATCCATTGTGGATTTCAAAATTATCCGAAAACTTTTTCCCTACACGCATCCTACTCTTTGTGCCATTTAGACACATTCGTATAAGTCTAACTAACTTTCTAGGAATTTCGAACTCCAGTAGGATGCTATATAACTTCTCCCTCTTAATTGAATTGTATACCTGTTTTATGTCTACGTATAGTTGATGTATAGTAGCATTATATTCCCATTTATTACACTGGTCTACAGTGGTTTTGTTGCCCTTGACATAAGATTAATTTCGGATATATTTATGCTCACAATTCATGAAACTATCAATGATTTTGGAAGATTTGCTCTGGTTTTATTTTAAATATTTATTTTCATTTTACACACAAAAATCGGAAAGCATGAAAAAATATAACAGATATATTTATAATGTCAATTGTTTTTTTAAATAGTATACACCGAAGTAAATAGGAAGAAAATTTTCGAAAACCCATGTTATACTTCAGTGAAACGCCTTTTATAAGATTTTCTTCTATATTTTCTTAGGGGACAATCCCTTTTTAAAGACCAGCAGTAATCTGCCATCATGTGACGGTCCCATCTACCCTGATATCTTTCCTCCATTACTTTTAGATCCTAGTGAAAGCGCACTACTTGTTCGTAGCTATAATTTCATAAATTATCCGAAAATTTATCCAGGTGACTGTGGAGAAAGTATAACTTTGTACTCATATTTGCTCCCAGAATCTTGAAGCTTGTCAACATGTTTTGCACAATTTCTTTATAATTTGGTGCTTTATAGTTACCTAGGAAATTTTCTATTACTAATACAAAACCCTTCCAAGCTTCACTTTCCGGGACAGTCTTAACTTTGATAAAATTTGCATCTTTAATCAATTGCCGAATTTGAGGACCATCAAATATTCCGCCTTTTAACTTTTGCATACTGAGCTTAGGAAATTTTCTACAAATGTATTTGAAACATTTTCCTTCCTTGTCCAAAACTTTGACGAATTATTTTATCATAGCAAGATGCACGTCGTGAGTACTTTAATTTTGTCAAATAACTGAGATCACGGCCGATGTGCAGAGTGAGGGGTGTGAGAGTCGGAATCACGTGATGTTTGTATATGCGAAAAAAAAAAGCAGAAATCAAATCATGACTGGAAACATAAATTTTATTAGTAACAAGCCGTTTACTGTTTAAGATATAAGATATGCAAAAGTCATAAAATCTAGAGCACATTCAGTACTTTCATGAATATATTCCTAAACTCTGCACTTGAAAACATAGAAATTCGCTGAGATATCCAGAGCTACATTTTTTTTTGTAGAGCTGTGTTATCTAAATAAACAATGATTTGTAAATTTTATTTATATTTACCACTTTGAATTCAGACAATAGGCCATTTTATTTCTATGAATCAGTTAATTTCGATGAACAAATCTTCAATAAAACTGTTTGTAATAACGTCATACGCTTTCGACAGGAAATAAATGTATCTATGTAGATCCTAATGTAAAATTTCTTTATTGGGAGGATTTTGCAATGTATAACATTTTTATTGAGATACAATTGGTTAATGAGAAACTTGATTGAGGTGAAAAATTTGGTTCAGATTGTCTATAGGTTGGCTGCGTGTTTGAACCAGTATGTCGGAGAGCTTTTTTCTTTAATTTCGGAACATAATAAATCAGTCTCGACTGTTATACGATCACCTTCTGGTATAAGACGTAACGTAATACCATCGATAGATCACTGCTTCCACGTCTCACTTCTACCTACTTGCTCTTTGCCGTGTGAAAGATAACATAAAAAAAGTTAGATAACTTATTCTGAAGAAAAAAGACTCCGAACTAGTGGAAATATTGTAATACCAGATAAATCAGCAGACAAAAATTACCATTGATAAGTGTTCTGAACAATTTATTAAACAGAAGATCTACAGTAAAATCGTCGTTTTCACCATCAATTGCATTTACTATCATTCCAAGATCAAGTGTCTTTTTTTAGCGAATTGCGAATAGCTACGAGGTTATTCTCGTGAGAAGATTTTTGAATTTTTTTACAAACCTTCACCGCTCCAATTTACAGTAGTAGACACTGAAAGTGACCATCTGACCAATGTTTATATATATATATATATATATATATATATACACATGCCTTCATTGCCAAATGTAAAAAATATAGTTATAACATCTATATATATATATATATATATATATATATATATATATATATATAAAAGAAAAAGGAATTCCGAAACACTTAATAGCAGCTATAAAGAGTTTGTATAGGAACACAAATGTTGTTATAAAAACTAGAAATGAAGTAAGTAAAAATAAAATTCATACTAATCAAAGAGTTAAACAAGGATGCAGTATCTCTCCAGTTTTGTTTAACCTATACATCAATGATATAATAAAAAAATGTAACGAAGAAACAAATAAAGGAATAAAATTAGATGAAACACACTACTTGAAAACATTATTATACGCTGATGACCAGGTAATAATAGCAAATACGGAAGACGAACTTCAAAGGAATATTTTTGAACTACATAATCTCAAAATATCCATAGAAGAAAACTAAGGTAACGGCATTCCAAGGGAAAAATCAAATCAGATCCAAAATAGTAATAGAAAACAAAATCATAGAACAGGTGAACCATCTCAATTATCTAGGATGTGACATTTAATTTAATTTCTCGTATGATAATGATATAACTAATAAAATAGCAAAATTCCAGGGAATATGTGGTACGATAAAACGATCACTAAATAACAAAACAACGAGAGAGACCCAATTGAAATTTTACAAAACGTTGGCAGTACCGGTACTGCTCTATGGTTCAGAAGCCTGGATACATAAAAAACAAGATCTAACTAGGATAATGGCGGCAGAATTATTTTTTTGAGATCTGTTAAAGGGTTCACTAAAGAAGGCAGAATCAAGAACACAGAAATAAGACAGGAACTTGAAATATTTGCAATAACTGTAAAATAGATACATATAGACAAAAATGGAAGCAACACATATACAGAATGAATGAAGATAGATATCCAAAACAAATAACAAAATACAAACCTAAAGGCACCCGAGATGTGGGCAGACCTAGAAAGAAATGGGCTGAAGTCGGAACGGGTCAACAGACCTAATCCATGAATGCAGATGATGCTGATGCTGATATATATATATATATGTATATATATATATATACATAATATGAAAACAAGAGTAAATGCCTGAATCGGCATTTGAATCTGAGATCTCTAACTCTATACGTTAGCATTCTAACCAATTGAGCCACTCAGGAATGCTTACACAAACACACACATATATATATATATATATATATACCGGGCTTCCAATATAAACCCGGACCGGCCTCACGTGGTTTCACCCGTCAGGCAGCGCTCTCTCCTCGTCCGCATTTCACTCTGCCAGCCGCTCGTCCTTGAACTAGTCAGTTTACTATCGTTCAACAAGATGAGACGTCAGATGACATTAGAGCAGCGCATTTATGTGTGTAAATGTTATTATAAATACGAATCAGCTCGTCGCGTTCCCGAGGAATTTATTCGGAACTTCCCTGGACAATTACCTCCTTCCAGATCCGCAATCCACGATCTTGTGACTAAATATGAGACCACTGGTTCAGTACAAAATAAGAAACACACGCGAAGGCGTACGGTTCTCACCGAAAAAAAATTAGACGAAATTGGCGAAAATTTGGATCGTTCACCACAAAAAACATTACCGAAATTAGCACAAGTTGGGATTTCAGTATCTTCTGCACATACAGCAACAAAATTGTTAGAACTCAAACCTTACAAGTGTACACGTGTTCATTGTCTAAACCAAGGTGATCCCATAGCACGTGTGCGTTATGGTGAGTGGTTTTTTTCATCAGTGACTGAAGGGTTAATCGACTCTCAGCTTTTGTTCTTTACAGACGAATCATGGTTCCACCTAAATGGTCGTGTGAACACTCACAATACTCGCTATTGGTGTTCTGAAAATCCAAATCGAATACAGGAAACGCCTCTTCATGATCAGAAAATTGGAGTTTGGTGTGCGATTAGCGCAAAGCGCATAATCGGTCCGATTTTCTACGAGAAGACTGTAACTGCAGAGAGGTATCGAAATGACATTTGACCCCATTTTTTCTTGAACTGACTGAAGAAGAGAAATCATATGGGTGGTTTCAACAAGATTCTGCTACTGCTCATACAGCAGAGGAGTCCATGAATAAAATTAGGGAAGTGTTTGAAGATAGAGTGATTAGTGCTGATGTATGGCCCCCTCGCTCCCCAGATCTAACAGTGTGTGATTTTTAGTTGTGGGTAGCCTGAAATACAAAGTGTACAAAACAAATCCGCACACATTGGAAGAACTGAAGAACAATATAAGAAATGAAATCAGAAACTTGACAGTGCCCGAACTACAGCGTGTCAATCTAACAGTGTTTACTCGGTATAATGCCTGTTTAACTGCGGGAGGACAACATTTCCAGCATTTTCTATAAGGTAAGAAACAGTTCAAGGACGGGTGGCAGGCAGGGTGAATTGAGGGAGGAAGAGACAGCACTGCGTGCCGGGTGAAACTCCGTGAGGCCGGTCCGGTTTTATATTGGAAGCCCGTTATATATATATATATATATGAAAAGAAAAAAGAATGCTTGAGTCGGGATTTGAACTCGAGTCTCATATATATATATATATATATATATACACGTGTGTGTGTGTGTGAGAGAGAGAGAGAGAGAGAGAGAGAGCGAGAGAGAGAGAGCGAGAGAGAGAGAGAGCCGTTACTGCTCTAGCGGCCGCAATGTTAGTTTTATCAGAACTAAACACTTGGCATATAGCTATTAATTCAAATAAAGTAAGTTCGAATTCATTAACCAGCAAAATCGGGCCATCAGGTATAGGAGTTCACCGGAAACAAAAGTTTAAAAATATCTATAGCGGACTAATTTTTTTTCGCAACGAAACCCTGTGTATGCTATTAAAATAAAACTAGGAATAGTTTCTAAAAGTTAGCAAAATCCGACCGTTAGAAGTGTGGGTTTACCAGAAACCCGAAGTTAAAAAATCGCTCTAGCAACCGCCATGTTTGCTTCGTTCCATTGTATCAGTATGTAATACAATTTAATTAACCCATAAATTGGGAATGAGCAATTATTAAAGTATAAGATCACAATATCCTCAATAAGTCAAAGGTGCATTAGTTTAATATGATTACTATTTTAATTAAGTAATAGAAAAATAAATCAGTACAAATTATTTAAATCTGTGTCAAATTATAGAATATTCAAAAGTTAATAAACACGTTTAAATAACTTAGCTTAAGAAATTGATTCTCTCCAATTTAACAAAAGAAACAGAAAAATCGTACCATAACTTGGACTTGCTGAGGAAATCACTTAGTATAAGCAGTTACTGCGTGACGGACTTTTTTTGTCTGATTACTTACTTACTCACTGGCACTATCGAACCCGTAGGTTCATGGCCGCGCGGACATAAGCTGTCCATGCATCCCTATCCTGAGATAATGCTTTCCAATCATTCGCTGTATAATCTACTTCCCTCAAATCATAGTTAATGTTATTCTCCCACCTCATTATTGGTCTACCAACTGGGCGTTTTCCTTCTGGCTTTCCTACAAGAAGCTTCCATGCAAGTCTTTTTTTTTTGTCTGCTTACTCCATATATTTATCGATCGTCTATTATTTATTTTCCATGGTTTTTATAGTGATACATTTTTTCCTTGATATTGGATGCACTGTTGGAGCATTTTAAGTATATTTTCTTAAAAATGCATATATATGCTGTTTTAATTTATTGGAAATTCTGTAACTTTGAGTTGCTTTCAAATTTCAGATTTTTTTTATTATCTGTGATTAAGTACCCAGCTAGTGACCTTAAAAATCTCAGTTCAGCTGCTTGAATCCTTCTCTGGTGTTAGTTTTATGGCTGTATCTTAGCCAAAAAAAAAAATTGGGTATGCCCATGATTTATATCACAAACAAAATTTTATAATTATCTCTATTTGAACTTTCTTTAAATGGGTATCTTTTTTTTGTTCCTAGCACCTGAAATTTTATAAACCTTTGTCTCCAGATCCTGTATAAACAAGCATGAAACATAATAATCAATAATTCAAACTTTTTTTGTTAAATATCGATGTTTTAATTTACACCACTTTATTTTAAAGTAGGCCTACGCATTTCGAAAAAGTCCTGTTGAATGCAACGTTCCACTACCCACAGCAAGAATACATTTAAACAAAATCATTAACCTATACAATTCGTCCGCTAGCGGGAAATTGACTGAGGGTAGTGATTCATCAAGTCGCGCTGCCCACGCAGTGCAACTGGCGCCTGGCGGAGTGAGTCAGTCGAATTACATGCTTGTAAGGTGAAACACGCGTTCTACTTCAATGCTATATTATCGTGTTATAAAGTAAAATTAAGCACTTGGTTAATATATAGTTTCCTATCACGGTGTCGAAAATGTGTGGATTAAGGAGAACATTTCGTACATAACGTAATACTTATTTTTCACTCTTTTATTTCGCTCTTCATTGTTATGCACCAACGAAGTGAGTGAAGGCCGTGCAATTGATATACCTGTCCGGAGCGAGTTGATGAGTCATTGCCCGCAGTCACTTTTCCCGCTAGCGGAGCCATAGATAGCTTGAGTATGACGCATTGTATTTCCTATCCTTACTTAACCTAATTTAACGCAATGTAACTCATACCAATCAACGTTTTAAGATATTTTTTATGCCGATATCATAAAATAATCAATTAATCCTTTATATTTGATTTATATAATGTAATTTAGCCTATATTTGCGTTATTGGATTAGGGATAGCGATCGGCAAAGGGAAATGGCCAGGAATTAGCGTGGATGATATGTACCGTACAAGAATAAAATATAGGTCGACTCATACTGAGAAGGGATAATTTTCAGGAGGCGTACATTTTATATTTTATAAACTATTTACCATATTTCTTTGCTGTGGGTCGAAATATTTCAATTCCTTCTGGATTTTTTCATGTTGAGACTTGAAAGTAGTTTTGAAGTTCCTTAGGACGAGTTATTGACCCGACGCTAAGTATGTTAGTGGTAGGGCTGCTACCTTTTAGTCTCTGGACAGACATTAGGATGGAACGGTTATACCGCCGTGACTCGGTCCTCAGAGCCTCGTTTGTGAAAACGGGTTGTACCACGAGAAGGTGAGGATGAGAATTGGGTAGAGAGGTTATATACACGTGACTACCCATTAAAACCCATCATCAACCTGCAGGAAGAAGAAGACCAGGAAGTCCGCTCAAAAGACTTTTGGATGGTGTTTCTCTTGAGGCCGAAACAGGTCAACAAATGACCTAAATTCGTGAATGTACTATGATGATGATGATAAACTGTTTACTGTATCTTGGAGTTTATAGATTTTTTTTAAATAATCGATGTAGAAATCCTACAATAATCTATATTCCTAAAGACGAATGAATTGTGAGACCTGAACTGGTAAAAATGGCCTAAATTATTCATTGCTCAATGATAAATTAATTAAATTATTTATTTTTGTAAATAAATAAATAAATAAATATATATATATATATATATATATATTATATATCCCGCCGCTGTGGTTCAGGGTAGCGCGGCTGCCTGCTAGGCTACAAAGCGCGCCAGGATTCGATCCCGATCGGGACAAGTCTCCTGAGTGATTTTTTCGGGATCTTTTTTTCACCTGTAAACAAATGTCAGGACATTTTAAGGTCCAAACGGTCCCCGAATATCGTCTATCATAATCATCATTATCACATTAGTCATGTTTAGTTTGAATGTGCGTGTGAATGGTGTGTTTCGTCTTAATGTTGTTTTGTCCCGGAGGAAGCCCTGCTGATATTAAGCTGATCCCTCATTCGGAGATGACCTCCAAGTCCTTGTGTGGTCAAAAAAAGTGTGTGATCCACAGTTTTAAATCCCTTTCCCGATAGGTCGTGCCACTGTAAGTCCGAGGTGGCGTGTGGCAAGTAAAAAGTACTATAAGACGTGAGATTAAACTGGGATAAAGGAAAAAACAATATATATATATATATATATATATATGAAATATCAAAAAAATACTAAATGGAAATATCATCAGAAAAATAAAAAACAATGGCCTTCAAGGGCGCTCATCCAGTTCCGACAAAGATGATATTAGAAAATAAACCAATAGATCAAGTGGTAAGATATAACTTCCTAGGTTGCGAAATATCATACACAGCGGAAACATATATAAATAACAAACTAAATGAATTTAATTATATAACAGGAACACTAAAAAGAACTATGAAAAATAAAACCAGGAAAGACTCTATAATGAAATTATATAAGATAATGGCAATGCCTATTATTACTTACGGATCCAAAACATAGAGAGTGACAACACAACAATACAAACTGCTGAAATAAAATTCCTCAGACCAATAGCAGAATATCAAAGAGGAGACAAAAAACATAACACAGAAATAAGAAAACAAATAAAAGTAGAGGAATTAAACACAGCAATAGTGAAATACAGAACAAACTGGAAAGAACACTTAGCAAGGATGAATGAGAATAGAATACCAAAAGCAGCATACAGCTATTCACCACGAGGAAGAAGAAGTTTGGGAAGACCAAAGAAAAGATGGAAACAGCAGCAATTTGGAGCCGGAACAGGCTAGTAAATAAGCCTAAACCGTGATGAAGATATATATATATATATATATATATATATATGTGTGTGTGTGTATGTGTGTGTGTGTGTATGTGTGTGTGTGTGTATGTGTGTGCGCGCGCGTGTGAGAGTAAGCATTCTATCTAAATCAGACAGTTTATTAAAATTAGATTATGATAAAATTTGCAGACGTGTTTAGAATCAGGATCGCCTTAACGAGTTCAACACTTTGGAGTGAAATTGTTTTCATTGATGAAATTACAAGTTTAGAGTTGTGTACTGCATTGAGAGCCTCGCACAAACATTGACGGAGAACTTTGTACGTACGTAAACACTATGTTCTCTTTTCCACGTAAGTTAAACCCTGTTATTTTGTTTTGAAATTTACTTTAACCAGTCGGCCACACCAGACAAGGCTTTAGCGAACGTCAAGTTTTAACTGTACACAAACAATGCAATTAATTATTTACTCAATCTTTGTTTAATGAAGCCAATAGGTTTGTATCCTCTTACTTAAACGATTCATTCAAGTAAACTAATTTCACCAATTCTTATCTCTTTAAAAGCTTCATTCATCTATATAAAATGTTTAAATCTGATTATGATCGGTTAAAGGAAATTAGTACTTTTTTTCGTGAAAAAGAGATTTTTGGGTCTATCGCCGTGGCATGGTCGTGTGAGTCCTTACCATTCACTCCGGCGGCCCGAGTTCGATGTACGACAGTAACCTTCACCTTGGGATTTATTTATTGTGAGATGTGGTACCGTATTGGATTATCTAGGGAATATCACTTATCGTTTTATAATGCAACACCATTTCAGGCAGGTAAATGGAGACAAAAGAATGAGCTATATGATATTTATAGGAAATCTGACATAATAAGAACGGCTATGTATAGTAAACTGTGAGGACAGGGCATGTGGTATCAATAGAGAATGAAAGGGGCGCATGGAAACTTTGTTACAGGAAAGCCCGAGGTAGAGTGCCCAATAGGTGGGTTGAGAATGAGGTAGGAGAATAATATCCATAATTTGAGTACAGGAATGATTGAAACACATTTTCTGAGAATAGGGACGTATGGAGGGTTTGTCTCCACGGCTATGAATATCCGAGTTCGATAATGATAGTGAGTTAGTTAGTTAATAATTATTGCGGAAATTCCGCTGTGTCGTCCTTGTCTTTTGCCCTTGCTGATTTCGGCGACATTTTACTAGCCAGAAATCGAGAGTGGTCCTCTTCACGGTATATCTATCTACAGTGTGGCTCAAAGTGCATTGGTATCCGTCTATAAGCGAGTGACCCTGCCAGAGTATTAACTTGCTAAGTCCAATTGAAGTAAGTCTTACAGAAGATAGTAAGAGAAATAAGATTAAAATTTAAAGAAACGGTGTTACTAGATGTATACCCAAGTTGTGCTTTACAAGTAGGAAAACGTTAAGACAGCTGTAATCGTATTAATATAATACTGTATACATTTATTATTAGTTGATTTTGAGTTATTGTTAAACATTTCGCTTTAATTTTTGTCATAACTCCGTTTTGTAGTATTTATATGAATATTATGTTAGTGTGTAAAATTATTTGTTGATTTTCAGTTATTGTTAAATGTTTTACTTTAATTTGTGCCAGAACGTACTTTTATAGTATCCGGACAACATTGTTTTCACGTCCGGCAATTTTTATCAGGGATGTGATTTTCTTATACAGTCTTAATTGTAGCGGTCAGAGGACTAGAGGTACAAGTGACTTTTTTAATTAGTTAAGTGCAGAAATTATTAGCTAATATGACAAACTGTTTGGAGCCCAAGAGGTATATGTGTGAGATTGATAGTAGAATCTTAGAAAATCACTCAGAAAAACAGCCCTTCTACATGGAGGACTAGGGGTACGTCTGTAGTTGTACTCCTTGGCTTCCAACAGCTAGGTGTTCTCAAGCTTTAGAGCGTTGAATTTTTTTAATGTGTCACAGTGAAACACATAACAACGTACACTGACAATGCTGGAGGGCAAAATGAAAGCCACATTATTGTTAAGTGCTGATTCGAAACACCCGAATAGAGACAATAGATCGTAAGTTCTTTTTGTCATGCCACTCCTTTATTGAATGTGACCAAGATTTTGGGATAATTGAGAAGACGAAGAAGAAAAACAGCCATATTTATATACCAGAGCATTGGGCAGCAGTCGTAGCTAAATCTATAGCCTCTCTGGTTTAACTTTACGAGAAATTTATAGAATGAGACAACTGAACTCACTTCTCTCACTTGCACCAGTGTGGTCGGTGTTTCTTCATCTTCAACAGGGTGGGTTCTTTCTTTTGTATCTGGACTAAAGTGGTCAACCCTTGTATCTCCATCTCTCTCTCTGCCAAGTTAAGCCAGCTATACAATAACAGAACATCTGTGGTCACTAAAATGAATGACGAAGAATTTATCACTATGGAAGATCTTAAAAACTGCTGTCAAATGTTTGCAGAAAATGCAATGGCCTCACTTCTAAAAGGACCAACCATGTACACTGTCCTTCAAATAGACACTTAGCGACATTATTGAATAGTTTGAAACACATAACATGAAGGCTTCACGTCCTGGAAGGACCTCTGTGCTTCTTTCTCCTCCTTTGCCAAACAATGAGAAATCAAATACTTTAAGAACAAGAATCTTCAGGAGCTTCTACCTTTTGTCCCTCCTATTTATCATAGATTTTACATAAATCTTCCTCACTTTGCTAATCCTTTAAATGGAAACCAAATGAAATCCATAGAGGTGAAGATCTTGATGACAGTGAACCTGCCCAAATCTATGAAAGAGACTCAGATTAATTTGGATGTTAAGTTTAGTAACTGTGAATGCCATGGTTTTCCAGTGTAGGCATGCTTACAAGGGGGAGAAAGAGAGGGAAACTTCGTTGTAATTAAGAACTTTTAAGATTGATTTTGTGTATTAATCTTGTCATAATATGTAACTCTTTGGATAAGTGTGTATTTCTAGTCATAATAAAAACTTTGGTGTAAATCTACTTTTCTTGGATAATTTATTTCAAAATATTGCTTGGAGGTCAAGGGGTACAAGTGACTCTTCATGCAAATAAACACACACACACACACATATATATGTATATATATATATATATATATATATATATATATATATATATATGTATATATACTAGCTAATTCCCGCCGTGCGCTGCTACGCCTAAATCAATGAAAATTAATATACTTTTATGTTTAGTTGAATAAGTAAAAGCAAAAATGATTATAAATTTATATTTTTAAATACCCCGTGCTGATTACCCGGCGTTGCCCGGGAATCTACTTATCCCGATCTTCTTGACATACATGAGCTGAGATACGAAAATTAATGTGTTTTACGTTTAGTTATATAAGTAAAAGCAAAAATGTATATCGTAATTATTTTTAAATACCCCGTGCTGTTTACCCGGCATTGCCCGGGAATCTACTCATCCCGATCTTCTTGGCATAAATGAGCTAAAAGACAAAATTCGTTATTGTGAGTAAAAGAATACCCGTCATGTGCTGTTACTGTATGCTTGCATAGGAATCTACGTACTTGTATCGATCTTCTTGGCATCAATAAACGATAAAAATGGTTATTGTGAGTTATCCGTAAGAGATAAACGTATGCTGTCACAGATTTTTTTGTAGAACGTTTTGAGATATTAAATTTTCTGTACATTAATTTTGTATATTTGTTATTGTTTAGGCAGCGTAAGACATTTAAGTGTCCCAAGAGTGTTTTTCACGTTTTCCACTACAAAGGGCGAGTTTTAAGGGTGTAGGAGTTGAATATCACAACTCTCTTATAGCCTATGTTCATCCCGGGAATCTCCTGAACATTTTACAAAAAGCCCCATCACAATCGGATCAATGGTATATGGCCGCGCATAAAGTACGAACAAACAAACAAACCAACAAACAAACATTCATTCATTTTTATATTATATATATATACAGAACATAGTAGGGGTTAATGTTTATATTGAATCTGTACATATTTTGAACTCATATACAAGGAAAAACAAACACAAACTATGAGACTTGTCAGATATTCCTGGAATTTTATATTCTCATAGATCTTTAAATCTTTAAACTTAATTTTATCGAAACTATCTTTTTATCACTTCTATCCTTTGTCCTGTGACCGCCTCAATTAACATACCAGCCAGAACTGATAACCCTTAACTTTCCTTCTTTAGGAAATCATTTAGCTAAAGTTAATAATAAGATTAGGGGGCACGCCGTAGCGTAGTGGTTAAGGTACCGCGCTACAAGCCGGAAGGTCGAGGGTTCAAATCCCGGTGGGGTCAGGATTTTTAAACTGACCCAAACCTTCCGGCGGCACTATGGCCCTGGGGTCGACTCAGCCTCTAACGGAAATGAGTACCAGACGCTTGTTCTGGGGGTAAAGGCGGCCGTCACGCAGGGCTGACAACCCGGCTGACATCTAGTGCCGATTGTCTAGAAAAAGTGGGAGCCTTAACCTCCTACTACCCCAGGGGCCTCCGGGCCTGTTGTGGGATCACTTTACTTAATAATAAGATTATTGGACTTCGAAGCGATAACGATATTCTTAAGCTTCGAAAGAGTATCCACTTCTACAATTTCATCACTGATATATCATTTTTTCCTCGGTAATAATAATAAATATATTTACAATTTCCAAATGAATAAAAAGTGCCAGATTGATTGTAGCAGGTGTGCCATTAGAGGAATGTAAGACCTATATTAAGTTTTACTTAACATCATTTTCAATAGGCTAATTACTTGATCCTCAAGTAACTACTTAGAAGTAAAAACTATTCGCATTCATCAGTCAATGAGAATTTAATTTATAACTTGCCTTTATGCCGCCAACGAATAGGTAAAACAATCCTTGGTTATCCGATTGGTAGATTGCCTACGGTATTGGAAAAGTAAGAAAAAAATAATATCCCATTTTGTATTGCAACGGTAAACACGAACCGCCTGACTTTCACATGATCAACTCGCGTGTCAAAGTAGTTCCTCCTGTTGCGATTATTTTAATATTAACCAATTAACTCACTGGCAGTATCGAACCCATAGGTTTATGGCCGCGCAGAAAGCTCTCCATACAACCCTATCACGAGCTAATATTTTCGAATCAACTCCTGTATAATCTACTTCCTTAAGTCATGGTTAATGTTATTCTCCCACCTCATTTTTGTCTACGACTGGGAGTTTTCCCTCTGGTTTCCCTACAAGATGTTTCCATGCACCTCTTTCATTACCATTCGTGCCACATGTCTTGCTCATCGCATTCTTCGAAACTTAATTGTTCTTATTATATCTGGCTTCCTATAAATATCATGTAGTTCACTGGTATGTAGTCTTCTCCATTCACCTGCCTGTTCATCTCTATTTGATCCAAAATTTTTCCTAACAACTTTATTCTCAAATACTCGTAATCTCCTAAGATTCCATGTTTCACATCCATATAATATAATTGGAAGAATAACAGTTCTATATACTTAATTTAACATTTTCTAAAGGAGTTGTAATGACAAGAGTTCCTGTAAAACATAATAGCATGCATTTCTCAGAATTGAGCCTATGTTTAATTTTATTAAACTTATATATTTTCTTATATTTGCTCTAACTTCGACTTCATTATTACCCAGTGTAAGGTATGTATATATTAATTGGCGTTTCTCGTATAATTTATCATATTTATATTACTATATTATTATGTTATTATTATTATTATCGTAAGTATTATTATTGTTATTATCCTATAAAATGTTGTTTGTACATGAAATTTACATTGCTACATTTAATGTATCTTTAAGTGTTTATAATTAGTATAGTGTATATCTACAGTAAGTCAATTTGGTATTCATACACAGGCATTTTTATTAATAAAAATCCAATTTTCAGAAAGATTTTAAAAGTAAAGAAAAAGTATTTATTGTGGTTTGAAGGAAACACTAAGTTATATCTAAATATGTAGTTCAAAACTTAATTATAAAATAAACATAATTTTATCAAAATTAATAATCTTTATTACACCCAAATACAAGCCAATTTGCTATTCATACACTAAAGAAAACACTGCAGTGTATTTGCTTGTCTAACTTGCTTAAACATTAATGCAACATGAATACTCTAAGTTGTGCATTTGTTTACATCTGCCTACTGTGCTGGTTGTGTACACTGGCAGTCAGTCGCCTCCAAAATGGGTAAATATAAAGAACTCAGTTCTGGTCTCAAGGATACAATTGTAAATCTTGCACTTAAGTGATATTTCTTTGAGAAAAATAGGGCGACTGATAGGCAAATGTCGTGCAACAGTACAGTATATACTAAATAAATTCAAGTATAAAGGTTCAGTAGAGAATGTTCCGAGAAAACCTAAACAAAAGAAGTTAAGTGAAAAGGAGGAGAGAACCATTGTGAGACAAGTGAAATTCAACCACAGAATTAGTGCTCCAAAATTGTGGTCTACCCTAGAAGTTTCTACTGGTAAAAGGGTATGTACTGAGACAGTTCGGAAGGTGTTACGCAGAAATGGCTATCATGGAAGAATGACTAGAAAAAGGCCGTATGTAAGTAAGAATACAGTGTTGTAATACTACAGTTTTCAAAAGAACATGTAAATAAGGGGCAGGCATTTTGGAATAATGTTCTCTGGTCTGATGGGACTAAAATCAACCTGTTCGGTTCAGATGGCGTTCATAGAGTCTGGAGAAAAGCCAATGCGGATAATGATGTAACCAATACGACACCTACAGTAAAACATGGGGGTGGGTCTATAATGTTGTGGGGGTGTATGTCGGCAAAAGGTGTTGGCAATATACAGTTCATTGACAATGTTATGGACAAATTTGTGTATAACGACATTCTTCGTAAGAATGTTAAACAAAGTGCAGCAAAATTGGATATGCTCCCCACGTACATGTTCCAACAAGATAACGACCTCAAACATATAAAAAAAAACTCCTGGCGCGACAGGCCTACCCCAAACATATGGCGGACTTAAATAAGACTTGGTTGATATGGAACGTGCCAAAGCAATTGAAAACCCCTCCTCAATCTGCTGACTTAAACCCTATACAACATTTATGGGCGTTTTTGAATCCTAGGGTCCACAGCAGAAATCCTTCTTCCAAAGAAGAATTGAAGAAGGTGGTTACTGAAGAATGGTGCAAAATCAGTCCTCAGATATGACATAGGCTTGTTAGATACATGCAGCGTAGATGTCAAGCTGTTATTAAAGCTAAAGGTTACCCTACAAAGTATTAAGGACAGTACATTTTTTCTTTATTTTTTTTTTATTTTTTCCCCCATTCTGACTGTATGAATAGAAAAGTGACTATAAAATTTACAACTTTTAAAGTTTTTTAATATATTATACGTTAAATGTTTATAGAATTTGTTGATTTGTATATATTATGTAAAGAAGTGTACCTGAAAATGTTTAATTAATGGCAAAATACAATTGCAATATTTTGAGAATTAAAATTGTGCTATTTCAATTATAAAATCTAAGTGTATGAATAACAAATTGACATACTGTATATTTGTCAGATATTTATTTGTATTTGTGCTGGTTGAGTGGAAGAGAAGGCCTTATGGCCTTAACTCTGCCAGAATAAATACAGCATTATTATTATTATTATTATTATTATTATTATTATTATTATTATTATTATTATTATTATTCCTAGGTATTTGAATTCAGCCGTTTCTTCAAAATTTCCCTCATTTCTCATTAGTTGTCCATTTCCATTATACAATGTATTTCAATGTATGAACACATATTTAGTTTTATTGATGTTTAATTCCAGCCCCGACTTCTTAATATTGCTCAATAGAGAGTGTGTGTTGGTATTGAAATTATTATTTTAATATTACTAATAACAATTTTGAAATTGATTGAAATTTTTATTTTTCGTGTTTATATTCCTCGAATATAGCATAAAAAATAGAGAATTCATACATAAATAAACAAAGTAACTTATGAAAATCTGCAATACGATGGAAACATTTGATTATATAAATAAAGAATTGAGAGAAGTAATCCATATAAGTTATGGAATACTGACCTATAAGTTCGTCTTACGTAAACAAGTTTTCTGGGAATATTCTAGCATAAGCCATCCATATCTATCCAAGATGCTAGTGATTTATTGTAAGCAATATATTAATAATCTCTTCACATTTATTCATCAGGATGATTTATTTCGTATAATTTATATTTGAGATAGCTTTACTCTGCCTCTGTAAATACCCGGTCACGGAAGCCACATATTCAATGATCGTGCGGATACTATCAACAATATGAACAAAAGTGAAACAAGGCACTTAGATAAAAATTGAAAAAAATACAGATAAAGTTTTAACATATTTTAACGAGGTTCTTTTTAATAAATGCCAGAACACTCAACAGGAGTTATTTTTGTGTCCACCAATGGAGATTGTATTTATTTCTATTTAGTGAAAATTATTACAAAATAAATCTTCAGACTAATTCAAAAGTGTTCCTCGTTATTCAACATTGTATTACACTTAATTCATTGATGGGCTATAATATATATAACTGTATAAGACATTTATACTCTGCTAATGCTTACATTGTCCACCGCTGTGGTCTCGAGGTAGCGTGCTGCCTTGTCACGCAGCGGGCCCGGGTTCGATCCCCGGTCGGGGCAGTTCTCCTGGGTGAGGATTTTATCGGCGTTTTCCTCACCTGTAAGACAAATGCCAGGAAAACTTTAAGGCCCAAACGGTCCCTGAAATCATATGCCCATCATCATCATCATTATCATAATCCTTCACCGGTGTGGAAAGGAACGGGAAGCTACCACACCTACAATTCCCTAGTAAAGCTGCAAGCATAGCATGAAAATGCTATGATTTCAGTGAAGGACCTGCCTTCGGGCAGAATTACTATGGATGGAATGCTTACATTTTCGTATTCAAATAAAATATACGGTATTGTTTTAATACAAAAGAAGTTTGATAATTTTAATTTTTGACTTAAGCTCTTTATGTCGCGCAGCATAGAATTATATTATTTGGGAATTATATCGATAAGAAAGTTGGTTTATTTTGAAAAATGTTAAAGATATTTGTAGTATTTGACAGTCGAATTAAATAATTTTACATAGGAAACATAATATATTTATGCGGACTGTAAAGAACTTAGGTGACATACAGTATGTTAATTATTTTTTATATTTCTGTAACAATGTTAGTTTATGTTCATTTTACAGTAATTCTTAGAATTATGAACAGAATTGTTTTTCATAGTCTATCGTTATAAGAGGTTTGATATGTCACTGAGTTTTAATGAAAAGGTTTGTTGGATTTTTAATTATTCAAACTTTATCACCTTTTAAGTTTTACATTTACTAACATTAGTAAATTTTAATTATAAAAGATTAATTGTACAATTATTGTTTGCAGGTAATATTGGGCCTATTCGATTAGGTGATCCATGAACAAAATTTAATTTGCTTCTTTGTAAATATTTTCAATGAAGGTGTTTTTTCTTCTTTTTTTTTATAATCATAGTTTGTTAAGTTTTATTATCTATTGTAAATTGAAATGAGGTAATTTCTGAAGATGATGTTATATAAAAGATCCTTGGGACGAATCTTCTAAAATCCCAGGAACATTAATTTATTTCTAAAAGATTAGAACACATATATCATTCTTGCAGTGAAATATACTTATTTAGCCGTAGGTAAGACCAACGTTGCAGTTTCTTTTCTGTTTTCTTATTGGAAGTAGTTGGTCAATTGACTAATGTCCGATTTGAATCTTCCTTTTGAGTGAATAGTAAAATCCATGAACCGAATCTAACATATTCAGGATAAACAGACAAGACGAATTGCTACAAGACATTATTTATACTTTTCTTTTTCCTTTTAATGCCGAAAGTGGAAAACCTCATTCACATTAAGTTGAAGTCAATCAGTGACACAATTTACTTGATTTGAAGAATGAATCATTCTTACTCAATCTCTTTGTGATTCACCTGCAATAAATTCACTGAAGACTAATAGCAGTATCGGTGACTACTTATGTTGAGCGAGCATAATTATTTTAGAGGTAATTATATTATAATATTATTACTTTCGTGAAAAATTAAAAAAATGAACGTACAATCCAATTCAATTTGTCACAGGTATAAAACTATTTAAAAAAACATTACGACATTATGCAGACATTGAAAGTAAATAATATAGGCTAAGATATTCAATTAATGGTTGAAAATTAAATTGAAATAATGAAAACAATTATTAACTGGAAACCTGAGGATGGCAAATTTTAATTATCTAATACTAATCGATAAGTTTAGATTTGTAGCTTTCACGGCGCTGATTTTTATAAAAATCATTGGAGTAAAATTCGTAAATAAAAATCAATATTTCGGCCAATCTATTGCCGTGGTCTTCCTCAGGGGAATTCAGCTGATTTTCTAAAAAAAACTTAATAGAATATCAAACAATTTTTAAACATATCAACAATAAAACATGTAGTCAATTTACCCAATTCACCAATTAAAAATTAAAAGAGTCAACATGTTTGAACAGCGAAGCTGTCATTTTCAAGAATAAATATTGACTAAAGACAAACATGGTAAGCGAATAAACAGAATCCAATTAAAAACAAACTACGTCACATGACATAGTCAATTGCACGTAAACTGTAATCCTCTTTTGTTTCAAGTAAAGAGAAAAGGAATTTGAAATTAATGACCGAACGTACCAGTCTAAGGTTACTTTTATCGATAACTTGACCGTAATCAGAAGTATGCTGAGCAACTCCAGATTTTTCAATTCTATTGAATCTAAAATGTTCAATATGTTCATCATCATCATGATCAACAATCAGGGAACAAGCCCATGTGGCTTGTTCCGGTCTCATAGATTCTCATTCAAAAAGTTCAATCCATCTCTTTTTTTCGGTCTACCAACATTGCTGTCTCATTTTGGTTTGTAATTAAGTATAATTTTTAGTATGCGTTCATCTTTCGTTCTTTGAACATGTTCTTTCCAGTTTTTCTAGATTCTTGTATTTTATCTAAAAGTTTAAAACTATTTAGCTCATTTCTAATATCCTCACTTCTTCTTTTATCTGAGATGTTCATTAGTTAACAAAAAAATATAGTAGTACTTACTTACTCACTGGCATTATCGAACCCGAAGGTTCATGGCCGCGCGGACATAAGCTCTCCATACATCCCTATCCTGAGCTAATGCTTTCCAATCATTCCCTGTATAATCTACTTCCCTCAAATCATACTTAATGTTGTTCTCCCACTTCATTCTTGGCCTACCAACTGGGCGTTTTCCCTCTGGCTTTCCTACAAGAAGCTTCCATGCACGTCTTTCATTCCCCATACGTGCAACATGTCCTGCCCATCGCAGTCTACGAGACTTAACTGTTCTTATTATATCTGGCTTCCTATAAAGACCATGTAATTCATTGTTATGTAGTCTTCTCCATTCACCTGTATGTTCATCTCTCTTTGGTCCAAAAATTTTCCTAAGAACTTTATTCTCAAATACTCGTAATCTCCTTTCCTCCCTTAAAGTAAGAGTCCATGTTTCACACCCATATAATATAACTGGTAGAATAATAGTTTTATATATTTTCAGCTTAACGTTTTTTTGAAAGGAGTTGGGACATCAAAAGTCTCTGCAATGCATAATAGCAAGCATTTCCAGAATTGAGCCTATGTTTAATTTCTTTGTGCATCTCATTCCTATTTGTGATTATTGTTCCTAGGTATTTGAATTCAGCCACTTCCTCAAAATTTCCCTCATTTGTCATTAGCTGTCCATTTCCATTATATACTGAATTTCTACGTGAGACCATATATTTAGTTTTACTGATATTTACTTCCAGTCCCAATTTCTTAGTGTTACTCAATAGTGTGTGCGTGTTGGCCTTTAGTATCTCCTCGTTATCGGCCAGTAGTACTACATCATCAGCATAAACTAACAGCTTATTAATACCATTGAGTTGTAAGCCTTCCTCATTCTCTAAAGATTTAATGGCATGCTCTAGTACAAAATTAAATAGTAGAGGAGATAGTGCATCTCCTTGCTTCAACCCATTCTGGATTTCAAAAGTGTTTGAAAACTGTTTGCCTACACGCACCCTACTCTTTGAGCCATTTAGACACATTCGTATAAGTCTAACCAACTTTTTAGGAATTCCGAACTCCAGCAGGATACTATATAACTTCTCCCTCTTAATTGAATCATATGCTTTTTTGAAGTCTACATATAGTTGATGTACAGTACCATTATATTCCCATTTCTTCTCTAAAATCTGTCTTATACTTACTGAAAATCTGATCTGTTGTAGACCTGTTTCTTCTAAATGCACATTGATGATCTCCTAGAATGTCATCAATATAGGGAGTAAGTCTGCTTACTAATATATTTGTTAGAATTTTGTACGAAGTTGAAAGTAATGAGATGCCCCTGTAGTTGTTGCAATCAGTTTTAATCTCCTTTCTTATAAATTGGTAAGATAATTGATTCCTTCCATTCATCTGGAAGAGCTTCTTTTTCCCAAATCATACTAAGCAACCAGCGTATCTTGTCCATCAATTTTTCTCCCCCTGATTTTATCAGTTCTGCTGGGATCTCATCTGAACCTGATGCTTTATACATCTTCAATTTTTCAATCGCCATTTCAACCTCTAATGCACTTGGCTCTGCGACTAGCATTTCTGCTGTCTGTAACTTATCCTCCTCAATGTCCTGTTCTGTATGTACATTTAATAGCTGATTAAAGTAACCTTTCCATCTATTTAATATACTCCTAGAATCTGCAATCATATCCCCATTTTCATTCCGAATTATGTTTGTTCTAGCCTGAAACCCCTTCTTCTCTATCCTAATTCCCTGATATAATTCTCTAATGTTCCTATTTTTTGCATTCATTTCAAGATCATTAATCTTCTCTCTCAAATATTCCCTCTTTTTACTCTTTAGTAACTTGGTGGTTTCCCTTCTAACACTACCCAATTGCTCTAAATTTACCTCATTTGGCTCGTGTAACCATTTCATTTTTGCTAGCTTTCTTTTCTTTACAATGTCGGCACATTCCTCATCAAACCATTTCTTGTTTTGCCTCTCTTTTAAACAACCAATGCTTTCTGATGCTGACAATTTAATAGTATCTCTTATAGCCTCCCATTCTTTATTTATATCAGTTTCTTCTTCGTTTGCCACATTGTCATCTGAAGATTCCAGTACTTGAAATCTATTAGCAATTTTGATTAGTTGGTCGTTAATTTAAAAAAAAAAAATCCTGAACAAGGACCAGAGTTTTAAAATTCTATAGTTGTCATGGATATCATTGTCGTAGTTCAGACTTTATTTTTTAAATTACCTGATTGACGTTCTACTAACTGACATAAGTGACGGATTATCGGACAAACTGCAGCGTGTCCATAATATGTGTACCAGATTCATATTTAATGTTCGAAAATACGATCACATTTCTCCATTATTCCACGAATTGTCATGGCTACATCTAAAAGAGAGAAGAAAATCGCACTGTCTAATTATCCTATTTAAGATCCTACATACCTCGATTCCCAATTATTTATCATCCCGTTTCCAGTATCTATCCTCAAACCATAACTTAAACACAAGATCACAACATAGTCTCTTACTTAATATACCGCAACATAGGACATCACATCACTCCATGTCATATACCATCTCCACTTCTCGCAACTGGAATTCCCTACCACAAGAAATAAGGGGCTGCCGGACAGTGGCATCTTTTAAAAGAAATCTAAATTTATATTTGCTCTAAACTTGACTTCAATATTATCCAGTGTAAGATATATATATTAATTGGTGTTTCCCGTATAATGTATCATATTATTATTATTATTATTATTATTATTATTATTATTATCGTATCATTATTGTTATTACCCTATAAAATGTTGTTTGTACATGACATTTACATTGCTACATTTATTGTATCTTTAACTGTTTATAATTAGTATAGTGTATATCTATATTTGTCGAATATTTATTTGTATTTGTGCTGGTTGAGTGGAAGAGAGGACCTTATGGCCTTAACTCTGCCAGAATAAATAAAGTATTATTATATTATTATTATTATTATTATTATTATTATTATTATTATTATTGTTTCTGGTATCTATTACCAGAGCGTATATCCGTTGAAGATATAAATTTAAATGTGATGCGCCTAATATGCTTCACGTCATCACTGTAGTCAGACTCAGGAATAAACGCTGTAGCTCGTTCATCGTGATAGACGTCCCGTATAGATAAGTGGACGAGTGAACATTTTCTGTTAGCTCCGTGCAAATATACAAGACCATCGATGTCTTCAGCCTCAAGTGAAGGTACATTGATTGGCGAAAATATACAATGTATTATACTTTACACAAATCAGAGGTTATGAAGAAAAACGAACATTTTTTATAAATGCTGCAATAATAAAATAACATAAAACACTCGTTGTATAATTAAATAAAGAAGAAGAAAAATAAGTAAATAAAGACGTGAACATTTGCCTCTTCAGTACAAGTTCTTTGAAGATTCGTGTAAAATAATGGAACGTACCGATATACCAATTCATAATCTAAGCCATAGAATTTAGAAACTTAATTAAAAAAGTCACTAACCTCGTGCCTTCCAGCGCAACAACTTTATGAAAATACTAAGTATGTAAATGTTATAAAAAATGATTTCACACATAATTCAATTTGTGGGTGAAAATAAAATTTGGATTTCCACAATTTAAGACCAGGATTCTGACGGTTTTTTTAAATGTAGTTGTGGAGTACTTTCGCCAGATAGACGTAAGAAATAATTTCTATTAACTTCTGAAGTTAGTAAAAAGTTAATCAGAAAGTACTGTAAAATTTTTCGAAATTATGAAAATTGCTACTTGGAACTCGTATTACACTGTATTAACTTCTTACTCATCCCAATCTGATTTATTTACATTTTCAGGGATCTGGGTTACATCATGTACCCTGATAACGAAATTATACTAGACACCACACATTCATTGTGAGCAAAAGGATATTTTTGTTCTCGCTCTACTCATTACATAGTAATTTGATTCTAATGTATCAGACGTATATTATATCCGTTGAACTGTCTTGCCACAGTTCTTGCTTTTATAGTGTATATCGTATCTCATCCCCAATATCAACTCCTAGAAACTGGAGAAATCCTAGAACACGTAACATATCAATACCTGCTTCTTATTGAGTACTTGGGAATATCTCAGGTACTGGTATTTCAATACTGGGGAACAATCAATTAATTTACATTTAAAGATCAGCAGTAAAGTTTTATTAACGAATTGAAATGAATTACGTAGCGAATTCATAAAGCACTTTCAATCCTTGCAACGAATATTAATTTTATTTTGTACTATGTCGTATTTAATTATTTTAATAAATAAAAATGCCCACCATAGATATTCAAAAAGTAACATCTAAAATATGCCCATAATGAACTAACACTTATTTAGCACCGAATTGTCCTAACAAAATATTAATAATTGCATAAACGTATAGTTATGAATGTAAATATGCTGGGAAATGCGTTGGGAAAGTTGTCTCGTTATATAGAAATTGCAGTATAGTAACCTACTGCAAAGTTCCATTTACGATCTTTTATAAAAGTTTAAGAATTTTAGTATGATTAGGTTTATTTTGAAATAAACAAGCATGTGGACATCTTTACGATTTTTGTATTATTCGTTCAAGAATAAAAAAATATACTATCATTATATCATTTCGTGCCTTTCATAATAACCATGCTAACACACCTGCCTCGAAACCTCTGGCATAATATAGCTATACCATAAATGTAATTTTGATAAAAATATTTATATTCTTATGATCTTCAAATATCCTGTAGTGCTGAATTATGGCATGCCCTTATTTCATTGAAAATAAAAGAGATTTACAAAGTTTAAATTATTGCAGCAGAAAAAATAATTCTTAAATGATTGTATATTATATAAACTGGAAGAATCGCCAATTTGTATATTTTTGGATTAACATTTTTTTTAGAAAAGCTGGGATAACAAGAGCCCTTGTATAATGTCTTTCTTAGCCTTATTTTGTACATTTTAGAGGTTCCTCATTCATTATAAAGCGCCTATTCCCGGTTAATAATTTATTTCTACGTGTGAACATATATTTAGTTTCATTGATATTGACTTCCAGCTTCAGTTTTTTAGCGTTTATTAACAGAATGTGTAGGTTGGCTTTTAATATTTCCTATCATATAATTAGGGCTGAAAAAAGTATCGGTACCAGGATAGTAACTACTTTCTATACACATTGTTTACAAAATGTGTGAGAGTATGTATGTTCGATTCTCCTCAATAATACACCTGTTTACGTGGCGTGTGGTTATATCAGAATGCCGAAACAAAAATTGTGCAAAGTTGAGTCCATTCTTGCACGAAACGGAACTGTACTAGAAGTCTGTCCCGAGTAGCGCGTGTCAACGTGCAGTTTGTAAACACAGCGGTTTAAGTACGATGAAGCCAAGCTTTCAGCCCTACATATAATACACTAGAGACATAATCAGCAAATACCAACAGCTGATTACTTGTATTAAGTTATGCGCCAAATTTAACCGCTAAAGATTTAATTGTATTATCTAAAGTTTCCTCAGAAGTAATGTCGGTTTTTAATGTAACGTGTGTCTGGTAAATTTTTGATAGAGTGATTCACTGGGAGTTCGTTTCAAACGGGCGTGTAGTCCATGCGGATCTTCATTCTCAACAATTGGAACGAATTCTTGAAATTTTGAGGGTCGCGGATTTAAACCCAACCAGATCCTATACTGCACCAACAACTATGACAAAAATTCAAGAATTGGGAAGAATGTAATTGCCTCCACATCCAGAATATTGTCCTGATCGTGCGCTTTCAGATTATTTTCTGTTTCGATCCATTACCAATTTTTTTCCAATTTCTTGCGTGAAATTTTGAAAACATTGAAGCTTTGCAACAGGGTCTCAACAAATTATTCACATAAAAAACCAGAGACTGGTACCGTCGCAGAATAATAAAACTCGCTGAAAGATGACCATGGAATCTGATGGTATCCACTTCGAGAAAGTAGTTTAATTTCCTGTCAGAAAAAAAATAATCCAAATAAAATTTAGTTCAAAAAGTATTATTTGTGAGACAATAAATATTTACAAAATTTAATGGCAGGGGCGTGCATCCGCTGTAAGTAATCATATTTTTTTAATCCCCATTTTTTAAAATACGATTTTAAATTAAAATATCGAAAGTACGAGATTACGCCACACAAATTGAACAAGCGTCTTTACATGTTATTGATGGATTTCAATGTCAACTGAGTGTTAACAGTTTCACTTCAACTCAGTCATGTAAATGTCCACCATAGTGCTACTCAGAAGGAGCAGGGTCGGGCTCGAACCCCTGTCGGGACAAATTTCCAGGATGAGGTTTCATGGACTTTTCCTTATCTGAAAGGCATGTCAGGATACTTTAAGGTCCAAAGAGACCCCGAACACTACTATCATCATGATCATCCATATCTTATTCACCTTTTTTAAAAATACATTAAAGAATCACAACAAAGTCTCACAGCTACCTGAAGATGCTAAGATGTAATATGAGTTTCATCTTAAAGCGTGTAGACCTATAAAAAATATTATAATGATATTGTGAAAAGAAAAATATTTAGTGTCTGAACCAGGAATCGATCCGTGGAACTCTAGTTCTCCAGACTAGTGTGCAGCCCACGACACCATTCGAGACTTGGCACGAACATTAACAATTCTTTCCACATAAACAACTCTATAATTCTCGTCAAATTAACAGTGTTGGAAAATGTTAAATAACATCATTTACTGTTTATAAAAGTGGTGTAAAATTCTCAAATATAAATACTTCTAAACGAAGCCGGCCGTTGGCGATTGTAGTGTCACCTACGTGTCAGCTGGCGAAACGAGAATTATAGAGTTGTATATGTGGAAAGAATTATTAATGTTTGTGCCAAGTCTCGAATGGTTTAGTGGGCTGCACACTAGTCTGGAAAACTAGAGGTCCATTGTTCGAATCCTGGTTCAGACATTAATTTTTCTTTTCGCAATATCATTATAATATTTTAATATGATCCATTATTGGAACTGTGTTAAAATAACAATATTGGAAAATGTTAATTAATTTGGTGTATAAAGAAGACGAAATTTAAAGAAGTCTTGAAATACAGTAAGTTACATAAAATATGGCACTTTAAATGGCATAAATAAGGGATTCATATTTTTATATGACGGTTTGTTTTTTACGACAGAATTTGAAGTATAACTGTTACGTCAAACATATTATTTACATTCGTTTGAGTACGCAAACTGAAATTATATGTAGCCAATATTTGTTTTCAGTTTCCCAGAATCCAAATAGCAAATATTTAATGCTATTACACACGTAATGTCCAACTTTAGAGTTCCTTAGCTTCGGTTATGTAAACATAAACCCGCACATCCTTTGTACACATGTAAGGTCAGGACACCATCGCTATAATATACGCGTTCATGAAGGCCTTATTAGATAGTGTTGGAGATCGATCGATCTTAATGTACGGTTCGGGTTCGATAACAAGCGGGTTGGAAATGTTAATCCTGAAATAATTTATTATGTTGAGATAGTGACTTCAACGTTTTAAAGTGTAGCAATGTAACAATATAGCCCGGTCAAGTTAGCTAAAAAAATAGGGGTAGGCTTACAAAAATTCGCATAGAGCTGAAAATTTGTACGAATGTTGGGAATGCCATTATGAATGAAATGTGAAAAATCCTCATCGATTCCACATCTACAAAAAAATTATTCAAGGTCAAATTTCGCGAAAATGGGTTTTTGCATTTGTTTAGCTAAACGGTAAGATGTATCCTAAAATAGGTCAGACAAGAGTTGTAGAGAATGCAATTATCTACAAAATATATTCTCATACTTTTTTCATAAGAATCACTATTCTTGAGATATCACCATTTGAAACACTGAAATAAATAATAAGCACGCTTTTCAACCGCAAGTTAACCTCCTAATATACATAAAAAAGAAACTCAATCCCTAATTATTTAATTGGGCCGTATACCTTAAGCAACATCTGCCGACTATTCTAATTTGTCCGGGTGGCGACAGTTTTTTTTCTGGAAGGCATAAACGAAAGACTTTTTGTATAGTGTTCCTTTACAGTGAATATATGTGATTATTGATACACGTGCTTGTTAAATAATATTTCTTAAAACAATTTGTGCTGTTCAATCATTTAAAAAAGTCGCAATTTTGCTTTGTTTGTAGTAAACCTTTGACTGAAAATGAAACAGTTATTGTTGATCGTGGGATGAAGACTTTGATCGATTCAAGTGTTGAAAGAAATGATGGGTTTTCTGAACACCTGAAGGACAAGAAATCTGTGACAATTCATGTGCAGTGCCGTAAAATATACACTCGAAAGAGTTCTATTGCTGCAGTTAAAAGACCGCATGAGATGGAGCAAGCCAGTACATCTGAAATCAGTCCACCTCGTACTAGAGCACGCGTAAGTGAATCCGTTTCTCATTTTTAAAAATATTGCTTATTTTGTGGAGATGAAGCGAATGAAAGAGACTGAGAAGAAAAAGCGCAAAATGTTAGACGTAAAATTCATAATGTTGCTACACTTGAATTTAAAGAATCCATTTTGAAGGTAGCTCGGACTCGTTCTGATGACGTAGCAAAAAAAAAAATACTGCACGTAATGAGTACGAATATGATTTAGTTGCTACCGAGGTTAGGTACCATAATAATTACTTACTATAATTCCTTCTTGAGACCCATCACTGGGGGTAAAATCGGTCGTGATGACTGTCAATTTTCATTGGAAGAATTACAAAATAATTGTAAAAATCCAGCTTTAAATAATAGATCAATTAAGATTCGATTGAAGTTAAAGAATGATCATCACGATATTCTTAACCAAGCTTGGTATGAGAAAAAATGTCAAAATGAAAAGGAAGAACGATTTAGAATCATCAAAGCTGCAGCAGCAATCATTCCATAAGACATTCAATCTTTAGTATTTGATAATACCAATTTCCCCCCCCCCCGCCTAGTCGAATATTTGAAAATATTAATTCCGGAGTCATTTACTTATTTTTTGGAACAAGTAATTCTTAAATATAAACAATTCAAGCTAGAACTATTAAAACTAGTATGTACTGATATCAGCCACAGTATTATGACTGCTGCTAGCCTAGATATTTCAAATCAACATTGCAATTGGGTCAATTAATAGATAATACTTCGGAACCAATTCAAACGTTACTCCCACCTGCTCCACAAATATTCTTAACACCATTTTTTGCAATTGCAAAAAGGGTTGTAGTGCAAAATGTGGTTGTAAAAAAGTCGGATTATTTTGTTCACCAGTATGTACCAATTGTCAAGACCAGTCTTGCTCCAATGTTGAATCAAATGGAACAGATGATTTATATGATTTCAATGAGGAAACAACTGATATATCTTTCTCAGAACAATTAACAAATATCCAGCAAGAATAAGAAGAATAAATCGAAGAAGACATTACTGTCGTAGTAGAATTCGAAGATTATCTGTCAGATTAACATTACCCGGAATTAAGAATAATTTTTGTCACTTAAATCATTCCCAATAGTACCATTTTTTAATTAATAGAATATTATTTATTAAACTTAATCACAATAGATCGTGGAGTATACCTTTTGAA
This sequence comes from Diploptera punctata, assembly GCA_030220185.1. Classification (NCBI taxonomy): domain Eukaryota; kingdom Metazoa; phylum Arthropoda; class Insecta; order Blattodea; family Blaberidae; genus Diploptera; species Diploptera punctata. Next base: position 58,752 of record JASPKZ010010694.1, read on the forward strand.
GACACCACATAAAAAAATGCGCCAAGTACATTACAACATAGGTGGTGCGGAAATGTGTGAATATTATGTAGAATACGATTTCTTCAAATTTTAGAATCGCGATATCTCAAGAATGGTGATTCTTATGAAAAACAGTGTAAGAACCATTTGTTTAGACAATTGTATGATCTACAACTTTTGTCTGGCCTATTTTTGTGATAAAACTTACCGTTTGGCTGAAAAATACAAAAAACCCATATTTGCGAACTTTGACCTTGAATAATTTTTTTGCAGATGTGGTATCAATGGGGACTTTTCACATTTCATTTATAATGGTGTTCCCAACATTCGTATCAATTTTCAGCTCTATGCGAATTTTTGTAAATTGAAATGTCTATTTTGACCGGATTAATATGTGTATTGTGTATGCTCTAAAGCAGCGATTCCCAATATTTTTCGACTCGCGAACCCCTTCCACAACGATCTGAGTTGGATGCATCACTGACTTTTAAATAAATATATATACAGTAAACGTGCATCAAATTTAATTCCAAATAAAGGTTTGATAACCTTAAATTAACTTAACCCTTAACGGTTAAAACCTAAAGTTACTCTAGTTACGGCTTAAACGTTAAACAACGTGTAGGCCTGGTTGTAGCAAAACCAAATGCATTCCTAACGTTGTTACATAACTGTAAATCAGGCATTCGCGGTAAATGTTAATTTATTGTGGAAATAATGTGATAAATTCCGATGTTACACATATGCAACAAGGGGCATTATAGGATTAATTTAGTTTTAAAATAATAATAATAATAATATAATAATAATAATAATAATAATAATAATAATATTTATTATTATTATTATTATTATTATTATTATTTCCACCGCTGTAGTCTCGATGTAGCATGCTGTCTTGTCACGCAGCGGGCCCGGGTTCGATCCCCGGTCGGGGCATTTTCTTTGGTTGGAGTTTTTATTGGGGTTTTTCCACACCTGTAAGACAAATGTCAGGAAAACTTTAAGGCCCAAACGGTCCCCGAAATCATATGGCCATCATCATTATCATCCTTATCATTATCATCATCATCATAATCATCCTTCACCGGTGTGGAAAGTAACGGGAAGCTACCACACCTACAATTACCTAGTAAAGCTGCAAGCATAGCATGAAAATGCTATGATTGAAGTGAAAGACCTGCCTTAGGCAGAATTACTATAGATGGATTATTATTATTGTTATTATTATTATTATTATTATTATTATTATTATTATTATTATTGTTATTATTACAATGCTTCAGAAATGAAGAAGACAATAATAGATCTAACCTCGAAACCCGCCATCACGGAATTTTGGCGAACCGCTTGAAATATTTTGTGAACACCCTGGGTGTTCGCGAACCACAGGTTGGGAAACGACGCTCTAAAGGAAGCTGGAGATAGACCATTTTTACACCGGCCGCGCGGTCCATGCATATTGATCATCTCTAGAGTTGATGCTAAATATGCATGTAATTATATGTTTAGTAATTTAAAATGATACACTAAAAAAATTCTCCATTTATTGACACATCAGCAGTAAAATTTATAACAGGTAATATGAACTTTTTCTCCATGTTGGTTTAACCTCTCCTTATAATACTTTGATACGCCCCATTTGGCACGTGCTTTACGATGGCACAACTTGTTGGGAGAGAGATTTTAATTTTTGGATCCAACACAAAGACATGGAAGTCTCTTGGAATGAGTATCAGCTCAATGTCAGGATTAAGACGAAACACCACATTCATACTAAACATATTATAATGACTATATAACTCATGCCACAAATGCTAGTCAATGACCAATCACGTTTCAATGAATGTTGTTTTACAGCCAATGACAGTCGTGTTTCACCTCACTCTTTATCGATTTCTCTTTATCAGCTCCTGCTTTTGTAATAAAGAAAGCTCCTTCTTTTTAATGTTCTGAACAGGTAAAAACATTATTTTTCTCCAACAAATACATTGAATGTAGCAAATAATCAAAAGATTCCTTGATTTTACTGAGTTGTTTACTAAAAAATAAATGAATAACCCGTAATGTTGATTGTGATATATAGTTTGATGTGTTTCATTATTTCTCCACTTGGGTGCACTCTTACAATATTGCGATCTTATTTGGCAATAAATAATATGATCAAGCAGCAGTGAATGAACATAACCTCACATTTCTGATTTGTTTTCAAAAATCGCCGTTTACATTAAATATATAAATATTTTAAAATAACTATATTTAAATAATGATTTGTGAGTAAATAGCTTAATTTTAATCGTTAAATAGTCCTAACAAATGCCACTCTTGATTTCCAAATTCTCTAGATAAATTCACGATTCACGAAATGCCACTCTTGATTTCCAAATTCTCTAGATAAATTCACTCCTCACTTCGTGAGTCGTGAATGTATCGATAATTTGGAAATCACTCGTGGCATTACTTATGGTAATTATGTTGCCCAGATGATGTTCGACTGCAATTTTGGCTTTAGTTTCTTGACATTTGTCTTACAGATAAGTAAAAGCTCCGAAAAAAAACAGCACCTAGTAAACTTCTCCCGATCGGTGATCGAATCCGGCCTCGCTGCGTAGGAGGCAACTATTTACTCAGGACCACAGCCATGAACAAATATTATTGACTAACAAGTAATACGCTTAATTACAATATCAGATAAGATCAAACGTGCACTCACTGTTGGGGAGTTACTTTAAAAATATAATAACTATACAAATTAAGTTGAATTAAATATTAGAGTTTAATTGTTAGGACAAACATATTATTTGGTGGCGTTACTTTACAATTCAGACTATCCATTTTTATGCAATGTAAAACACAGTTTTAATTAGATTAGACATAAAAATAATACATTACAATAATATTCGTACAAATACTATGAAATATAATGTATTTATAAAAATGCCAAAAAATGAGTATGATATAACTACTCACTGGCACATAAGCTCTCTATACATCTCTATCCTGAGCTAATATTTTTCAATCATCCCCTGTATAATCTACTTCCCTCACATCATTCTTAATGTTACTCTCCCATCTCATTCTTGGTCTAGCAACTGAGAGTTTTCCTCTAGTTTTCCTACAAGAAGCTGCCATGCCCCTATTTCCCATTCGTTCTACATGTCCTACCCATCGCAGTCTACGAGACTTTACTATTGTTATTATATCTGGTTTCCAATATAGATCATGTAGCTCACCATTATGTAGTCTTCTACATTTTCTAGTCTGTTCATCTCTCTTTGGTCCAAAAATGTTCTTAAGAACTTTACTCTCAAATACTCGTAATCTCTTTTCTTCCCTTAAAGCAAGAGTCCATTTTTCACATCCATATAACATAACTGGGGGAATAACAGCTTTATATATTTTCGGTTTAACGTTATTTGATTCGATTCCCGGTTAGGACAAGTTTTCTGGGTGATGGTTTTCTTCAGGATTTTTTCTCACCTGTCAGGAATATTGAAGGACCAAACGGTCTCTGAACATCAACTGGCCATCATATTCATCATCATCATATTCGCCATGTTTAGTATGAATGTGTGTGAATGGTGTGTTTCGTCTTTACGTTGTGTTCTTTTCGGTGGAGGCCCTACCCTGAGGCCACAACGATGGACTAATAGCGATTTACAAAATAATATATTGAAATTTAAAGCTATCAACTATCTCGTCTTGTTGAAACAAATATTGTTTAATCTTCCGTAAGCCGGTTTCTTAAAAATTGCTCTCAACTCGTTAGCTATGAAGATACAGAGCACGACAGTTCAGATGTTGTTCGGAGGTGTTGACTATTTTAATATAACTCATACTAATTTTGAACTGATGTGTTAAACAATTTATTATGAGTCCTTTGGACAGTCAAGCCACAACATTCGCCTATGTATCCCGAACTCTCGTCAACTACAGCGCTCCCGAATCCTGCGTAAAATAGATCACGTTTTTCACAACAGAAGTTTGGATACAGGCATCCAGTTACTGGGGAAGACCAGCAGCAATAAATGTGATCGACGTATTTATGAATTTAGAATAATTAGTTCAATACAAAAATTATTCAAAAGAACGCTACCATTTCATCCCTTCTCTGAATTTCACAGTATCGCATCTACTTCTGACAATTAGTCAAATATCTGTCAAATTAACTTGGATTTTTTCTATAATAATATTCAAGAGTCCACGAGTTCCTTTAACAAATACTCTTCCAACAACCCTGAAATACATGTGTACGTTTATAGAAAGTTCACATCCACTCTGTATATGAGGTGCTTAGAATTAAAGGGGTATAAGTGCAAGTTGTGCAGTGTTCAGAAAAAATATGTTTAAAGTTGAAGTTGTATAAGAAAACCATAGGTAATCGATAATTATGGCAATCATTCTTTATCTACTCCTAACATATACACTTATATCCCTTTGCTACTAAATCAAATTATGCTTCAAGAATGTAATTATGCACCAAACTTGGTTTTTGCGAAAAAAAAATGAATTACGCCCCTTTGCTTCTAACCGCCTCATATGCCCTTGAATTATACGATCTTTACAAATCGCCAGATGTCATTTGTGCCGCTATACACTAAAACAATATTATATGTCAATATATGCAATTTTTCTACTGTAGCATGATCTTTCAAATCCGAGCGGAATAAGAATTGTGTCTGGACCACTGACTGGCCTAAGATCGGATCACCGTAAGTAGACGAGGTGGCTAAATTATATCCAGTGGAGCAATTAAAAGGATAATGCAAAATAATTCGGATAATATATATATATATATATATATATATATATATATATATATATATATTTCGAGAGACTCAAGTGAAGATTGAATTAAAATATATGTATATTTGATAAACATTTTCTCGAAGAATTTGGAGCTAGCATATTAAATAATTTATTGTTTCATTAAAGAAGGTTTAGAAAATCTTAAAACACAAAATAGGTGGATAACCTCGAAACAAATTCTTAAGGAGATCGTGAGAAGACCAGAGTTGTTAATACATGAGGATAATATCCAGGCGAAAGAGTTCAACCTCTGGCAGAGTGTTTATTCTCGTAATGGAATAAGCGACCTTAAACTCACGTTAGTAAGTAGATAAGCAATATAATATAAATGGGATTGTGCAATGAAGAGTATATGAGCAGCAGCAGGTGAGCAGGTCAGACAAGATTCGGTCGGGCTGGTGTAAATTATATCCGTGTCTCTGCAAACCTAAATTGAAATTCTATATGCCCCTATCTTCTATTTATAATGTGGGCGCAAGATGAACAGTGCCGCTAACCTAAGAATTACAGTGCAGTTCTTTGTCAGTATTAATACTGAGCAAAATAATAACAATGAAATCGTTCGTATCGCAGACAATATCGTTTTACTTTTTTTCAGGCTATTCTTAGAATAACGCCTACCTTAATGGAAAATGGTATAATTTTGAATAAAATCTAACTTTACTCCAATATATTTGTTTTAAATTACACTAAAATCACTAAGGCGGCTCTGTGGCGCAAGCGGTTAGGCGCTCGTCTCTCACCGCTGGGATCCCGAGATTGAGTCTCGGTCACCCCAAGTGGGTTTTGTGGTGGGCGAAACGGAGCTTGGGCAGATTTTTCTGGGGGTTTTCTCCCGTTTTCCCCTGCCACAATTTAATTCCACCAATTCTCCATACTCATCCATTTCGTTTCATTTAATTCGTCTGTCCCTGTGGTGGTGCATCAGGTGTGGTCGGCCGGCACCCTTGCAATTCACAGACCTCTATATAAAGGGCTTCATTCCATCTTATCCCTCGACCAGATCTGAGTTGGACACGAATTAAATATATTATTTATTATATCAAATCGGGACATTGGTTTTCATTAACAGTGGCCGAATCAAAACCTACTAATTAACATTATCCATGTTTAAATATCCGCCGCATATGCAATTGTTTTTATAACTTCAAATGTCCTGTTGTGACGGAATCTACACAATTTAAAAATAATTGATCAGTATCTAGGGCGGGATACACATATTTCTTTCATTTGCAACATATTAAGTAAAAGTATGATATTTTTGTTATAAGACCTATTGCGAAACTACTGCAGAACAGATATTCTGCATTTTGTTTACTTGACTCTATTGCAATATATATTACGATATGATAGGATAAGTTGGTCATTCTGTTGATGATATTGAAGAAAAATATATTAAAAATTAGCCTTAACTATCTGTGAATTATTCTATAAAACTTTTGTTTCCTGATTTTGATATGTTAAAAATCCAACAAATGTATTCCATAAATGTAGCATTTAATCATAGTAATAATTTTGGTCTAAGGGTATATAATAGGTCTAAATTAATAATTACATTTCCAGATCTACAACTTTCAAACTAATTTTATTTTAAAACATTTTTATTTTTCAAGCCCTTAATATATATTCAATATAATTTATGCATTTAATTTACGCCAAGTACAACAATAATATTAATAATAATGATACTAATAACAACAATAATAACAATGATGATGAAGCGGCTCCCTGGCAAAAGTCCCAAATTCACGTCTCGATCACTCTTGACAGATTCTTCTCGGAGTTTCTCCCATTTTCCCCTGCCAAAAGCTTCATTTTACCACTTCATACTCATGTCATCGCTGTGATGGTGCGACAAGGGCTGGCCAGCCGACTTCGCCGTATATCAGATACCTTAAATAACAGGGGCTTCATATCATCTAATCCCACGATTAGGAATTACGCCTAACACGAGCAGAGGGTTTACTTTACTAAAATAATAATAATAATAATAATAATAATAATAATAATACAGTTTAATACAAGGGCGGAACGGAAAGATACATTCTGGCTAACAATAGATAAATTCAGTCTTCTTGAAAATAGTAACGCAAATAGTTGGATTTAGTCATCTTTGCCACACCAAAGCACTATATTGTTAAGAGGACAACATTCCAGCAAAACAATATTCGAAAATACACATCTTCAGATGATGGAACTCGAAACCAGATAAACTAGTAGATAAACGCTGGCACAGTAGCTTCATCTACGGTAGATAAGTTAGAGGAACAGACTGCAATTTGGATCATCATTTTGTCAGGGTGAAAATCAGAGAACGGCTATGGCTTATGAGAAAAACAAATTTTTAATTTAGAAACTTGTAAAATTATGAACTGCGGAATGCATACCAGATTGCTAACATATTTGAAATACTGCACTGATTAGATGAAAATATGACAACTGAAGAAGATATAAATATAAAGTAAGAGGTAATAATAATTACTATTAAGTTTATTGTCAGCATCAAAAAAGTAGGTTATTTTTAAAAGAGGCAAAATAAAAAAATGGCTTTGTTGAGGAATGTGATGAAATTGTAAAGAAAAGAATGATAGAAAAAAAAATTAATTGGTTTCACCAGCCATATGAAGTAAATTAGAACAATTGGGTAACGTTAGACAGAAAACCACTAGGTTTTTAAATGGTAAAGAGGGAATATTTTAGAGAAAAGTTTAGTTATCTGTTAATGGATGCAAAAATTAGGAACATCAGATAATTATATCTGGGAATTAGGATACCATCATCACCATCCTAAGGCGTGACAACTTCAAAGGTGAAATGTTTGGTCTGAATTATGATATAAAGGAAAGAAATATAGCTACAGCAAATGTAATTAGAAATTAAAATTGAGATAAGATTAACTTGGAGATTCTAAGAGTATAGTATATTAATTAGATGGAATAACTACTTTACTCACTATTAAATGTACATACAGAACAGGATATTGAAGATGATGATTTACAAACTGCAGAAATATTAGTCACAGTGTCAAGTGTATTAGAGGTTGAAATGACCAAAGAAAAAATAAAGATGTATAAAGCATCAGGCTCGTAAGAGATCCAGTAGAACTGATTTTTTTTTCGCAAAAAAAGAGTTTCTTGCATAATTACATTCTTGAAGCATAATTCGATTCAGTAGCAATGGAATACAGGTGTATATGTTAGGAGTAGATAAAGAATGATTGTCGTAATTATCGATTACCTACGGTTTTCTTATACAACTTCAACTTTAAACATTTATTTTCTCAACACTGCAAAACTTGCACTTATACCCCTTTAATTCTAACCGCCTCATATACAGAGTGGATGTGAACTTTCTATAAACGTACACATGTATTTCAGGGTTGTTGGAAGAGTATTTGTTAAAGGAACTCGTGGACTCTTGAATATTATTATAGAAAAAATCCAAGTTAATTTGACAGATATTTGACTAATTGTCAGAAGTAGATGCGATACTGTGAAATTCAGAGAAGGGATGAAATGGTAGCGTTCTTTTGAATAATTTTACTATTGAACTAATTATTCTAAATTCATAAATACGTCGATCACATTTATTGCTGCTGGTCTTCCAATGGATGCCTGTATCCAAACATCAGCTGCTCGGTATGATTTCATTTGGAAGCTCCTCTTTTTCCCAATTCTGCGTAAAATAGCATTACTTTTTCACAGAAGTTGTGAAAATATACATTTCATATATCTACTATTTTAATACTTACGGTAGTAAGAGTCTGTCAGGGATTCCATTCTGGATTTTAAATGCGCTCCTGTGGTCAGTGCCTTGTCCAATAATAAGTTGTTTTAATTCTATGTGTAAGCAGTGAGTACTTCAGTAACAAATCGCATTTATTGAGATTCATCTAACATAGTCTTGTGTCGGCCAGATCATTTGCTTACACTGTAGAAAGAACCTCAGCTCTACCTACATCCAAGCTGAGTAACCCAAGCTCTCACGCATGGAGAATTCCTTTGATATTTCTGGCGCCCGAACATCCTATTATTAACCAATAAACCCAAAACAGAAGAACCCATACTAACATCCTTCTTCACATTACACAGATTTTAGATATGAAATGGGAAATTAATGGTACTGTACATTAACTACATGTAGACTTCGAAAAAGCATACGATTCAATTAAGAAGGAGAAGTTAAATTGTATCCTGCTGGAGTTCCTAATTCATAAAAAGTTAAACTTAATCGAATGTGTGTAAACTGGAAATATAGCACAGAGAGTAGGGTGCGTGAAGGCAAACAGTTTTCAGACATTTTTGAAATTCATTGTGGGTAAAATAAGGAGATGCACTGTCTTTTCTACTAGAGCATGCCATCAAACCTGTAATGTATGAAGGAGGCCCACAACTTAATGGCATTAAAAAGCTGTTAGTTAATGCTGATGATGTAGCATTAAGAGGTCATAGTGAGGAGATACTAACAAACAATATGCACACTCTACCGAGTAAAAGTATAAAAATTGTGGCTGGAAGTAAATATCAGTAAAATAAATACTATATTCAGACATTGAATACATTATATGATGGAAGTAAATAGTTAATGACAAATGAGAATTTTGAAAAAAAAATGGGTCAAATCAACTAACTCACTGACAATATCGATCCGTAGGTTCATGGCCGCGCTGACATAAGGTCTCCTTACATCACTATCCTGAACTAACATTTTACAATTACCTCCTTTATAATCTACTTCCCTAAAATCATGGTTAATATTAATGTCCCATCAAATTAATGTCTCAACTTGACGTTTTCTCTCTGGTTTATCTACAAGAAATTTCCATGCTCCTCTTTCATGCCTCCTTCGTAACACGTGTCCTAAAGTAAAGTGATCCCACTATAGGCCTCAGGAGGCCCTTAGGATAGTAGGAGGTTAAGGCTCTCACTTTTTCTTGACAATCGGCACTTGATGTCAACTGGGTTGTCAGCCCTGCGTGACGGCCGCCTGTACCCCTAGAACAATCGTCTGGTACTCATTTCCGTTAGAGGCTGAGTCGACCCCAGGGTCATAGCGCCGTCAGAGGGTTTTGGGTCAGTTTAAAAATCCTGACCCCGCCGGGACTCGAACCCTCGATCTTCCGGCTTGTAGCGCAGTGCCTTAACCATTACGCTACGGCGTGCCCCCGCCACGTGTCCTGACCTTCACAACCTACGAAACTTAATTGTTCTAGGATAGATATTTGAAGGGTTTCAAAATAGAACAAATATAATTAGATTCAAATCTAAAAACTTACCCTATTACTAATTACGGGGTCTCCCAACTTCTCTCAAAAACTTTAAACTATATATATATATATATATATATATATATATATATATATATATATAAATAAAACAATTATTCTTCCAGTTATATGAATGCGAAACATGGGCTCTTACTTTAATGGAGGAAAAATATTTACGAGCATTTGAGAATAAAGTTCTCAGGAAAAATTTTACACCAAAGAGAGATGAACCGACAGGTGAATGGAGAAGACTACTTAATAATGAGCTATTTTTAAGGAAACCATGTGTAATGAGAATAGTTAAGTCTCGTAGATTGCGATTAGCAGTACATGTGGCAAGGATTGGGAAAGAAATAGGGGCATGGAAACTCCATGTAGGAAAACTAGAAGGAAATCGTCCAGTAAGTAGGCCAAGAATGTTGTGGGAGAATGACATTAAGAATGATTCGAGGGATGGAAATTATAAAGTGGATGATTGGAAAACATAGATCAGGATAGAATTATATGGAGATCTTACGTACGCCCAGCCATGAGCCTCCGGGTTCGATAGTGCTAGTGATTTAGTTAGTAAACATAATAATAATAATAATAATATTAATAATAATAATAATAATATTTATTATAGAGAAATTAGCAAGTACAAAACTCTAGTCTCTTTAAAGATCAAAGTACTCAGACATTGAATTAGAAGAAGAATAGAGTATTATAATAATCCATCTGCCCGAAGGCAGGTCCTTCACCGCAATCACTTTCATGCTATGCTTGCAGCTTTACTAGGGAATTGTAGGTGTGGTAGCTTCCCGTTGCTTTCCACACCGGTGAAGGATGATGATGATGATGATGATAATGGTGATGATGATTATGATGATGGCCATATGATTTCGGGGACCGTTTGGGCCTTAAAGTTTTCCTGACATTTGTCTTACAGGTGAGGAAAAACATCGTTAAAAACCTCACCCAGAAAAACTGCACAGACCGGGGACCCAACCCTGGCCCGCTGCGTGACAAGGCAGCACGCCAACTCGAGACCACAGCGGTGGACTTTTAAAATAAAGTGGTGTAAATTAAAACATCGATATTTAACAAAAAAGTTTAAAATATTGATTATTATGTTTCATGCTTGTTTATAGAGGATCTGGAGACAAAGTTTATAAAATTTCAGGTGCTAGGTACAAAAAAAATGTTTAAAGAAAGTTCAAAAAGATATATTTTTAAAATTTGATTGCGATATAAATCATGGTATACCTATGTTTTTATTATTGATTTCGTACATCTCAATGATGGATAAATCATATTTGAAGAGAAAAATTATACGCTCAGACCGGGACTTGAACCCGGGACCCTTGGTTCTCTAGACCAAGTGCTCTACCAACTGAGCTACCTGAGCAAGTACCGATCTAAACGCAAATCTTTCTCTATATACATTGTAATTCCCGTCCACCAAATGCTATGAAGCCATGCTTCTATCTTGCAAATGGCGGCTCCTTTATTAAGAAGACATATTTGGGAATTATACATTGCAGCCAGTACGGCTTTTTCCATGTTTTTATTATTGATTTCGTACATCTCAATGATGGATAAATCATATTTGAAGAGAAAAATTATACGCTCAGACCGGGACTTGAACCCGGGACCCTTGGTTCTCTAGACCAAGTGCTCTACCAACTGAGCTACCTGAGCAAGTACCGATCTAAACGCAAATCTTTCTCTATATACATTGTAATTCCCGTCCACCAAATGCTATGAAGCCATGCTTGGCACTTGGTCTAGAGAACCAAGGATCCCGGGTTCAAGTCCCGGTCTGAGCGTATAATTTTTCTCTTCAAATATGGTATACCTAATTTTTTATGGCTAAGATTTTTTTGTAAGCCCATGTTTTCCCTTTACAGAGATTTAGGCGCTCTCCCCCTACAGGGAAGAATTTGAAACATACTAATTTAGTTACACTTGTTTTCTTATAGGTGTCATTTTGAATGGTCAGTGGTCAGCGTTCCGCCTCATACTGACATCTAGGAAACCAAGGTAGTACTAGGACGGGAAAATTCGGTAAATTTTGCTTAGAGGGCTTTTCATTTAGGCTTAAGGATTTTTTTACGAGCCTGAAAATCTTCAGACTTGGGACCCACGGCTTGAAGTCCCTCCCGGAGAACTTACTCCTTGGATTTCTCCGTCCTAAAAAATCCATCGACCACGGTCGGGTTTGAACCCGCGACCCTCGGGACCAGAAGCAAAGAGCATAACCACTAGTCCACCGCGGCCGATTATGGCTAAGATACAGCTATAAAACTAGCACCACAGATGGATTCAAGCAGCTGAACTGAGATTTTTAAGGCCACTAGCTGAGTACCGATTCACAGTTAATAAAAAAAATTCTGAAATTCGAAAGCAATTCAAAGTTACACAGAATTCCCAATAAATTAAAATAGTTTATTTATTGTTGTTCTTGTACGTTGTGTAGAAAAATATAGTTTTTATTCAGGCCTATGTTAGCAGAAAATTAAACTGAAGTTTAATACTAGTACTTTTTCTTTTTTACTTTTATGGCGTCATAATTGTGTAACATGACTTCCAATTTCTCATGTGTTTATTCCTGATTTTTATTTATTTTTATTTAGAGTTTATTTTATTATACGATATTATTGTGACCATCTAGGTTTTTGCTGTGTTTAATTTCTCTCTGTATCGCCCTAGAGACATTTTCTCTCTGTATCGCCCTAGAGACATTTTCTCTCTGTATCGCCCTAGAGACATTTTCTCTCTGTATCGCCCTAGAGACATTTTCTCTCTGTATCGCCCTAGAGACATTTTCTCTCTGTATCGCCCTAGAGACATTTTCTCTCTGTATCGCCCTAGAGACATTTTGTAATTCGATGTTCATCTAATTACTAATATTATTTAACTTTTTTTTACAATACTTAGTGTGTGTGAGTGTTTCTTTTTACATTTTCTAATAAATTCATATATATATTTATTCTCGCTCTTTTTTCCCAATTTTATACTATACAACCCTTTCGTTCGAATTGGAGTTTTATACTCTTTTTGTATTTATTTGCAAATCGTTAGATGCTTCGATGTGTTGTAATTTTCTTCACAATTTAAAATTGTCTGCTGTGTTAATATTCATTATATCAGTATTGTTTCCTCCTACCAGAATACTCAATATTCCTGCTCTTAAATTCTTTTCGGAGCAATTCACAATGATCGCTTGCTGAAGACCTCGTCTACTTTATATACCTTCATTGTTACTTTACAAATTTCTATTACCCGTAATACTTGAGTCATTTTAATATTTCTTTATTATTATTATTATCATCATCGTCATCTATATGAACTTGTAATAAAGTGAAATGTTATTTCCTTGTAACACTCAATATCGTGACAGACCTAGAAGACCCATGGCCTACCAACCACCATTGGCCTCACATCAACATCTGTCTGTTAAAGCGTGGAGAATCATTAGCTGTTTTACACAGACTACATAATCGTAGTTACCAAATTTACTTATAATGCTGGGGGATGGCACTTGCCCCATACACTGTTGAAACTCCTTGAAAAAAAATCTTCTCATTTGTATATTTTAACTGCCTGCTTACTGTGCTTTTCCTATAATCATATTCTGACAACGTGTGAGGAGGTTTGCTTTATTTAACAATTAAAGCGTAACGACATTCTTATAGGTGGGATTTCTACATCGGATTATAAGATGGAATTTTAATCTTGGTGACACATACGGAAGTCAATTCTATAATATTCGGGAAGGGGAGTGTACTATTACACATAGCTTTGCTGTGACTGTGTGGTGGGTGTTCTATATAAGTTAATTGATTATATATTGCTGAAAACCGTTGATCCAGTCAAGCCCCTCATCATTACTAAACAACAATCGATATGTGCTGAGTCAGGAGACCCTCATCCTCTTTTCCCATTGTGACGTCATACTCCATGAGCTGGAGAAAGAGACGGAACAGCGTTCATTTTTATCTGGAATTATTGTTTTCGGAAATCCGTACAACAAACCTACAAGAGAGGAAATCCTGCACCTAAAAACTGACAGTCGGTATTATGACTCATTTCGATTGTTAACTATTTGGACACGGATGCAAAAGGGGGACTTTTGGAATTAAAATAAAAGAGTTTTGTTGGCTTGGGATTGAAAGATGGCCATGTCGTTTTGAATTATGTGTAGAATTCCCCTAATTTTATTTGATTCAATTCCCATTGATGTCAAACTAGATTTGTGAACCAGGAAACAGAAGTACTACTCTTTATTTTTTGATTCATGAGGACATAACTGCTAATTGGACAGTGGTGTATCCGTCGCTCTTTTAACAAGAATTAATATAAATGGCCGTTTCTAATGAAGTGTGATTTAAGTGAGAAAAACGGAAGAATGAAAGAGATAATTTTGAAATGTTATAGTACTTATGTTAGATCACGGATTCAGGACTATAATATCTGTCCAATTTCTGCTAATTTGAGTTTTCACAGGAATGGAAACATCTGGTTCCCATTAAGATTATAAATTAATGTTATTCCATTCTCTAATTATATTATTTCATCATCTATCAAAATAATATGAACTTTTGCTGTTTCTCAATATTCATCACACTGAATAAATATGAATCTAATGACCTGTTGTAGCCCATATTATTTCATACTGTCTCATGACTAGAAAGAAAAATACTTCTGAAATAATAAATAGAATTATTCCTCATCGTAATCCTTTTGATTTGTGCATATTTGCATGTTTTAATCCTTCAAAGGTAAACATATGGATGGAAGAGGAAAATGCGTTTCATGTCATTTGGAATCAATTGGCAAAATTTTATAGTGCATATTAATGCATATTCACAGGATTAGCGCATATTTCACTAATATGTGCATATGGGTGCATATATTATACATTTTCTCTATTTAATATTAAGATATTAGTTTGTAACCCCATAAAATTATAAGTTTCTGCTTTGTCATATTTTTCAAATGAAGACAATCTTGTTTTCATAGAAAGCCAGAATCCCTATTTCGCATTTTCGCACAACAATGACAATGCCGAGCAGGGGGTCTGAGTTTTAAATCTCAACAGGTCAATAAATCAATCTGGCCTAAACCATTTCCTGAAAGGAAGATTTCGAAAGAGATGAACGTGCTTACCAACAATGGACAGTTTATTGGTGGTAATTTCCTTGTTTTCGTTTTCAACTGGCGATATTCTTTGAAGTTTGAACATCAGCTTTATTGAGACTGTCGGCATACACGTCAAAAACTAAAAAATCATCCCTAAAATATACTTTAATGTGTGCAAAATATACTTCATTTCACATAAAGGAAGCCTGTTGTACATTATTGACCACGGTGACAAAACAAATCCGGAATCGAAGTTTAAATTATTTTCTCAAATACCGTTTTGTGAGTGTTAGTGGACCAAGACAAGCGTTTTCAATGCCGAATGAAAAATCCAGTAAAATATCTTTGCTTTATAAATGAATTGGTGGGAATCCTACATTAACAACAAATGGAAAAATTGTCCTATGCCAATTCTGCGACCTAACATGTATTTTAAATAACTTATCAGTTGATCACATTATTAAATCAATGTAATTGTTATTCTTATTCTGCGAGTGACATAAACTCTTTCCGATACTGACCTATGACTTCATATGAAGTGGAGAAATCATTCTCTTTGTGTGTACAAACACATTTTAAGTGACAGAAGGAAGGGCTTTCTAACAGAAAATTAAAAAAAAAGTATTTGGTTATTTATTGTAAAAACAATTGATAAGTGATCGTTAAATGATTGTTGACTTATATTTCATAAAACACACAAGATTAATGAGAATGACACTATAAAATATAATTATTAACTTCACTTAGGAGCGAAAAAAACAAAACAAAAAATGGTGTGAGAAAATTGTGTAAATTACTATAAGAATAAAATTAATTTTTGTGCATATTTTTTAATTTTAAGAACATATTTTCAACTTTTTTGCATGCATAGTTGCATGCATATATTTATGACTTTTAGTGCATATAAATCCGCCTTCTACTCATGACATGCCACTCATGACATCAATGGTTACTAAATGAAGTTGGTCTATTAACTCCTAACAAAGGAGAGGCTATGGCTCAACACTATATAGATAGATGGATACTCGTAGATAGAAAAAGAGAGAGAGAGAGAGAGAGAGAGAGAGAGAGAGAGAGAGATAGAGAGATAGAGAGAGAGATAGAGAGAGATAGAGAGAGATAGAGAGAGATAGAGAGATAGAGAGAGAGAAGATAGAGAGAGAGAGAGGGGAGAGGAGAGAGAGAGAGAGGGAGAGAGAGAGAGAGAGAGAGAGAGAGAGAGAGAGAGAGAGAGAGAGATTACAAAACTAATTTCTAGAATATTTCATGATACGCAGTTGTTATAAATCAGTACAATTTCAAAAGAACACGAAAATATTACATTGTAGATATTGTTAATCATTAGGAAGTTTATCATTCAAACACTCTAGGCTAGGTGGATTTTATGATAACTGACGTAATAATTGCAACAAGAAAAAAATAATATTTTAATTTTTTAGCCTTCTTATACTAAGACACTACTTTTTTCTTCAAAACAATTGTGTAGGTTTCATTCTCTTTAACAGAAAACATGAAGTTTCTATCTTTAATAATTATTGTACTTAAAACGTATAGTTTCAAACCAGTAACTGACATAACTGTAGAATGACATCATGTTTTACAGAGTGAGATTAAAATAATAATTTCTGTCAAGTTTTCATTTTTTTGACAAGCAATAATTAAAAATGTATATTATACAGGAGTTACTAAATACATGTTTCGAGTTGTATGTTCTAATAAACTTTAGTTACTAATTATTCAAAATAAAGATAACTGACGTAACAACTAAAGCTTTTGCGGATGTAAATTTTAATTAAAATAAATAATAATTATTTGTTACGTATATGTTTGTTCATACTCTACAATATTTTTGCATGTAGGCACTTGAACATCTTTTTAATGGTACATGTACCACTTTGGGAAGAAACTTTAATTTTCATGTGTTATGTAAACTTTACATGTAATTCACCTCTATTGATAAAACTATAATATCTACCATCTCTCAATATTTCAAAATGTTGGTAACAGTAATGTAGAAAATGTTGATTTAGAGTTCAATATCGCAGGTGTGAAACTAATCCTCTGACACGGGGTAACAATTGTTATATTATTTTAGGAATGAAATTTGGGATGTTTATTGACATTTCAAAACAAATTCTTTAAATCCTCTAATGCATCATACGTAATTTTATTTTACATTATGACGCATGTCATTAATTGAAATAAATATTAACACGTGTTTAACTGTTAAATAACTGATAAAAACACATCCTCGAAATATGCTATAAAATTAACAAGAAACGGATAAAAATGATTCAATACTTGATTATTTAAGATATAATCAATTGGAATGGCATGGACATGTATAACGGATGGAGAATGAAATAATACCAAAGAAGATTTTAGAATGGATGTCATCAGGAAATAAACTAAGATTTCAACGAAAATAGTTGTAGGAAGTGAAGAAAACAAAGAAAAGTCACTACAAGAGGGGAATAGGTAGGTATATAAAATGGAGGAAAGTAATAAGATCGTAAACATTTGTCTCAGGAAGATGTTTTTATAAGAATATATTTTTAATAATAATAATAATAATAATAATAATTGTAATAATAATAATAATAATAATAATGAAAATGATAATAATAATGATAATGATAATGATGATGACGACGATTACGATGACTATGATAATGAGGATGATGATGATGATAATAATGATAATAATAATAATGATGATAATGATAATAATAATAATAATGATGATAATAATAATAATGATGATGATGATGATAATAATAATAATAATAATATAATAATAATAATAATAATAATAATAATAATAATAATAATAATAATAATAATATAAAGGTAGAAGATTGGAAAATGACTACTACTTAGAAAGAAAAGGAAATTGGGGACAGAGAAGCAACGCTAGTTATAATAATACACTTCTACTAATATTACTATTACTACTACAACTACAACAACTACTGCTACTAAAGCCTAAAAACACGCTGGACCAGCACCGGACTCTGTGTGGTGTGACATTCCAAAACACACCAACTACTTTCATGAGGGTTCGCCATAACTCCTTAAAACTTATTTTATTACTTCCTTAATAACAACACTTTAAAAGCACAGCAAACATTCACATCTTACCTGTCTGCTAAATACCCAACAATAAATCCATATCGACCACAAAAATATGATTAAATTTAGTTTCTGTATTGTTGCCCATTGTTGACATTGTTAGCATGCACAAAAGTGTTTGAGGTTCTCATTTGACTGTCACCAATTTCATTTAGATACGATTATCCAAAGCGACGTAGTAGTAGTTTAAAGTATGATACTATTTTTGCGGACATGGTGTATTTATTAATTTAGTAAAATCTCTGAAATTGTGGCACGAATGGTTAATGAAAAATGGAAACTTTTTGAAAGAAAATCAGATGTAAAGTCCCCAGTAGAAGGGTCAAGAATGAAGTGGGAGAATGACTTCAGCCATGATTTGTAAGAGATAAATTACGCAGAGAATGATTGGAAAATATTACTTCAGTTAAGGATGTATGGAGTTCCAAGATCCTCCGGTTTTGATAGTACAAAGTAAGGCAAAATCCTCTAATATAAGTTGTACATCAAACATTTACGGCATAAAATACACGTAAATGCTGGTTTTATCTCACACATACCTAAATTATTATTAATTATTTATTTTGTCATTACAACACCGGTATTTAAAGTTTAAAAAACGGATCGGTTGATATTCGATAGTTGGTAATATTATTTTATTATTATCTTTATCATTATTATTATTATCATGATTACTATTATTATTATTATTATTATTATTATTATTATTATTATTATTATTATTGTGCTTATCATACGAGAAAAAATTAATATTAGATATCCAATACTAGATTATACAGTAGGCCTATAAGATATAAGCAATTAAATTGGAATGAGCATGTACGACGAATGCAAGAAGAAAGGTTACCCAAAAAAAAAACATTGGAATGATGTCCACGTGGAAAAATAAGGAAAGGAAGACTTCGAAACTCGTGGATGCAAGAAATAAGAGCTGGAATAAGAACAAGAGGACTGGAGGACATGGAGTGGATGGATAGAGACGAGTGGAGAAGGAAAATAAACTTTATGCACAGAAAGATGTATAAACATTAAAATTGTTATTATTATTATTATTATTATTATTATTATTATTATTATTATTATTAATAATAACTCATTGGCACTATCGAATCCGGAGGTTTATTTTCTAGGGGTCATAAGCTCTCCATACGTCTCTATACTGAGCTACTGTTTTCCAATCATCCTCTGTATTTTATATCCCACAAATAATAGTTAATGTTATTCTTCCACCTCATTCTTGGCCCAGCTACCAGGTGCTTTCCCTTTGGTTTTCTACAAGGAGTTTCAATGTTTCTCTTTCATTCCTCCCTCATTCATGCCACATAGTATGATCATTATTGTTATTGTTACTGCTATTACTAGTAGTATTGTACTGTTATTTTAAATTCCGAAGCTCTAATACATCTTGAATTTAACCTCCAGTTAATTTTATAACATATCTGAGACTCTTAAATTAAATACATCGCATTTAAACTACTAATTAATCATGTTTCACGTAAGAAACAAGGATTTTTATAAAAGCTCTATCATCTTTCTAACTTATAATTTATCGCTAGTTGATTCATTTTGAACATTGATATAGTCCACGTGGATACTTTCATATTTCAAGCTTCACAATGTTTCTTTATTTTATTTATTTCTTTATTTAGCCTGGTGGAGTTAACGCCATGTCCACGCACCAGGACAAACATATGTTACATTAGAATAGCAGTCACAATTAATTCTAATATTCCGCCGTAGCCGAGCGGTTAAGGTAGGAAGCCTTGGCGCAGAACTACGGGACTTGCGCTGGTTCGAGTCTCCATGGGGGAAGACATTTTCTCATGGTATTTCGGCCAGTATGGGACCGGTGCCCATCCAGCATCGTGAGGCAATTGGGTAGCTACAATAAGTAGCGGCTCCAGGTTGAGGAACCAGCTATAACGGCTGGGGGACTCGACATGCTAACCACATGTCACCCCTACACTGGCTGTTGATCATCTACCTCTGTGATTGACACATGTGGATGTGAAGGGCCAGCACCCGGCTGGTAAAAGGGCAACCGCTGAAAAGTGGAAAGACCCTCAATCGGAATTAAAAATTAAATAAAGGTTTGGTTAATAAGATAAAATATATGTGATTAAGATCGATAATATAATAATGTTGTTGATGATTAAAATTAAAACTATAAATTTGTGCACAAGCAGGATAAATTAAAATTGTTTGGTAGACTGCCCCTATCTAATGTACATGAAAAAAAAGAGAGATATAAGTTAGTAAACTAATTTGTCGGTTATATAATATTTGAAACAAACGCACGCCGTAGCGTAGTGGTTAAGGCACTGCGCTACAAGCCGGAAGGCCGAGGGTTCAAGTCCCGGAGGGATCAGGAGTTTTAAACTGACCCAAAATATTCTGGCGGCACTATGGCCCTGGGATCGACTCAGCCTCTAATGGAAATGAGTACCAGACGCTTGCTCTGGGGGTAAAGGCAGCCATCACACATGACTGACAACTCGGCTGACATCAAGCGCCGATTGTCCAGAAAAAGTGGGAGCCTTAACCTCCTACTACACCAAGGGCCTCCTGAGGTCTGTAATGGGACTACTTTACAACGAAAATAACTCATTTGTTAAACTTAATACTATTTTCATAAAATAAATAAAATACGAATTGTTACAAGAATACTATCAGTGAGGCGTTTGTTAATAAATAACTGTTCAGTTTGTTTTTCAACAATAGTATTACTTACTATGTATGTTGGATATTGGGATAAAATAGGATGGTAGACTTGACCTACAAAAGAAAAGAACAATATTAATTTATAGACTGTATGAAGGCAGAGTGAGATTTAGATCTGAAAATTAAAGAATCGTTTTAAGAAAGTTGCAGCTTCTATCTTCCTTCTTCATACCATGAGCTGTCATGTTTAAGAAGCAAGTCTTCTTGCCGAGCGATGCGTCGCTAATTTTCCACCATGCCATTATCAGTAAATTGATCTCTTCTTCTATAAGTCTTGTCTACTGTCTCTCTCTCTCTTGCTTCCTTGCTTAATTGCTGTTATTTAATGCAATTTCCCCATTTCCCTCCTCACCCCCTCTCTTCTTGCCAAGACTTCGCTTCGTCCATTCAACTGGAGAGAGATTGCCGATCCTAACATTTCGCGTATACATCAGTACCTACACTAAAAGCTTTCTTTAAATTGCCATATGGAAATCCTATCTTTATTTTATTGCACTGTATTTAAATAATGGCATCAAACCAAAGTAGAATCTCATAGAACAAAAATGAGTTAACGAACTTACTCTAACATTATATACCGAAATAATCTGAAGACGGACCGAAAAATGATCCAATCATTGGGTGTAATGATAGTTTTGAGTTTACCTAGGATCTGAAGGGGAATTATTAATCTTATGTATCTTGGTCGTGAATAGGAATGTTAATAATAATTTGAACTTCTGCAGATCACTGAACCTCATATTCTTAAAATATATACAAATCTGATTACAAAAAATCGTTTGCACAGCAGTTCGGAAAAGACAAGGACAACCGTAGCGATTACTAACTCTGGCTAGCAGATGTCAGCACTGGGTGACAAGTGGTTAACTCAATCAATACCTCAGCCTCAATTTCAGTTTTATTAACCGTATTTCACTTATTCTCAATACAAATAACTATTCTGCTGCCACTATGGCGTTCATTTAACCAATTCTAACCCTATATTCGAAGCAAAATTTCCACGGCACAGCCGGGAATCAAACCCGAGACATCTGGGATAATAAACATACTAACCGTTAAACCCTGAGACGATCATAAATTTAACCAATACCTCACACTTTCTTCAAACATGAGGATGCACAAACATAATAAATAATAGTTTAATAAAATTAATACAACACGCTTTATTAGAAAACCGAACTAAAAAATTGGAAAATAATTTTAATTTCCAAACCGCCTGGGATGAAAATAATGTGGTCAACAAAAAAATAATCTCCAACACATTTAGAATAAAATTAGAGTTATCTACAAAAAAATTACCATCAAAAGCGTGGGGTGCTCTACATCAATTAATATATTTGATAATAAACAGATATTGCTAAAAGTAAAATCTCTAAGAAGTAGATGTAAAAACCATAAAAAGCACCCCACGCTTTTGATGGTAATTTTTTTTGTAGATAACTCTAGTTTTATTCTAAATGTGTTGGAGATTATTTTTTTGTTGACCACATTAATTTTATCCCAAGCGTGTTGGAAATTAAAATTATTTTTTATTTTTTGTTTGGTTTTCTAATAAAGCGTGTTGTTTTACTTTTTAAACTATTATTTATTCATGTATAGTTCGGTTTTCTAATAAAGCGAGATGTTTCAGTTTTTTAAAACTATTATTTATTTTTTAGTTTTGTTTTCTAATAAAGCGTGTTGTTTTACTTTTTAAACTATTATTTATTCATGTATAGTTCGGTTTTCTAATAAAGCGTGATGTTTTAGTTTTTTGAAACTATTATTTATTTTTTAGTTTTAATATTTTACAGAATAATATACTAATGTAAATATCTTTAAATTCGATACTATTGTAGTATGAGCTAAAAGTAATACTCTACTAAAAAAACCCTCCGGGCCGGATTTGAACCAGCAACCTATGGATTATTGAAATTATATACCACTTATTTTTTAGTTTTAATATTTTACAGAATAATATACTAATGTAAATATCTTTAAATTCGATACTATTGTAGTATGAGCTAAAAGTAATACTCTACTAAAAAAAACCTCCGGGCCGGATTTGAACCAGCAACCCATGGATTATTGAAATTATATACCACTACAGTCCACTGCTCTACCAACTGAGCCCTTACAACGATTTGGTAAGAAGTTGATAAGTACACAATCTATTATACCGTTTTTTATTATTTTGATTTTCTGCTGATTCTGGCCAGGATTTTAGGAAAAAATTATGAAATTATTGTATTGTCATTGGTCCTTTACAAGTACCCAAGTTTCAAGTCGATCCAGTGATTTCAAGAGGGTGAAAAAAAATCGTGTTGAAATATTCAGTTACATAATTACACAAACATTTTTTTTAATTTTCTGATGACTCTGGCCAGAAGTGTGGAAGTATTTATAAAAATATTGTATTGTGATTGGTCTTTTACAAGTATACAAGGTTTCAAGTCGATCCAATGATATTAAGTGGGTGAAAATCGCGTTGAAAGATTCCGTTACATAATTACACAGACACTTTTTTGTTTTTCTGATGATTCTGGCCAGGAATTTAGAACAAATTATGAAATGATTGTATTGTCATTGGTCCTTTACAAGTATGCAAAGTTTCAAGCCGATCCAATGATTTTAAGGGGGTGAAAATCGCGTTTAAAAATTCCGTTACATAATTGCACATACACTTTTTTACACGCTTTATATTAGCTTGACCTCTATCTATCTATCTATCTATCTATCTATCTATCTATCTATCTATCTATCTATCTATCTATCTATCTATCTATCTATCTATCTATCTATCTATCTATCTATCTATCTATCTATCTATCTATCTATCTATCTATCTATCTATCTATCTATCTATCTATCTATCTATCTATCTATCTATCTATCTATCTATCTATCTATCTATCTATCTATCTATCTATCTATCTATCTATCTATCTATCTATCTATCTATCTATCTATCCGTCTATCCGTCTATCCGTCTAACCGTCTATCCGTCTATCCGTCTATCCGTCTATCCGTCTATCCGTCTATCCGTCTATCCGTCTATCCGTCTATCCGTCTATCCGTCTATCCGTCTATCCGTCTGTCCGTCTGTCCGTCTGTCCGTCTGTCCGTCTGCCCGTCTGCCCGTCTGTCCGTCTGTCTGTCTGCTTGTATATCTGTCTATCTGCCTGTCTGTCTGTCTGTCTATCTATGTATCTATCTATCTATCTATCTATCTATCTATCTATCTATCTATCTATCTATCTATCTATCTATCTATCTATCTATCTATCTATCTATCTATCTATCTATCTATCTATCTATCTATCTATCTATCTATCTATCTATCTATCTATCTATCTATCTATGTATCTATCTATCTATCTATCTATGTATCTATCTATGTAACGGAATCTTTCAATGCGATTCTCATCCACTTAAAATCAATGGATCGACTTGAGATTTTGTATACTTATAAAGGACCCGCGACAATACAATAATTTCATATTTTGTTTCTAAAATCCTGGCCACAATCATCAGAATATGAAAAAAAATGTGTCTTTATATCTATGTAACGGAATCTTTGAACACGATTTTCACCCACTTAGAAACATTGGATCGATGTGAAACTTTGTATACTTGTAAAGGACCCGTGACAATACAATAATTCCATATTTGTTTTCTAAAATCCTGGCCAGAATCATGAGAAAATGAAAAAATGTGTCTTTGTATATATGTAACGGAATCTTTGAACACGATTTTCACCCACTTAAAAACATTGGATCGACTTGAAACTTTGTATACTTATAAAGGATCCGTGACAATACAATAATTTCATATTTTGTTTAAAAAATCCTGGCCAGAATCATCAGAAAATCAAAAAAATGAAATCTGGTATAATAGGTTGCGGACTTGTCGACATTTTAGTCAATTGGTAGAGCTCAGTTGGTAGAGCTGTGAACTCTAATGGTAATCCGTAAGTCGCTGGTTTAAATCCGGCTGGGAGGATTTTTTTAGAAGAGTATTACTTTTAGCTCATACTACAGTAGCATCGAATTTAAAGATATTTACATTTTTATCTTATTCTGTAAAATATTAAAACTAAAAAAAATATAAAATAAATAATAGATTTAAAAAACTAAAACACGCTTTATTAGAAAACCGAACCAAAAATTGAAAAATAATATTAATTTCCAACACGCTTGGTATAAAATTAAAGTGGTCAACAAAAAATCATCTCAAACACATATAGAATTAAAGTAGAGTTAAAGAAAATAATTTTACCATCAAAAGCGTTGGGTGCTTTTTATGATTTTTACAATTTCTTCTTAGAGACATTACTTTTACCAATATATGTTTATTATCAAATATATTAATTGATATAGAGCACCCCACGCTTTTGATGGTAAAATTATTTTCTTTAACTCTGGTTTTATTCTATACGTGTTGGAGATGATTTTCTTCTTGACCACTTTAATTTTATGCCAAGCGGTTTGGAAATTAAAATTATTTTTCAGTTTTCGGTTCGGCTTTCTAATAAAGCGCGTTGTTTTAGTTTTTGAAACTATTATTTTTTTTCTGATTATTCTGGCCAGGATTTTAGAAAAACAAATTATTAAATTATTGTATTGTCATCTGTCCTTTACAAGTATGAAAAGTTTCAAGTCGATCCTATCTCTATCTATCTATCTTCGGGTTTTTACAGCTGCTGCCGTCTTCCCGTGCCAAACCTCCAAAGCCTACGGTCTTGGGCATCTTCGATGCTTAGCCCTCTAGCTTGCATTACTGTCTTCATGTTTTCCTTCCATGTTAACCTTGGTCTTCCTCTTTTCTTCTTTCTGTTAGGATGCCATTCATATAGTTGCTTCGGCCATCGCCCATCTTCCATTCTTAAAACATGTCCTAACCACTTTAATTCCTTTTCCTCAA
The DNA here is from genome assembly GCA_030220185.1 of Diploptera punctata. Taxonomy (NCBI): domain Eukaryota; kingdom Metazoa; phylum Arthropoda; class Insecta; order Blattodea; family Blaberidae; genus Diploptera; species Diploptera punctata. The sequence goes on from JASPKZ010010694.1 coordinate 84,706, forward strand.
TTCTTTCAATTATGCTTTCTTCTGCTTCCATTTTGTTTCTAATTTCCTTATTTGTGACACGTTCTAATTTAGACTTTCTGGCACTTCTTCGTAAATAATCCATTTCTAGAGCTATTAGTCTATTCTTGTAGTACTTATTGATTGTCCATACCTCACTTCCGTACATTGCAACAGATTCCACCAATGTTTTTACCAATATATTTTTTTTGTGTCTTTCCAAATATGCTTATCCCACCATATGGAATTTAATGATGATATTATTTTGCTACTCAATTCAATTCTATGTTTTATGTTCTCTTTGCCTATACCTTCGATGTTATCCATAATCATTCCCAAATATTTAGTTTGTTTCACTTGCTTTATTTGGATTCCATCTTCCAATACTAAGTTTTCTCTTTCATTGATATTTATTGCCAGATATTCTGTTTTTTGTAAATTTACTGTGAGACCCCATGATTCATATGTGCTTTTCAACCTTTTTATCATGAATTCCATATCAAAATTGTCTTGCGCTAAAACCAGTTGTTCATCGGCAAATTGTAATGTCAGCAAAAATCTATTGCCTATTGGGATCCCCATACCTTTGCAGCTTTGTTTCCATTTCGTTAATATAAATTCTACATAAATATTAAATAAAATTGGTGATAGACTGCACCCTTGTTTCAATCCCTTTGAGGTGTTTATAGGATTAGACATTATATTTCCCATTTTAACATAAGCGGAGTTATCTTTATAGGTTTGTTTAATAATTTCTATTAGGTTTCTGTCAATATTGTATTTCTCCAATACTTCCCATAATTTGTTCCTCGGAATTGAGTCATAAGCTTTCTCTAAATCTATCATTGTCAAATGGGTTTCTTCTCCAACTGCAGTCCGTTTTTCAATTAACTGTTGTATTGCAAATATATTTTCAACACATGACCTTCCTGGTCTGAATCCATTTTGATCTTCTCCTAATTTGTCTTTAACATCTTTTTGTAACTTTGTTTTTAATAACTTCGTAAATATTCTATATAATGTGTTATTTATACTTAGTCCTCTGTAGTTTTTTGCGTCTCTTCTATCGCCCTTCTTGTATATTGGTACTATGTAGCTTATTTTCCATTCATCAGGAATCTTCTGTATTGCAATGCACTTATTATACAAGTCCCTCAATCTACCTATTAAATTTTTTGGGCCATATTTAATTAACTCATTTGGTATGTTTCCCGGCCCTGGTGCCTTTTTATTCTTTAGGGTTTGAATTTCTAATTCTATATCTATTGTATCAAATTCCAGGGCGTTCATTTCTATGGATGGATTTTCTGTTGTTTCCATAAACTCATTTCTAGTTTCTGACAGTAAAGCTTTGTAATGTTTTTCTGCGTCTGATTTTGCTAACAAATTTATCTTGCTGGGTCCTTGGTTGGTTTTCAGTGTTTTTAGAAATCTCCATACTTCTGATGATTGTGATCCTCCTATATAACTTTCTATTTCTTGGCATTTGCTTTTCCATAATTTGTTTTTTTCTTCTATCACTTTCCTTTTAACTTTGGCGTTTGTTCTCTTGTATTCTATCCAATTTTCTGTTGTTTTATTTGCCAACCATTCTAAGTAGCATTTTTTCTTCTTTTTGGTTAATTCTTCAATATCATCATTCCACCAATCTTGGGTATTTTGTTTTTATTTATTGTGCCTAATGCTTCTTTTGCTGCCGAATGTATTATTTCCTTTAATTGATTATATTCTTCTTCTATGTCTTCCTTGTAATCCAAATTCTCAATTTTAATCCTCAGTCTTTCTTTATATAAGTTTTTGATACTATCCTGATTAAATAAATACAGTTTAAATTTTTCTTCCTGCTTCGGTTGCATTGTTGATTCCCTTGCTTCATCATGCACTTTTTTCCCTGTAGGGAATTTGGGGATGATCTGTGCTGTGAGTAGATAGTGGTCAGAACCACAATTTGCTCCTCTTTTAACCCTTGAGTCCTTAATAAATAAGGAAGTATTTTGCTTTACAATTATGTAGTCTATTATTGATTTCTGATTGAGACTAGGTCGTTCCCAAGTAAATTTATGAATATCCTTATGGTCGAAAAATGTGTTTACTATCTTTAATTTATGTTGTTTGCACATCTCTATGATTCTATTTCTATTATCGTTGACTTCTTGTTCCCCATATTTTCCTACTGCTTCATCATTGTTTCTTCTACCCACTTTCCCATTTAAATCTCCCATTAGTATTAATTCTTCATTACTTCGTATTTTCTCTATTTGTTCCACTAATACTGAATAGTACTTTTCTTTCTGACTCTGTGCAGCATCATCTGTTGGTGCGTAGACTGCTAAGAACACCATTGTTCTTCCCATAAGCTTCATTTTAATCTTTAGGCATCTTTCCTTAATATGTTCATATTCTGTTATGTTTTTACTGTATTTCTTTTTTACAAACATTGATACTCCTTCAAGTCGATCCAATGATTTTATGTGGGTGAAAATCGAGTTGAAAGATTCCGTTACATGGATAGATACAGGTGAAGCTAATTTAAAGCGTGTAAAGAAGCAGAAAGTCAAGTATGTTTTCCGATCTTCTCTATATTTTTTCTTGCCCGTTTAGAGAAGTAAGGAGTAATTCTTCTAACCAATTTTTTAGTATGTTTATGTATTGTTGTTTCTTTTACTGATTCCCCGGGAATCTACGTATCCCAATGTATTTGGCATAAATGAACTGAAAGACAAAATTCGTTATTTCGAGTTGTCCGTGCTGCTGCTCTGCTTGCCCGGGAATCTACTTATCCCGATCTTCTTGGCATCAATGAAAGACAAAAATGGTTATTGTGAGTTATCAATTAAATATAAACATATGCTGTCGCGAACTTTTTTGTAGTTTTTTTTAGATGTTCAATTCTGTGTACATTAATTTGGTGTATTTGTTATGGTTTAGGTAGCGTAAGCCTTTTAAGCGTATAAAAAAACACCTTTATTTTACTCCTCCGCTACAAAGGGTGATTTTTAAGGGTGAAGGGCTTGAGCATTAAAACTCTATTATATCCTATTACATTCCCGGGAAAATCGTGAACAGTTTTCAAAAAGCCCCGTCACAATCGGATGGCAGTGCACGCTTGTCCTGGAATCTACTTAACCCGATCTTTCTGGCATCAAAGAAAGACAAAAATGGCTACAGTGAGTTATCCGTAAAAGATAAACATATGCTGTCGCGGAATTTTTGTAGAGTTTTTTGATATATTTAATTCTGCGTAGATTATTGTTGTGTATTTGTTATGCTTTAGGTAGCGAAAGCCATTTAAGCGTCAAAAAATGATTTTTTCACGTTTTTCACCATAAAGGTGATTTTTAAGGGTGTAGAAGTTGAGTCTGTGTTTATCCCGAGAATCTCCTGGACATTTTGCAAAAAAACCCCATCACAATCAGATGAACGGTATGGCAGAGCATAATATACGAACAAACAAACAAACAAACATTCATTTTTATATATTAGATAATAATGATAATGATAATAATAATAATAATAATAATAATAATAATAATAATAATAATCATAATAAATTGTTATAAAAACAACACTATTCTATAATGAACACTCCAACCTTATGATAAAACATAAGTAATCACTAACACAGAACTAGTAGATAAAATAATAATTCAACACGTAGTAACTATTATGTTTTCAAAACTGAGTGTAGTTTCTGGCAGTACCTGCAACTCGTCCTCCCCTCTTACCGCACCATACAACATAGACCTCAAAGAGGCTAAAGACGCCAGAACTGAACTATACCTTCATCATCATCATCATAGTACATTCACGAATTTAGGACATTTGTTGACCTGTTTCGGCCTCAAGAGAAACACCATCCAGAAGTCTTTTGAGTGGACGTCCTGGTCTTCTTCTTCCTGCAAGTTGATATCTTAACATTAGTTTGGGTATTCTGTGATCTTCCATTCGATGAACATGTTGTACCCATCTTGACTTATAATCCTATACCTTCAAAGGAACAATAATATATACGAGACAATATCATGATAAAAACATATTTAAACCTACTGTACGCTATATCAGTACTCATATGATCATTTAGAATAATTAATAATAGTTATGGGGGCACGCCGTAGCATAGTGGTTAAGGTACTGCTCCACAAGCCAGGAGGTCGAGGGTTCGAGTCCCGGTGGAGTCATGATTTTTAAACTGACCCAAACCTTCTGGCGTTACTATGGCAATTGGGTCGACTCAGCTTCTAACGAAAATGAGTACCAGCTTGTTCTGGGGGCAAAGGCGGCCGTCACGCAGGGCTGACAACCCGGCTGACATCAAGTCCCGATTGTCTACAAAAGTAGGAGCCTTAACTGCCCACTACCCCAAAGGCTTCCTGAGGCCTTTAGTGGGATTACTTTACTTTTAATAATCGTAATAATAACAATATATAGGACACATGATATATATATATATATATATATATATATATATATATATATATTCGGTTTTAACAATGTTGATATATTTTTCCGTCCGGCACCAATAATTTGTCGTTAATTTCGTTTTATAATGTTCTTCCAATCATCTCTATTATAACACATTTCTTTTTCTATTTCCCAGTCCTTTAAAGTTTCTGAAATCCCTTGGATCCACGTGAGATTTGGTCGTGTCCTTTCCTTCACGTTCCTGATGGTATCCATTCCATTATTTTTTTGGTAATCTTTCATCCTCTATTCGCTTAATATCCCGGTACCATTTTAGTTGTTTTTTTTTGATAAATTCTAAAATCGAGCTTTGCACATTCATGTTCGCTTTTATAACATAATTTTCTAATAATTTTATTACTTTTCTAAGTTAATAATAATAATAATAATAATAATAATAATAATAATAATAATAATAATAATACTAATAATAATAATATTAATACATTAGTTAAGTTGGCAGATGAAAGCCATAAAGCATTCCCTTCCACTCGATCAGCGAATAATAAAATAATACATAATTTCTTCATTCACTTGTAATTTAATAGGATATTACAATGCGAGCTTGAGAAGTGGTTTTTACAGAAGGGAGGAAATGATTAAAACCCAAGCGATAGCGAGGTTTTTAATTTCCGAGATTCTGTAAAACACTTCACAAACGTATGTTGTAGGCCTACATTATTTTTTGCACGATGGTGTTTTGAAAATAATAAATAATAGTAAAATAATATATTTGTTGGAAATATTTGCGTTCATTATAAACAGCTGGCTGATGTTAGCAGTCTGGCCAATATATATATTCTAAGTGTCGAAATTAATTTAATTGAGACTGCAGCAGGCCGTGATACCAATCAGGAATAAAATGGCGGCAAGTATGAGTGATGGTAATCAAAATGACGAAATTGAAGTGCCAGAGAAATCTAAATAAAGATATGAAAAAGCATAGATTTCATTCAGAAAGTGGCTAGAAGAAAAAAATTGTACTGTAGGTAAAAAGTATGGTTGCTTATTTCGTGCTCAGGAATGAAACATTAAAGTCTCCAGCGAGTTTATGGTCAGAATATTCAATGCTGAAGGCGACGATAGATTTAAAAGAAGGTATTAATATTTTAGATTTTGTTACATAAGTTAGCTTCCCTAAAAATAAGAATATTGGACATAAAGCTAAAAAGTATCAAGTTTTCAGTAGAATTTTGTTAAGTCAACTTTGAATATTGTTTAAAATAAGGTTGAGTTAATTTTAAATGTAGCGATTTGTTTCGTATAATGTACAGTATATTAACACTACCTTTTGTATATATTTTTGTATATAGGCCTACATTGTACGTTGCATACATAAAGGGCAGTGGTTTTACTTCCCGCCCTAGGAAGGTAATTTGTGATATTGCAGTAGAGTTATTTAGTTATTTATAGGTTGACAATCCCGATGTGTGGGAAATTGAACTTTCAATCAGGGCCGCCATTCCTGTAAGTAAGACAGAACGCACTATCGTGCAAAAAAGTATTTTTCAAGTGTAGCATAACAATGCACAATATTTATCTAGTTTAATATTAATATCGAAAGGAAACAAAAATAAGGAATAAATCAGAGTAAGAAAAGCCACTTTTAACCGTAAATTGGCGAAACACTAATTTCTCGTTCCAGTTATTAAAATGTTCCGGACCGCAGTGGAAACTAAACCATGAAAAACTGTAAGATATTATTGTACATTAATGCGTAATGTAATTATATTTTAAGTAATTATATATAACTGTTATCTCCCAGTTACATTATATGAACAGACAGGTGAATAGAGAAAACTCATTAACAATAATGAGCTACATGATATGTATAGGAAACCAGATATAATAACAGTTAAGTCTCGTAGACTGCGATGGGCAGGACATGTGGCACGTATGCGTTATGAAAGAGGTGCTTTGAAGCTGCTTGTAGGAAAACCAGAGGGAAAACGTCAAGTTGGTAGACCCAGAATGAGGTGGGAGAATAACATTATTCTTGATTTGAGGGAGTTGGAAAGTATTAGCTCAGAATAGGGATGTATGGAGAGCTTATATATGAACATACCATTCGATAGAGCCTCTTTATTTAAAACTGTACGAAGAAAATAATTGAGCAGAAATAATGAACTTGTATTTTTTTGTAATACTGTACCGGTATGCAGCATTGTATTTATGGATGCACAAAGATAAGTAATGTACGGAAATTATAAATTTGTTTAACTTTTTGTTGTACTGTAGCGTTTATTTTAAAAAGTTAAAAAATATTTTACGCAACAGAATAAACTTGTAATCCATAATTAGCTACTTATTTCATTACCCGCCTATACCTCCTGTAAACAGTACAGCACAAATGCCATACTAGTCAGACTGGTGCTACCACACCCCCTACCACTCTCTCATCAAGCAATAGTATGTATAATAAGACTGCACTTAAACTAACTTCATGTCCGAGCCCTAGATATAACATATCTTCATAAGAGACACACAATCTTCATAACTACAGTGCTTTCGTGTAGCCAGACACACAGACCCCAATAAATATTAACACAGCACAACAGCTCATAAGTTACAAGAATACATGAATTAGAAGATTCAGTTGTGGAACTAAAATACTCTGCATGGTAGATATCCAACAAGAGTGATGCTGTGTTGGCCGAGAGGTATCAAACGCATCTCCCACAGAATTGAAGACATCAAGCTCTGGCCACAAAGTCTCGCTTAAAAAATCGACAGGCCTACACACAATTATAGGAAATGCATGGTAGAGGTGTATATACAACCAACATACTGTTCCCCCTGACAGTTTAGTTAGATATAATAAACAATTGAAAATACAACTTCTGCCTGCACTAAATTAGACTAGTCAAAAAATACAAATTAGCAAAGATCAGAGATAAAGTATTCGAACTGCAACACAAAGAGGAGAATATTAAATAAATAATATGCACCTTGTAGTAGGGCCTAGTATAAAAAACAAAATGAGTTAACTATTCTGGAGTTGAGCCCTTCTTACTGCCAAAACGGTTTATCATGACAGGCCAGACGTAAAAATAATCGACAAATTACATAAATAGTTTAGCCCTTACTATATTAATAAAGCTGTCCTAAAAATAAACAATTCATTTGCACGAAAGTCATTATTTAAGTATAGTTACCGGTATTTTTAAATATTTGTATATTTAACGTAAACGGCGATGTTTGAAAACAAATGAGAAGTACGAGTTTATGAATATCCATCTGCAACTTGATCATGTATTTTTATTGCCAACTAGGATAATAATAATAATAATAATAATAATAATAATAATAATAATAATAATAATAATAATAATAATACTTTATTTATTCTGGCAGAATTAAGGCCATAAGGCCTTCTCTTCCACTCAACCAGCAATATTGTAAAATGCACTCTAGTGGAGAAATAATGAAATACATTAAACGGTACATTATAATCAACATTATAGGTTACTAATTTATTTCTTTAGTAAACAACTCAGTAAAATCAAGAAATCTGTTCATTATTTGCTGTATTCAGTGTATTTGTTGCAGAAAAATAATGTACTGAGCTGTTCAGAATATTCAAAAGGAGGAGTTTTCTTTATCGCAAAAGCAGGAACCGATAAAGAGAAATCGACAATGAACGATGTAAAACAGGACTGTCATTGGTTGTAAAACAAAATTCATTGAAACGTCAATGGCCATTGACTACCATTGGGGCATGCTTAAATAGCCAGTGGAAACATGGCTATAGCTCTAAGCTTCAGTTTCCTATACCTAATATATCTCGTTCTAACTTTTAAATAGTAAACTTGCATAATCACACATACATAAATTTACATAAGGCATTATTAGACCATTAATATATGCCACGTGGCAAATACATTTTTGAACACTGCACAAGAGGCAAAAGTAAGCCTCTAACTTAGTAATACTGTATAAGACGGAAATTTGCACGTGACTATTTTCAGGCTCATAAAAGATTCTTAATCCTGAATAAAAAGGCCTCTACGCAAAATGTATCGACCTCAACGTCCTAGTAATACCTTAGTTGCCTGTTAGATGTATGATTGGGTCGGTATGTTGACCGCATGCCATTCATGACATATATGAACAAATAAGGTAACTAAAAATTAACTTGGTATAGTAACTCCTTACAAAGGAGAGGCTATGGCTCAATAATGGGCTACGCCATTATAAATATTAAAATAAATATCCTCAACTCGTCTCTAACTCAGGGTCGGATCGAGGGATGAGATGAGATAAACCCCTGTGTACAGATATCTGTGAATGACAAGGGTGCCGGCCGACCACGTCTGAGGCACCATCACAGGGGCAGATGAACGAAATGGATGAGATGAGTATGGAGATGGAATGAAATTGTGGCAGGGGAAAACGGGAGAAACCCCAACAAACCTGCCCAAGCTCCGTTTCGTCCAACACGAAACCCACATGCAGTGACCAAGACTCGATCTAGGGACTCGATCTAGCGAGCATCTAACCGCTTGCGCCATGAAGCCGCCTGTTTTATATATATATATATATATATATATATATATATATATATATATATATATATACACACAGACACACACACACACATATATATATATATATATATATATATATATATCACTATCAGTGCGCATAAACATCAAATAGCACCGGTTACTTTGACATCTATAATACACACACACACACACACACATATATATATATATATATATATATATATATATATATATATATATATATATATGCTATTTGTTGTTTATGCGTACTGATAGTTTTCTTTCTGTAGTTTTACGCTGTGATACTGGATCACACAAATTTTAAATAATAATAACAATAATAATAATAATAATAATAATCGCAATGGACTGAAAGTCTGTTATGCAATTTTTATGAGGTTCAATATACATTATTTTCATTATTATTTAATTTTACAGATAATTAATTGTTTAGTATGACTATTATTGTCATTTTTTTTGTATTTATATGTAACATATGTTTGTCCTGGCGAGTGGAAGAGGAGGCCACATAGCCTTAACTCCACCAGGCCATGAAAGCCTGTAGCTATAAAGAATGTTGAACCATAAACTGAGTCTTGCAATCATAAATGGGGGCTCAAAGTATTCAAAAGCTTGGAGAGCTGTAAAGTATAATCCTAAAATAACTGTAAGGAATAAACCTTGTAAGGATTGATTATAATTATTTTCTAGTAAACCATGATGTGCCCATAAATCTATTCTAAATATATTCGATACATTTAATTTAGAATTATGCTTATTGATTACTTTGAATATTTCGGAATCAAAAATTGTATGTATTTTACATTGAAAATATTTTTTTTTACTGTGAAAATATCCATGAATTTGCGTGAATTTTGAAAGGACTTTATATTTAAAATATAATAATTTCTGCGGTTCACTAAAGTTAGGTGGTCTATTTCTGTTCCACATGAATGAAGCAAACATTAAATCTAAATATAATGTTATGATCTTTATTGTGGTCACATTTTAGAAACAGACCTGGACTTCATGTAATGAAAAACATCCAACTCAGAACCAGACCTCGTTCCGAGAAACTAAACTGATCCAACCCTAAAAATAAGAGAACACAGTTTATGAGTATTGAACACTGCAACCTTACAAACGTCCATGTGTATATCTGTCTTAAATTATTATCTAAGGTAACATATTTTGTATAGGAATAGACAGTGACATGTATTGATATTTGATATTATGTTTTCAGGAACACAACATTATTGCCTCTTAAGAAGGCGATTGCACTTCGAGTCTCGGTCGGTCCAGTTGAACTAGTGATTATCATAAGTAATGCCACGAGTGATTTCCAAATTTATCTAGAGAATTTGGATATCAAGAATGGCATTTGTTAGGACTATTTAACGAATAAAATTAAGCTGTTTACTCACAAATCACTATTTAACTATAGTTATTTTAAAATATTTATATATTTAATGTAAACGGCGATGTTTGAAAACAAATGAGAAACTATGGGTACGCTTCATCTGCTTCTTTTGTTTATCACTGCAACCAGATCATACTATTTATTGCCAAAGGAACGCAATATTGTAAGAATGTTCTCTAGTGGAGAAAAAATGAAACACATCAAACTGTATATTAATTCATTTCTGATGTCGTATGATGTAAATATGACAATTATATTTTTCTGGATTGTTACCTGGGAAAAAATACATATAAGAAAGTGCAAAGAGTGGTTTTTTTTGATGGTATAATAAATTGCTACAAATGTTTTTATATTAACTCCCGCATGCGGCATGTGTTGACATTCATGCACTATATATACAATCTGGTAGCCGTATTTCTCACAGGCTCTGTCACTGCAAAATAATGGTCATACCTGTTCAGAATATTAAAAAGGAGGAGCTTTCTTTAATATGGTAATTATAACACTGATAAACATTTTGTGAAACACGACTCTGATTGGTTGTAAAACAGAAATCATTGAAACGTGATTGGTCATTGACTCCCATTTGGGGCATGAGTTAAATAGTCATCGGATTTCTGGTTCCGAGGTCCGTGGGTTCAAACTCAGCCGTGAAAACCCTAAAAAGAAATACTGTATTTTTAATTGTACTATATTTAAGAATATACCAATATTAGGTCTATGCCTTGTATGTAAGTATATAGTCATACGCCTCATGTGGGGACACGGTTGCTCCCTAGCGGCAGTTTCTTAACCAAGATAATTTAGTTAGGCGCTTATTTACCTACAGATGTGAACGAATGGCATGTGGTTAGCACATCGCCTCAATGAGACATCTAGTAGACAACTAAGATGATTGATGGATGAGGTTCAATTAAAATTTGCATGGAGGTTTTTTACGAGTCTGAAAATCTTCAAACTCGGGACCCACGGCTTAAAGTCCCTCTCGGAGAACTAGTCCATTGGGTTTTTTCCATCCTTAAAATCCGTTTGAACCGCGATCCTTGGGACTGGAGGCAAGGAACATGACCACCGCGGTCAAATATTATAATTTGCTATTGGATAATTAAGAAGAAGCACAAAATGTGTATGAAGCACCCCATAGTGTAGATGGTTAAAAATATAAGCCAGAAGGTCGGGGGTTCGAGTAAAAAAGAAGTTTAAACTGCATAAAAAATAATTAATAATTTAAAGATAAAGGCAAGAAACTCTTCCTCCCGATGGGGTCAGGATTTTAAATTGACCACAACTTCTGGCGACACCATGTTTGTGGGGTCGACTCAGCCTCTAAAGAAGTGAGTGCCAGATGCATGTTCTGGGGGTGAAGGAGGCCGTCACACAGGGCTGACAACCCGGCTAACATCCAGTGACAATTGTCTAGAAAAGTGGACGCCTGAACCTAGTACTACCCTCAGGCCTCTTAAGGCCTGTTGTGGGATCATTTTACCTTTTACGAAATGTGTATATTTGCTAATTTTTTATTTAAAATACTCAAACACGTTTATTGATGAATACTATATTAGGCATAATCAATTTTAAAATACTTAATTCTAATAGGGTTATGTGTTTTTCTTTGAACTGTAACTTTACTTAACATAATAGATGGTCATGTAAAAAATATATATTACTTTTGTAATGTTTTAAAATGCTAAAAATATGAATGGGAACGATGCCAGATTGGTACTGAATTACCCTGAATTTCCTGTTTTACCGTTAGTATCAATAAATATTGAAAAGGAAATCATATGCAAGCATTATATTGTGCTACACTGGCCGGTAGTGTGTTTTTGTGTCGTTTCAGAATCTATCTTTCATGTTCCGATTTGTGGATTAATCTAGAACATGTCTCGAATGAATTAGTTAAGCTAGCTTATACAGTATACGGATATCACACTAATTGATTTCATTCAATTAAAATGTGCCATGAAATGTCTCTCTAAGTTAGTGTGGAGAAGATCAGACTGGTTCTGATAATAGAATAACTTCACAGACTGAAAACATGATGCCTTGGTATATAAATATCTTGGCTCAATTAAACGTGACGTTAAATCTATTTCAAAATATACTAAAATGTTCATTTTAAACATTTAGAATTAAAAATAAATATTAAGGCCTATAATACACTCCTTCCTTCCTACGTGGCACTACAACCCGTTGTGAGTTTTGGCCTCCTTCACAATTTTCCTCCATTCATCTCGATCCTGTACTTTCTCTTTCCATCCTCTTATTCCCAAATTTGTTCCTTATCCTGCAGCCACCTCTTTCTCGGTCTTCCTCTCCTTTGCAATTTCCATCATTTTACCAGGTTTTAACATAGTATTTACATTCCAGGTGGCTATGTTTAATACACGTTTACCATTTGATCCATCGGGCTTTTCCAATTGTGTAGGTTTTCGTGACAAGAGATTTTTAACAATATAAGGTCGTAAAGCCTTGTCATCAACCCATTACCTGAGGGATGGGAGCCTTTATTTCGGGGAGCTCGACCCCTACGTAGTCTTTACTTCGGCTATAGAGAACCACCATCCCTTTCGCAGTAGGTCACTAACTAGACCTTAGACGCTGCCTTTGTCCCATAAGGATTCGTCCGCCACCTGTCTAAATGTGGACCCCCTGGGGGTCCGTTTATCGGGCCCCAGCTGTGCTCACAACAGCAACAGGGCGCGTCCCCGGGTGGCGGATAGGGGAACGGTCGGTGGTTTGCTTGCACTCCTCCCGGCTAGGTCCAGACCGGACCCGCGGGCCATTTGTGAGGTCGTCAGGACTCGAGCGACCTGATGTACTACATAGCTCGTGCTGCGCCCACTTCAGCAGCAAATCGCGTCCCCTCGGTGGCATAGTGGGGAAAAGGTCGGTGGATCTGCTAGTCAGTCCTCCCTTCCAAGTCCGATGGACTCGCGGACCATAAGTGGGGTCAACAGGAGACGAGCGCCCCGTTGTACTAAAGCTCAAATATCCCGGCCCACAGCGGGATCAGCGGGCGTCGTGGCGAGGCGGTGGGAGATTGTGGAGATCAGAAGCTCCCTTCTCTTGGTTAAAATACCGAGGTCCTTTGTGGGGGCACCATGGGCGATGAGCTCCCTGGATGCCTACATTGCTCAGTGGGCTGACTCACAGCAGCGGCACGACTAGGCTTAGTCTTGCGAACGGGCTGGTTGGGACAATACCGGGCGTAATGCTGGGAATTACCACCAGGTCGACAAGCTCGAGAAAGGAGGAAGCGCGGTCTTTTGGCTTTTGGGACTTAGCGCCGACTCTGGAACCGAGTGACCCAAGGACAATCTGTGAGGTCTTCAGGAGTTGAACGACCTGACGTACTATAGCTCAGGCTGGACCCACTTCAGCAACCAAACACGTCCCCAGCTGGTGCACTGGGGGAAAGATCGGTGGATCTGCTAGACAGTCCTCCCGGTTAAGTCCAAGGGACTCGTGAACCATTAGTGGGGTAGGCAAGAGTTGAGCGCCTTGTCGTACTAGTTGCTCATCTGTTGGAGCTTGCGAGCTCCGTGCTGGCCCACAACAGCTGCAGAAGGCGTCCCTGGGGGCACACCAGGGCTCGGCTCGGACCAGTCCAGAGGGGAGCTACTGTACTGATTCCTGGCTCGGCCTACGGGCCCGTCGACAAACTGTGGGGTCGCCAGGAGATGAGCACCTGGATGTACTAAAAGTCTCACACTGTTGGGCTTGTAGCCCTAGCCGGTCTCACAACGGCTGCAGGACACGTCCCTGGAGGCAGAACAGGGGAATGGTCGGTGGATCTGCGACAGCAGTCCTCCCGGCTAGGCTCATGGAGCCCGTGGACCAACTGTGGGGTCGTCAGGATTAAGCGACCTGATGTACTATGTAGCTCAGCAATTCCCAGAACTGCAAACTCCAACACTCTCTCCCTGGGGTGTTGGTTTAAGGACCGTGAACTTGAACGTGGACGTGAAAATAGGATAGGGAGGACTAGAACTAGGACTTGGGAGTATGGTCATGACGACCGAGGTATCCCAAGGGGTGGACGGATGGGCCTAGATGTCTAAATGTGGACCCTGCTGCCAATCCACATTATCCTAGAAGAGCTAATCTCAGGATATCCCCAGGCAGCTCCTCTAGAACCTCTGTGTCTCGTAGTTCACCGACCCAGCACGCCAAAGAGATTGGTTACCACAACCTTGTACTGGGTTACTTGGTTTAATGGGCTTCACCACGTAAAGGTGAGAGTAGAGTTGGACAGGAGCGGCTAAGTGATTTCACTTGATGAAATAATGTATTGCGCATCACTAACCCTTGGACTACCAAGGGCTATAATACATATACGCCCTTATCCATTTCCCGCAACATGGGAAATCAGAGACTGCCAGTTGTTAAATCATTTAAAAGAAATCTAAATTTACATTTGGTTTAAGTATTATCTTGAGGCTTATAGATGTAATGTGCGTGTATTAATTGGTGGTGGTCTAATGTATTTTATTACTATTATTACAGTATGATATTATTATTTTTTATTATAATTGCGATTAAAATGTTTAGTGTATAAAGGGCATGTGTTATATGTCCATATTTATATATTTTTTAATGTTTTTATATTTTACTAGCTAATATCCGGCGTGCGCTGCTACACCTAAATAAATTATGTTTTTACGTTTGTTGAATAAGTAAAAGGAAAAACAATTATAAATTTGCTCTCTCCGTTACTGCAGCTAAAACAACAATAAACTAATTAATTCTATTTCTAAATTGGCATAAATGAACTAAAAAAAAACCAAAGATATTTAAGTATCTTAGTGAAACT
Organism: Diploptera punctata; assembly: GCA_030220185.1. Lineage (NCBI taxonomy): Eukaryota > Metazoa > Arthropoda > Insecta > Blattodea > Blaberidae > Diploptera > Diploptera punctata. The sequence goes on from JASPKZ010010694.1 coordinate 99,908, forward strand.
GTTTCCAAAATTAAATCTTTAGAATAAAATCCTGCCAAAAAAGGTAACACAAAATTCGTTATAAAAGAATACCCTCCGTGCGCTGTTATGCTTGCCCGGGAATCTACTTATCCCGATCTTCTTGGCATCAATGTAAGACAAAAATGGTTATTGTGAGTTATCCGTAAAAGATAAACATATGTTGTCGCGGAGTTTGTTGTAGTGCTTTTTGATATATTCACTTTTGTGTAAATTAATTTTTTGTATTTGTTATGGTTTAGGCAGCGTAAGCCATTTAAACGTCAAAATAGGGACTTTATTTCACGTTTTTCACTACAAAGGGTGATTTTTAGTGGTGAAGGGGTTGAGTATTACAACTATCTTATAGCCTATGTTCATCCTGGGAATCTCCTGAACATTTTGCTAAAAGCACCATCATAATCAGATCAATCTATGGCCGTGCATAAAGTACGAACAAACAAACAATGAAACAAACAAACATTCATTTTTATATATTAGATTATAACTTGTATGTTGCATGTATAATTGTAATAAGAATTTTCTTTATTTTCTTCCATTGAATGCAAGAGGCCTTAACCCGGCCAGAATAAATATTATTATTATTATTATTATTATTATTATTATTATTATTATTATTATTATTATTATTGTTTTGTAGTTATTATTATTATTATTATTATTATTATTATTATTATTATTATTATTATTATTATTATTATTATTATTATGAAATGATTGACGAAAAATTTCACTAAGATAGCCTCTGTAAACAATTATGGGATATTTTTAAGAAACATTTTCACAATATGTAACTAAATTGAAATATGGCGTTTTGGTGACATTACAACTTATAAAAATATATTATTGTTATTGAATCTCCAAATATTTTGAAACCCTCTTTAGCCACAAAGTCATGTTAGGGCTGTAGCTTACTATAACAATATTATACTATACATTGTAAAACAGAAATATTAACTTATGGTTATGAATGAGTGTTATGAATTACATTAAATCGACTATATGTGTCTTAGAAAAAAATACTACATATTGTTATAAATGTGTGATATGAATTTTCATAAAATGTTTATAATAATTTTGTTTCTTAAAAATCACTTCATACATTGAGGCAGAAGCCACATCATCGTTTAACCAGAATCGTTGTCTTTTGAACATAGGACAATCAAATCAAACATGTTTTACAGATTAGATTGATTCTTGAAATTTACAATTATGACCACTGTCTGGGTTAATATTAAATCTCCTAAAATAACTTCCAAATTTTCTATGGCCAGTCATAAGTTGTGTTAAGATGAAATTTGGAATAAAATGTTTTATATTTTGCTTATGGTGTACTGTAGGGAAGAAGAGGTCAAACCCCAATTTCCACTCCTTATCCAGTGTTCATTCCAAACAGTGATTATGATGATATAGTCCAACAGTTTATTTTTAACATAGGGACTTCAAAAAATATATGTATGAAAATTGCGAACTTCCAGTTTATAAGCGAACTCCTAGTCGAATAACCGCTTTAACCAAATTTCTGTAACATCTCTACTGATGTGTGTTGCGGCATAGTAGCAAACTGTGTTTCCATTTTAGAATTACAGTATTGCCATCATAAAGAATTTTGGTACATAAAAGAATTGCATATAATTTTCTTTAGAGAATCTCATTGTTATGGGGATGAATGTTTGGATTATAATAACTTAGATTAGGCCGAGCGGCCATGAATTTCTGGGTTCGATAGTCCCAGTGAGCATGTTAGTTAGTTTGAATCAGGTAATGATATTTCTTATCCGAGAGTTGTTCTTCGCCTTTATGTAATACGGTAAGTTCTTCTATCTAACAGAAACTGTGTCAAACAAATCTATGAAAATGCAAATATTAATTTAAAGCAATATTAAAAGTGGTAAGTGGGCTTATAGCCTATAGTGTGACATGGTACACACATTTTTTAAGAGGAGTCAATTTTTGGAAATGCTTGGTTCAGGCGCTGTGGGAGGTTAAAGTTGTCGTATTTTCTTTGGGGTCCACCATAAGGCTCAGAGCTACGAGACCAATGCAAATTTGAGTCTTCTTGGGATAGAAATTTTGTCATTAAATTTCGGCCAATGTCTGGGGACCAGAATCTTAAGGAAATATGAGGCCATGAGTCCACTGGCAGCTAAAACCCTGCTACCTCTATCCCGTTTTGAAATGTTTAAAACTAACATCAGACAAGCATTTTTTCACACGGATCTACCAGCTAAATAATTACCAACATACGGTGCGATAGGCCTAAATGGCACTTGGCCTAGCAGTCAGCTACTGGGTTCACAGGTATTTGCTTTACCTGTAAATTATATGGTTGGTTATAGTTTAGTATGTTATAATTTACTCCTAATTAAATAGAGCTTGAACATAATAATTACTACTACAAAGTTTTATTTAAGGCACAACCACAATTCTGATACTGAATCTAAACAATGTTCGTCAATCTCTGAACCGCGGATGCGTGCTTTGTAATCAAATTGTAGTTGACAACTTATACAGTTTTTGTAATTAATGATCTTGTTGGTTTGTTAGAGGTTCTTTGACAAAATGTGGCAAGCACACGTGTCACCATATCCGAAACATTGTTATTTTTTTAACATCCCTCGTGTTCCAAACTACACATTTCTTTTAAAATTATCAGCCGTTTCGAACAATTTAGTAACGATTATCGGTGATGTTATGTGTCACTCTATAGAAGGTGAATATATTTTAAAGATATATTTACAAGGCAGACTTAAATATCGGCCCATTTTTATATTTTATTGTTATTGAAATAAGTTTCTCTTCCTATCTATTATTAATATTAGTACGGTATTCAATCGGTCTTCTAAGAGATTATTTTATCCGGTTTGTATAAAACAGTGATTTAGTACTATTCGATAACACAGAATAGAAGGAACTGGATTAGCTTATTTTTACTTGAATACATCTTTAAATTTGCGTCCATAGTAGGAGGAAATTCAGAAACTGATGATAACAAAATCGGGGGATACAGTTTGGTGTTGCAGCTACATATCTATCATCTATATCCAAAATTTAATTTTACACCACTTAATAGATAAAGGATCAAGAAATTCGTTACGTTGAGTGTGGTCTATGAAGAATCTCGCGCGACGGAGGGGGAAGCGCCGCCATTTTGAGGTCTTTTGCTGCGTCACATAATTTTCGTTTAGTATAAATTTTGACTAGGAGAAATTACGACGTCCGTTTAAGTTTTAATCGCCAGCTCTCGTCAAAATCTATCGATTGGTTATACGAAACATTAGTGTGAAATAGTTATAGTAATTATATATGTCGTTAAAATAAAAAAAAATAATGCAATGTCGGCCTATACACGTCAAAAGCAAAATCAAAATATAGAGAACGTATACGGTTGGAAAGGGCTTTTTAAGAACAATTCAGTGGTACCCATAGAACATCATATGTCAGAGTGAAACGGTGCCAGGAACGTAAAAATAATTGTGTCGTCCGAGCAGATCAACGACGGCGCCAGTAAATCTGCAGCTTGGGCGCCCACATACACGTAAAACGATCAAAGAAATATCAACTGTTACGTACACGTATTCATGTAAAACACAACGGCCGTGTCCACGGTACAGCCACACCCCATTTGTATCTTTTAACTCATGTTTTATGTAATGCTAATTTTTTTGTGTGTTACTCTTGGATCCGAAGTTCATGGGGAGAACTTTGCTGGAGTCCATTAAATTTTTCACAGCATAAATTCATATTTATATATTCTTTCAAGTATAAAGTAGAGCAGTGAAATCTGAAAAAAAAGTTACAGTTATAAATATGACTTTTCCGAGTAATATTTGTCGGTCACTTCATTGCCCGCTTTGAATCGTGAATATAATTATCAGGAATGGCAAAGAGCATTGTTATATAAAATTATTTCTGCCTGCTTACCTACCTACCTACAACCGATACGTAACTATTTTTATATTTCTGTAATATTCTCAAATTTCATGATTTTTTGGGGAAATGAATGGGAAATTCTTCTAAACCTGGAGCCGGTGATTCGATTAATGAGCTAGAGTTATTTGATAATTTAATATACAAATCTAACGTTAAATTATGGTTAAATAGTTAATGAGATTATTGTAAAACATGAGAAGTAGAGGTTTCTGATTACGGGACAGGAGCTTTTAATTATATTCTTGATTCGATTTACGATAGCCTAGATTCTAGACTAGATTACAATAATGAACATTACGTGAACGCTGAGTTGATGGTTGGATGGACAAATAACCACTCATCTCTAACCTGGAATCCTCGTGTTCGCTTCGTATCGAACGAAATTTTCAACCTCAAGACAATGGAGTATCATACAATTATTATTAATATTATTAATATTATTATTATTATTATTATTATTATTAGTAGTAGTAGTAGTAGTAGTAGTAGTAGTAGTAGTAGTAATATATTTTATTTAACGATACTCTTTACATTTCAGGTAATTAGCTTCGCAATAATCTGGGCGTCAAAGAGCCGACAAATTGTTTCTCAGAGGCCTCTTATTTAGGGCTTAAGACTCTTTTACATGCCGTAAATCCTCTACACGGACTCACATCTTTACCAACTATCCAAAAGAAGCTGTACTTAGGATTTTATGTCCTTAAATACCAATCATTCGGCTGAGTGAGCTTCGGAACCTGAGGCTACCATGGTAATCATTAGTTCACAAGAATCGTTATATCAAACAAAATGTGTTGGCTAAAGTGTAGCGCCAAAAAGATCAAATTATCTTTATTGCTGAAGATAAATTTCTTCCTAAAAAGTAATCTATATTTTCCCAAAGATATACTGAATAGATTTGCTTCGAATTTTCAGTGAATATATAATAAATCTTATTCAAAAAATGAATTCATGGATTTCAAAGGAGAAAAAATTAAAAAGATTATTCCAGTCCTCTTTATCGTATTCTAAACGAGAAATGTTATAATTACTTAATTTCTTTAGTAAATAGTGTTTATTCACAACTCGTATTTGTTATAATAGTTGAATGCAGGCTTTCACGGCCGGTAATCATAATGTTGAGTGATTCCGGGTTATGTGGCCGTGGTCCATAGTTGGTGTTGATACCAGACGTTTCGCCCTCAACTGCGGAGGGCATTCGTATTTGTTATATTATTGTTATGTAATTGTATTTTGTTCTACTGTTTATTTATTTCTTATTTTTACAGAATTATAACCCTTATATACCGTAAGGTAAAAAAGGATTTTCATATATTGGAAATAAATAAAATAAGAAATTTACTTTTTTAAAAATATATTCAATCAGTGAAATAATGAATAAAAATTGATTTGTTAATTAAGTAACCAGCGTGAAAAAGATTAAAAGTGCAGTTTTTAGTTAATATTTTAACATTGTCAATATTGGCCATTCCAGATTTTATTTTAACGTTTCATTATTATTATTCGACCTCAGAAGTTTATAACTTTTAAATACAAAATAAACCACTACAGTACAAAAATAGGCATCCTCATCAACAACAACAAGGATTAAGCCCAATGGTCTGTTCCGTTCTCATTACAGGACGAATTGGTCCTCTCTTCAATGGTCTTCCCAACAATCTTCTCCCTTTTGGTTTATAATTATACATTCTTTTTGGTATGCGCTGTTCATTCATTCGTAATACGTGCTGAAGGTAAGCATTTTGATAGTATTTTATTCTTTCGCAGAGATTAAATATATTATGTTCTGTTCTTATATCTTCGTTTTTCTTTTTATCGGTCCTTTGGTATCCTGCTATTGCTCTCAATATCTTCATTTCTGCAGCCTATATTTGTTACTATCTGCCTTTGTTATTGTCCAGCTTTCACATCCATAGGTAAGAGATGGAACTGCCAATACTTTGTAAAATTTTAAAATAGTTCCTTTTCTTGTTTTATTCAATAAATTATGTTTAATTGTGCCACATAGATAATTGAATCGTAGTATTTTAGTTTGTTTATTAAATTTATGTCACTGCCTAAATTACATTCCACATAATTAAAATTCTGAACTTGGTCTATAATTACATCGTTTATCACTATTTTTGTTCTTATTGCACATTTTCCTTTCAGAGCTAATATTTTTGTTTTAGATGTAGATATTCTTAAATTGTGTTTTAGAGAGATATTATTTAAAGTTTAAAGGAATTGTTGTAAAGCATTTTCTGATGCTGTCATTATTACTTGATCGTCTGCAAAAGCAGAGTTGTCAATACACTAATTATATTAAAATTAGGCATCATTTTTTAATTAAGTAACCAGAATGAAAAAATATTAAAAGTGCAGTTTGATATGATGAATTAGGCATAATATTTTTTTAAATATCTCCAAACACGTTAGGCCTATAATTTTAAACAATATATACATTCACAATATCAGAGACTTGAATTTTAGTTGACGTTCGCAGCTATGTATATTAGACTATTTAACTCATGCCCCAAATGGGAGTCAATGACCAATCACGTTTCAATGATTTCTGTTTTACAACCAATCAGAGTCGTGTTTCACGAAATATTTATCAGTGTTAGGATTATCATATATTAAACAAAGCTCCTCCTTTTTAATATTCTGAACAGGTCTGACCGTTATTTTGCAGTGACTGAGCCTATAACAAATACGGCTACCAGATTGTATATAATAGTGCTTACATGTCAACATTTGTAGCAATTGATTATACCACCAAAAAAAGAAACCACTGTTTGCACTTTCTTAAATGTATTTTTTCCCAGGTAATAATCGAGAAAAATATAATTGTCATATTTACATCATACGACATCAAAAATGAATTAATATACAGATTGATGTGTTTCATTTTTTCTCCACTAGAGAGCATTCTTACAATATTGCGTTCCTTTGGCAATAAATAGTATGATCTGGTTGCAGTGATAAACAAAAGAAGCAGTAGAAGCGTACCTATCGTTTCTCATTTGTTTTCAAACATCGCCGTTTACATTAAATATATAAATATTTTAAAATAACTATAGTTAAATAATGATTTGTGAGTAAACAGCTTAATTTTATTCGTTAAATAGTCCTAACAAATGCCACTCTTGATTTCCAAATTCTCTAGATAAATTCACTCCTCACTTCGTGAGTCGTGAATTTATCGATAATTTGGAAATCACTCGTGGCATTACTTATGATAAGACATTTTCTTTCAAATTTTATATACTTATTTTCCATTATACGGTAATAATCTGTTATGGAAAAAATATAGAATTTAAAATTATATTTCCGAATTTAAAAAGGTGTTAACTAATCTAAAGCAATATAAATGAATAATATTCAAATATCCTTAAAATGTAGTCAAGCTAGTATTTAAACTCGGGAGATCCTGAAACTTTTTTACCGTCTGAGGTAGTTAAAATACTTGAATATATTTTATTTTTAAAAAAATATAGTTTGTGAAATCATTGAACGTGGAAACCATTATGATAGTGTAACTATAGCTAACAATTCTTATGAAAAAAATATATTAATGCCAACAGGTTTTCTCATGACATTTCTGGCATTCTCTCCTGGACGGCGCGCAACCCGCTGATATATGTTGATGTTGCACAGGGAGACTCCTTAAACCAAAACTTAGCCTAAATTTCAGACCAAGGCACTTGGAGAATGCAAAAAAAATCGGCAAAAATCTAGAAGTCACTATTTGGGCAGCAAATAAATCCACATGTGTAAGATTAACAGTTTTAAGTGTAAAACAAATATAGGCATATAGCCTATCTGGGTCTGCATACTTGATGCGAGGGCCTTTAATTAGTTGTTACATGCAAAACATTCGTTATTACTGATTTAACAGACACAATTTATTTGGAGATACTTACTCACTGGCACTATCGAACCCGTAGGTTCATGGCCGTGCGGACATAATTTATCCATACATCCCTATCCTGAGCTAATGCTTTCCAATCATTCCCCGTATTTGGAGATACTTGAAAAATAGATTAACTACGGCTACAAATAGCCCTATTAATTTAGATAATAATAATAATAATAATAATAATAATAATAATAATAATAATAATAATAATAATAATAACAATAATATAAGAACTAGATCTTGTAACTATACGCCACGTTGTATGATCAAACAAATTCTGTAACTGCACATATATAAAATATTCACTAAAATCCTTACTAGGGTAATAACCAATACTAATAAAATTCAAAATTCCGTTGAGGTGAAGTCATACGATGAAAGTTAAAATTAAATTGTACCTGTTAGTAGGTGCCGTCGTCCTCAACGGTGATGTTTACTCCAAACAGAGTTGCTGCTACAAAGAGTTGGAGTAAACATCACCGTACACAACAACAACAACAAATAGCGGAAACGCAATCTGAAGAAGATGGAGGATAACTTCCGAAAGCGCTCCAGTTAATTTTATATACAATATTTTAACCAAGTTGAGGACGACGGCACCTACTAACAGGTACAATTTAATTTTAACTTTCATCATAAAGTAATAACGTTCTTTTTTTTAAGGATACGATTAAATTACATTCTTTTGCTTGTGTTCTTATAAGCTTATATTGCCTTTGGCTTAAGTTAGCTTCAATAATTAACTAAATAACTTCATTTTCAATGTAAGGTTTTACTAGGAGTTGTGATTTTGATTATTTCGAAAGTAGAAGGGTTTTTTTTTCTGCTCTCGTTGGAATTGTTTAAGATTGCTTCATTTACTAGTTCCGATGCATTTTCCTCTCCTTGTTCATTTAAATGTACTTTACTTGCAAAAGCGAGTTTTTTTGAACTAGTTTTGACATCGAAGTTCGTCAGTCTTTCGCCTTTTTACTTTCATTGCTACTGTCTTCAAAATAGACACTAGGACATCCTGTTTGCTTTTTAGAGCTGTAGGAGCAAATGAACTACGAACTAAATACACTTCACGCTTTTCACTTTTAAGTATTTTGCTGCGGAACAGTGACACCTCTAGACGATTTTTTTTTCACATAATATTCAGAGATATTGTCAATGTTTAAAGAATTTAACACGAATTGAAACAAATGTTTTATTTGATTATTCCGACCTCAACTTGATCTTTCACCGAAAACTTCGTACATTTCCCTTATATATTTGTAGAATTCCGTAAAAGATCACCGCAAATTATACAACTGGATAATATGTATGAAAGTTTAGATATTAGAAAGCTTAAAGAACTGCCTTATTTCATTGGACATTGCCCTAATGCTATCAGCTGTCAGTTATTGTAGCAACAGGAAAATTCCCGTCCTGAATGCAAGCGTACACGCGGCAAGGTCACGCGTTACCTGCACAACACGAGTTCATTAATGTGTTGCGTAAATCTAAATCTGCAAACGTTTGCAAAAGTTTTCACCCGTGCCAGTTTAGCAACACTTTAAATTATACTTGGCCATAGAAATTGTAGTGGGAAATGGCGGCGAAAGCGTTATAATTCAAGATAACTTTAGTTTTTTTAAGTCCAAAATAAAAGTTACCAATTTTATTATAATTCAGATGTGGGCTCATTATTCGTGCATTAGCAAGAAGGTGTAAGTATATTCAACACGATTATAGTGAGATGCATTAAAATGATTATCACAAAAAGTGTTAATAGTATGTCAAAATGTGGCATAAAATTCCGTTTTGATGATGCATAGGCCTAACTTAGCGACCCGAAAATTAGATCTAATAATTACTATAGAGAATAATTTATTTGACAGATTGGTACCCCACCTATTTGTGCAGATAACTGTTCAGGTTTTTCCTCTTTAATAAAAAGTAAAAAATTATAATTTTGCCGTTTTTTTACATTCTGTATCACTGTGTATTAGGACCGCAGAAATAATTACCTTCAAGGAAAAATTCATACAGTCTGACTGGGAATCTAACTTGTGACCTCAATAACCGTAGCCAGAAGCTTTGACCACAAGACTGGTCCTTTATGAAAAAGTGAAAACATTAAATTGTCTCCGATCATTTTAACAAATCGAAATTATATACATAATAAAATTAAATGCCAACTTAAAGCTGGAAATTCATGTTACTATTCGATTTAATGTCATCTGCTACTGGCCATTTGTCTATGAACCCAAGGAAATAATTTTTATGAAACAATAATCCCTGCCTGTAGTACTCCATGGATGTGAAATATAGCCCCTTACATTAATGGAGGAAACCAAATTTAAAATATTAGAAAATAGGATCCTAAAATTAATATTCGGTCCATAAGGGATTATGGAGAATGCATAAAGTTTTACGTTGAACTTCATAATTTATAGCCTATCCAATTTGATAACTTTTAGGGTTATTAAGTCAATGATAATGGAAAAGGCAGGTTATGTATCTCAAATGAGAAATGCTTAAATTTTCTTATTTGGGAATTAGGAAATATTTGGTGAAAATGCCATAAGGAAGTCCTACACGCAAATGGGAGGATAATATTCGGGTGAGTTTTAGAGAACTGGATTCAGTTCGCTGAGGATAAGGATCAGAGAAGATTCTTAATAATAGGCATTAAACATAGATTTCACATGCCATAGAATTAGTTAGTTATTTAAATATGCAGTAAAATAATTTACCTAACATTATATTGAAGAAATTTCATTTGCAGTGACAAACTGAACTTTACAATAAATAATTGATATTGGTGTGTGTTGTTCTTGATTTTCCCATAAATTTAAATCGTTTTTACTAATTTGCTTTTTTATGCTCTACATAACCTATGAGAATGTTAAAAAAATACGTGAGCTCAATTTAAAAGAGACATTTTCTCTAGCAGTGAAAATAATATTGAATTTATATGTAACTACGGGACACGCAGTGACATAGTTGGTTAAGGAAATACGATACAAGCAGGATGGTCGGGGGTTCGAGTCTTTGTTTGATCAATATTTTTAAACTTGCCTAAACCTTCTGCGACACCATGGTCCTGAAGTCAACTCAACCTCTAACGAAAATAAGTACAAGACACTTGTTCTGAAGGTAAACGCGGCCTACACGCAGTGCTGGCAACCTGGCTGACATCTCGTGCCGATTATCTACCCCAAGGATCTCAAAAGGCCTGTAGTGTGATCACATTGCCTTTACTTATAAAATAAATTAATTTAGTCAAAATGTTTCTTCCTAGAAAAAAAATATATCCGCAATAATAATAATAATAATAATAATAATAATAATAATAATAATAATAATAATAATAATAATAATAATAATAATAATAAATGTTTTATTTACGCTTGCAGTGTTAAGGCCATAAGGTCTTCTATTCCACTCAATCAGCGAATAATTAAATAATACATTTTTATACACTTATTACAATTTTCAGATGTTATTAAAGGATAGCCTAAACAATGCGCAATATGAATATGGTCTGATATTAATACTAACAAAGACATTAAATACAATAAGAAAAGCTTCCTGTTTCAATATTTGTAAAAACATTCAAAATTCTGAAATAAGTGGTTATGCAAGTAGTATTTCATTATGTGAAACTTGAAATATCAGTTAATTGATGCTTAAATAATAATAATAGTGATCGACAATTCCTGCACGTCTGGGAAGTTAGTTCCATGCCCTAATCACAGATGTGAAAGATTCAGACCCTAAGTATCTTGTCATCTTATGCCTAAATTGTGATGAACTGATACATTTTGAAAACACGTTAATAAAAAATTTGAAATAGCAAAATATGTGAATGTATAGCCGTGATAAGGTCTAAAATTAAGGAATCACGTGGTCACAATGTTGGAAATTGAATATAAATTGGGTTCATGCATTATAAGCACGTTGTAAGACCACGAATAAAAATACCTGTTTTCAATAGATTTCCAGTAAATGTGTCATCTTTCTACTAAGGGTATATTAAAAAAAGTCAATTTTATAAGCTGTATGTTAATATTAAAACATGTCATTCCAGAGTTCCTTACAATATTAAAGAAACAATATATCTTACAGATCTTGTGGTCTCAAGGTAGTATGCTAACTTGTCACGCAGTAGGCCCGGTTTCGATCCCCGGTCGGGACAAGTTTCTTGGTCATGATTTTTTCGGGGTTTTTCCTCACTTGTAAGACAAACATCAGGAAACTTTAAGGCCCAAACGGTCCTCGAAAATCATATGGCCATCAATATTCACCTCATTAGGTTAAGTTTAGTATCAAGGTATCTCCTGGCGCATCATTACCATTATGACCTATCAACTATCATGTATCATCGGGGCAGCGTAACTCTCTCTTCCATGCACCCCAACCACAGAAGTGAGTTATAGTAACGCCAATACCTAGAAGAATATCAGAAATGTCGAAATGAAACCTGGTGGCATTGAATAAAAATATATAGCCTATATCTTACGGAATACTTATAGCAATCCAATTGAAGAGTTAAAGTGCCAAGTGTCAGTATCAACATCATGCACTTTTTCCATTACAATGTATCAGTTTTAATAGGCCTTTACGTAAATATTCCTTCCCGTTTTTCTCGATTCCTTTCATTTCCCATCTCGACATCATTTTCATTCCTAATCAACTTTATTGTCCATTTCTTAGAATTTATATCGCTCATGGGCTGGAATAGTAAAAGTAAAGTGATCCCACAACAGGCCCGGAGGCCCTTGGGGTAGTAGGAGGTTAAGGCTCCCACTTTTTCTAGACAATCGGCACTTTATGTCAGCCGGGTTGTCAGCCCTGCGTGACGGCCGCCTTTACCCCCAGAACAAGCATCTGGTACTCATTTCCGTTAGAGGCTGAGTCGACCCCAGGGCCATGGTGCCGCCAGAGGGTTTGAGTCAGTTTAAAAAGTGGCACAACTAAAAAAAAAGCAAGTTTTAAAAGAAATGAGGCTTACTTACTTACTTACTCACTGGCACTATCGAACCCGTAGGTTCATGGCCGCGCGGACATACGCTCTCCATACATCCCTATCCTGAGCTTTCCAATCATTCCCTGTATAATCTACTTCCCTCAAATCATAGTTAATGTTATTCTCCCACCTCATTCTTGGTCTACCAACTGGGCTTTTTCCCTCTGGCATTCCTACAAGAAGCTTCCATGCAAGTCTTTCATTCCCCATACGTGCAACATGTCCTGCCCATCGCAGTCTACGAGACTTAACTGTTCTTATTATATCTGGCTTCCTATAAAGACCATGTAGTTCATTGTTATTCAGTATTCTCCATTCACCTGTCTGTTCATCTCTCTTTGGTCCAAAAATGTTCCTAACTACTTTATTCTCAAATACTTGTAATCCCCTTTCCTCCCTTAAAGTAAGAGTCCATGTTTCGCACCCATATAATAATAAATGAGGCTACAGTTTTCTTAACACAAGTAATACGTGTGCCATTTGACGGTGATTATTGAACTAATCAATGTACCACTTTTGCTAAAGGGAAGAAGATTATTTAACTCATGCCCCAAATGGCAATAACCAATCACTTTTCAATGAATTTTGATTTACAACCAATCACAGTCGTTTTTCACCTCGATTTTATCAGTTTAACTTTATCACATTAAAATCAAGCTCCTCTTTTTTAACATTCTGAATAGGTCAGATAATTATGTTTGCAGTGGCTGACACTAAATACGTTGAATATCACATTTTACGTATATATTATGATGTAAAAATCCTTACGTTCCAGAAAAATATAATTGGCATATTTACATCCTAGGACATCAGAAATTAATTAATAACCTATAACGTTGGTTATAAACAGTTTGATGTGTTTAATTTTTTCTCCACTAGGGTGCATTCTCACAATATTGCGATCCTTTGGCAATAAATAACATGATCTGGTTGCAGTGATGAATAAATGACATAACAAACGCTTCTCATTTGTTTCAAACATCACCATTTACATTAAATATATAAATATTTTAAAATAACTATATTTAAATAATGATTTGTGAGTAAACAGCTTAATGTTATTCGTTAAATAGTCCTAACAAATGCCACTCTTGATTTCCAAATTCTCTAGATACATTGGAAATCATTCGTGGCATTACTTATGATGAAAAATGCACCAACTCAATTATAGCAATTTTTAAATTGTGCCACTATTGCATCCCATGAGTGGTATATTGTGCTACTCCTTTTTTAAAATTAATATGCCTAGTGAACGAAAAAAAATCATAAATTTAAGAAATACACGAAATTTAAATATGGCATGAGGATAATTTTTAAAAAAGTGCGAAACTTTAATTTTTGTAGGAATATTCCACAATACAGTGTTTCTCCTTCAACTAAAAAGTGATTTGTCGCCAGAGGTTCCTGTCTAAAGCATCTTCTTCTCTCAAATCTCTAGCTTCCATACTTCTCTTCACTCCTTCCATCCATCGTTCTAGGCCTGCCTCTTCCAGATCTTCCATTAACTTTCCAATTAAGGATTTTCTTTGGTATTCTCTCTTCTTCCGTTTTAATAAATTATTATTTGATCATTGTGTATCCAAACTTCATCATTAATTACGGTTCTTATTAAATAGGCTTACTTAAATGATAGTTGTGTGTTTACTAGCTAATGCCTGGCGTGCGTTGCTACGTCTAAATAAATTGATTTTTTTTCTCGTTTCAGATGAATTCCTACAGCTAATGATTAGACATAATAGTGGCCAAACACTCATCGTACCATAGCTGAAAATGTGTATACATAAAGTTATATATAAACCAAACATTGTTAGAGTAAATTTTTATGTTCGGATTTCAGGTAAACTCTCACTTCTAATGGTCGGATTTAACTGATTTTTGGATACATACTTCGGTTTGTTATAATAGTATAAACTGAGTTTCATTGTGGAACATCGAAAAATTACGACCGCTAGACGGATTTTTAAATGTCGTTTCAGGTGTACTCCTACACAAGCACTCGTCGTACCTGAAAACTTGTGTATACAAATGTTCATGATGTTCGGTTGAGCGGTTTAGAAGTCTGTACGGGGCAAATAAAGAAACATTTGTGGGCTATTGGTCAGCGTTTCTGACTACAGATCATGAGGTTCCGAATTTGATTCTCGGTCAAACTATAAACATTTTTCCTTAAAGAGAATTATTCCTGTTGTTGTCCATGGTCTGGTAATTAGATTAAGAACTCTCCTGGTGCTTCATAATCATTTATCACCCATCGTATCATCGAGATAACGTAACTCCGCCTTCCAGCTGTCCCAACCTAATAAATGAATTACAATTCCGCAAAATGCCAAGGGAGAAAACCAGAAATGTCATTAAAAAACAACCTTGTGGTGTTAGACATGTGCATACAGATTTACACTTCTTTCTGTGTCTAAAGTTTTATTTCCCTTCTCCACTCATCCTTGTCCATCCACTCCATATAATTAAAAAACAAATATTACGTCTGTTATTCTTAGACGATGAAATGAATTTAAAACTATATTGAGTGCCTCTCTCTAACATACAAGGCACGAATATAAAATAGATTGGATCAACTGTTTGAAAGAGACATTTACATTTATGTGAAAGCAATTTGGATAGTTGGGACTAGAGAAGAAGAATAATGAATGAGAAGTGAACACGCTATTCATTTGCAAAGAGATAGGCAGCTTTGTGATTGATGGAGGGATGAGTTAGAATCCGTCAGTTAACACTCGCTGTTTGATTCTCCAGGTTCAGCTGTCACAAACATCGCGTTTCAAAACGTTTGTCACATGTGTTATTTCCGTCTTCTCATGTTAATTTCTTTCTTTGATTGTAATTAGTATTAATTGTAAACTGAAACTCTCAGTCCCTACAAACACAGTCCACATAGTGGGTTAGTATTCATATAGGCCTACTGTAGATTCTTAGTACGAACTAAGTAATTCCATGTGGATTACCGAAATATAAATGTATATCATATCCATACTTACAAACTTGTCTAGCTCAAGTAGGCCTACTAACTAACTAACTAACTCAGTGGCACTATCGAACCCGTAGGTTCATGGTTGCGCGGACATAAGCTCTCCATACATCCCTATATTGCACTAATGTTTTTCTATCATTCCCTGTATATTCTACTTCCCTCAAGTCATAGTTAATGTTATTCTCCCACCTCATTCTTGGTCTACCAACTGGGCGTTTTCCCTCTGGCTTTCCTACAAGAAGCTTCCATGCACGTCTTTCATTCCCCATCCGTGCCACATGTCCTGCCCATCGCAGTCTACGAGACTTAACTGTTCTCATTATATCTGGCTTCCTATAAAGACCATGTAATTCACTGTTATTCAGTCTTGTCCATTCACCTGTGTCTGCTCATCTCTCTTTGATCCAAAAAGTTTCCTAAGAACTTTATTCTCAAATATTCGTAATCTCCTTTCCTCCATTAAAGTAAGAGTCCATGTTTCGCATCCATATAATATAACTGGTAGAATAATAGTTTTATACATTTTCAGTTTAATGTTTTTTGAAAGGAGTGGGGCGTCAAGAGTCTCTGCAATGCATAATAGCACGCATTTACAGAATTGACCTATGATTAATTTCTTTGTGCATCTCATTCCTATTTGTGATAATTGTATTTGAATTCAGCCCCTTCCTCAAAATTTCCCTCATTTTTCATTAGTTGTCCATTTCCATTATATATACGTAGGCCTAATATCGCTAATTCAGCTAAAGTTTTGGTTTTTATAGGGACGGGCTATTTTTATAAAATAGCGAATTGAAATGACAGATGTGACTTCTGTTCATTAGTCCATATCATCCGTATTTGATCAGAATGTATCCTATATTTGTTTGCATGCTTGCTGTTTCCCGACACTCATATAGCCTATGTGTTTTTATTTCTTATAACTGTAATCTCTTTTTGTATATAATTGCTAGAATGGTTTATTTTGTCATATTCCGTTTTCTATGTTCTTATTGTTACGATAAAAATAAGAGAAAAAAAACCATATCTGCACATTTGAGGTCATTGGTAATAAAATAATCAATCTCCACTATCCACCGATTTGCATTACCGCAAGGAGTACACCCTAATTCAATGCATTTCTTCCTACTTTATCTGAATGCTCTTCCTGTTTATATATATATGATATGAAAAGAAAAATGAATGCTTGAGTCGGGATTTGAACTCGAGTCTCTAAAGTCTGTACCTTTAGCGCTCTAACCAACTGAGCTACCCAAGAATTCCAAGACAAACATACAATTTTCTTATACATGTAGTATTCTCAATTCACACAAGAGGTAGCGGAAAGATCTTCCGACTGCCATCTAGCGGCTAACATAACAGTTAAGCAAATTATTAAAGAGAATATTTACTTTATAGCAGTAAAGCTTGTATATATAGATATTATAAATATATTTTTGACATTTGGCAATGAAGGCAAATATGATATGAAAAGAAAAATGAAAGCTTGAGTCGGGATTTGAACTCGAGTCTCTAAAGTCTGTACCTTTAGCGCTCTAACCAACTGAGCTACCCAAGAATTCCAAGACAAACATACAATTTTCTTATATATATATATATATATATATATATATATATATATATATATAAATAAACATTATTTGAAGCAGTTAACGTAGGAAACCAAACATATTATTAATAGTTTATTAGATATTTTATTTTTTGTTTTGGAGATTATCCCTTTTAATTC
This sequence comes from Diploptera punctata, assembly GCA_030220185.1. Lineage (NCBI taxonomy): Eukaryota > Metazoa > Arthropoda > Insecta > Blattodea > Blaberidae > Diploptera > Diploptera punctata. Next base: position 117,471 of record JASPKZ010010694.1, read on the forward strand.
AAACTGTAAGGGTTTCCTGATAATTGCTTTATTTTATTCACAAATTTCTGTAGATTGTTATTTGCATTAATATAATATAGAATTGCGATATCTTCATTATTTTATTTTGGTATAAATAGGTCTACCATTATTATATTAGTTACATCACGGGTTTGTGTTGCAAATACGGTAGATCCCCATAATTTTGAATGTCCTTAAACAAAATTGAAATTTAATGTCAGGACGACACACAAAAAAATAATTGATTTCGGTTACAGTCCCAAAAATAATGAATAACACAGGGTGAAACTTAAATTTGAATCAAACAATCTGGAAACAGTCATCAACTTCTTGATATAAGAAACATTCTAGCAGATTCTCTACACCTTTACCTTATGTTTCTGCTCTTTTCAACGCATCCACATATTATCGAAAGTCGGACAGCGTTATCCAGTTTTCACGAAAATGGGATGGTAAAAGCTTCGTAACGTGTTACAATTTATCCTTTATGTAATCAAATATTTTAATTGCCCACCGCTGTGTCCTCGAATGCAGCGGGCTGGGTTCGAACCCCGGTCAGAGTTAGTTTCCTGAGTTAAGTTTTTTCGTGATTTTTCCTCATCTATAAGAAAAATATCAGGAAACTTAGAGGTTCAAATAGTTTCCGAACGCCATTTTATCGTCTTATAATGATTTAATTTTTTTTTGTAATCTGATAAAATAATGTTATTATTTTAAATGTTCATGCTGCCTCGGAGGTGACCCCGCAATGAGCTGATCCCTAATTAGGGTAGGCGCTCCATATGTTTGTTTGGTCAAAACAGTATTATGTGATCCAAGGTTTAAACGTCCTATACCGAAAGGTCCGGTCACTGTAAGGCCCGTATGACATGGGGAATGTAAAGGTTATTAAAATAAGATATTAAACTAATGCTCGGCCGGGACAAGTTTTCTGGGACGTGGTTTTTCGGGGTTTTTACTCTCCTCTAAGTCAAATATCAGGAAACTTTAAGACACAAACGGTTCCCGAACATCATATAGCCATCATAATCATCATTATTATTATATTCGCCTTGTTTACTATATGTGTGTGTGTGAATAGTGTGTTTCGTCTAAATATTGTCATGTCTCGGTGGAAGCTTTGACTTTTAGCTGATCACTCATTCAGGGAGGCCCTAAATATTAAAAAGGTATGTATGTGATCCACACTTAAAAGTCCCTCTGCCGACAGGTCGTGCCACTGTAAGGTCCGGGTGGTGTGTGACATTGAAATGTACCTATGAGGTGAGAGGTTAAACTGAGATGAAAAAGAAGAAGAAGAGGGAGAGATATAAGCTAAGAATAAAAAAGAAGAAAGAGAGTTTATTTGCAAAAATTAAGTAATGCATTAAAGTATAATTAAGATTAACATGAAATCTTGTGTGATCTAAAATTCCATCCCATTAACGCAGTTATTCTCGTCTTGTACTGTAGGTACCACCAGGGGCTTGCAGTGACACGACCTGTCGGGAGAGGGAATTTAACAACATTAAGACGAAACACACCATTCTCACACACGTCCATACTAAATATGACAAACATAATAATAATAGCTGTGATGACCAGATAATGTTTGGGGATAGTTCGAGCTTTAAAGCTTACTGACTTTGGTCTTAGAGATGAGGAAAAGCCCCGATAAAAAGAAACTTATCATAAATATTCAATGTATTTGTCGGAGAAAAATAATGCTTTGACCTGTTCAGAACATTACAAAGCAGGAGCTTTCTTTATCAGAAAAGCTGGAACTGATAAAGAGAAATCGATAAAGAGCTATGTGAAACGCGACTGTCATTGGTTGTGAAAAATATTCATTGAAACGTTATTGGTCATTGACTAGCATTTGTGGCATGAGTTAAATAGTCATAAGTAATGACACGAGTGATTTACAAATTATCGATAATTTCACGACTCACGAAATGAGGAATGAATTTATGCAGAGAATTTGGATATCAAAAGTAGCATTTGTTAGGACTATTTAACGAATAAAATTAAGCTGTTTACTCACAAATCATTATTTAAATATAGTTATTTTAAAATATTTATATATTTAATATAAACGGCGATGTTTGAAAACAAATGATAAAGTTTCATTATGCTTCATATGTTCATCACTGCAACCAGATCATATTATTTATTGCCAAAGGATCGCAATATTGTAAGAATGCACCCTAGTGGAGAAAAAATTAAACACATCACACTGTTTCTAACCAACATTATAGGTTATTAATTAATTTCTGATGTCCTAGGATGTAAATTATATTTTCCTGGAATGTAAAATCCTGGAAAATAATATGTTTAAAAAAAGTGCAAACAGTGATTTATTTTTATTGTGGTATAATTAATTATTACGAATGATTTTTCTATTATATCCCGCAAGCAGTATCTGTTTTCATTCGTGCACTATATATACAATCTGGTAGCTTTACTTTTTGAACAGTCAGTCACTGCAAAATAATGATCTGGCCTATTCAGAATACTAAAAAGGAGGTGCTTTTTTAATATGATAAACTTATTTGATAAATTCCAGGTGAAACACGACTGTGATTGGTTGTAAATCAAAATTTATTGAAACGCGATTGGTCATTGACTCCCATTTGGGGCATGAGTTAAATAGTCCAGATAACTTGTTCCCACCTGGGATTCAACCCGCTGCGTACGAGGCAGCGAAGCTACCCGGAGACCACAGCAGTTGACAAACATAATTACAAATAAAAATAAACTTATAAAGTAACAGATGGGTAGATTTGATTACTACATGTATCCGGTAGGAAGGTTCACATTGAATTTCAATTTGGATTGATGTAGACTATAAAAAGTTGATGGTGTGATTGGAGTTGAAAAGTTACGAGCGGATATCGTGGGTTGAACTTCCTAGTGTTTATGCTGTTAAATGAATGGCACGTGGAGGGTGAATCGCCTGATGAAATTAACTCTGACACTTTTAAGTGTTCGTTATTAACTGTTATACGTGGGCGACAGTTTGTTCTGTTCACTTTCATCAACCTGCTCTTTAAACATTTATACATTAATTTCAGCGAAGAGAACAGCGTTATTTTGGTTTTTACAGAACGTAAAAGACCAAATACTGGAACAAGTCAAAGAATGTTGCTACTTGACTACAATTGTCTTGTATTAATTGACTTGCGTCCACAGTAAATTCGCAAGATTCCAAATATAACTGGCACAATCAAAACGATCTTGTGCACTTAAATAATAATAATAACAATACTATTCATCATCATCATCATCATCATCAAAGTACATTCACGAATTTAGGCCATTTGTTGACCTGTTTCGGCCTCAAGAGAAACACCATCCAAAAGTCTTTTCAGTGGACGTCCTGGTCTTCTTCTTCCTGCAGGTTGATAATAATAATAATAATAATAATAATAATAATAATAATAATAATATATATATATATATATATATATATATATATAAGTGTTTGAATTGGATTCGCCTGGTAGTGTAATGGATATCAAGCTGAGGTACAGACTCAGAGATCCGGGTTCGAATCCCGTCCAGGCATTTATTTTTCTTATCATACCATATTAAGCTTGCATTGCTCAATGCTAAAGATTTAATTATAACATCGATAAAGCGTCACTGCTATAAAGTAAAATAAATATTCTCTTTAATTTGCTTACTTGATATAGTCAGCTACTAGATGGCAGTGAAGACAGTGTTCTCGCGACATCTAGTAATAATGGAGAGTATAATACATATATAAGAAAAATAAGTGTTTGAATTGGATTCGCCTGGTAGTGTAATGGATATCAAGCTGAGGTACAGACTCAGAGATCCGGGTTCGAATCCCGTCCAGGCATTTATTTTTCTTATCATACCATATATATATATATATATATATATATACACACACACTGTTTGACAATGGCAAAATCATTTTAGCTTGCTTTCACTTTTTGAAACTGTAGTGTTGTGTATTTATTTAGTTTCTTTCATATAGAGAAGCAATATTGCATCTAATGACACACATAACCAGGAAGTTCACAGAATTGCTTAATATTAGTCTAATAAACGAAGATGGAAGTACTAGAGATGAACAGAATGAAATTAAAAATATAAAACTAATATAATAATAATAATAATAATAATAATAATAATAATAATAATAATAATAATAATAATAATAATAATAATAATAATGATAATAAACTTCTTACAGGAAAACCAGTGGAGAACATTCCAGTAGGTGGCTTAGAATGAGGTGAGAAAATAATATTAACCATGATTTGAGGGACGTGAATTATACAAGGGATGATAGAAAAACTTTATCTCTGTACGGGGATGTATGGAGAGCTTAAGTACTCCGGATTCGACGTGCCAGTCAGTGAGTTAGTAATAAAAGTGATAATATTAATAAAAAATAATAATAATAGTAGTAGTAACAATGATGATGATAATAATACTAATAATAATGTTTATTTATATAAGGAATTTTAATGTTTACACATCTTTGTGTGCCTAAAGTTTTATTTTTCTTCTCCACTCGTCTCTCTCCACCCAATCCATGTCCTCCAGTCCCCTTGCTCTCATTCCAGTTCTTATTTCCTGCATCCACGAGTTTCGAGGTCTTCCTCTCCTCCTTCTTCCAGGTGGACACCATTCCAATGTTTTCCTGGGTAATCTTTCTTCTTGCATTCGTCGTACGTGCCATTACCAATTTAATTGCTTATACCGTATATAATCTACTATTGAATAACCAACATTCATTTTTTCTCTTATGACAGTATTTCTTATTTTGTCTAATTTTGAACATCTTGCTGCTCTCCTCAAGAAATCCATTTCCATCGACATAAGTTTTTGTTCTAAATTTTTGTTGAATTTCCAAACTTCAGCTCCATATTTGACAGTACTTCTCACTATTGAATTATATATTTGTAACTTATTTTTCCTGGTTATATGTCTGTTCCATAAGACTCCATTCATCATTGCTGTCAAAATAGACCCATTGTAGTGTTCCACATCCTGCCCTTCCTATAGCCCTTATGGTTAAATATTGTCTAATTCTAAATAAAAACAAATAGATAAATATCAGTTTACCCTTATACAAAGTGAAGTGCCTGAATTAAAGGGCTATTGTGATAAAATAGATAATGCAACCTCCTTATTGCTCTACCTTTATTTATTCTGTTCTTAATATCGCTTTCTTTTTATCCTCTTTATCTAATTTTACTTCCAGATACTCAAATTCTTCACATCCTGTAATATACCTCTCTTCATCTTCTAATATCAAATCTTCGGTTTCGGCTCCACATCCCATATAAAATGTTTTTTCTAAATTTATTTTCAAACCCCAGTTATCGTATTCGTCCAATAATTTTCTGAACATAAACTCCATGTCTTCTGCGCAAGGATGGTTGTCGGGTTTAGGTTTTAATTAGGTGTCCAAGGATATGGGTTCATGGGCAATTGTGCTCCGGACTAGTTGGGTTCAGGTTTCGGTAGAACAATGGACTTAAATCTCGGGAATCCGTGAGAAAGGATGTTCACTTGGGGAAAGAACAGTAGGCCCGGTGTGCTGTCTTGTAATTGATCGATGCACTTTTATTTTCACTCGTTGTTTACATTTGTCGTATTAGACGACGATTTGACGCGAAGGCTGTTGGTGGGTCAGAACTAATAATGGTTATAACACTCAACCAAGCGATGTAACTTATACAAAGCGATGTAACTTATAAAAAGCGATGTAACTTATATAAAAGCGATGTGCCCCGCACTGGCGCACTCGCTAGTCGCTACTCCTACCCAACTGACTCCCGAACTGACACTAACCAACTGCCTACTGAACTACCTAACTAACTGACACATTCTGAACTCCACTAACACTAGTTTTCGCAAGTAAAAATATTTATTAATTCTGAGTGGACCGGCATTAGTCCCTTCCACCAAAAGTCTTAGCGTCTCACAAACAGTTTATATGTTATACTAATTTTGATTGGTAAATGATATCTAAAGGGCGTTATCGGGGGTGTTAGACTTAGGCGTTTGTGGCCTCGTCCTCCTCCCTTTAAATTAGTTGCCTCATAATATAAAATTTTCAGGGTTGACCAATTGGAGTTTTCTTTAAGAGCGCGGCTATCTTTGTCGGCATCTACCTTACGCCGCTAAAGAAGGCACCCGCTGTTAGCTACATGTACCAGTTAAAATTGGCTGGGGGATAACTCTTTCCACAAGTTACCTAGGAAAATCCAATTGCTTGTTTGTGACTTCTCAGCCTTATGTAAGAAGTTTTTGGGCTTAACATTGTTATAGCAGTATGATAATAGTGCAGGCTTGTAAATCCTCTTAACAAAGGAAACTGCAGACTTTTTCCCCATTGTATAAGGACTTACGGATCCATTGTAAGATGTTTACTAATTTCGTTCGCTACAATAGCAAGGGTCCAGGTCTATGACTGGCGCTAATAGCTTGGAACTACTGTTTTATTTTTATTGCTTATTAAATTATTTTATGGTAGGTTATATCATTTTAATTTTGTTCTTATTGAATTCCTATTTTCATTACAATTCATTTGAATATAAATATGCCCTAATTCTGATCATAATTACGGGTTCATAAATTATTCACCTTTGATGAAAGTACTTATTTTTCTGAAATAAGAGGCTGAGCGAATGACTTGTCACAAATTGCCCGCTTTTTATTTAAGTAATTTTGAGGATTTGAAATTAATTAAATGAGAAGCACTCTCGTTTTTTTTTGTTACATAATAAATTATAGTTTTTTTTCTTTGGCTCCAAGCCTACCTGTTTTGTCGTGGACTGGGTGGTTGACTTACATATTTGAAGTCTCATGACAAAGGAACAATACGTCATCAATGTTTGTAAACATACATTAACAAGCTTATCGTACTAAGAAATCTTCTTTCCTGAAATACATTCATGAACATAATACATACAATACATATACAATACAATAACTTCAAATTAGTGTCTGAAAATCACTATCTTTACTATGTGTATTATTTTCTTCCATTAATATAACACTACGCGGTGTTGTTAACGACAGCACTTATATTTGATTATAGAAATCTCACGACACTTTTTTTTTTCACTTTAATTTTCATGTTGTCACACGCGCAGTATCATCACTGTTTCGTGAACTTACTTTCTTAACCTAATTATATTTACAATAGGTGTACATGGCATAGATCAGTACTATAGCCAGTCATTTTTTTTTCAATATACTACGACTTTGGATTTGATTTTTAATTTAAAAAAATTGATTAGATAATATAAAATATATTTGTGGTGGATCTGTGCACCCAATAAATCGTGTTAATTGTTATTGTTTATCCGTATCATTTTCATATTTTCGTGACATACAATGTCTAAGATATTCGTTTGACAAGGGAATAATGAAATCATTAATTATATCCCATTTAATTAGGTATATGTATACTTTACAATTATTTATTTATATAAGGAATTTACTTTGAAGTAATCAGTGTTTTTAAACTACCGACTCGTCTAGAAGTCGTTATTCACATTTTCAATATCCATTTACGTATCTTGTGTCATATTATTCGACATTGATAAGCGCCTCGCCATCATATGGAATATTATTAATATTCTCGATCTATTATTTATTCACTTTGGGCATTCATTTAAATATGGAATAATTATCCTCGTTACTGCGTTTTATCATTTCCTTTGGCATCATATGTATTAGATTTAAATCAAGCATAATTAATTCGATCATTTACCAGTCGAACAACATTTATACCATCGCGCGCAAAAATAAAATTCATATCGAATACAAAGCTCTACACATGTCAGCATCGCTGTCTCCGCAGCGTGATGACCATTTCATCAAACATTATATCATCATTAGTAGAATGACATCCATTGTCAGCAGCGCTTACCTGTCAGCGTTGATGACCTTCTTCACGAAGTATTTATCATCATAATTAATCAATCAATATTCCTCAATAGAATAAGTAATATCGGGTCTCCATGCCCGCAAATATTACTTCAATAACACGTTGTACACGCATAAGTAAGGTGACTTCTCGAGTCGCCATATCATAAAAATCAAACCTTGTATATATTAATAAACGATTTTACGCGCTCTTATCGCTTTATTCTGTCTTTCGACTTTCAATTGAATCTGCATAATGCTTAAATACGTTGTTGCATATACTTAATGCTTAAATACGTTGTTGCATATACTTAATGCTTAATACGTTGTTGCATATACTTAATGCCATCAGTTATAATCATCGTTGTCCTTAACGAGGATCATTTTAATAAAATAAATAAATGAATATATTCAATGAACTTGATTGATACTTGGCGTTGGCCTCTCTCATTATCGTTTTATTGATCAAGATTTCAAGTTTATTTAAGATACAGTTAATCATTCTAATATTGAAAATATTTAGCGTTCACAACTCGATTGCGTCGGCAATGCTGCCTTTACATATAAAATTTGATTTAAATGCAAGATATTTAAATATATCGCTTGTTTATTGTTATCGTATACGGCTTTAATTATTATTTTCATTCAATATTTATTGTTCACAGATCCACTTGGTCCGAACTTTTAATGAAAGATATTTTCTTTCCCAGTACATTTATCGTGAGACATTATTATGTGTTATGTGCCCACTGCGGTGCATATATATTTATATTAATAATTGCATATATGTCTTAAAGTGACTTTAATTATCTTCTTTATCAAATTATTAATTATCAAATCTTAACTTAAGAAATTAGATCATAGGAACTGTCATAAACGTGTGCCCGCCACTCGTTTTTTTAGGCGTTATAATGGCTTTCTTTAATATTTTTAATTAATATCAGTTTTCATAATTCATTTTCTTACAACGTTCATGTAAGAACTAACATTATGTATCCACATTCTCTATGTATTCTACGTTATTCCCTCATTTACAACTTACTTCTATATATATATATATATATATATATAATAATGTCTCCGATTCCTTTTGCTGTGTCCTGGGTTCGATCCCGATGACTGTCTACATGAACTTGATCAGTTATTGAGTCTGTCTTTCACTGATTTCATTTTCGAGCTCGTGCAAAATTACTAGGCTCTTATCAAAATTATCTAAATTATTTAATCTTCTATCTGTCTCTTTACTGTAAATTCTGAGAACTATACCATAATTTTCTACAATTCTAACTTTATTATTTATTATTTCGATCTGAGATTCCCGGGTTTACGACCGACTCAACATCTAGATCGTTCAGATCACACCAACATGCTTGCAGGGGAAATTTTTTGCAAGCACTTTGAGCGACGGTTTGGTCTCTGCCATGTAGATTGTTATGTACCAAGGATTGTCTGTTTCCATGTCTACAAGGTACTTTAAATATTCATTCTTTCACTTTTGAGTTTATTTTTCCCATTTCTCGAGTACAAAAAAAAAAACCGTTCGTCTCACCTGTACATCATTCAATTTGTTTTCGGTTTTAATGTAACTAGTCACTCGTACAGCCTTTCATTGTTACTTCAGACATTCCTTGCTTCATAATTACATCAGATTTTTTTCACATATTATGTTAATCATTCGTACTCTCACTCATAGACCCTGATGCTTGGTTTATTCAATTCTATACCCTCATGCATTTCTGCTCTTATATTATCCCTAGATTGGGTAATTTTTCTTCCTCTATTTGTTTAATTGTATCTATTCCCTTACTAGATTGGGCAATTTCTTCTAGTTCCCCGTGTTTCACCTTTACTTTTTCCTGTAAAGCTGTGATGCTGTTGTCGGTTTTATTCATGACCCTATTTCCTACTTGTTGTAATTCGGCCCTAATTTCAATTTTTATTGTTTCAACTATTTCTTTAGTTTTTTCATATATTTCCTTACTTTCCTGTTTGATCTCCTTCCTCATTTCTAATAATAACTCCATAATTGTGTTGGAATTGGCTGGGTTTAGATTTCCTTCCATTTTTATTTATTTTAACTCCTTTTTCTAGTTTATTTCCTACTTTGTCTCCTATTATATCCACTATATTTTTGCTTATTACTTCTATTTTTATTCTATTCACTTATTTTACTTTCCTTCCATTCTACATCCATTTTTCCATAGACATTCACACATTACTTTTTTTTTAATAAATGTTAAATCGATTTTAAAATAAATTTATTTTCACTGATACCTTTCGATGTCTTCTATTATTCCTTACTGTCCTCGTTGAGGTCCTGTGGTTGCCATATTTTTCCCCCAGGTCTTCTTCCTCACGTTCGTAGGATATTCACTGCTGGAACACGCCTATCCATTCTTCGTTTGACGGTTGCTCAGCAGTTTCTCGAAGCGCCGTAGTTGGGCCGCCATGTGAACAAGACTTGTAGGCGCCCTATGATGCAGATTATAATCGGGGATCCGTGAGAAAGGATAGTAGTCCCACTGTTGGGAGCCACTTTAAGATATATAGTCGTGGGGATCCGTGAGAAAGGATGTTCACTTGGGGAAAGAACAGTAGGCCCGGTGTGCTGTCTTGTAATTGATCGATGCACTTTTATTTTCACTCGTTGTTTACATTTGTCGTATTAGACGACGATTTGACGCGAAGGCTGTTGGTGGGTCAGAACTAATAATGGTTATAACACTCAACCAAGCGATGTAACTTATACAAAGCGATGTAACTTATAAAAAGCGATGTAACTTATATAAAAGCGATGTGCCCCGCACTGGCGCACTCGCTAGTCGCTACTCCTACCCAACTGACTCCCGAACTGACACTAACCAACTGCCTACTGAACTACCTAACTAACTGACACATTCTGAACTCCACTAACACTAGTTTTCGCAAGTAAAAATATTTATTAATTCTGAGTGGGCCGGCATTAGTCCCTTCCACCAAAAGCCTTAGCGTCTCACAAACAGTTTATATGTTATACTAATTTTGATTGGTAAATTATATCTAAAGGGCGTTATCGGGGGTGTTAGACTTAGGCGTTTGTGGCCTCGTCCCCCCCCCCTTTAAATTAGTTGTCTCATAATATAAAATTTCCAGGGTTGATCAAATGGAGTTTTCTTTAAGAGCGCGGCTATCTTTGTCGGCATCTACCTTTTGCCGCCAAAGAAGGCACCCGCTGTTAGCTACATGTACCAGTTAAAATTGGCTTGGGGATAACTCTTTCCACAAGTTACCTAGGAAAATCCAATTGCTTGTTTGTGACTTCCCAGCCTTTTGTAAGAAGTTTTTGGGCTTAACATTGTTATAGCAATATGATAATAGTGCAGTCTTGTAAATCCTCTTAACAAAAGAAACTGCAGACTTTTTCCCCATTGTATAAGGGCTTACGGATCCATTGTAAGATGTTTACTAATTTCGTTCGCTACAATAGCAAGGGTCCAGGTCTATGACTGGCGCTAATTGCTTGATACTAGCGTTTTATTTATTGCTTATTAAATTATTTTGTGGTAGGTTATATCATTTTAATTTTGTTACAAATGAATTCCTATTTTAATTACAATTCATTTGAATATAAATATGCCCTAATTCTGATAATAATTACGGGTTCATAAATTATTCACCTTTGATGAAAGTACTTATTTTTCTGAAATAAGAGGCGGAGCGAATGACTTGTCACACTTCATATTCTTGAGCAATTATTATCTGGTCATCCGCAAATAACAGTGTATGGGCTATATTGTATGTTGATCCATCTCCATAATAATAATAATAAGTAAAGTAAAGTGATCCCACAACAGGCCCGGAGACCCTTGGGGTAGTAGGAGGTTAAGGCTCCCACTTTTTTCTAGACAATCGGCACTTTATGTCAGCCGGGTTGTCAGCCCTGCGTGACGGCCGCCTTTACCCCCCAGAACAAGCGTCTGGTACTCATTTCCGTTAGAGGCTGATAATAATAATAATAATAATAATAATAATAATTTATAATAGCACAGATGGTAGCATGCCTGCTTGCTACTAGAGTGTTTGATACCCGGCGCGGTTAGAAATTTGAAATTGCAAAGTTTTCAATCTGGATTAGGAGACCTAGAAGAAGTATGAAGTGCATTTTGTAATAATGGCTAGATTGTGCACCAGATGCCTGGAATAAAATACAAAACCCCTGGCAGTATATATGTTGTAGTTACATGTGGTAATAGTAATTGGAATTCGTCAACCGGAAGGGAACGTTAAGCCTAGAGGTACTCTTGGTGCTTTGCGACAGAAGTGAGCTATGTGCCATCGTCGGATTTTATGTGACTCTTCTCTTCATCATCATCCCTCGCATTAACACTTTAAAATTCTCAGCCTACGCTCCATTTTGTAAAGAAATCAAGCAATCCCCTATGTAACGTGATATAATGAAGTGGTACCTAAATTTAAAACTTCCTCTTAAACGCCATTTACTGCTGTGTGATCAACTTGGAGAACGAAAGTGCAGTGAGTGGCATAGGAGCACATCCATTCATCCAATGGATATGTCATTGCTCATTCATTTTGTCTCTTGTATAGCTGTACAGAAATTCTAATTCATTATAATCATGGACAAATCCGTTTTACGCCGTAACCTAACGAAGATGTTGACTTAGGATTTCACGGCCGGAGTTATTAAGATGATCTTGTAGAAGATTTCCCGGCTGTTGGCAATGGTCTTGAGGCTTGTAGTTCCCCGACGTTTCGCCAGAGACTGCGTCTGACATCCTCAAGCGTTGTCTTGAGACAATGAAGATGGTCTTGACCTTTCCATCGGTGTCTTGGTCTTCCTTGGTCTCCATGTCTAGTTGGAGTGTATTTTAATGCCAATTTTGGAAGTCTATTTATTTCCATTCTTCTCAGATGATTTTTCCATTCTTGTTGGTATCTTTCTACATCTTCATTTAAACTTGGTACTCTAATTTTTTCTCTGATAATTGAGTTCCTTCAGTGATCCAGTCTATTAAATCCAAACAATGATCGTAAGAAGAGCATTTGGCTTAAATTTAAATCCGAATTTCACTTCCGTATTTTAGATCTACTTTTGATATGAGAAATATTAATTGACATTATTAAACGTGTTTATAAATGCAAATAAACATATTTGACATATTTAATTTCAATTCTTTAATTCTAATATTTGACATATGTTTAAAATTTTATTGTTTCCCCTTTCTCTCTTCTCATTCCTCATTTGAAGTTGTTTTCTTGCATTGTTAACTTCACTACCTACAGCCTTGAGTGTTGAGGCCTATCTCTACAGAGCACTCGAAACTGAGTACAGTGACATCTAAAAAATGTCGGTCGTTTACGATGAACTGCAATGAGCAAACTACAATGGTAGCGCTGTTTGATAGTAACAAAATACGTAACTAAATAAAACAAATGCAAGGCACACGGCACGTTCACTCGGGATTATGGGAAATTAGCCGTTTTGTAAATTTAAATTTTTAACTGCTATCATTTCGTTCTATGTAGACGGTACTGTAGAAATTATATATTATCGAAAGTAGAAATCATTACTTAGATTTTATTTTACTCTAATTTGTAAGTAAATTCAAGCTTGTTTACGTTTTTAATGTGAATCTATTTCCAAAGATAAACCTACTAGAAGTAATAAAATTCTAAGATTTGTTATGTTAGTGTACAGTCATTTCTAATAAACATTTTAAAAATGTGACTTTATAATGGATTTCAGATGTACTGCATGGCTAAGGTTCTTTAATAAATTTTGTATAAAATATGTATGTGAGAATAAGGGGGTAGGTCAATTGTACATATTTATTAAAAGAGCTCATAATGCACGTTTTTAAATTTTAATAAACGAAAATAAATTAACGTGTTTTATCTATTTCCATTCTTCGCTTCTGTTAAAATTAAAGAAAATCTTTAGGTCTGAGAGGCTGGGTACAGATAATTCCATAATTTAATATTAATTAATGTTATTTATTCCTATAAAAGTTCAATTCCATGATTATTCACCAGATGGCGTTATATAATTATTATTCATAACTTTACCACCAGATGGTCCAGAATTTCATATTAGTACCAGAAAAAATCGATATAATTTAGATGTCGTTAGTTGTTCTACACTAGCGCCGCTTGTGGCATGTACACGAAACTTGTCAACTTTCTTCTCTGGTAGTCTGTGCCTATCTCTTTGTTTTCTTCCTAATTCAAACGCATTTGGCATTATTTCATTTTCAGCCCATTTTACATGTTCGTGCCATTGGACAAATAAGACTATGATATATAATGATAATATTAGGAATAATAATAAACTTAATACATTATTTATTATATAATTATATTACTTGCTAATATTCATTTATTAAAAATAATTACATTCGACATAATATGAAATAAAATTATTTACAATGCAAGGATTGAACATGTTTTACGAATTACCTTCGAAATTCCGACCTAACGTATGATTTGGTCCAACACATCCATAAACTCTCAACTTCAATTCTTGTAATGTAATTATCAGCAACGATTATGATGTTAATCATTTTGTAATATTTCTAATATATAAAAATGTTTGTTTCTTTGTTCGTACTTTATGTGCGGCCACACTGTTGATCCTATTGTGATGGGCCTTTTGAAAAATGTTCAGGAGATTCCCGGGATGAACATAGGCTATAAGAGAGTTGTGATACTCAACTCCTACACCCTTAAAAATTGCCATTTGTAGTGGAAAACGAGACAAAAGTAGCTCTTTGGACGCTTAAATGGCTTACGCTGCCTGAACCATAACAAATACACAAAATTAATGTAAACAGAATTGAATATCTCAAAAAGCTATACAAAAAGTGCGCGACAGCATATATCCATCTCTTACGAATAACTTACAACAACCATTTTTGACTTTCATTGATGCCAACAAGATGGAGACAAGTACGTAGATTCCTGTGTAAGCATAGCAGAATATGGCGGGTATTCTTTTACGGATAACTCACAATAACGAATTTTGTCCTTTAGCTCATTTATGCCAAGAAGATCAGGATAAATTTTTCCCGGACAATCCGGACAATACCGAGTAATCAGCACGGGGAATCTTAAAATAATTACGATAAACATTTATAATTATTTTTCATTTTACTTATTCAACTAATCATAAAAAAGTACATTAATTTTCGTCTTTTAGCTCATTTATGCCAAGAAGATCGGGATGAGTAGATTCCCGGACAACGTCGGGTAAACAGCACGGGGTATCTAAAAATAATTACGATATAAATGTTTCCTCAAACTTATTTAACTAAACATAAAACACATTAATTTTCGTATTTCAGCTCATTTATGTCAAGAAGATCGGGATAAGTAGATTCTCGGGCAACTCCGGGTAATCAGCAAGGGGTATCTAAAAAATGTAAATTTATGATTATTTTTCCTTTTACTTATTCAACTAAATATATAATCACATTAATTTTCATGTATTTAGGCGTATCAGTGCATGCCGGGTATTAGTATGTACTGTATATATATATATATATATATATATATATATATATATATATATATATATAGAGATATAGAGAGAGAGAGAGAGAGAGAGAGAGAGAGAGAGAGAGAGAGAGAGAGAATACTAACCAAATATAATAGTAGAAATGCATAACTAACTGGATACAACTAAAAGTTCTACAGGCGCCTATACAAATTAAGTCATCCATGAACTACATAAGCTAAACGAATACATCAGAAAGTCGAATTTATTGTCCGATGTTGCTCTTTTCCGAATATATATTCATCATCATCATCATAGTACATTCACGAATTTAGGCCATTTGTTGACCTGTTTCGGCCTCAAGAGAAACACCATCCAGAAGTCTTTTGAGTGGACGTCCTGGTCTTCTTCTTCCTGCAGGTTGATATCTTAACATTAGTTTGGGTATTCTGTGATCTTCCATTCGATGAACACGGCGGTATAACCGTTCCATCAGGTACTGAGTAAATGCGGTATCCTAATGTCTGTCCAGAGACTAAAAGGTAGCAGCCCTACCACTGGACTACTTAGCGTCGGGCCAGTAACCTGTCCTAAGGAACTTCAAAATTACTTTCAAGTCTCAACACGAAAAAAGCCAGAAGAATATATATTTATTTTGTTAATTAAGTCGTATGTGTACAGTTAAGTTGCAAGAAAACAAATATGGCGGTTGCTAGAGGTTTATTATTTTTAAATTTTGTGTTTCAGGTATTTTCACACTTCGGATTTACATATTTTTGGAGAATACCTTTATCGGTTTACTCTAGTAGGCTATATACCGAATTTTGTTCCGAAAAAATAAAATAGCGGCAGTTAGAGCGATGTTCTATTCACGTTAATCACTATTCCTGATGGTCTGATCTTGCTAACTAACGTGCTCTACTTATATTTCCTGCTTGATTACTATGTGCCGAGTAGGGTTTCAAAAAAAAAATTGCGACCACTAGAGCGTTAAAACACACACATTTTTGTCGTGGCAATTTTCGGTTCTGCTAGGTGGAATCTGTTTGTAAAATTTGTAAAAAAAAATATTTTCATGAAAACAACCTCAACAGCAACATTCTTTAGGAATTTGCTAATAACACAGGTCGACAAAAATTAACTTTGTTTCTTTTACAAGAATAAAAATATGAGATTTTAGAAGTATTTTTCATCCTGAATTTAAATATCATTTCAAGTTTTTTCCTATCAGGCAAGAGTTTTCTGTGATATTCATTTACATTTTTTATAATTTTTAATAAAATCCATCTAACTCTAACTCATTCTGACTTACCTAGAAAGTGGTAGATAGTGATTTTCGGGCATATTTTGCATCTGGAAGATCTCTCTTCTTGGTTCAACAGTAGTCAGCCAGCATATTAGAACTCCACTTGCCTTGATACCCCTTTTCCATTGTGGAAATTTGCTGATGAAAATGCTCACCGTGCTCATCAGAGACAGCCCCAAGATTTTCCGGAAAGAAGTCTAAGTGAGAGTCCAAAAAGTGCATTTTTAAGGACATGTTGCATCCCATAGCTTTATAAGAATGTAGAAGATCAGCCACTATGTCACGATAGTTTTCTGCTTTATGGTTTCCAAGGAAATTGCAACATACATTTTTGAAAGACTGCCAGGCTGCTTTTTTCCAGAGGATTTAACAGACCTTCAAAATGTTCATCAGCCATTAGTGACCGTATTTGGGGCCCTATAAAAATTCCTTCTTTCAGTTTAGCATCACTGACTTTGGGTAATTTCCATTTCAAGTACAAGAATGCATCAGAAAGTTTATCCATAGCTTTGACAAAATTTTTCATTACTCCTAATTTAATATGCAATGGAGGTAAATATATTTTTTTCAGGATTCACTAAAGGGATATGTGACACATTTTTCTGGCCAGGGATAAGAGATTCACGTTTAGGCCATGATTTTCTAACGTAGTGAGACTTCTTATCTCTGCTGTCCCATTCGCACAAAAACAGCAAAATTTGGTGAACCCAAGTTGCAAACCAAGCAATAAAGCAATGACCTTTAAATCACCACAGATATACCATTTATATGTTTTCATATTGGATTTTCTCTAAAACCAGTTTCATATTTTCATATGTCTCTTTCATATCAGCGGCATGCGCTACAGGTATTGATGGAAGTTCATTGCCAATATGTAGCAACACAGCCTTCAAACTAACTTTAGAGGAGTCTATGAACAATCGCCACTCATTTGGCTGGTGTTGATGCCCAAGAGTTTCCATAACAGAACAAATATCATTGCAATACACAATACCATTTTCTTCAGAGAAACAGTCTTTGAAAGCACTATGGCGGCTACGATAACTACATATTCTTACATCTTTTTGAAGTAGATTCCAGCCTTTGAGTCTGGAAGTTAAAACTTCAGCTTGCTGTTTAGACAGGTTTAAATCCCGAACCAGGTCATTGAGGTCTTGTTGATTGGGAAAGTATGGTTCTGATGAACAGCTACTGCCTTCATATGTAAGATCATTTTTATTTCCATCTGAATCATTTTCAGTTTGAGCTAGGTCAGAATCAGAGTTATGAGTTAAGGTCATATCTGCATATACTGGTACAGGGAACTCTTCATTGTGTAAGACAGGCCTCATTGCAGATGGCAAATTCGGATACTTAACTGTATATTTTGATTTAGATGTGATTCCTTTAATATTTGTTAAACAAAAATAACAATCAGTTAGATGATCCTTCGGTTCCCTCCAAATCATGGGAATTGCAAATGGCATATGATGTGTACCATTTTTCCACCCAATCAACAGTCTAACACACGAAACACAGCATATATTTGGGGCCCAGCTCTTATCAAAATCACCCACTTGACAGCCAAAGTAAAGTTCATAACACTCTTTCACAAGTGGTGTGAAATTTCGCCTCTGAGACTTGAAGGCCAACTCACCACAAATATAGCAGAAATTATCTGCATGATTTATACACTTTCGTGGCATGATGAAAGAAGAAAACTCTAAAACACAACACACACAATACACTTCTAAACAGAAAGGAAGGAAATATATTTTCACTAGTGATATTCATGCTAACAAGCTCACAGTCAGCTCAATACTGACACAGTGCAATGCAGATTAACAGGTCTGAGCATGTTAAACACGCATGAACCTGCACAGTCTTTTCTTTTGGTGGTTCAGCATGACATTACATATAATTTTCCTAATTACATCTTGAATAAAATCGCTAAATATAAGGTAAAGGTTCCTATGACAGGTCTAAGAGAATGCTAAAATCAGTTTTAAAAAAGTATCTGCCACAAAAAACTAAGCCTGATGTAAAAATTCTGACTACGTATCTGAATTCAGTATGAAAAAATGCACTAGATCCACTAATCAGGTTTCTTGTGAAGAAAACCTTGTCGTCCAGTGTTATTAAATTAAAATTAATCAAGTTAATGTTATTAGAAGAAGAAAAAGAACAGAAACCATCAATTAATCTGTTGAAAGACCAATTACTAAAATATGTTACAATAGGTTACAAAATTTAAAAAAATGGTCACCTTCACTCTTAGCTGCAGCGAATTTTAAACTAATCAAAACATTTTTTTTTTAATTTGCTGCATTTTCAGGACCTCGACGTGGATGTGAGGGACAGAATATTTCTGTTGTCCGTTCATATATGTAATGCATTCATTCTAGGGAAAGACAGAAACACAGATTAGTCAAAAGATAAAAATTAAAATGTTCCTGTTGGCAGGTGCCGTCATCCTCCGTACCCTAAACGTACAATCCACTATACGAGATAGTTAAAAACCAGTCAGTTGCTACTAACGACACATCAAGAGTATCAATGTCTACAACGTCTTAAATACGGCAACTAGTAGCACATACTCATCCTGCTGCTGATGGAAGTTAACTTCCGAAAGGCCTCCAAACAATATTTTTAATACATTATTTTAAGAAAGTTGAGGACGACGGCAGCTGCCAACAGGTACATTTTAATTTTTATCTTATGACTAGAACGAGGATTTTTATGAAATTTCATGTTTTAAACTATTAGTCAGAGAGCACTGAGACAAAGTATCTTTACATTTAATGATCTGTAGAATCAAATAAGACCTACATATTTGTTTCATATTTCATAATATTTAGGCAAAATGTTCACATTTTAGTAAACATTTAATATTCCTTCATGTTTTTCAACTTTCAATTTGTTTAAATAAAATCTCTAATAATTTGTTAAAAACATTTTTAAAGTGATTGTAGTTTTGAAATTATTTGACCATGTAATATGGTAGACAGGCGAAAATTCCTCAGTATCCCATCCAGAACAAGATAAATAGTTTTGATAAAAGAAAATAATTGAATAAGAAGATATGGAATGACCAAGTGGAGGCTTTTGTCCGAAACTACAGAACAAGAACAGGGATTTTCTAATATGTTACAAGAACATGAATACGTAGAACAATGTTAGAATAATAACCACGTCCTCCTTTCATCAGATAGCAACCATTTCCTTTTTGTTACCTAAGGACAGTCTTTATTTTGCGAATTAATTACAGTATTTAAATCTAGGGAAGACTGCTGCTGCTGCTGTTAAACTTGAAACTCTGCTGAGAAATAAGGTCTTACTCCACAGTTTATGAAATTAGTAAAGTTCTTGTAGGTAAGGCTAATATTATTATCACTTACATCAAGCTATGAAATATAGCGCGGTACATGTTTACTCCCATAACATCATAGGTGAGGAGCGAACTTGCTTATCGTATAAAACAATTCTGACGGACGGGCATTAACAACATGTATAAAATATAGACAAAGCTCTTAACTGTGTATTACGAACAGAATCAATACACTGCTCAAAACAATTAGAGGAACACTATGAAATATGCAAATATTTTTTCATTGGATAAAGGTACAATCATGAAATTAATAAAGTATATTATTTGTGGTTAATTATTTATTTATTTATTTATTTATTATTTATTTATTTATTGCTCATGTCAGTAAAAACAAATGAATAACGCTGACAACTTTTCAAATAATTCCGCTATGTAAGCAATTGAACCTTGTGCATATTTTTCAAAGTTAAACACTCGTTATATAGAGTTAGTATCGTGTATGGCCTCCACGACATTCGATGACAGTTTGGCACCTTCGTGGCATGCTCCCAATAAGATTCTGGATTTCCTCTTGCGGGATATTCTCCCATTCCTCCTTCAGAGCATCTCCAAGTTGCTGCAGAGTTTGTGGAGCTTGATGTCGGTTCCTGACCTTCCTGTCTAGAAGATCCCATAAGTGTTCAATAGGGTTGAGTTCTGGGCTGACCGCTGGCCACTCCATTACCTCATTCCTCCTCAGAAAATCCCTGGTGACAGCCGCAGAATGTGCCCTGGCATTATCCTGCATAAACAGAAATCCAGGGCCTACTCCAATGGCAGCAGGTACTACATGCTCTTCCAGAACGTGCTCGATATACCGGACAGCATTCAGTCGCTGGGGAACAAGTACAAGGTCCGTACGGTTGTTGTACATAACTCCGGCCCACACCATTATGGAACCTCCTCCGAATCTATCAATTTCCTGTACAGCCTCTGCAGAAAATCTTTCTCCTGGCCGTACCCACACCCTCAATCGACCATCACAACGTGTAAGACAATACCTGGATTTGTCCGAGAATAGCACAGACTCCCACTGGTTCAGGTTCCAATCACCATGGTTTTCAGCATACGTACGTCTTGCTGCCTTATGCCCATTTGTTAAGCGTCGTTTTTTAACGGGCCTTTTTGGACGAATATTCTCTTTCCTTAATCTGTTCCTTATGGTTTGGTCTGAAACCCGGATTCCGGAAGCCATATGAAGGTCATTCTGCAGGTCCTTTGCAGAGATTGACCTTGTCGTAAAAGATGTAGAGCATGATACACTTCAAACTCATTTAAATGCCTAATTTTGTCAGAGACTTCAATAAACAAGGCAATAATCAACATTCGTCACTATAGCAACATCA
Organism: Diploptera punctata; assembly: GCA_030220185.1. Classification (NCBI taxonomy): domain Eukaryota; kingdom Metazoa; phylum Arthropoda; class Insecta; order Blattodea; family Blaberidae; genus Diploptera; species Diploptera punctata. The sequence goes on from JASPKZ010010694.1 coordinate 138,857, forward strand.
GGAAGCTTACCAATTAGAAGTGGCCAGTGCTTTCCAAAATAAAAAAAATTCTCTATATTTGTTATTTGAGGTAATTTCTCTGTATTTAGGCCATGGATCTTTAAAATGTATATCCAATGATAAAATTAATAATTCAATTTACATATTGTCCAACTTTCAGCATCACAGCTTTAAAAAACAATTACTTATTCAATTTATTACAAGTGTTCCTCTAATTATTTTGAGCAGCGTAATTGAATTGTTCGAAGCAAAAGTAGACCAAGACTAGATACTCTGCTGAGCCAATTTCATGAAAAAACTAATGTTAAAATAATTCTAACTGCATTTTACCATGTCCATACGTGTAGTTTATAGCATTAAAAATAATTACATTTGCAGAGATGTTTTGAAATACTCCATAGAATTATTTGTGGATTAACTAATTTTAACATTTTGTTTTTCTAAATACGACATAATGGAGTTGGTCTACTTGTGTTCGATTAATCCAATTTAATATTATTGTGACATTTACATATACGGAGTATTGGAGTTCGGTATTTTATGCAAAGTATATAGCAGTCAGGGGCACGCCGTATGGTAGTGGTTGTCGAGGGTTCAAGTCCCGTTGGGGTCAGGATTTTTAAACTGACCCAAACCCTATGGCGGCACTATGGCTCTGGGGTTGACTCAGCCTCTAACGGAAATGAGTACCAGACGCTTGTTCTGGGGGTAAAGGCGGCCGTCACGCAGGGCTGACAACCCGGCTGACGTAAAGTGCCGATTGTCTAGAAAAAGTGGGAGCCTTAACTTCCTACTACCCCAAGGGCCTCCGGGCCTGTTGTGGGATCTCTTTACTTTTTATATAGCAGTCATCCAAACTGTACCCACAATAAATTTAGTTACTGGTATATTCGATTGAAGCATGTTTGTTTCGGTAACTATCTTTTGTTTTTTGTTTATGTTTGGATTTCGTAATTAAATATAATTTGATAAATGAATTGATCGTGTTTTATATATATATATACAATCTCCCAGTATTAATTTATTGAAATGTTACACTACAGACTTTGGGAAGCCTTTGGGGTAGATGGGTGTTGATATTTCCACATTTCTAGACAATTGCCAAGGGAAGTCCACTGAGTTCTCAGTCCTGCATGACAGCCACCTTTGTCCCAGAAATGCGTATGGTACTCATTTCATTAAGAGCCGAGTAGACCCTAGAGCTATGATGCAGCAAGAAGGTTTGGTCCAGTTAAAATCCCTGACCCCACTGAGACCCAAACCCATGATCTTACGGATTGTTAGCGTGGTTCCTCAAACAACGTGAGCCATTAAAATTGATTCAAATCACGAACATAATTTATATTGGGTCAGAGTTAATAAAAAAATAATTAAAATGTAAATACAGTGAATTCTTTATTTCTTGTCCTACAAAAAGATATTTTTGTCTCATTTGTGTGCTGGTATGTATACCAAAAAATTATACAGGACTTGTGTATATAAATATATGTAAAAAGTTTAAAAAAAATAGCAGTTTCATAATATTTTTGTGTCAAAATTTTCATATTTTGTTATTATGATTTCATATTTTGGTATAATTTTCTTCAAATAATTCCTCGCTCTACTTATGACTATTCACCTTAACGGAATTTGATATGAATTTTATTGGTATTAACACAGATTAGTATAATATCTGTGTAAATGGAACATAATTTTGTTTCCTGATACAAAAGTGGCATGTCTAATACACAGGTAATATTGTTAGATCCTACAGAAAATATTTATGAAATGTTTTAAAAGTTATATTAATAAAACTGTAAGGTAAAGAGATCCCACAATAGGCATTATGAGGCCCTTGATATAGTAGGAGGTTAAGGCTCCCTCTTTTTCTAGGCCGATTTTATGTCAGCCGGGTTATCAACCCTGCGTGACACCTGCTTTTACTCCCATAACAAGTGTCTGGTACTCCATTTACTCGCCTAAGCAAGTCGCGTGGTCAGCTATGTGGCTATTACCCCGGCACAACACTCAGGTATCCCGATATTCATGTTCCCTCGGGAATCGGGGTGGTCCAGATAAACCCCTAGGCACATGGGTTAATTTATTCGCCGAAGAGAGTTGCGTTGTCCGCGGTGTGAATCTTATGATCCGGATATTATGTCCCACAGAAATGGGAGTAAACGTAATAAAAGTTCTGCAAAACTACCACTTAACACGTAAGGCTTAACACATCTATATCAGAATATATACTCTGTCCGTGGAATGTGTAGAGAAATTTGCCAGCTTTCCTATTTGACATCTTTCTCGCTTGAAACTCAAGAGCGAAATCAGTAATGTCATATGATCTGTTCTCCCTCCTGCACTTCCTTCCGCGGCCTCATTCGTCGTGAATTTTTCCCGCCTCCTGCGTAGATGGCTTAGTTCGAACATCTTCTCTACATATTCTACGGACAGACTATAGTTAAATTGGTGTAAGATTACATTATTTTTAAATGCTTCAAATAATCAATTTAAATATTAAAAAAAGGCAACAATGGGTTTAGTGAAACTCTTTTAGTTTTAATATAAGAGTACTAAAATGCAGGATGTATCCAGTTTATAAACGTTTTAGTTTGAATACTCTTCTCTGTACATTTTCTCTAAATTATTGACTTTTCATTGTCTCAGATTTTCATTTGATTGGCTTCCATGTTAAATTATTTTCAACCTCATCACCTTCATAAATATGCGTAGATTTTCTTGTCACTTCTTCGTTTCTAAAATAAAAAATACACCTCTGATCAGCATGTTAATATCGATAGATAGTACACAGTTCATTATTTGCTCAAATTTCATAATACCTGTTTGTTACGGGATAAATTAATCAATCAACTGCAAAAAATAGATCCTAATGTCTAAAACAGAATCATGGATACTTTTGTTTTATTGCACCCAAAATAACAAAAAGGAAAATAGAAATCCGTGGTATGGTTGTAAAACGATTGTTATAGAGATGGGCTTGCAGTGACCTATTTTGTAACATTGGGTCTAATGAAGGCGGAAGATTTATCTTGTATTACTGTTGAGTCTGATTTCCTCCTCGACAAATGTAAAAGCTGAAGCTATAATTTTGTCAGTTTTATATTATTATCAAATATATTTGCTTATCACAATTTTCTTTAATTATGTTACGCATTGTTATGTTTTTGTCAAATTAATCGGGTTTAGGTTTACCCTATATTATGGGTCAAATGTGCCAACATTTTAAAAAGCTCGATACTCAATTGGTAAAAAATATTTATTAGAACGTGTGCGGTATTATTTATTTTTTATACGAATGAGAAATAATATTTTTAAATGATAAGTGTATATCTTAATATATAAAAATTTCGTGTCACGTTGTTTGTCCGCGATGGAATCCTAAACTACTGAACCGATTTTAATAAAATTTTGCACACTGTGTGCAGTTTGATTCAACTTGAGACTTATGTTAGTTTATAACTAAATTTATAGTCGCATTATTTTTTTATTGCAAATTATTTGTTTATTATTTAAGAAAGAGTTATAATTATCCGTGAGTTCCATACGATTCTAACAGATTGTGGTGTAATTATCTGTGAGTTCCATACGATTCTAACAGATGGCGGTGTAAGGTAATTTGGTAAGGAAATTGGTTTGTTATTTAACAAAGAGAGATCCAGATGGCTGTGCTTTTTGTCGCAACCGCAAATTTCAATTGAATTACTAATATTGATTATTTCATAATTTAAGTGTGTTCAGTGTTTATTTTATTTTGAATATTATTAATTTCGTGTGTAAGTATTAATTTTAAGTAATCTGGCTGAAAGACAGCAACTTAATTTAAATTTTTAACATATACCTTAGCCACAGCAACCCGTGGCCGGGACTTCTAATATATATATATATATATATATTAGTGATAAATATTTTTTGTGTTTTTTTTCTGTTAAATAATTGTGTTAATTTTTTAAATTATGTAGGCCTATAACGATACACAGGGAACATAAAAATCTCAGAAGGGCTTAAGTGGGGCATGGTACAAAAAAAAGATGGTAAACACTGGACTGTGATAAACCTAAATCCGATTAATTTGACAAAAAATATTACTTGTCAGCTCATTCTTTATTTTTCTAAGTGTATATTTCTTTAAAAAATAGGTTCAACGATCTATGCTACTCGAACTTTGGATACTATTCACCTAAATCCTGGCTGTCTTGTTTACTTTTACACTATGCACGAGAGTTGAAATTTATTCAAAATGTCGCAATTTGAGTAATATTGTATACGTCGTACACTTATAAATATCTAGGAACATGTCTCCTTCACTGCTTTTTAACTATTTAACACGATTAAAACGAAATAAAGCGTATTTAAAACATTTAACATGCGTTACCTCATGAACCAAAGTTATAGCTCTTCGAGCATGCGCAGTGGGTCATAACAGGGATTCTGCATTTTGAAGCAGCTCATTATTTTTTTTTTGGTAAGTGTACCTCTAGGCCTATAACATTTTTAACGAAGTTTATTTAAATTCGAGACATAAGAGATTTTTCTTTTAATAGGCTACAATTAAATCATAGTAGATGGGTTTCAAAAATTCTAGGTAGCTCATTTTCAAATTGCTCCCTTAACAATCAAATTATCCTTCTGTTGCACATAGACCCCGTGTTCATCAGTGTGAACTGAATTAAATAGACCATAATCACATTGTCACCTTTCTTTCAAGAATACATAATTACAAAAAGCATCTAGGTATTATGGCCTATAGGAGTTTTAAGATAAGCAGCGTGCTTATAGTGACTAAAAAATATAATCTTCGAGGAAAATATAGGACTCCATGGTTTTTAAAGAAATATGACCATGTTGAAAAATTGACTCATAATACAGAAGTGGCAGCGGCTTCCTCTTTTAATACTATTATCTATCCTATGTAATTCAGATGTATATATTTAACCCTTAAATTGCCAATATATCCTAAAAGATACATTGCTTAAATTAGTTGATATTTTAAATAAAACAATAGAAAAACGAACGATTAAGAATTATTTAAATTTGTGTCGAATTATACAATACACAATAATAACTCATATAGAAAATTCTATAGATAATACTATAGAAAATTGAAGCACCTTATAAAAATGTTTCTCCAAGAATTATTTTATTTAATGACCCCTTTATCAGCTAAAATTTTTAGTGTCACTGTTAAAATTATATACTTTACGTGCCGTTAATATACGACACGGAATTCAAGGCTTTACTTCCCTTGCTATGTTAGCCATAGTGCTTACTAAGGATTTTTACTGCTAAAATATCATATGCACTGGCGGAGTTTGAACCCGTGAACCTTGATACCAGAAACGAGCATGAACATCTGGACGTGTATAAACTTAATTTTATAACCAAAAAATCGGATGTCTGCTTTTTGCGCCTTAACCTAAAATAAATTATAATTTAACAATATGGAATATACGAACACATTATAATTTATATGTAAACTAGATATATTTCAGATTCAATAGTCTTAATTATTATTATATCGAGAACTTAAAAAAAACTATAAAAATAACCCACCTTAAAGTAGCACTGTTCTGTTCCTGCACGATCTGTAAAACCTCTCACTGCTCAAAAGTATTCCTCTATTTAAATTGTCTACATTTCAACGCCACCAATCTTGAAAATATAAACGTAGCATTTAGCCATCAGGAAATAGTCAATATTCAGTCGTTGCTATGTTATTGAAGATACAATTAAATCATTTTTATTTTTGTCATTGTTATTATTCGTATTTTTTATGTAAATATTCTTTTTTAATATCTCAGATTATCGTTTCGACATTTCTGAGGTTGGGGCACCTGGAAGGCGCTGTCCCGATGACATGAGATTTGATGATGGTGGTAATGATGCGCCAGGAGAGGCCTTAAATTGAACTTAACATAATTAGGCGAATATGATATTGATGATAATGATGGCCAGATGGTGTTCGGGGACCGTTTGGGCCTTAACGTTTCCTGACATTTATCTTACAGGTGAGGAAAAGCCCCAAAAACCTCACCCAGGAAACTTGAATTATTTCTGTGGTCGCCCATGGTCTGGAATTTAGGTTATGTTTAGCTTAAGAACTCTCCTAGCTCTTCATTATCATTTATAACCTATCATATCATCGGGGTAACTTAACTCCGCTTTCCAGGTGCCCCAACCTAAGAAATGGATTACAATTCCGCCAATTCCAGAGAAGAAAGCCAGAAATAGCATAAAAGACAACATGGTGGCATTAGACAAAATTATTAATAATATATAATTTATTATTCTGAATTATTTAATTAAACAGATGAAGACACAGAGGACAGAGAACGATGGAGAACTTTAATTAAAGGAAATTTGTGAATATCGTTGCAAACCGATAGTCTGTAAGTTCGTAGTCATTTACTATATCTATCTATAGTAATTCTGCCCGAAGGCAGGTCCTTTACTAGGGAATTGAAGGTGTGGTAGCTTCTCGTTGCTTTCCACACCGGTGAAGGATGATAAGGATGATGATGGCCATATGATTTCGGGGACCGTTTGGGCCTTAAAGTTTTCCTGACATTCGTCTTATAGGTAAGGAAAAACCCCGATAAAAACCTCACCCAGAAAAACTGCCCCGACCGGGGATTGAACCCGGGCCCGCTGCGTGAGAAGGCAGCACGCTACCTCGAGACCACATCGGTGGACATTTACTATATATATATATATATATACATGAAGTTTTATTTATATTTATATATACATATATTCATGTTAATTACTAAGATAGTTTGGCGAAACCCTCAATGGTGAAGAAAGTACTCAAAATGATGATAATGAATAATTTTATTTTATTATTATTATTATTATTGTTGTCATTAGTATTATTATTGTTATTATTATTGTTATTATTATTATCATTATTTTTATTTAATTAATTTTGGCTAATTATGTCACTACGCAATTGATTTTTAAAGAAATCTGTAACCAAAAAACCATGTTTAACTTACGTATGTTTGTAAACCTGTGTAACTTCATAAATATTCTGGCTATGACTAATAAAAAGGTAACTGGGACAATGTGGAATAGACTAAATATTTTTTACTGTCAATCAGACATTGAGAAAATGCGATAATTTAACTGGAGTTACTTCATAATAGAATAAATAATGACAGCAAATTGTTTATTCACATTCCTTTCGGTATCTATACTCATATCTGTCCTTGTTCAAAGAAAACAAGTAAAGGAACATTTGCGTAAGTTCAGTAGTTCATAAGGCGTGGTTATTCTCTCTATAACTGAAAGTATTTTCTTACAAAAGAGATTGATAACCTGTACGGTAAGCTCACATTCATCAATGTCTGAGGAAAGGCCTGTACTGGGTATTTAGATCTAAGAATTCCTCAACTCAGTAAGTATTATTGATCCAAAAGTCTATGGCACCTACAGTTCACTTCATATTTTAAAGCTAAAAATTATGAAAATTCTTATACACAGTGATCCTAAACAACACCGACAAAGTCATTTTTATTATAATTAGCTCTATGGTCCACAGTTACAGTACATTACGACTCCAAAATCTCAAGATGACATAACTGCTTTTTGCCAGGATTTCAGGAGAGCAAAAAAAAAAAACTCTTTTATTTTCGTTACTCTAAATATTACCTGGTGTGTTGTGTCATCTCGACGCAAAAGTCCCAACATGACATAATTGTTCTAACATACAGATAATGTTTATAGTACCGGCAATGAAAAGAGTTTTTTTTAATTCTGAAAATCTGGCAAAACGAAACTATGTTATATAGGGATTATGGCGTCGCTGTCTTCACTTCTTATTCTTCTTCTTCTTCTTCTTCTTCTTCTTCTTATTATTATTATTATTATTATTATTATTATTATTCACTTCACGGGCTCTGCAAATTGCCTGTTCCGCCTCACAGTTGTTCTGTCCATCTTTTCTCTGACCTTCCTATATTCCTTGAACCTCGTGGCTTGTAGTTAAATGCTGCTTTTGGTAATCTTGTTACAATCATTTTTTCTACATGTCTAAATCATTTTTCTCTACATTCTTTGATTTTATCATTCAATGGATAGGCCTAAATATTTAACTCTGTTCTTATATCTTCATTCTTTATCCGATCCATACTTGTGCACCCTTTAGTTCTTCTAAGGAAGTTCATTTCTACGCTCTGTATTCTACTTTATAATTTTTTGGCCATTACCCAATTTTCACTCCCATAAAGTAATGCAGGAACTGCTAATGTTTTATAATACTTCAATCTACTATCTCTTGTTTTGTTCTTTAATGTTCTATGTATAGTTCCACATATCATTTGAAATCTTGACAGTTTCATATTTACGTCTCTTTCAGTTTTTGTGTTTACGATAAAATTACAATCCAAATAATTAAAATTTGTTACTTGTTCCAGTGGTTTTGGTGTTTATTATGATTTTTGATCTTATATGTTCACTTCCCCAAAATGCCATTATTTTCGTTTTTTCTTTTGATATTTTAAAATTATATTCTTGCATAACTGATTTAAATGATGTAAAGAGCACTGCAAATTATTTTCATTTTCTTGAATAATAACCACATCGTCAGCATACATTAAAACATTTAATATTTTAAAACGGTCCATTCTTATACCTACATTAAAATTAGTTTTCCAATTTTGGAGATGTCATTAATATGTCTTCACTTATAATAGCTTTCTATTTTCCTCCTTCCTTAACATTCATTTTTCATTTCTTCAATCCAAAACTTGCAATGTCCTTCAACGTTGTCCACCTTATCCCTGGTAGTATCGTCGTCTTCTTCTCTCCATTCGTGCAAATATCAATTTTGAAATATTTTATCTTGCATTCTTACCATGTGACTGAGCTACCTTAGTTTTATCGACTTTACAAACTTCACAATACTCCCTCATTCTAATATCTAATGAAATAGCTTATTTGGTCTTATTTTCTAGTGACTATTTACATATATTGGGTTATATATCCGCTTGTCAATTTCCTTTCGAGAAAACAAATTAACATAATTAGGCATTCGGAAGAAGAAGAAGAAGAAGAAGAGAGAGAAAAAATCACCTAGGCTGAAATCCGTTAAAGAAAATTGAAATTAAGGTTGAAAGATTTCATCAAGCTAACAATGCGGCTAACTTTAGTGTTATTTACATATAGGGATAGCAAGCGTTCAGTTTATCCTGGCTCACTAGAGCGGTCTTACCACGAACTTATTTAACTGCAAAATGCAATTTGAACGGTTTTATACAATTCAAATACCCCAACATTAAATCTTGTGAACAGTTAAACTACTTTCGGGAGATTTTGGGAATGAAAAGAGAACAATTTAGGTGTGATCCAGAGGTTCTATTTTGAGTATTTTTATTTTTTAAGTTGGTCCAACGTAAATGTGAAATCAGTATAATATAGAGAGAGATTATTCAACATTTAAAATTTTAAATAGTAATATTATTCAATATCAGGTTAAAATTGATGTCTTTTGTGATTTTTTTCAATATGTTTTTCAATGAATTATAATAAAACTAAAAAAAAATGGCTGAATTTTAGTTTGTAAAATTACCATGGTATAGATGAACCTATCAGTTTTTACAAAAGGCTTCAACGAAGTTTTATAGGACATTTGGTTTTACTCTATAGTAAAATAATGAGGTATTCACATTTACAAAGATGCCGGCTTTCATTCAACTGTCAACTAGCTCTCTCTGGGCTAATATAGTTACTGTAATGGCTTGCATTTCGCACCGGCAACAGCGACAGAAAGCACGTGATCTCAGTTTTCGTAGGCAAAGGCTACTGAAAGAAACAACCCCCTACAATTAGTTGTGGGGATAACAAGTACATGACCTTAAGTAGTAATGAAAGACCAAATACCCTATAGTTGACGAGTGAAATCTCTGGTACAATTTTATAAGTTTTGCTTCTATATAGTAACCTTAATGGTGTTTTAAAATATTTTATACTTAATTATTAGTATCCTTGACAAGAAGTTGAAAATATCTTATGAATTATGTACCGGTAGATAAAATATTATGCTTTTACTGTTACCGAAATGCTACATGAAGCAATTATGGTCCTAATTTACATTATTTGAAGGCGTTTTACAGATGTGATTGCCGTCTCGGTATAAGTGCGGTAAGCGCCCGCGATTGCCCCTACTGGGATCCTAGGTTCGAATTCGGGCGGTTCCAGAGGGGTATTAATGGTGAGCCATAGTGGGATTTTTCGGGTTTTCTAGGGATTCTCCCGTTTCCCGAATTTCATTTCATCAACACTCTCCATTCCCCTTTCCCTCCTCTCTTAATATCACCTTTCACCTCATACCTTGTTAGGAAAAGAAGTAGGTTGGTAATCCAAATGTGTTGGAAATGTATGGTTGCGGGGATCCAGTGGGGTGGCCACCAGGATACAGCCTCATGACACCGAGCTTCAATAATTAAAAAGGACAGAAGGGACCAATTGAATGGATTTAGTTCCCCATCGCGACTATGTAGTATCGGTCATGGAATTAGAACCTGGTGTGTGTGACCTACAACTTACATAACACATTGGAGTAGACTTTGATTCCACTCATCTCCACAATACTAGGATAGCGCAACAGATCTTTCAGATCGCAGTGCTCAGGGCAGTTTGCCTCCCCCCAGTCTTAGTAATGAACTAAAGAATCTAGAAATGGTTTGTTTTTATAGTAATAATCATCTTACATGAAATCTATTAATACTGAAGAAAGCGATAATCTTTATGTGGATTTAACCTGTAAAGATTTTGTAAATCATAATTTATAGAAAGTGGTATCATGACATTGCATAATCTTTATTTGTGTAATCAAATTATACATATGAAATAAACAATTTGTAATTTTCAGGCATTTCACAACAAATGGAAATGAATTAACTGAATCTTTTATAAGACTACAAAAAATAAAAAGGATCTAGTTATTTGGTGTTTGTTGAAGATGTTAATGATAACATAAATTGCGTAAAGATATAAAATTGCCTAATATGGGCTTAAATAATTTGAACAAGAATTAAAACTGCCTATTATGGAATATATATATTTAGTGAATTATAAATACAATACAGTATCAATGTTGTATTATCGCCTCACTATGATGCTTAACAAGCGGCTCGCTTTGCTTCCCCGCAGCTGATATATGTTATTAAAATACAAAGATCCCGAGTACCGCGAGTACCACGATGTTGCCACATTGCTATTCTTCCTTCAGTTTCAATAAAAACTCGGAACGACGTGGTGCTTTCGATCCAGTTATAAAATTGTCTACCGTAATTTGTGATATAATTATTATCAGTGATATGTAGCTCGAATAATAATACAATATCTACATATTATATTAGTTTGACATATAAGCGATTTCAACGTGTGGCGGCCATGGGAAAATGTTTCAGACCGAACGGTTAATAATAATAATAATAATAATAATAATAATAATAATAATAATAATAATAATAATAATATGTAAATTTTAGCATGATGTATGAATATTAAATTATATAGACCTACAAGCTATAACTTATAATGTTGGAATTAAATTATTTAATAAATAAATACATGTATAATTTTAATTTTAATTGTAAAAGTTAAACAATACCAAATAATAACATAAATATTAAATAATACCATAAATAATCAATGTCTTCTGACCTTGTGTATGCCCATAGCGCTATGAGAAATGTGACAAGATCGCATGTCAAGCATTGCCGCGCGGCACCCGCTTTTATATAAACTGTTAATCATCAGAGTGAGGCGATAATACCTAAATAGGACTTAACCACGTCGTCCTCAAACTCCGGAATTATCAAATTATGCCCTCTACCGATAACATGCTGTTTCTCGAATGAATCGATGAATTGCAGCAAAGATACTATGACACCGTCCCTCGTAGATGTGACGAGCCACTCTTCTATTTCCCCTAGTCTCATCTTAACACATTTCCACGATAGCTAGTTCAGAGAATTGCTTGCTCATGTTTATTTATATTCACACGACAACAAACAAAGTAAGGTACGATGTAGAATAAGTAACTAGGATCTGGTTATGTGGCGCCTTCACCAATGTGCAACATTCATAAACAACGTGTATGTTCATTAACCCTTAAATTGGCAATGTGTCCTATAGGATACATCAGTTGGTTTAATTAATTTAATATTTTAAATAAAACAGGAGAAAACGAACAAAAATAAATCACTTAAATGTGTGTCAAATTGTACAATATACCTAATAATAACAATCAACACTTTTACAATTCATATTAAAGCACCGTTGAGGTTATATAGTAAGATATTAAATATAACATTGATACCTGGTACATTGTTTTCAAGACGCCTCCATATTAGAATAACTTGAAGAAGTTTATTAATTTAGTTGAGGACGACTGACTTACCAGGTAAAAATTATATTATTAATATCTTATTACATAAACTCAACGGTGCTTTAATATGAATTTCAAAAGTCAGCCGTCCTCAACTAAATTATTGAACTTCATTATGTAGTTCCAATATGGAGGCCTTTCAAAAACAATATTTAATCTTCTGCATTTTAACAAGTAGGCCTACTGATGTTGTTGTATAAGTTATACAACGGGTTTATGTCTGCGGGTGTGTTCTCATTGAGTAGGTCTATATTCTTTGCTTCTTTTAGAATCTCTATATCTTCAAGGGTGCTGATCGTGTTGTTGTTATACTCCCTGTGTAGTACTGACATAGTATTATCGATAAATATAGAGACTCTAAAAGAAGCAAAGAATACAGACATACTCAATGAGAATACGCCCGCAGACATGAACCTGTTGTACAACTTTTACAACAATATCAGTACCAGTTAAAATGCAGAAGATGAAACATTGTTTTTGAAAGGCTCCATATTGGAACTACTTATTAGGTTTAATAAATGAGTTGAGGAAGACTGACTTACTAGTTATCAATTTTATATTTAATATCTTAATAATAACAGTTATACAAAATTTCATTTTCACTGCAGTCCATCGCATTAATATAACTGACACGATAAATTTGTGTTTTGCCAATTTAAGGGTTAAAAACAGATCCTCTCTGTGTGACCTAGCGTTCCTTGAAGTCCGTCCGTGACTCTTGTAATAACATTGTGTATTAACTACACCAAATGAAGTTCTATACGATGATAGCAATACCAGTTCTACTACATAAATCAGAAACTTGGATCATGTCACGAAATGACATTAACAAATAGCAGGCTACAAAAATGAAATTTCTCAGATCAGTTAAAGGTTGTACTAGGTTGGATAAATTTAAAAATGAGGATATAAGAAAATGTAATATAATTAGAGGAAATCATTAATCATTATAGAGATCAATTGATTTAACATCTAGAAAAATTAACTACAGTCGTATTCCTAGAAGAATTCTTGATTATAAACATGGAGGAAGGAGAGATTTGGGAAGACCACGGAAACGTTGGTTGGGCAATATGTGAAGCCGACACAGGTTTAATAACCTAATCCCTGGTTGAAGAAGAAGAAAAAAGAAGAAGAAGAAGATTAACTACAACCAATAGAATATAGTAATAGTAAAATAATAAATAAAATGGTAATTATACTAATACTTCGAGAATAGTAATTTTTAGTAATGACTACGATTTCTTTTAAGTTTTTTTTCGAGTATTTTAATTCACTTTTTTTTTTTAATTTGCTTCCTTGAGACAAGACAAAATCACTTTAACGTATTCTGTTATTTTACGACTAACATCTCGACATAGGAAAGCAGATACTAGGAGGGTGATTTTAATTGATGCAACTGTTTACTCGGCCATGGAGTAATGCAATCCCTGTCTACTTAAACCCATGTTTGGTTTAGTGAGAGTAGAATGGACAGTGCGGTCTAGAATAAAAATGTTCCTATCGCCTATCCTTTTTACATCTAACATCTCATTCTATATAACTCCCTTCGTACGTACGTAAGCAAATCATACTGACAGAATCTGATATCGAGAAAATTCTCCCGAGAATTACTTGGCCTGGGTTTTGGAATACGCGTTGGGAATTGGGGCAGAATGGAGAAAGAGAGGGAGATCCATCCCCTAACTTGCGTACAATACATGGTAGGAGTTAACTGTAGATACCTTACGGTATTTGCTCTCTCGCTTTTTGAATTTCTAGGGACCCGTATCCAATACTTTTCCTTCTATCTGCCTCATATTTACTGAAGTTGAAATTTGTATTTAAATGAAACACATTGGAGGAATTCAGTATTGAACAAAAATAAAGAAATTCTTTTGCTTTAACCCAAATTATTCCATATAATTTAACTCATCTAAATCGTGTAAAATATGTAAACAGTATTTTAATTTACCTGTATTTGTTACACATTATAATTTATATTTGTACACATTTATGGGAAATCCAAGCTCTTAAAAGGAAATACTGTAGTCATTAAGCCACACGAAACTTGTGAAATTCTTTCTTTCCCTACCTTAATGTATTCTCTCCTTTGTATGTACTTTTACATGACGTCACCCGAGCTTTACAGGGATACGACCGGTTGGGAGAGAATTTTGACATTCTTGAATATACGCTTATTTATTCCCCCCCCTTTTTAGCCACACAAGAACTTAGAGGCATCCCTGGATGAATGATTAGTTTAGTGTTAGGGTCACCTCGAGAAAAAACAAACATTTAAGACAAGACACAACATTTATTAATACATTTATATTAAACAAGTTTAATAGTGTATGGATAATTGTGATGGCAAATGGTGCTCAGGAACTACTTGGACTTAAAGTTCCCTGAAATTTGTCTTATAGGTGAAGAAAATCTCAAGAAAAATAATTGTCCCGGCAAGGATTGAACCGGGCCCGATGCGTCTGAGGCAACGAAGTTATCGCTAGACCACAGCGGTGGACCACTTACTTTATTAATTAACGTAATTTATTTATTCTCAGGGATAATTTCAGCCATTCACACAACGAATACTAACATGAAGGTAAGGCTTAATCGTTACCTTATTTTTATAATTTAACCATTTTAGGAACTGCCTATATGTACAGCAGCTCGCTTTGTGTCGGATCGTGAGTAAGTAGCCTACTATTCGGTTATGTTCTTAATATATAGCGAACATTGGCGATACTTATCTTTGAGCGTTCAAAACAGGACTCTAATATATTTTGATTATTAAATTTTAATTATTTAAATAAATATGAGATGGATTACGCATTACGATATTCATTAATATAGTATCAACATTTCAAAATTAAATAAAAGGTAAAGTGATCCCACTACAGGCCATAGGAGACCCTTGGGGTGGTAGGAGGTTAAGGCTCCCACTTTTTCCAGACAATCGGCACTTGGTTGGTACCGTATGTAGAAAATGTGGTTGGTGATTATCAATGTGGTTTCCGGCAGGGACGGTCCACCGTGGATCAAATCCATAACCTTCGCAGAATGCTTGAAAAATGCAATGAATATGGAATAGAAACACACCAACTCTTCATAGATTTTAAGGCGGCATATGATAGTATAGACAGGGCGCAATTATTTGCAGCAATGCAAGAATTTAAAATACCTATGAAACTTATTGCATTGGTTAAAATAACAATGAATAATACTAAATGTCAGATTAAGATTAATAATGCATTAACTGAGCCTATTGATACAAAATTGGAGTACGACAAGGAGATTCTCTTGCATGTCTACTTTTTAATATTGCCCTTGAAAAAGTGGTAAGAGACGCAGGTCTTAATATAAGGGGAACCATCTTTCATAAATCTGTGCAAATTCTTGCATATGCCGACGATATAGATATAATAGGAAGAAGTCAATTAGCCATGAAGGATGCATTTATTAGCCTAGAGAAGGCAGCGAAAAGAATGAATCTTAAAATTAACCAGGCCAAGACAAAATATATGCCTGTGATTAAAGGTAAATGTGAAGCTTGCCCATCTAGTTTGGAAGTTGGCACATATAAATTTGAACTGGTTCATAGCTTTATTAATCTAGGATCTGAAGTAAATTGTAGAAATGACAATTCGGCTGAAATACATCTACGGATCATGGCTGCAATCAAATGTTTTTTTGGACTCAGGACAATGTTTAGATCTCAGTTTATATCTAGAAAGACAAAAATACTCATGTATAAAGTTCTCCTTAGACCAGTGTTAACTTACGCATCAGAAACTTGGACCATGTTGAAATCTGATGAGGAATTATTAGGGCGTTTTGAAAGGAAGATACTGAGATCCATTTTTGGTGCCGTGAAAGAAAATAATGCATGGAGAAAGAGATACAATAATGAATTGTATAAATTGTACAATCAGCCAGATATTTTGAATTTTGTTAAAGTTAATAGATTGGCATGGGCTGGACACATTATTCGCATGGACAACAAAAAGATTACAAAAATAATTTACAATGAACAACCACTATTGGCTAGAAAAGTTGGAAGACCTAAATTAAGATGGGAGGATGGTATAATTCAAGACATTAAAATTTTAAAAATAGAAAACTGGAAGAATGAAGCGCAGAACAGGGAAGTCTGGCATAAGTCTCTGAAGGCGGCCTAGGCCCACATGGGGCTGTCGAGCCAATTATGATGATGATGATGATCGGCACTTGATGTCAACCGGGTTGTCAGCCCTACGTGACGGCCGCCTTTACCTCCAGAACAAGCTTCTGGTACTCATATTACCGTTAGAGGCTAAGTCGACCTCAGGGCCATGG
The DNA here is from genome assembly GCA_030220185.1 of Diploptera punctata. NCBI lineage: Eukaryota > Metazoa > Arthropoda > Insecta > Blattodea > Blaberidae > Diploptera > Diploptera punctata. The sequence continues at coordinate 155,565 of JASPKZ010010694.1, forward strand.
CGCCATCAGAAAGTTTGGGTCAGTTTAAAAATCCGACCCAACCGGGACTCGAAACTCGACCTTCCGGTTTGTAGCGTATTGATTTCACCATCTACCCTACAGCTATACGGCCACTTGTTACGTAAGATATTAAAATATTAACAACTTTAATACATGTTATTTACTATAATATTTGTTTAAAACATACGTTTGCATTAAATTTTTTTTGTCTAATTGAAAGTGTAGTGATATTAGCCTCAGTTAGACGTACTGCTATTTATCCAGTTTCTAATCATTTTACACGCTTTATATTAGCTTGACCTGTATCTATCTATCTACGGAAATTTTCAACGCGATTTTCACCCACTTAAAATCCTTGGATCGAATTGAAACTTTATATACTTGTAAAGGACCCGTGACAATACAATAATTTCATATTTTTTTCTAAAATCCTGGCCAGATTCATCAGAAAAAAGTGTTTTTGTATCTATGTAACGGAATCTTTGAACACGATCTTCACCCACTCAGAAACATTGGATCGACTTGATACTTTGTATACTTGTAAAGGATCCGTGACAATACAATAATGTCATATTTATTTTCTAAAATCCTGCCAGAATCATCAGAAAATAAAAAAAGCGTCCTTGTATCTATGTAACGGAATCTTTGAACACGATTTTCACCCACTTAGAAACTTTGGATCGATTTGAAACTTTGTATAATTGTAAAGGACCCGTGTAAATACAATACTTTCATATTTGTTTCTAAAATCCTGGCCAGAATCGTCAGAAAATAAAAAAAAAGTCTTTGTATCTATGTAACGGAATCTTTGAACACGATTTTCACCCACTTAGAAACAATGGAACGACATGAAACTTTGTATGCTTGTAAAGGATCCGTGACAATACAATAATTTCATATTTTGTTTCTAAAATCGTGGTCACAATCATTAGAAAAAAAAATGAAAACTGGTATAATAGGTTGCGGACTTGTCGGATTTTTAATCAATCGTTGTAAGAGCTCAGCTGGTAGAGCGGTGAACTCTAGTGGTATATAATTTCAGTAGTCCATAGGTCGCTGGTTCAAATGCGGCTGGGAGGGTTTTTTTTTGAAGACTATTACTTTTAGCTCATACTACAATAGTATCGAATTTAAAGATATTTACATTTTTATCTTATACTGTAAAACATTATAACTAAAAAATAAATAATAGTTTTAGAAAACTAAAACAACACGCTTTATTAGAAAACCGAACTAAAAACGTGAAAAATAATTTTAATTTCCAACACGCTTGGAATAAATAATTTTACCATCAAAAGCGTGGGGTGCTTTTTATGATTTTTACATTTTCTTCTTAGAGACTTTACTTTTACCAATATCACCCCACACTTTTGATGGTAAAATTATTTATCCCAAGCGTGTTGGAAATTAAAATTATTTTTCACTTTTTTAGTTCGGTTTTCTAACAAAGGGTGTTGTTTTAGTTTTTTTAACTATTATTTATACAGTTTCTAATAATTGTTACAGTAAATTTAATTGTAATTACAATTATATCGTTATCTCAGTCAACAAATTAATGTATTAAGTCAACGTTTCAATCTTCTTGTGTGAAATCATTTTCAAGACATGGTTGTTTATAATACATAGTTACCATCACCAATACCATTTTTTTTAATGAACAGATTTAAAATTAAAATTTATGATGAAAAATATTTTAACAAGGAATCATATGTTTCACGCCTTTCATTTAAATTTTTTTGTTTATTTAATACTTTATTTGTTCTTTTTTATATAGGCAATTTCTGATATTAATCTTTTTTGGTAATTATTTTCTTTGTGTGAAATTTTTATGTCATTCCATTTCATTTTATGATTTTGATTAATTCTATGTTCACTGATTATTGAAAGTTCTGCACCTGGTGTATTAATATTCTTTTTATGTTCGTCAATTCTTTTTCTTATTAATATTTTTGTTTGGCCTACATAAGACTTTTCACAATCAAAACATTACATTTTGTATACAACATCTGTCAATTTATTACTATCGATTTTATCTTAGCCAATTTTTATTAAATCTCCTTCAAGTTTGTTAAGAACACTATGAGCAAAAACAAATTTTAATGACTTCAATTTCTTTTCAAATCCTCCATTTAAATCATTTACATAAGGTAATTTCAAGTGAAAGATTTGTTGTTCGACATCTAGATTTATTTTATCTAACTCCGTAGGTGTTTTTCTGTCTTCCAATGTTTTAAATCTTCTCTTAATTTGTTGATAATAAACTTGTGGATAATAATTTTCCATCAAAATATGTTTAACCAATTCAATGTTTTATTTTTGGAAAATATGTTATTGGAAAGTAAAATCGCTCGGTCAATTAAGTCATAAATTACTCTTATTTTTTGTTGAACTGGGTGTCCTGAGTAGAAATGTATATACCTTCCAGAAAATGTTGGTTTTCTATACCAATTTGTTAACAATTTTCCATTACTTAAACGTATCACTGTGAAGCAAGGAAACTCAACTGACTACAATTTTCTATTTCACTAGTAAATTGTGAGTCCTAATGACTCCATGAGCTATGCAGGCGGTGGTGTAACTACCAACAGGGCATCCCATGCCTGGCAGGTCATGGAAGAAGGTCCAGACTAAAAGAGATACCCATCGAAGAAGAAGGGCTAGTAACTCACTTCCAAGATGTAAAATTTTCCATTACTCATAGAAACATTCAAAGCCGTACTGATAAATGTGAAATTGAACCTATAAACCTCTGGATAAATGATAGAAGACTAAAGTGGAACGATCACATAGATAGAATGGAGAATAGTAGATTAGTGAAGAAAGAACGCGACCTCAGCAGAAAAGGCCTTTAGGACGACCACAACTACGATGGAAGGACGTCACCATACCCCGCACCTGTAGTGAATGAACACGCAACAAGCTGCCAGCTTTCATGCGTAGAGGAAGAAGAAGACTAGTAAATTGTAAATGGCTATGATACGAATTGAATGTATCAACTATTCTTTCAACTTCATTTTTGGAACATAAATTTGAATTTTAAATTTGTTCATTTAGATTTTAAAAAATTGTCTTGGTGATGGTAAATATGTATTATTAACAACCATGTCTTGAAAATAATCTCACACAAGGAGATTGAAACGTTGACTTAATAAATTAATTTTTTGACTGAGATAACGATTGGTCTTGTTGTAATTATTATTATTTACTACTCTCAGTGAATAATATCTAGCAAACGTATTAAACATTTTATTGTATAATTCTCTTTTCGATACTGCAATATGAAAAAAATCTCTTATCGCAGATTAAATATATACTCATCAATGAACATCGGAAACCAGTTTATAGTGTACAATCACATCTTCCTATGACCAATTGGATGTAGTAGAGATGGGTTCGAGGTTTAAGACTCTAACAGGGCAACCTTATTTTAGGTTCATTGTGTTACCCATCTTTACTTTATGAAATGAATGAGACGAAATCTACTCTACAGTGATAAATATGTTGTTATAATGTTTCTGTTCGACACACATCAAACATCACACTCATTACTCATTCCGACATTTGTTTGGGCTGGGCCCAAGTCTCAATTAGGTGATATAATTCTCTCTTCGAACGTTGACACCTCGGAGTCATGAGGAAATACATGCTTATGCTCCATTAGATCACCACAACCACATGTTTTACACATCCGCGGCTTCCTATAACAGGTTACCTTTTTACCTAATATGAGATGAAAGCTGCTATGAAATGAATGAATGCTGATGAAATGGCGTGACAGGGGAGAGAAGAGAAGTGGAGAGTGTTGTTGGATAAAATTCAGGAAATGGGAGAACGCCGATAAAACCCCGAAAAATCTCAGTGTGGCCCACTACAAATATTCCTCCGGAGTCGCCAGGATTCGAACCTAATATCCCAGTCGAGACAACCTCGCGGGCTAGCCACACGACCACTTTTCCTGTGACCAATGTTCTGCACTCTCATCCTTTTCCTCCAAATCTATTTTCCCAGTTTCGATCGTGCAATCATTTTTCATTATGTTCTGCAGCAAAGTTTTTTTTTATCTACAAATACATCTCGTTCCTGCTGAAATCCAATCCAAAATTATTTTTGGTAACCTTTCATCATCCATTTGTTGTCCACGTCATTACAATTGTCAGTAGTTTACAAAATCAATAATTGAACTTTCTTTAGCCATATGTTGCCTAATCAGTTGATTTCTTATTCTTTCAGTTTAGAATGTCTGTCTGAACATTGTAAGAACTCCATTTCTAGTGCTACAGTTATACTACTATACCTCTTCCTAGCTAAATTCAAGTTGTAACGTAAACAAACCAGATGTATGACTGCATTTTTATTGGTCGAATAATGGTTTTACCTTTAAGGGTGTAAGAAAATGTCGTTCCCTCTCTAACACTCGAAATAAAGGAAATAAACATAATACTTGACAATGATAGATTTAGAGAAAGCTTATGACTCAATTCCGAGGAACAAATTATGGGAAGTATTGGAGAAATACAATATTGACAGAAACCTAATAGAAATTATTAAACAAACCTATAAAGATAACTCCGCTTATGTTAAAATGGGAAATATAATGTCTAATCCTATAAACACCTCAAAGGGATTGAAACAAGGATGCAGTCTATCACCAATTTTATTTAATATTTATGTAGAATTTATATTAACGAAATGGAAACAAAGCTGTAAAGGTATGGGGATCCCAATAGGCAATAGATTTTTGCTGACATTACAATTTACCGATGATCAACTGGTTTTAGCGCAAGACAATTTTGATATGGAATTCATGATAAAAAGGTTGAAAAGCACATATGAATCATGGGGTCTCACAGTAAATTTACAAAAAACAGAATATCTGGCAATAAATAGCAATGAAAGAGAAAACTTAGTATTGGAAGATGGAATCCAAATAAAGCAAGTGAAACAAACTAAATATTTGGGAATGATTATGGATAACATCGAAGGTATAGGCAAAGAGAACATAAAACATAGAATTGAATTGAGTAGCAAAATAATATCATCATTAAATTCCATATGGTGGGATAAGCATATTTGGAAAGACACAAAGAAATATATTGGTAAAACATTGGTGGAATCTGTTGCAATGTACGGAAGTGAGGTATGGACAATCAATAAGTACTACAAGAATAGACTAATAGCTCTAGAAATGGATTATTTACGAAGAAGTGCCAGAAAGTCTAAATTAGAACGTGTCACAAATAAGGAAATTAGAAACAAAATGGAAGCAGAAGAAAGCATAATTGAAAGAATTGAGGAAAAGGAATTAAAGTGGTTAGGACATGTTTTAAGAATGGAAGATGAGCGATGGCCGAAGCAACTATATGAATGGCATCCTAACAGAAAGAAGAAAAGAGGAAGACCAAGGTTAACATGGAAGGAAAACATGAAGACAGTAATGCAAGCTAGAGGGCTAAGCATCGAAGATGCCCAAGACCGTAGGCTTTGGAGGTTTGGCACGGGAAGACGGCAGCAGCTGTAAAAACCCGAAGATAGATAGAGAAAAATATACCGGTATATTATCTAGTACATGTCTATATAAGTTAAAAACCGGAAGAAACAAACTGTTTTGAATGTTTTCAAACACTTTAGTGAAAAAATATCCTACATTAGCCATTGAGGATGTGGTGAAAATAACAGCAGAATTTACAGGTGAGTCAGCATGTAGCAAATTATATTCTGCTCATAATGAAGTTTCAAATAAAGGATATCTATCGACACAAGGGAAAAGCATAAATGTCTGATTAGGTAGGCCCATATATAATATTTTTGTCAAAAGCAGGATTCATAAATTTTTGCCACGTCACATTGCCGAATGCCGCACCAACAGCAGGAAACTATGAAAAGCACCTGGCAGGAGAAAATGGAAAATTTTGGTCACACTTGATGAAGGATATGTTTATCTAGGAGACTGCAACAAACCCCGGGCAATTTACTATAGAGAAAGGGGTGAAACAATTTTCAAAATTGGTATGCCGAATGCAGAGAAAGTTTCTCCAATGGATTTATGGTCATCGCGGGATATTGCTACAATGAAAAACTGACCATTCGTAGAGTAGCTAAAAAGGCCAAAATCAACTCCCAGTACTACCAGGAAGAAGTTCTCACCCCAATTTATCCGACTGAAATCCCAGCTCTCTATGGTACAGACAAAAACCAAGTCTGGGTGCACCAAGCCAAGGCCTCCAGTCACACTTCGGGTTCAATCCTGACATTCCTGGAGAAATTAAGCAGGAAACTGGAAACATGCTATTCCATTCAGCAACATCCCAGTGAAGTCTTCTGATGCATCACCGATGGACTTTGTGTCTTTGGACTCTTCAAAAGGGCACTGGGAAACAGGCGTCCTCGAACAGTAGACGGTCTCTGGAAAGCATATAAAGAGGAGTGGGAACTTCTAGACTGGCTGTGCTGCGTAAGAGTCTTCTGCAGCGGAAACGCCGATGCCGAACCATAGCTCGGGTGAAAAGCCATCAATTAGAGCATGCTTGATGGTGGAGACACGGCTTTTCTTAAGGTAAAACTTAAAAATCATTTGTTATCAGAGATCAGAAACAACCCTCCGTAATTTTTAAAAAAACAATTGACATTATAAATATGTTCTTTTTTTCATATTTTCCGATTTTTGTAGTGTAAAATGAAAATAAAGATAAAAACCAGAGAAAATCTTCCAAAAGCATTGATAGTTTCATGAATTGTGAGCATAAATATATCCGAAATTAATCTTATATCAAGAGCAACAAAACCACTGTTGGCCAGTATTATCCTACATAGGCCTATTGGAAATGTAAAGTTTTTTTGTTATCCTCTTTTTACTTTCGCAATGAAAGTCTTCAAATTTTATCGTCTGGACTGGCAGTTCGTTTTAGAATACATTTGAGAATATTACTTCATTATTTAGTTTATTCATCGATTTAATTTCATATATAACCACATTGCAATTGTGAATCAATATTACAAATTAGTTTTGTAATAAATTGACTATTAAGATTACGAGTAATCTCAAAATGGTTTTGTAACTTTGCCCATAAAATAACTTTTCATTCGTTATGACTCTGTTAAATTCATACAAATAAAAAAGCTAATAAAGGATAGCTGTCTTAAATGGTATTTGTAGTTCATGGATTATTATGGGATTTGTTTGAATCACTTTTTCATTTTGTGGAAATTTTCTTTTCAAAGTAGCTATAAATTTTGCTACACAAACAATGTTATAATTCTCATTTTATGACAATGAGAATTGTCAGATCTCAGAAAGTATTTTTTAACACAGAAATAAATTATATAACAAATCTATTTATTTCAAAGGTGGTGTTCTATTCTTTAGTCAAATTTTTAATTAAAAAATAAAGCGTGTGAATTTTTATAGCATTATATTAAAAATACTTTTTTTTGGATACCTGTATAATATTTAAACATTCAATTCAATCGTAACTTAGATTTTTTTTCATTTTACTGTCAATTTATGTCTGTATGAGGCCTAACTGTGAAACAAATATTTCGAGTTACTGTCATATGTATAAAAATGTTAAAATGAATTTATTTGTATTCACTAACAAAGCTACAGTAATATAGAAAAAAATAGTTTATTCAAATACATGATTAAATGCATAAAGTGATTTCCTGATAACTAAAAAAAAGTACATAACTGTGTACTTATTCTTAATATAACATTATATAAAATGCATATTTCTTATTGTTTAACCAAATTTTTAACTGCAGCTAACAATATAGATTAGGCGAATTTTTTATTCCTGAAGATTTTGACATTAAACTAATTATATCAGACACACAGAATTATAGCATGTGTATTGAATCAGATGACCAGCCTCATGGGCTAGTGATCAGCGTTCCTGACTACCGATCATGAGGTCCCGGGTTCGATTCCCGGTCAGACCATAGGAATTTTTCCTTAAAGGGAATTATTCCTGTGGTTGCCCATGGTCTGGAATTTAGGTTAAGTTTAGGTTAAGAACTCTCCTGGCGCTTTATTATAATTTATCACCCATCATATCATCGGGGTAATGTAACTCCGCCTTCAAGGTACCCCAACTTAAGAAATGGAATACAATTCTGCCAATACCAGAGGAGAAAGCCAGAAATGTCATAAATGACATCCTGGTGGTATTAGTAATATATATATATATATATATATATATATATATATATATATATATATACTAGCTGGCCCGGCGAACGTCGTATCGCCTTTAAATATTTTACGTTAATTTTTCCGATGTTTTAATAGTTATATCTGCTATTCGGAGCGGAAACAAATCCAACAAATAAAATATCATAAAAATCGGTCCAGCCGTTCTTGAGTTATAAATAGTTATAATATACTACAAATACCACTTTGTTATATATATATATATATATATATATATATATATATATAGAAGTCCCGGCCACGCGTTGCTGTGGCTAAGGTATACGTTAAATTGTTGTAGTAAACTAAGTGAGTCAGAACGTTTTTACACAATTTTTTTAGTTCTGGTACGTTAACTACACCCGGTATAAATATGGGTGGTGGTTTATGTGGAAGTGGTTTTGTTGATTGAGATGAATTTATGTTGTCTGCATTCTCAGTATCATCCATAAGTGTGTCATAAGGATTATATACATTTATTGATGGAATATTTTTTGGAGGCTTGCTGATTTCATTATACTTTCGTTTTTTTTCTACGAACTTGCTAGCTGTTTGGATTCTCATCATCATCAAGAAGTATCTGTATAGTAATATCATCTTGTAATATATTATAGTCATCTTGTTTTTCATTTAATTGAGGCATGGAGATTGTTTCTGTAATGTTAGCCATATTATTATAACTAACAGACTTAGTTACAATTCTGTTATTCCGTTCCTTAGGACCTTCATATGTTTTTAAATTGACATTCTTCTTAAATGTAAGATTTATGTCACATAGGCCTATACCAATTTGCGGAAAATCACTTGATATCTTATCATTCATGGTCTCTAGAACTGATTCGCCATATTGTACAATGTCCCTTGTCGGTCCAGTTAAATTTAAATTAAGTTGCTGTCTTTCAGCCAGATTACTTAAAACTAATACACACGAAATTAATACTATTATCAATCTATTGAAAATAAAATTAACAAAACACACTTAAATTATGAAATAATCAATATTTGTAATTCAATTGAAATTCGCGGTTGCAACAAAAAGCACAGCCACCTGGTTAAATAATAAACCAATTACTTTACACTGCCATCTGTTAGAATCGTATGGAACTCACAGATAATTATAACTCTTTGTTAAATAATAAACAGATAATTTGTAATAAAAATAATGCGACTATAAATTTAGTTATAAACTTCCCTAAGTCTCAAGTTGGATCAAACTGCACACAGTGTGCAATATTTTATTAAAATCGGTTCAGTAGTTTAGGATTCCATCGCGGACAAATAACGTGACACGTTATTTTTATATATATATATATATATATATATATATATTGAATCAGATTAGAATAAACATGTAAAGTAAACAGGGGTGATCCCAGGAGAGTGTTTGGATTTGGGGTGGTATGACATTAAGGTCCATCTTTGCAGATGATCGGCACGAGTTATTCTAGTTGTTAGTCCTGCATGATGGCAACTTTTTGTCTGAGAAAATGCGTCTGGTACTCATTTCCTTTAGAGGCTGATTCGATCTTATGGTCATAGTGTCGCTAGAAGTTTAGGCCAATTAAAAAAATCCGACCTCGTTGGAAATCTAACCCGTGATCTTCTGGCCTATTTAATGTTTCCTTACCAATTACGCTTCGGAGCGGCGCGACCACACCTAATATGTGCACAACTTATTTTAGTCACCATCAGTAGAATATCCTGTGACGTAATAAATCAGTGCAAGTTACGCGGAAAACAAGGAAAACAGTAATGAGGGCTCTGGGTTATTCCCACATACGTTATTCCAATTTTGCATTGAAGAAACTAGCCTATATGAATTAGATTTAGAAGCTGTAAGAATGAATATTGATTTGTTGTTTCACAGTGAAATGCATAATTATTATAAATAGTTTGTAAAAATCGACTTTAGCATAATAAAATTCCATGTACTTAAAGTCTCTGGCTGATTTAATCCTAATGCTAGATGGGTTTTGTCCCGCACCATAGCCGAGAGGTTAAAACAAGATGTCTTATCGCAGATCTGCGGGACTTGTAATTTTCTCATGGAATTTCGGTCAGTGTGGGACCGGTGTCCACCCAGAATCGTGAGGCATTTGGATAGCTACAATAAGTAGCGGTTCCAGGTTGAGTAAACGAGCTATAACGGCTGGGTGACCCGATATGCTGATCACATTTCTTCCCTGCACTGGCTGGATGATCGAATACTACTGTGATTAACGCATGTGAATGTGAGGCCAGCAGCCGGCTGGTAGGCCAAGAGCCTTCTAGGCCTGTCGCGCCATGGAGTAAAAATTAGATGGTTTTATGCTTTGCTATGTTAGCTCAGAAAGATTTAATTTATAACTTCTGTACGGGGTAGCCTAGTTGTTTGAAACAAAGATCTATCCATGTGTTTCATATCATGTCGGTAGTGACACTTAGCATTGGATCTTAGATCCTTGGTTTCAATTTTTGAAAAACCAATACCATGTATAAAACATTATTTCAATTTAGGTCTAACGTTCTTGAACATTACATTGAGAACTGTACTAATTTTTTTATTTGAGTTTATTTATCTTAGTTTGTCTTGCTCACGAGTCAGTGAACTAATTTTGATGTCAAACATTAAGATAACATTGAAATGTATTATACTTATAAAATTAATTGTATAACATCGTTCAGGTTATGCAATATAATATTAAAATACTAAACTAGGTATCTGATTTAGCAGTCGTCCTCAACTACATTAAATTTCTGTTTAAGAAACTTCGTCAAGTTATGCCGTGGTGACGTAAAACTTACTGCCGTGACGTATAATATATATACCCTCTGTGATAGTGAATACTGTGTTAGGTGCTCTTTCCTCTTCTTTCTATCCCTTCCTTTATTTCCCCTCCTTGACGTCATCGGCGCGAGTTGCGATGCGCCGAGACCGATGTCCGAGACGTGAAGTGTTGTGTCATTAATAGTCGTAAGTTAAGTTTCGTTCCTGGAAGGTCGCCGGGGATCTAGGGAAGGTCCCTGGCCGAGGGCTGTTCAATTTTGAGTTCAAAGAAGAAAACTGTTAGAAGAAGCTGTTAGAAGAACATTATTATTTTGGAATGAATGAGGATATTACGTATGAAAGTATGTACATTTTTGTTAAATTATATCGACGACTGTTCATTGTTATTTTCTGTTCTTTATGTTTATATTCAATTATTATTTAATAGCGACAGCTAATTATATTGTTTTTCTACACAATATTAATTATATAGATTTTAGTTAAAATCTTTTGTTTTTTTCTTACGAATTGCTTAGCTGTATTAGCGTATACTTGAACTTGAGATTTGCATGCTATAGAGCATGTTCCCATTCCCTCATGATCAGAGTTATTTATATCAAAAGTAAAGTTAAAGAGTATAGTTATAACTTGAAGTAATTATGTTGATTAATACACAAGTGGTTAATTTCCAGAAAGATGAAATTGGTCTGTATTATGGGCCCAGCTACAGACTCTGCTCAGAAGCTTGTGTGTTACAAGCTAGATTGGAATAAAAAGATAAGTTTCGTAATACAGAGATAACGATAAGAGGTTTTGAAATTGAGATTAGTGTAATGATTCACGGGTACCATTCGGTGCAAAGTGATTAAAACTATGAAGACCTTAGCATTAGTACCAAATAGAATGCAGAAGATGAAATATGATTTTGATAGGCCTTCATAGTTTTAACCACTTAACGAAGTTTCTTAAACAGAAGTTTAATTTAGATACCTATTTTAATATTCTAACATTATAATGCAGATTCGTGTTGCAGTGATAACATATTGATGCATTTTCTTTGAGTTTATAATTGCGATACAGAAAATCACAAGTTGGCATCTCTAGAAATGTTGTAACTTTTATTAAATGAAAAATCACAAATCTAAGTGCACTGTATATACTTTTTAGCGGCCAAAATCTTTAATATTAGAGTCTATAGAAGATTCGATAGTTCACCGAACATCATATGTTGAAGTCCATTAAATCGGATTTATTTTATACTCGAATATTGTAATTTTATAGACACATGGATATTTTTGTCCAGAAAATCATTCAAATTAATGTCGAAATGAATTGCATAAATATATCCAATAATGCTTGTATTATATTTGAGTTAAATCAATAACAAAACTTGAAATAACTCATGAATGTAAAACATTTGATACAGTAATTTATTTTTATTTTATTCCCAGATTTTACAATGTTATTGATATCTTACTGTGCCCATGTCAAGATTCTGTAGCCAATCTTCATTCTTGTAGATTTTTCACGTCACTTCTTCCTAGTGTCTTTATTTTATTGTTCTGACTACTCATTGTCCATGTTAGTTTTGGTCTTCCCCTTTTCCTTCTTCGTGTCGGATTCCATTCACAAATCTTCTTAGACAACTTATCTTATGTCATTCCTTTCATATATCCGTAACTTCTTAATTGCGTTGTTTTTATAGTTTCTGCAAGGGATCTTTACACTTTCTTTTTTCTCTTATAACATTTTTTTATAATTTTATCTTTCCTCGAAACGCTTGCTAATCGTCGTCGGAAGTCCATTTCTGTTGAATAATAATAGAAATAATAAAAAACAATATTCATAATTTTTTCCATAATTTATTTATTAATTGAAACGCCAATTTTGTAATCAGCAATATGAGGAATTTGAACAGTTGCGTATAGAGTTTCCAGATTGTGAAAACCAGCTGTAATCGATTGGGAGACCGCGGGCATTATGGGACCCCTCAACTGGCTGTAGTATTATTAACCTGTAGCACGTACGGCTTACTGCCCGTGCGACCCATATTTGTAAATAATATTGTAAATATCTTACTTTTTGTCTAATAAAGTCCTACTACTACTACTACTACTACTATTAACCTGTGTTGACGGACACCATATTGATATGAGACCAGCAGTCGGATAATAGGCAAAGGAATTTCAAGGCCTGCCGCACCATGGAGTTATTTTTAACCATTTTGTGTAATAATTATTATTTTAAGTTAACATAGATATAATATCATTCGAAAATGTTATCAGGGCTTATTAGAGCAAGGTCCTTGGGCGCTGCCTGTTAAATTATCATAAAATATAAACTACATTATTTCTAGAGCTGGAATATTTATGTAATATCACTTAGCAAAATGTGCACATTAATATCTAGTGAACAACCGTGAAGTAAATAATAGCATACGTAAATGGGGAAAGTATGTAATATCACAAACTTATTATTTTATTTAAAACACTCAAAATAAGTTTATACATTAAATTTTGTAGCACAATCAACAATTATATATTTTTCTTTTATTTCTGAGGTCATTGAAAGACATTTCTCGCTCAAAACGTTCTTATATGCAGAAAAAAAGTTAATTTTATTCAAATGACGTAGCTGGAGCAAATTTAGGACAGGAATTCTTCTTGGAGAAATGGTCTTGTGTGGATAAACTTTATCTTCATTTGAATTTGGCATACATTGGAGATGTTAAATATACAGGGTTTCTCTTCAGTACTTTTAAATTTACTCAATTCACTTGCATCAGTTTATTCACACCTGTCACCTAGTTTTTCAATAACATCTTCTATTACATGAAAGAATCTTGCAGAACAAGTATTGACGTTTCTAGGTTTTAGATATTTGATAATTCTTGAAGCCAGCTGAAGTTGCTCCTGAAATAAGCAATGGAGGATACAACTTTGGAGTCATTAAAAGTGGTCTGGGATTCACAAATAGAATAGCACTTTCATGATCAAATTAATGTAAAAACTCTTTACAGCACCTAGATTCTCACTATATAAAGTTACTGTCTGTCCATGTTCCTCACCTTGTTAACACTGGTACCTGGGCAGTGGCATCTCTAGAAATTGACTTTTGTAAGATAATTCTTGTTGTGGGGCTTTAAAAAAGATTTTCGTGCTAAAATTAATCCGTTCAGTTGTGTAAACTTAGCTCTAATATCTTCGGCAACACATTGTAGTCCATGAGCCAATCATGTAAATTAGAACATATTGTGATAAAACACTTTACGAGTAGTTACAACTTTAAGCATATATGCTGAAACTTCGGAATACTTTCTCCTCTTCCAGTCCAGACGACCGCAGAACTTTTAATCGATCATTCGCAAATCTGGCAATAGCTGATTCCAGCTCTTTACAGTAGATCAAACACGACTTTGAGGCGATGTCAGGATCGATCTTCCCCGGTACAAAATTTTCAATAAATCGACCCTGAAGATCTGTTGTTCCATCATAAGTAATCCATATGAAAACATTTCCTATATACATTTTACGTTGTCATTGCATCATCATAGCAGACTTGAAAATAATTCTTGCGGTGTGTTCAATGGTGAGAAACATGTTGCTTGCAATATTTTTTCCAAGAAATATGTTAATACAGACACTTTAAATTTATACCCTACAATATTGGTTGTAATTATCGCACTGTACAAATATGTATGTGGTACTTGAAGGAGAAGTATTTTTCATCTATGTTTCTTTATTTATTTTGTAGATCTGTTGGAGTTTTCAAAGGTGATCACTACGTACGTGTCGATGAAGCTGGAATTTCATTGAACATGCTACTCGTATATGTTTTATGATTATGGGGTTTGTATTCTTTATTTCTTCTTTAGTAATCCTTTGTAGATATTATTATATGGATGATGATTTAAATATTAATCAATTCATTTTTCTTGTCCTTTTATTTGTAATGCCTATAATACTTCTAATTATTAGCCCAAATATGATCAGAATTTTTGAACCGAAAGTGCGTTTTTCGGCTCATTACTGCAGCGTCGTTACCCTCCCTAGACTGTGATATTCATGAACTATGCCAATATTCCTTTCTCCTTGCATCTACCCCCACTCTCCCTCTTTACCTCTCCTGGTGCGCTGTTCCTACGGCGCATCTCCCCTCTACCTCGAAACCTTCATATACGTGGTGCACAGGCAGAACGTTATCATTCATTCATTCATTCATCGATCCATTCCGAGATGGGATTGGAACTCTAAAATGGACAAGGTCGTCTGAAGCCGAGAAGCGGCGCAGTTTTAGTTGGTCCTGTAGACCAGGGAAGAAGCCACCCTGGCTTGGACGCTAGCATGAGTGTAGTATGAGGTATGGTGTGGTCTTTGTCTTGTAAAAGTATTATCATTTATTTATTTATATTATGTTCTTGAATGATCAAATGTTTATCTTGATTTTGTTTTTACTTCAGACTACTTGTTTGCATTAAATATCATTTTTATATAATTAATGTTCAATCTGATTTATGTGCACGTAGCTGTTTGGTATAATCCTATACGGAAACTCACTCACTTAGGAGATCATTTCCAGCTCCCTTTATATTGCTGTCTAGCTTTCCTGATTGATAATCATATTGAAAACAATCATTTTCAGTCACTCTGTGGGTTTGAGAATCATTATTGATTTATGTTAATACGCCTTGGAAAGAAATATGAATCAATCCTTGCCTTCTATGGGCCCGAGGCAAGTAATTTTGTGATTAATAACCTTGGAGGTAATCAGATCTACGCTAATAGAACCAACGAAAACAAAAGACGATCCATAAGCGGCACATTTTAATTGGATGAGATGCTTGACTATTCAATATTTTGAGATTCGTCAACTGTAATCCATTATTTAACTTTGAAGCCAAAGAGGATGCAACTGGTCCCTTATGGACACTAGAGCTATTGAACGAATTGTTTCCTTCAACTGTATGCACGAAACTAAAATATACTTGAGATATTAAAAAATACAAATCCTTTAAGAATAGAATCGTAAATTCAAAATTAACAACAAAAGTCACAAAAATTATTTTAGAAAGATATTTATCCTAGTTTGATTATGTAGATGGCTTATCTAAGGTCATTAGCCCTCGGGATTAAAATTTAAATATAAGCATATAATGTGTTGTACTGGTATTAAAGTAAAAAACGAAATGAAAATGTTTCCGCCACTAATTGTAGCCTTTAATAAAACCCATTTTAGGTTATTTTCTTGAAAACCGTCCTTTTAAATCCCTATCAACTATCAGTCATCTAAATCTACCTATTGTAGCAGTTGAAAACAGCCCTATTGAGTTAAAACTTCAACACAGCAATTTACATTCACGTTTCTTTGTACTACTATTAACGATGTTGCTGCATTTACCTACTGTTTTCTTAATAAATTGAAACGAATCTCAATATAATGTTATGTTTTATATGTTTACATTATTATATTATTTAATTTCTTTAATCCTGAACTGCATTCGCACACGAGCATCTGTTCATTGGGTTTTAAAATCCATAATTATAATTTTAATTTAATCAATTTTAGTTTTTCCTAGCTAATATTTATTTTTTCGTATTTTGTACTGTTTTTTTAAGAAATTAATAAACAGTAATAAAAAATATGAATACGAAAATGCTAAAGTGTGTAATTATATGTAATATCACAAGGAATATGTAAAATTACTGAAAACATATAAAATGTGAGAGATGAAATATATTTGTTGTGACCTTAGCTTAGTGATTTGTGAACATATGTATTTTCCCGGCGTCTAAATAGCAAGGAACAAAATAGTAATTACATAGAAATCCCAGTTCTAATTAGTTACAAATTGGTGGTCCTCTGAAATTCCAAGCTGCATTTTCATTAAATCTATCTGACTCAATGATATTATCGGATGCAGGAATTATTCCAATCTCTGATTGTATTGTCAAATGGAAAAGATGTGATTAGAGAGCTAATGATGTCTGTAAGGGAGAGAGGAAGAATTTAGAAAACTGGTATAAATGAATTATAATGCAATGCTCTGGACAGCCATTTATTTACACTAATAGTGTTATTATTTTGTGCAAAATTTACTGGTTTCGTGAAAAACGCTGAGAACATGTCTGTTTTTATGAGATGATTGTAAAAGCAAAGGAAACCCGAACCGCAATGAATACCTAACTCCATATTTGTCTTGTATCATTGCATTAGCGACATGATCTGCTCAGTGAATGCAATATCTTCGGCTCTACTTAACAAGTCCGTTTCATGTAGATTCCCCTCATAAATCTCATTAAGTGTTCGCGGGAACACATACCGTTCATTGATTTGACATTAAGCATTGAATGCATTATTTATTAGGCTGATTATATTTGTATTGCAAGTTCACAATGAATGTAGAAGACCTGACGTATTTAGAAATATTGGAACGCTTTATGTAGACAACTTTGATGTGAGAGCTTTGAAAATTATATAATTGGAAATAAATTAATTTGTGTTAATCATTATAACAAATACTATTGCATTAGTTGAGTATTTTCATTTAGTCAGCAAAATTATTATTTGAAGATAAAATGTCAATCGGTCATTATTGGCATCGTCCCCGAACGCTAGTCCATATAAAATCAAAGAACAGAGAATTGAGAATATTCTACACGTAACTATAGTCGATGTGAAAAGTGTGACTCTGACGATTTAAACATAACGAGTTAAATTAAATAGCAACATCCAACGCGTAAAGGTTAAAACAGGGCTGTTAAACAGTGCTCACTAGGTGTGAAAAGACGCTCCCTCCCCCTCCTTATCATTCCTAAGACGGAGAAGCTGACAAGATAAGTTCATACCTTGCGATAGCATGTGCATGCGGGTAAGTTGAGTAAACAACCAGTTATGGCTTACTTCAACTGAATCGACAAAACAGACCTTCAGCAGTGACTGATAATATATATATATATATATATATATATATATATATATATATATATATAGAGTGCGTGCCACATAAGACTGGGCCTGGCGGACAACATGCACGCTCCCTCGTATATATAATCGATTACAGACGCATGTATCATAAAAAACCACCCTTTGTTCAAGCGTAAATTTTTTTGGCATTTCAACGGTGCAACAAGCCACACAAGCAAACACGTCTTCTCTCTACTAGCAAACTCTTCTGACTACGCGTGGCTATGCAGTGAGTGAGTCATAAATACAATAGCGCACTGTTGTCTGCCAAGCCCAGTCTTATGTGGGACGCACGGAATATCAAAGGTCTTGTAATATAAATTTTCCCATTCAATGTTGATCTGTTTTGTCGATTCAGTTGAAGTCGAAGCCATCACTTGTTGTTTACTCAACACGCCCGGAAGCACGTACACTCGCAACGACGAGTAGCAAACAATGTATTACCTTGTCCGACGTTTTAGTCATTCAAAATATCTCTGCAGGCGGAAGAATTACGAAGCTCTGTTTGTTGCTACGCGTGACGTCACATAAGGCAGTATATACTGTCAGCGTACCAGGTCCCATTCCCCTCTGCACTCATAGATAGCAGTGTCACATATTCCTATTCTTGCATAAACACGACTGCAGTGCCCTCCGTCAACAACTGCACTTACTCCTTAAACGGGTAATAGTATTGAATAGGAGGGGGAAGCTTGTCTTTTTACACCTGTTTAACAGTCTTGGGCTACAATAAATATACTAGACCTGCGATATGAAATAGTAGAAATTTACGGTATACAGTAGGCCTATATTATGTAAATGCGTTGAAATACTCGTATGTTGTAGGCTGCTCATTCGGCGGCTACATATTTAGATATGACTTTTTGTATGCACAAATGTTTTAAGAAAAATAGTGAAAGATTATAGACACATAATTCTTTTCCCAATTTTTTGACAATGATAATGGATATCTAAACATTATATTATGGGTGAAGGTATGAGGGAAATTTTGATAAGACGGAATTCAAATACTTAGGAACTATACTTACAAACAGGAATTATTTCAGAAAATAATTTAAACATAGGCTCAATTCTGGAAATCCAAATTAGATATTATAGGGACTCTTGTCATCCTAACTTCTCTCAAAAAGTTAAACTGAAAAATATATAAAACTGTTATTCCAATTGTATTATATTATCATGATCATCGGTATAAAGGATTAGCCCTTCTGGCCTGTTCCGTCTCAAAGTAGTTGTTCACGCCATCTCTTTAATGGTAGACCTATATATATATATATATATATACAGGGTGTTGCAAAAAAATCACCGACAACGGAGGAGAGGTTGTATATTGAGATATGTTGACCATTTTTAATAAAGTACCTATGTCCGGAAATGATGCGTTTTCACACTATGAGTGGTTAACTTGTAAAGAGTTTCGTTAGTTGGATTTCAAGACTAAGTACTTAACAATACTATCACCATCATATCAAGTTTTTAACGTATACATCTCCTATATCATTGCAGAACGTACATAGGCGGTGCAGTGATTAGCGCACACATTCAAATACACCTGGCCTCGTTTGAATTATTTTTGTAGCAGCGTGGATTCGGGATATGAGATCCATATGTGACTCTACTGGAGTCTGATAAACAGACTGTTTTATGTCGCCCCACAAAAAGTAGTCGAGAGGGTTAAGATCAGGTGATCTCGGAGGTCATGCGACTGGTCCACTTCTGTCAATCCATCGACCTGGATACGGAGTATCCAGATGTCTCCCTACATTGGCATTGGAGTGAGCTGGAGCTCCCTCATGTTCCAACCACAATCCGTTGCGAAGCCACGTATCATAAGTTCCGTACCTGTGAGGTATTGTCAAGTAATGAGTCTACAAATCCTTCGAACTAACACTGATCTTGAGACATAATTAACTAGTCATAGTGTGAAAACGCATCATTTCCGGACTGGATACCTTATTAAAATATGATCAGCATATCTCAATATATATTGCAACATCCTGTATATAGTGTAGAGTAGATTTCCATATCCTTGAATCTGGCATCCGTTGGATATGATCTCTCCGGTATGTTCTGTATTTTTTAATTGTATGTGTAATTTATTCTATAATTAATTCTTCTCTGATGTTCAATGTTTCTTTTTGCGATTTATAACTTGATAAATAACGGAGATACCTCATTTATAATTATTCTTATCTGATGTTAATATCCAGCATTCCGTTCCATATAATTGCAAAGGGAATGCATTTACTTTATAACATTTTAATAAAGTCTGATTTTGTACATTGTGATAATATTATTTGTTGCTTCTACAATACTGTCTAAATCTGTTTAGTTTTATTTGGACATCTTCAGAGTTTCTCTACCCTGCATTATATCTTGATATTTGACATTTATTTGTTCATTGGTTTTTCCGTGTATAAGCTCTCCTCGGTTGTAGTCCTTAGAATACCATTACTTTAGTTTAGAAATAACCGTGTTGTATTTTATGAGCAATCTGACATACCTTATGGATTGGTTCTTGAACTTCACTTTCTGTTTTTCCCTATAATAATCAAATCATCAGTGAAGAGTAACGTATAAAATTAAATTTTTAATAGTTAAAATATTATTTAAAATCATTAACAAATTTTTAATGATATCGTCAATACAAACATTAAATAGTGTGGATGAAAGTGGACCCTCTTGTCTTACTCCCTGGTTATCATCAAGTGTAAGATTTCCATTGACAGAAGTCCCTATTCTTATTTCGTTATTTTTATACAGCTTTTATTAAATGCGCTGTTAGACATGAGTAGGTCTTTGAGCTTTATAATAAGTAAGTCGTTGTCTTCAGTGTCAAAAGGTTTGCTGAAGTCAAGTAAGGTTAAAAGAGTCAGTTCACGTCGGTCTATGGCTTCACGAATATCTTCAATAATATCAAACAAAGTTGTGGTTGTGCTATGACCAGATCTAAAACCGGATTTATAAGGATCAAGGAGGTAATTTGCTTGTAGGTATTCAGTCATTTACTTATGTACAATATATTCCTGGGCTTTAGATAATGTCGGAAGGATTCTAATCGGTAGGAAGTCGTTACAGTTAGTAGGTGTACTTATTTCAGGTACAGGCCGAACCCTAGCCTGTTTCCATATAGTAGCGAAGATAGAAGTAATAAGGGAAGCATTAAAAATATATGTCACTATGGGTAGTATAATGTCAATAATTTTATTTAGCATTAAAATGCTGATGTCATCTGTTCCTTGTGCATTGGCTTTAATCGGCTTGAGTGCTCTTTTAACGTCAATAGGCGAAATGTCGTAGAAGTAAAATTTGTCTCTTCCTGTATAGGGGATGGGTGTAAGTCTTTAAGGATGCCTATTTTAGTTTTGTTGTCAGTAGGTGTCAAGGGTATTGAGGTAAAATGTTCATTTAAAGCATCTACTGAAACATCTATAGAGATACAAGGGAGATTCAACTGTTCAAGTCCCATTGTACAGAGCTTTCGCCAAGTGTCCCGCGCACTTATTTCAGGTCCGATTATATTGTGGGCATGTCGTAATTTGGAATTGAGTATAGTTTGTGTAGTCAATGTTGTTATGATATATCAGTATTTTGAAGTAGGCCTGTTTCTCCTCATTTATCAATGTTTTATTTCATTGTTCCAGAATCTTAACGCTCTTTTAGAATACGTATTCTTCATTTTCCCTTGTACTTCAGCAGCTGCTTATGCTATTATTTCATTAATATATGGCCATTATTCGTTAATATTACTACTGTTGAGTATAATTTGGTATTGCTGACCCAGTCTGTTTTCATATAACGTTTTTATGTCATCGTTTTTTAACAGATGCACTTTGAAAGTTTCTATTTGTTTTCTTTCTTGTTTTAGATTTTTTCCCCCTTTTTTTCAAAAAGTTTATCTTGCTTACTAGTAAAAAGTGATCTGAAGATATATCACAACTGCTAAATACTCCTGTGTCATGAATCCGTGAACATATATGTTTGTTTGTAGTACAAAATCTATTACATATACTTTGCCTCGAGCTGTCCATCGTGTATATCACGGTGTCTGAAAGGTGACAGTGTTCTGAGTTAATTATTTGCACAAAACTCTATCAATTTCTTTCCATTACTATTGATTATGATTTCACTTTCACAGCCTACTATATCTCTTATTGAATTCATTCCAACTCAATCATTTAAGTCCTCTATCAAAAGTACCTTCTTAGTTAACTCATCTATGTTTTAAATCGATTATAAAATTGTATTTTGAGTTTTTCCTTCTTTAGGGGCGCATAATGATAATATTGAAGAATATTACTATGCTTATAACAATCCTTTCATAATAAATTAAATAAGAATGTAATATCTTCTTTAGCCGTTTATGAACAAAATGGTTACACCTGCTGCTCTGTTTTTGATATACACTACTATTTGTCATAATATAATTTTATAATCCTTGGGAACCTTTTATTTTTTTAGTTACATTAGCAATATCAAACTTAAAAATGCGCATTTTTTTTTAAATTCAGCTTCAGAAACAGATGTAATAAGATTAATTAAGTTTCGTTGACTGCGATAAACAGATGTGGCAAAAATGGGAATTAAAAAGATGCATGAAAACTCCTTATAGGAAAAACAGAGGGAAGCGTCTAGAATGTAGGCCAAGGATGAGATGGAAGAATAACATAAACAATAATTAGATGGCGATAAAACATACAGAAGATGATTGGAAAACATTAGCTCAGGATAGGGATAAATGGAGAGCTTGTTCGTATCCGCGCGGCCATGAACGTACGTGTTCGAGAGTTCCAGTGAATAAGTTAGTTATGGGTTAAAGTAAAGTTAATTCACTAAATACCTTAGCAGGGACTTGGGGTAGTAGGAGATTAAGGCTAGATATCGACCCGAGCTCTCAGCCCTGTGTGACGACCGTCTTTACTCCCAGAACATATGTCTGATATTCATAACCGTTAGAGGTTGTGTCCATCCCAATGTCATGGTGCCGACAGAGGGTTTAGCGCCTTAATCAACGACGCTACTTTGCTATTACCTTGCCACATAGAGAGATCGTTCATGAATGATCTCAAAAATTCTTTGTTTTGATTTGTTATAAGTGATCGATTGATTGACGTGTGACTGCTATATATATATATATATATATATATATATATATATATATATGCCCTATGTTTAAGGGAGTTACGCTCCATAACGAGCGGTTTAAGTCATAATGGATTGGTGCAGAATGGGACGTGCAATTTTGGTAGATACCTACAATAAGTAGCACTCCAAATTAGGAAAACTAGCTATAACGGTTGGGGGATCCGACATGCTGACCACATGTCAGTCCTATACTGGCAAGATGATCATCTATCTATGGGATTAACACATATGGATCTGAGGCCAACAGCCGGCTGATAGGCCTTGGGTCCTCTAGGCCTATCGCAGAATGTAGATTAGGAGAACTGTTAGATATTGATACTAAATGTTTTGTTCAATCCATAATTAAGTTAGGAAATTTACAAGCATGCTGAAAACTATACATAATTTTGTTATTTTCAAGTTTAAATAACGATATTTATATAAATAGCATGGCTATCTCGATCTAATATTGCATATGGCTGGGATCTTACACAGAAATAACAATGTAGTCTAAGGTTAAACTTTTATGTTATAGGATGACATTGTATAAAGTTAAAGCATACAGCTTTGTGCTTTGAAGAAGTTCCTTTATAAGTGATATTATACTACCAGTGAGAATTCTGTCAGTAAAAAAGGAAACAAAAAAATAGTTAGGAAGAGAAAAGTTGATGTTGTAATACTGCGAACTTAAAGAATCACGCGATTTTATGTTATGTTTTCATTTAAAATTATTTGACTTCTTTATCTTCTGTAAGGAAAGGGTAATTGGAGTATTTAAAAAATCCTGGCTACTTTTTCAACGAGATATTTAGCAACGAAATCGTAGGAATTCAATGTACTGTGTATGTTTTGGAAAAAATCAGTGCGAGAAAATAAGTGCAAAAATTATAAATATGCCAAAAAGAGGCTTTTTCAGTTTTCAGATATGATGACAAACTAATTTGGACGCACAAAATATAGCACGTTATAGTGATTAAAACGATAAAAAATGAGCCATGAACACATAATATCGGTTCTTAACATTTTGCCAAAAAATTTAAAACGACAAAAAAGTTCAATTTTTCTCCATTGCATTACTGGGCACGTAATAATGTTCTAGGGACTTAAATTGTAGCCTTTTATGATGCCTATTTATCATAAGTAATGCCACGAGTGATTTCCAAATTATCGATAAATTCACGACTCACGAAGTGAGGAGTGAATTTATCTAGAGAATTTGGAATCAAGAGTGGCATTTGTTAGGACTATTTAACGAATAAAATTAAGCTGTTTACTCACAAACCATTATTTAACTATAGTTATTTTAAAATATTTATATATTTAATGTAAACGGCGATGTTTGAAAACATATGAGAAACGATTGGTATGCTTCATCTGCTTCTTTTGTTTATCACTGCAACCAGATCATACTATTTATTGTCAAAGGAACGCAATATTGTAAGAATGCTCTCTACTGGAGAAAAAATGAAACACATCAAACTGTATATTAATTCATCTCTGATGTCGTATGATGTAAATATGACAATTATATTTTTCTGGATTATTACCTGGGAAAAAAATACATTTAAGAAAGTGCAAACAGTGGTTTCTTTTTTTGGTGGTATAATCAATTGCTACAAATGTTGACATGTATGCACTATATATACAATCTGGTAGCCGTATTTCTTATAGGCAAAGTCACTGCAAAATAACGGTCAGACCTGTTCAGAATATTAAAAAGGAGGAGCTTTGTTTAATATGGTAATTATAACACTGATAAATATTTCGTGAAACACGACTCTGATTGGTTGTAAAACAGAAATCATTGAAACGTGATTGGTCATTGACTCCCATTTGGGACATGAGTTAAATAGTCATGAAAATTTTGTTTAGAAATATCTATAATATACACAATTTACTAAACTGTTTCACTAAAATGTAAAAAACAGGTGTATCAGTAATATGCCATTCATATGGACAATAATGGCCCCATAGCAAATATTCAAACTGCTGTTTGTTCTTGAAGGATTGATCACATCCACTACATCATCAAAAGTCGCAAGGGACAATTATACATGACAAAAAAATACTTTTAATAATCGGGCTGATTAGCCGCCGCCCTGAGAAGAAGGGTTGTCATGGTGAGTAAACGCTGTTTAGCGATCGAGCAGCCGGAGAACGGAGAGAGTTCCCCATCACGCTAGCCTTTCTCCTTCAGTGGAGAATCAGACCAATGTAGCAC
This sequence comes from Diploptera punctata, assembly GCA_030220185.1. Lineage (NCBI taxonomy): Eukaryota > Metazoa > Arthropoda > Insecta > Blattodea > Blaberidae > Diploptera > Diploptera punctata. The sequence continues at coordinate 180,804 of JASPKZ010010694.1, forward strand.
ATGTTTATAGAAAATTGTAAGGCATTTATTTAACTTATGTATTTTAATTACAACGTGGTTGTAGAGCAACTCGAGGAATAAAAATAATTTTAAGATTTTCTGTGGAAGGACTGTATATTTGGCCATATTGGATAGGGACACCTATTTGGACATTTTAGTAAATTATACAGAAATTTGTAGGCATTCTTGCACAAAATTGTCATGATAGTTAGGTGTCATAAAAGGCTAGAATTTGAGCCCAGAAAAAATCTCTACAGCGATTACGGGCCTTGTAATACAATGGTGAAATATTACACTTTTCGTCGTTTTAATGTTTTGGTTTTATCTGTCCAGGGCCCACTTTTTGCACATTTTTGAGCTCTATAACGTGTTATTTTTTTTTAAATTAATGTTCTTCATATCTGAAAAATGAACAAAAGAAAACATGTTTTGGCACAGTTATGATTTTTTTTGTGTCTACTTGCCACACACAGATTTTTTCCTAAAAATATGCATTGAATTCCTAAACTTTTCCTCCTGATTACTGGAAAAGTGGTCAGGGTTTTTTAAATTACATTCTTATCGCTAATGGTGTTTTGTTTGTTAAACTCCTACATACCAGGTTGGCAGAATTTACTGTTATTGGCAAGTAATTTGTTATTAAAACTGTTAGGGTAACTGTAAGTAAACTCGTTTATTGAAAATAAACCTTAGTTCATGAAAAAGTTTTAGTTCTATTTTAAATAAAATAGCTTTTAGTATATTTTTAAGTTTATTTACTCTATTAATTTATACAGCCAGACACAGATTAATCTGAAAATATGTATGACTGCTCATAATTAAAAAACATTGGTATTTATTTAATGTTTTGAAAAATTATTGTTGATTATAACATTCACACGTCATTCAACTGCAGAAAGTGACGGTTTTTGGGTTTAGTAAAATTACAAGGATATTAATTAAAATTAATTAAGTGAATGGTTTTTACAGATAGCATCCTCATTGATAAAATATACGTATTCGTGTAAAGTAGACTAAGGTCCTCGTGGAGGGTCCACATTAACCGAATTCTTTTTTATGTTTAATTATTTTATACAACCACCATGTCACATAATATCAAACCAAACCCGTCAGTATATTAAAACAGCATCTACATAATATAATATATTTAGGAGTTTTCTCAACATTTGTAATATTCAATAGCAGAAATTAAGAATTGATTGTTAGCTTGAAAAACTTTTGAAATGGTCATTTTCATAAATATCAAAATAAGCCCTCTTACACAAAGAATAAAATAAACTGACCTTGAACCTGTCAACGTTGATGAGGGGAAGAAGTCAAAATATTTTCTGTTCGAGGGCAGAACCAATTAAAGAAGATATTAACAGGGTCCACTCAAACAGAACTTCCCTATAGTACTTTGAAAACTAATTCTCCGCTTTAAAATTGCGGGTGAATGGTAATGTAATTACTACTACAACTGTGTTGTTGAATTGCACAAAACACATTAGCTGCATGTCCAGGTAAATGTATGGTTGGGATCTTACGTGAAGAGCAGTAATTGATGATGTGCCAGATTGTCATTACAGTTCACAGGTTGAAAAAGTGTGGGCGCTCATTTGAAGCAAATCTTGATATAGGTTTGACAGAATTCGTAGCGATGAAGAAAAATGTAGGAATTGCAGTATATTGCAGAGGTCACGCATATAGGTGATGTACGTAAATCACTGCGATGATTGATTGGAGCTTTTGTCAGCAGCAGTCCGTCCATCTATCCGTGGATAGATACACTGTCCGCTCCAGTATGGACCTCATTAATAAATGACTCTCCAGTGCAAACCACTGGCAGCCGAGCCTGTCTCATCAACTGCCCAACTGGATGGACGTTGTGGCCGCCGCCGCAAACTAAGAATAGTCCGTTCCGTGTAAAAAGTTTGAAACTCGTTATATTACTTTCCCAAATGAGCATTGACTTTCCAATATAGCCTACCTGTTCAATTTGTGTTCACATTTAGTATGTCTAGTTCTGGAATTCAGTTTTATGAAAAGTCGATAGAGTGATATATTTTTAGTTAGAATTAGATTTGCATTATATAATGGATTGGGGGGGGGGTAGAATTTGAATTGGAATAATATATATCTATTATTTAGTAGGTCTACTGTCCAGTTCTGGAATTCAGTTTTGTAATTAGTCGATAGATTGATATATTTTTAGTTAGAATTAAATTTGCCATTAAATTAATGGATTTTAAAAGTAGAATAAAATTTGTCATGGTATAACCTATGAAGAAAGGGAATAACGCGCGATTGTTCATATAATAGGCTTATACAAATAAACAACCTTTAAAAAACCTCAATTAAATTAATTACAGATATACTTGTTCTAAACTTGAATATTAAGTTGATCATGAGAACTTCCTGATTGCTGCATGATTCTAAAATTACATATTGTATGATGGGAAAAAATTGATTTAAAAGGCGCGAGCATTTTCATTAGTAGATTATTTGCTGAAAATCCATCTAATTTTGCAAAAAAACAATTATAGTTTTTATTTTTTTAAGTTAGATTTGTATGTGGCACTAAAAATTTATAAGGAAGCAGTGTATAGAGCAAAACTTCGTAGGAAAAACTACTGTTTACTATGTTCTTCTGAAATATTTAGACTGTTTTACTATTTCAGAAAAATTTCGATATCTTGTAGTTATAATTCGATATCCCGCTGTATTTCACAGATCGCTGAATACTGTTCAGGATAAAAAAAATAATCAATTTAAGAAACTTCAAAACTCATTAACTAAATCTCCTTTTCTAAATGAATTTAAATGAGTTAGTATTTTCTAACCTGTTATATTGATTTGTTATTTTTCAGTCATATAATTATACATTTTTAGAGTCAGTAATTAAAGATTCAAGAAAATAAATCAATTTTTTATGATGGACCCTCCTCCACCATACCTTGGGATTTGATGGGTACAAGCCATTATTCCCCAAGTCCCAACTTATTTTTCTTCCTTATCTACGGGCCCGTATGCTGAACCGGGAACCAGCGCGTCCTCCCTTACAGCGCTGATCCGGGCCGTGCCCTGGTGTGCCTCCAGAGACGTGTCCTGCCGCCGTTATGGACCAACATGGAGCTTGCAAGCTCCAACAGGAAATCAAATAGTATGACAGGGCGTTCATCTCTTGCCGACCCCACTTATGGTTCACGAGTCTCTCATACTTAGTCGAGAGGACTGACTAACAGGTCCACCGACCTTTCCCCTGTACGCCACGAGGGGACGCGTTTGTTGCTGAAGTTGGTCCAGTCTGAGCACTAGTAAGTCAGGTCGCTCAACTCCTCACGACCTCACATATTGTCCTCGGGTCAGTCATTGCATGTAGCTGTCCGGGAGACGGCGCAAATCCCACACCCCAAAGATCGCGCCCCCTCCGTCGCCGCGCCTTGTTATCTGGGCGCCTTGGTATTGTCCCTGCCAGCCCGTTTACATGGCTGGGCCTCGTCGTGCCGCTGCTGTGAGTCCAGAACACTGATCAATGTATGCATCGAGGGTGCCCATCTTACCTGATGCCCCCACAGATTGTCCTCGGGTTCAACGAACCAGCGGATCGACGCAGCGCATCGTAATACTACGCAGAAAACCCCTTCCACATCGCCACGGCAGCCTCTGATCCTGCTGTGGGACCAGAATGGTCAGGATACAGTACAACAGGGCGCTCGTCTCCTTTCGACCCCACTTATAGTCCGCGAGTCCATCGGATTTAACCGGGAGGATTGACTAGCAGATCCACTCATTCTGAGATCATACTTCGTATGGACAACATCATGTTACATTTTGTTCCTGATAGCAACATACTACTAGTGTGGCATCAGAAGCACAGCATCATTGATCGTCCGCTGGCAGTCTACTATGGCAACTATGTCTTCGTAGAGCTGCGTGGACAAAATCAATAGTTGGCAGTGGCCTGTAGTCTTGTCGTGTGCTGTAATTGGCTGTAATCTTTAAAAGCGTATCGTACCGGCCAATCAAAAACACGGTTTCAAAAGTGGTAGCAAATACCTAGATAGGGCGTGGCCCTTTCTAACGCGTATTGTTTTGTGAATATAATAACGAGTGAAGTGGTATTAGGTAGATGGTAGTGTGGATTAAAATATTTATTATTGTGTTATATATCTAGCCTGTGGTGACAAGTGTTTTAGTGCATTTTGTGTAGTAACCTGAACTAAGTCTTGGTTTTACCAAGCAAGATGGCTGCTATGTTGAATCCAAACAGGTTTACGGACCTAGATAATGAGGATGTCGGACCTCTCACCCTTTCGGAGGATTCCGATAATAAATACATGTTTGTTCGTAAACACGGATATGATAAAGACCAAAATTGAAGGGAAATTCTCCACGCTATCAGTGGAACTTTCTTATTCATCACTAATTTCATGTCTACTTATGTAAAATATGAGAGGTCCGACGAAGCTCGTCAACTCATGACTGGATGTCTGGATCAATTAAATAAAATTATTCAAGATAAAGAGCCAGGACCTCCAACTTTTGAAGCCATGGTTCGCGAGTTACAAGCCGACTTAATTGAGATTCAAACGACCCGTTTTCTCTATATGAGAAACTGGGATGAAGATAATTATGAAACTGAGAATAAGCAAATTGATGAGAAAATTCCATCAACTAGCAAAGAGACAGCCACCCGTGAACAAATGGATACTGAGGACCAGTATACTACTAGTGAGCATTCCAAAAAAAAAAAAACGTAAAAACAAAAAGAGCAAAAAAGATAAAGTGAAAGAACCCACTCTAGTGGTAAAAAAATCCAAAATTGTTGAACCAAAACGAATAGAACCCATTCTATTGGACAAACATACTAATATTGTTGACTCATCATTTGAATTTAACCGATCCATACAGCCAAAGGAATCACGAGCTGAAGTTCCAGTAGTTCCGGCTAACAATAAATTTTCAGTTTTAACTGAACTTCAAAATCAAACTGCTGGAACCTCCTCAATCTGTTGGCCCTTCCGTGGCCACACATAATACAGCGCCTTCACGGAGTATTGTCCGCACGGAACAATTATTATTATTGGCCATGGGGAAATACTCCGTATGAACAAGGAGCCAAGATCACTACTTAGTGAGCACCCAAAATGTGTCAGTATTCCTGAAGGATTACGGTATTATGCTTCCTCATTGGAAGATTTCTATAAGCTGAATGAGTATTTTACTTCCCTGAAAAGGGAATATTATACTTTCCAGCTGAAAGAGATCTTCCTTTGAAAGCTGTATTAAAGAGACTACCTTCAGGTACAGCCCCAGACGAAATCAATGAGGGACTCCTTGCGCTAGGTTTTCCTGTCGAATCTGTAAAACATATCACCAAAACGGAAATAATTTGGTAAAACCACTTCCCATTTTCATTCTCGAATTGGAACACAATGATGAAGCGCTGAAAATTTTTGACCTGAAGCGTCTCTTATTTACAGTAGTGGCCATATAACCATATAGACCTAGGGCTGGGCTTAAGCAGTGCTACAAGTGCCAATCATTCAACCATACATTTCCTGTCTGTAACCGGGCTCCTCGCTGTGTAATCTGCACTGGGCCTCATTGGGCACAAGGATTATACTCTAAAGGCCCAAGCACAGAGATACACAAATTTGCTGAAATGTGCAAATTGTGGGGCGTCCGGTCACCTGGCTTCCTAAAGAGGCTGCCCTGCTTTTAAGGCAGCTCTTGAAGCTTATAGTGGGGTAGCCAAACCCATCAATCAACCCAAAGTGAAATCATCCGAATGTGAACTCAAAGAAATACCTACACTTCTGTGAAGGTCGATCCAAGAGTTTCTTTAACCCAAGCCCTACAGACTGGTACTTCTTTCAGAACATTAAAAGAGAATATCACCGCTAAAGCAAAGGGCGAGCAATTGCTAGCAGGTAATTTAAGTGTGCATGGGGAGGAAATACTCCGGGAAGTTCAGCCCTTGTTGGCTGAATTGTCTAGTCCCATGGAGCGTTTTGTCTTCATTCATCGATTGGTTGACCTGTGGTTCATAGATTCAACCAACTAAGGGGGAACCATCTACATAATAGTGCGAGGTTTACTCGCTTGGAAGAGTGTGGCTCACTCTACACCGTCCGGCTTTCGGATTCTCTGCTTGCCGGCGGTGTAGTTTATGATGCCCTTTTCTAGTGTTGTAACTTCCATTATTATTCTAACCTAAACCTGTTAGGCAAAATGTATTGTCACCAAAGGCTGAGGTTATATAATCTACAACCCCTACTTGATAGCCACAAAGGAATTTGCTGCCAAGGCATACACCTTGCGGCACACCGAACGGTGCAAGTCACCATCAACATACCAGTAACCAGTAGTAGCAGATCCACCGATCTTTCCCCCTCTACGCCAAATAGGTGACGCTTTCTATTGCTGAAGTGGGCGCAACATGAGCAATAGTACTTGAGGTCTCTCAACTTGTGACGACCTCACAAATGGCAAGCGGGTCCGACTGAGCCTAGCCGGGAGGACTAACAAGCAGATCCACCAGCCTTTCCGCGCGAGGCTGTATTTTAAACTCGATGTTAGTGCAGCTTTATTGATACTGTAGGAAAACTCCAAACTTCGCTCAAAAATGGAAATCGCCATGACGAATAAGCATTAAGAGCATCCCTTTTTTGACGCGAATACGTCTTTAAATTTGCGTCCGCAGTGAGAGGCAATTCAAAAAACTGATGATAACAAAATCGGGGGATAGAGTTTGGTGTTGCAGCTGCATATCTATTATGTTCATGCAAAATTTAATAATACCACTCTATAGATAAATGATCAAAGAATCCGTTACGTTGTGTGTGGACTGTGACACATCTCGCGCGGCGGAGGGGGAAGCCCTTCATTTTGTGGCCGTTTCGCTGCGTCACATAATTTTCGTTTAGTGTAAATTTTGACGCGGACAAGTTATGACATAGGGATCTGTTGAAAAGTAGACACTAACGGTCAAAATAGGCATTCATAGGCACACATAAATGCCTTTTATGAGCAATAATTTGACTAAAAGATATTTTAAACATTGTTCTCCGTATTTAGCAGTTACAGGAACGAATAAGAAATTTATGAAGGTTCCTCGCCTTTCATATAACGTAAGTTACGGCAATTTGGACATTTGAACTCTGTGCACTATAGCAGGATGAATAGTCTTCAACTTCCAGTTTAAACTATAGGTCTCCTTAAAGTGGAATCATGGAATCGTATTACAGATTACACAAACTTGATCTTTTTAGTTACATTACTGAACCAATTCATGCTTTTAAAATTTATTTTCAGTCGCCGTTGATGTTATATAGTAAAATATTAATATATTAAAATAAGTACCTCATATATCAGTCGTCTTCAACTAAACTGAATTTCTGTTTAAAAAAACTTCGTAAAGTAGTTAAAACCGTGTTGGCCTTTCAGAAACATGTTCCATCTTGCACATGTCATTTGGTACTCAAAATCAATACTTCTAAAATAACATGTCGAAAATGGAACATGCTTCTGTAAGATCTACATGATTTTAACTGCTTGATATTTTTTAAACAGAAATTCATTTTAGCTGAGGACGACTGAACAAACAGCTACTTATTTTAATATATTAGGCTCTAACATGAACCAATTAAACAACATTCTGTGAGCACTTAAATGTTACTTTTTTGCATTAATAAACATTTTAGGAAATATCCAATTAAACAAATGTTTTTTTACATTCATAAACATTTTAGGAAATATCCAATTAAACAAATTCATTAAAAATAGATTCAAGTTAATAGAACTGCTATAGTATGTCAAATTAAACTCACAAAAATCCGTACTACCATTGACTGTCGACAAGCCGATATGAGAACAACTTCTTTAAATACTTTACCGGTGCTGTTCAACAATTATATTACTTCAATAATATTATTTAATCGAATTTTGATATTTGTTGAGTTTAACTTTACACTAAACTTCTCAAATTGTGTTTATAGTTCGAAAAAAACTGCTATGTCAAACCACATTTATAAAACTATTGACGAAATTAATGTTAACAAAGTAAGGACAATTTTAAATATCTAGGAACGAACAAACAGGAATCAGGTGCAGGTATAAATTAAACCAAGTTTCACCGAATACCGTAGAGGGTGTGTTGTTCAAGTGAATGATATGAAAATGTTAACTTAGGATATGTATGTAAGGAGAGTATCTGTCTGCGCCGTCATTTACCTCCGGATACTATATTTCCAGTGATTTAATTATTGGCAAAGAATATAAAAAAAATATATTACGTACAAAGTGCTTAAACCGCAAGCTAATTTCTCTGCTAGTCGAATTTATGTAGATTCAAATGCATACTTTTCTCCCTAGTTATTGGAGGATAAAACATTATGAGTATTTGAGAATAAATTTCTTAGGAAAATGTTTGGACCAAAGAGAGATGAACAGACAGGTGAATGGAGAAGACTTCATAATAGTGAGCTACACGCTCTTTATAGGAAACCAGATATAATAACTAGGGAAAGGATTTAAAGGTGAACATTTTGGTCGTAAAAGGGGGAAAAAAGGTTCTGAAAAAATATATAAAGAGGTGCAATAAAAGGTGCTGCTGAAACAATTGAATTAAGGTTTAAACCAGTTACACGAACTTAGTTTATATAATATGCATATCATTTAGCACGAAATGTTTCTTCTTTATAGAGTCCATAAGAAGTAATTCATAGTTATTTAGTTTATTGCAATATTTACTTCGCAGATGGAACATCGAAGAGTGATGCCATCAGTTTCGATAAATTGCGTTTTGAATTCTGAAAATGCATACAGTTTATCCTTCTTAACATTCGCCATGTTATTGTTGTGAAAACCCAGTTGTAATACTAATAAAAATACGTTGTGGTTCAAACCAGCAAAACGCAGCCAACAACAAGTCGATAGATAGAAAACTGTTAAATTGTTGCCAGTACTAACTGAACTAATTTTAAACTGTTACAGCAACACTGTTGAAATTTAAATTTTACTTCACAGCTGCAGATTGGCCATTGTTTCTGAGGTATAAATTACATTAATTATATTTTAATATTTATTCAATATTGTTGACTTCTGATTGAGATTTTAAAAATCTGTTCAAGAAGAAAAAATATAAATTTGTCTGTTCTATCTTTTAAAAACGCAGAGAGGAGTGGAGGAAAGGTGCTGAAGCATACAAAAAGAAAGAAAAGGGACGAAATGTTGTAATCTCACGAAAATGTGCAAAAATGTGCAACAAATTGTGTTCATTTCGCTTCATTTCATCCTCCCAAATACATATATTGAAGTATTGGTATGAAAACAGCTATCTTTTTGGATAGGTGCCGCACCTCAATTTTTTTCCTAATAATAACAATTAAGTCTCGTAGACTGCGATGGGCAGTTCGTGTGGCGTGAATGGGGAATGAAAAAGGGACATGGAAACTTATTGTGGGAAAACAAGAGGGAAAACTTCCAGTTGGTAGACGAAGAATAACATTAACCTAATTTGAGGGAATTAGACTACAGTATACAAGAGATGATTGGAAAACATTAGCTCAGGATAGGGAAGTATGGATATTTTATGACCGCGCGGCCGTGAACCTACTGGTTCAATAGAGCCAGTGAGTTATGCTAAATATTTCAGTCATCAATATCGAGGATATAAGTAAAACTACAGATATAAAATGAGTAAAAGTTAAGATTTTCAACCGAACTTACGTACAGAAACTATTAGCTGCAACAGTTTGCAATTTCTTTGCCATACAGAACAAGTAGAGAGATTTCTATTTTCCAACACGACCATTGTATGTTAAACTTTGTCACTGAAATCTGCATAGTTATGTGAAAATAATTGTGCAAATAACTAAAAAAAATATATCAAGACGTAATAACATCTTTCACTACAGACAACGAAACTAATCTCAATAAAGTTCAGAAATATTTCGAAGAGTGGAAAGTATTCAATCATTTTGTCCTTTTTTTACTGAAATATTAATATAAAAGTAATTGGATATTTTACAATAAGAAAAGCAAATACTATAATGTTAAAAATGTTTTTTTTATTATTTTAAAAAAGGAAAATATTATGTCAGTATGTAGAACCTTTACGAGTACAAAAATTGAATTATTAGATGTAAATGTTACAAAGAATATGATAATTTTTAATAGTTTAGAGTGTGATTGAAAAAAATACATTCGTAAAAGAGGATAAATTTAAAGGTTAATTTTCAATCAATGATGAAACAAACGCAACTCAAAACATGTAAATTCTTATTAGAACCAAGAATAATATTACTATCCAATCACATCTCACCTTAAATACCATATTTAATAATTATTTTAAAAACTAGAAATTCAGTGCGAAGGATACAAAAAATAAAATAAAGTAAAATTCCCACTGCAAAATGTAATGTCTGGAGTTGGGATATTTTCATATTGGGTGATTGATTTATAAATCGGTACCGGTACGGCATATTAAGGTAATACATAAACAAATAGTAGGTATGTCTTGCATTTTGTTTTGCACTTTGGCCCATTTTTCATCACTCGTTTTACTTAGACAAATAGAAGCGTCACACTACAACAATTGAATTTGTATCGTCAAAGGATAATGCCAATCCAGCAATCCTATAACATACTCGTGGCATTCCAGACCAGAATATCAATCGTACTGCATTTCTCCAGCCCGATGAAAATCACAGTCTCACACACCCTATTCTGCAACAAGGGAACTTGTCGATCCATGTATATTTGCTATATTTTCTCCTTTCCAGATAACAATTAAAATACATGAGTGTGAGATCAGAAATAAATAGGCTAAAACACAGGTCGATGATAACAATGGTGGTGGTGATTTTGATTATGGTAATAATAAATAGTTTTTTGTACTTAATTGTACAGTGGCTGACCTTTTTTGTTTCAGTACGATCATTTACACTAGTTCTCAACACACTATATTATAGTACATCGACTACTGCTATTGGAGATGTGGTTTCGGATATAAAAGTTCACCGATTATTACGGATATTGAATCCGCAAAGTTTGAGACATTTGCGATAGAGTTACTCTGAGCTAAGATACAAAAATTATCTGTAAAATATAGCATTGGGATAACTTTATAAAATCCTTAGAACGCGATTTACAGGATCACAAAGACAGGAATTTAATATATTCAAAAAATTACACATTGAAATAAAAGACATACTTAATGTTAATCTGATACCAGAACAAGATTGGATTACTCATTTCAAAAATCTATGGTCAGAATCTAATACTCAAATAAAAAATAATAATTTGGATCTTACTTTTGAAAATTAAATAGAAGAACCAGACATAACAATGGACGAACTGGAAGAAGCTTTAAAGAAGGCCAAGAACAGGAAAAGTCCAGGTTAAGATAATTTAAATTTAGAACATTTTAAATATGGAGGAACTGCCTTGAAAGAGAAACTATTAGAACTTTTTAGCAATATTTGGTATTGTTTTAAAATTCCAATGTACTAGAAAACAGATATAGTAATTTATTACATAAAAAAGGACAGAAAAACGAATGTGATAACTAGAGACCGGATATTAAGGAAAATGCCTATAGTTACATATTATAGATATTGTAAAAGTGACTTCATATAAGTTCATACCAAACGACCCTAGAGTTGTTTTCCATTAAGTTAATTTTGCCTATAAATGCCTATTTGAGCTTATATTGCCTATAAATGCCTATTTGATTTTTTTTCTCGAAATTAACTTAGCATTTCAATGAAATCCTGTTAGGTAAATATTGTATTTTCCCACTTCATACATTCCCGTTAAGCGAAATAGCCCTAACCTATTTCCCATTGAATTATGCTCCAGCTCTAAGGCTTGAAGAAAAGTTCTTTGCTTCTTTTTAATACAAACATTGCTGAGTGATAAAGAGGGTAGATGGCTCAAGCTTTCTTTCTCTGTCTCACACCTGGTGCTGAAGCCGGCAATATTATTTTAATGTTGTTAATACTGAATCCAGTCTGCAGTTCTCATTCACAGACAGGTGATTCAAAGACAAAGTGGAGTTGCAATTTTTTTTTTTTTTTTTTTGCCTTTAGAACAGTTATTTTAAGATACCTAAAGAGCGAACAACAGTAAAATACAAAGTGACTAATTTCGTGAAAGAATTTGGCACGGAAATATTCTCAAGTGACGGTTCTGCTCTTTGTAAAAAGGCGAAACAAATTCCAGAAGCATCTCTGATATCTTCGCATGCTATTAATTGCATAAAATGTTTATATTCTTAACGTAACATTGTAAAAAGTTATGTTATTGTCCATTTTTGTAAGAGCCTATTTTGAATTTTTAGTGCCTATATTAATGATTTTAGTGCCTGTTTGCTTGCCTATTTTGAATTTTTTAAGTGCCTAACATCCGGACTCTAGTGATAACTACCGAGGCATTACCTTACTTCCAACTACATCTAAATTATATGTCAACATAATTGAAAATAAATTATCAGTAAGTTGTGAAACATTTTTGGAAGAAGAACAATGTGGATTTAGAAAGGGGAGGAGCACTATAAATTCAATATTTACTCTGCAAGAAATCATGGAAAACATACAAAACGGAACACAAAATATACTTTTGTCACAAAATGATGTTTCTCCCGTCAGTTCTTCAATCTGACCTTGGATTTCATTCGCACTCAACACGGCGTACGTTTTGCTGTTTACATGCCACATTTTATTGGTTAGGATTTGTCCTGTCCTACAATAAGATGTAGCGTGTAAAAGTGAATTTTTAAAATAATTGATATAATTACGGCACCTTCCATGTTTTCTCATAACCACATAGATGTGTCGGATGGTCCCTTGAAACTTTCTCTAGGGGGTAGGATTTGTTTGATTTTACAAAAAAATTGGCGTTCCTTGTTTTCTTTCTTGATCAAATTCTAAGACATGCTCTTACCCCGTATTGCTCTGTAACAATAACGGAAAGTAATTTAATTTCTGCCAATTCATTTTTCTGCATTTTATCAAAAATATGAATTAAGTGAAAACAAATCACCTCATTGGTTAAATAAACGTTTCATCTAATTTTTAACAATTTTATTTTAATTTTCATAAAAAATATTGCACTTGATCAAAAGGACACATATTACTTTAGTTTTACACATATTTAAGCTTCCTTTTCAAGTAAATAGATACAGTATGCCATAAAGAGCCAGCGTGACCATGTTCGATTCCCGTTAATAAAATATTTGGTTATTGTTTAAAACATGTGACGCAACTATTTTAATTCCTTCATAAACTCCTGTCAAAATTGTATTCTTAGGGTTCCATTTTTCAAATTATTTCCCACCATTTACAATGATTTTTACCTTTTTCTAACGATTATTTCAATATATTTTTCTATGAAATTTAACTACATACGTAGCATTAAGACGAGGCAGACATATTGATTTTAACGAATATTATAAGCAAAAACAAATTCATCTTCCAGTGCAGCCAACATAGAGTATGCACTAATTAACTGTACACATATACCACAGAATTTCAGTACTATTTATTTTTTTTGGCGTTACATTTTTTCACAGGTTAGAGTGCTTAAATTGCGTTAGGTTAGCTTTTAGGTTGATCTATCGCAGGTTAGAGTACTTAAAATGCATTAGGTTAGCTTTTAGGTTCGTTAAATATTGTGTATATGTTGGCTGCATTCCATGATTTTATGGTTTCGTGTTTGTTGATTCATGCACATGGTGTTTGATTGGAACTTATAACAATTTTTTCGCGTCACATGTTGTAAAGAATCCCCTAATTTTTCTGGTTAAAGTTTCCTTAGAACTTTTCCTTACCTGTAAAATACACTTTAATGCTAGTAATCCCCCACACCACATATATCCATGATCCATAGTAATTCTGCCCGAGGACAGGTCTTTCACTGCATTCATAGCATTTTCATGCCATGCATTGCAGCTTTACTAGGGAATTATAAGTGTGATAGCTTCATCCGGTGAAGGATGATGATGATAAGGATGAAAATGATGGCTGGATGATTTTCGGGGACTGTTGGACCCTAAGCTTCCTAAAATTTGTCTTACAGGTGAGGTAAAATCCCGAAAAACCTCACCCAAGAGCCTGTCCCGACCGGGTACCGAACCCGGGCACGCTGCGTGACAAGACAGTACACTACCTCAAGACCATAGCGGTGGATATATATTTTTTTAAGCCCATGTTTTTTCTCTTTACAGAGATTTAGGGGCTCTCCCCCTATAGGGAAAAATTTGAACCATAATAATTTACTTACACTTGTTTTCGTATAGATGTCATTTTGAGTGGTCCGTGGTCAGCGCACCGCCTCACACTGACATCTAGGAAACCAAGGTAGTACTAGGACGGGAAAATTCGGCAAATTTTGCTTAGAGGCCTTTTCATTCAGGCTTAAGGATTTTTTACGAGCCTGAAAATCTTCAGACTGGGGACCCACGGCTTAAAGTCCCTCCCGGAGGACTTGCACCTTGGATTTTTCCGTCCTAAAAAATCCATCGACCCCGGACGGGTTTGAACCCGCGAAACTCGGGACCAGAGGCAAGGAGCATAACCACTAGTCCACCGCGGTCGACTCGCGGTGGATATACATATATATATATATATGTATATATAATTACTATTATCATGACCGTCTTGTTTAGTAGGCTATATATATATATTGTGTGAATGTCGATCTTTGTCTTAAGTCTTGGTATTGTCTCGGAGGTGGCTTAGCTTCAGCATTGAACTGATCAGGGCATGTCTTTTCGCGGGCTAATTATATGTACTGTATTTAATGCAGAGTTAAAAATCTCCCGGCACTTTGTGTGTATGTAAGGCTCAAGGAACTTGGAGAAAGTAAAAGTTTCTACTAATGGAGAGGTTAAATTAACGAAGAAAGAGAAAAACAGAGGACAAAATACGTAATTTATTGAATTGTTATTAATTATATCATATAGGCCAACTTTATCAAATACAAACAACTTTAATTTATTTCTCCCTTCTACTTATTTTTCAACTTCACCTTGGCAATTTGTTGTGTCGTTTTTATTGACCTCGATTCAATTGTATTACTTGTAATAATAAATATTGTTTACAACTAAAACATTGATTCTGTGTATTTACTAGTTTGATATCGCCATGATCTGTATAGAAGAAATTGCGTGTATTTGTTCAGAGTTGTTTCAGTCCATACATGGTCAAGACTTGTGTCTCAAGGTTACACCGCAGGAATATATGTAAGTGTGATCTTATAAATATATCATATCAACAGAATTATTCCAAATTCTGCATTCTCTCTCTCGGGCGCTTCGTGAACTTGGTTCTTCAGATCATTTATTATTATTGACTTCTCCATTGTCCACTATATAAGTCAATTTATTATAGACTGCAATATACAATTTATTATATCATAAGAGCTCAGTAATTATTATTAGAACAAAAACACTGACTTGCTAACATGACAAACTGTAATGTGATTTTCCTAATCTTTAATACAGCTGGAAATAATGAGAACCCCACATTTTTAGTGTAAATAATGTCGTTTCGGTATGCGCATGGCTAGCGCGCACGGTGCCCTAACCGGGATCCCAGGTTTGCTTTCTAGAGGGGTATTTCTAGTGGGTCATATCGGGATTTTTTGGGGTTTTGACACCGTTCTCCCGTTTCTCGAATTTCATCCCACCATCACACTCCATTCCCCCTTCATGGCATTTCATTCACTTCATATCATATTTCATCTCATCTAATGTTAGGAAAAATAGGTTGGCACCGACTAGTGTTAAAAATATGTGGTAGCGGGGATCTAGTGGGGTTCACCAAGGTACTGTTTCATAAATCCGAGCCTCAATAATTAAAACAAGGGTCGAAGGGGCCAACAGGAATATCGGAGTCTCCCCTTGCGGCCACAGACCCAACTCAAAAATGGCGGTATGGGTGATGGGAGTATAACTAAGGTGTGTCGGATACGAAAGACGACCAACAACTTACATAACACCGTAGATTCGACTTCCATTCTACTTATTCATAATATACTGGGATAGCGCAATAGATATTTCAGTTCGCGGGCTCAGGGCAATCTAAGGATATAAATAATTATTTATGGTAAACATAATCAACATAACATACTTTATAACTTTGGGTCCTAAATGTACGGCTTTCCATAAAAAAACTAACTCACTGGCACTATCTAACTCTTAGGTTCATGGTCGCGCGGACATAAGTTCTCCATACATCCCTAATCTGAGCTTATGTTTTCCAATCATTCCCTGTATAATATACTTCACTCAAATCATGGTTAATGTTATTCTCTCACCTCATTCTTGGTCTACCAACTGGGCGTTTTCCCTTTGGTTTTCCTACAAGAAGCTTCCATGCATGTCTCTCATTCCCCATCCGTGCAATACAATATTCTGCCCATCGCAGTCTACGTACATAACTGTCCATATATCTGACTTCCTATAAAGTCTATATCTCTCTTTGGTCGAAAATGTTTCGTAAGAATTTTATTCTCAAATACTCGTAATCTCATTTCCTCCCTTAAACCAGGAGTCCATGTTTCGCATCCATATAATATAACTCGTAGAATAACAGTTTTATATATTTTCAGTTTAACGTGTATTGAAAAGAGTTGGGACAAGAGTCTCTGTAGTGCATAATAGCACGCATTTACAGAATTCAGCCCATGTTTAATTTCTTTGTGCGTCTCATTCCTATTTATATTATTGTTCTTAGGTATTTGAATTCAGCCACTTCTTCAAAATTTTCCTCTTTTGTCATTAGCTGTCCATTTCCATTATGTAATATATTTCTATGTCTGATCATATATTTAGTTTTATTGATATTTACTTCCAGTCCCAATTTTTAGTGTTACTCAATAGACTGTGCATGTTGACCCTTAGTATCTCATTACTATCGTCCAATAATACTATATCATCAGCATAAACCAGCAGCTTATTAATATCATTGAGTTGTAGGTCTTCCTCATCCTCTAAAAAATTGATGGCATGCTCTAGTATACAAAATTAAATAGTAGAGGAGATAGTGCATCTCCTTGCTTTAACCCATTGTGAATTTTAAGGGTATCGGAAAACTGTTTGTCTACAAGCACCCTATGATTTTCCATACAGAAATGTATTGATGGCTTCATTTAGAGTTGTGAATAATGACTCCATTATCACACTGTAAACAGGAGGTGCGATTTGTGGCGCAAGTGGTTAGACACTCACCCTCCATCTCCGAGTCCTGAGTTCATCTCTCGGGGTTTTCCCCGTTTTCTCCCGTAAAAAAGTCACCCACTTACATAATCATGTCCATTTTGTTCCATTTAATTTCATGTTCTCCATGATGGTGTGATCGGCCAGGTCAGCCGGCATCTTCGTACATTACAGATCTTCAATAATAGAGCCTTCAACACATCTCGTCTCTCGACGTTAGACGCTATTTACGTAGGAGATGTGGCTTTGAACAACTTTTCCTTCGGATCAAATTAGGTCATAATATATAGATTACATCGTAAGTCTTAGAGAAATTTGAATTAAAAAAAATATGTAGAAAAAAGTCAAATTAAATAAATATGTGTATTAATTTTATGAAAAAAGAATCGATAACATTGCAACCGCGCCTTGCATATCGATAGGAAATATGACAGTAAAAAGAAAATTACACAAATTCGTGTCTCTTGTGTACTATGTGAGAAAATAGGACGTCATTACAAATAAATACGCTAATAACTTCTTTACAAAATAATGTTTCTTGAGAAAACGTTACATTACGTCATAATGGCTGTAAGTTATTATTATAAGACATATATACACTCACTGTATTGTCCGAGTTAATAAATCTAAGAGATTGAAATGGTGAAAATACAGGGAATGATTGGAAAATATTAGCTTAGTATAGGAATGTTAGGAGAACTTTTGTTCGTGCGACGACGATCCTCCGGATGTGATATGATCAGTAAGTTATTAATTTATTAGTACCTGCTACTTATAAGCGGTTAGGTAGATGAAGATTGGTAGTATTTATACATGTTTATTACACTTTATACCAAGGGTCTCTTTATGGCGACTTTTGTTACGCTGTGCGTCTTTAAACTTCGAACTCCTTAGCTCAATGGAAATCAACACTTTTAAAATTCAGATTAAAGCACCGTTGAAGTTATGTAATAAGATATTACATATAACATTGATACCTGGTAAGTCAGTCGTCTTCAACTAAAGATATTTAATAATTTATTTGAGGACGACTGACTTACCAGGTACCAATTTTATATTTAACATCTCAATGGAAATATCAAAATACCTTACATATTTGGCATCGCAAATGTATAATTTTCTAGGAAAGAAAATACAGAGTTTTATTGGTTATATTTATTTATTATTTTATAATAGTAATAATCTGTTACCATCGGAGGAAATTCAGAAGACCTAGAAATAAATAATATGGTAATTAAATGTGTTGAAACATGTAAATATCTTGGTTCTATAGATAGATAAACCTGATACTTGTGAAAAATATATTATTAACAGAGTAAATTGTGCAAGGATGAAGATTAGAACCCTGAATGATCTTTTATGGAAAAGGAATCTGATCAGAAAAAAAATATTATACTAACAATAATAGAAAGTATACTTACATATGGGTCAGAAAGCTGGACAATAAATTAAATGATGCAGAAAAGAGTCTTGGCGGCAGAAATGGATGGATTACGGAGAAGTATGAGAATATCCAGGGTACATCATATTAGAAATAAATATATTATACAAGAAATGGATGCACAAGAGACTGTTATCGATAGGATAACAAAGAGAGATTTGCAGTGGTATGGACATGTACAACGGATGTCGGAAGAACAGTGGCCTATATGGGTGTTAGACTGGATGGTACCAAGCCGAATGAAGAGGGGGAGAAGCAGAAGAACTTAGTATGAGGGAATACATGATGACATGATGAAGAAGGTACATACTGATACAGAAAATATTTCGAAATTGCTTGAAAAATGCGAAGACCCTACAAGACACGGATATCAATTCAGACAATGTCTTAATAATAGGCGAAGTATATATATATATATATATATATCTCTGCCTGAAGAAGATAAGAGGAAGATGGGAAACAAAGAAATTTTACTTACAGAAACTTAAAACTTAAGCGGAAATGAAAAATTCGAAGAAGATTTTCAAGAGAAAGCATTTAACTTAAAAATCCCATCCGGCAATAACAACAAATATTGGAGCAATTTGAAAAGTTCTGTACAGACAGTTAAAGAGAAAACAATAGGATACAAAGAGAGCAAAAATATTAAGTAACCTTGGGTCATAGAAAAAATGTTGGACAAGATGGAAGAAAGAAGAAAATGGAAAAATATCAATACAGAAAAAGCCAAAAGGAACTACAGGAAACTAAACAACGAACTTATAAGAGGAACGGATAAGACAAAGGAATAATTGATTAAACAGAAATGTGAAGAACTAGAGAATCTGGAGAGGAAAGAAAAATATGTTCTAATATACCAGGAATTTAAATGCTTGGACTATGGAAAGTAGAGTAGGGAATCTACGTGGTTGATTGAGAACAAAAATAACGAAGAAATAACAAACAAGGAATTTTGAATACATGGGAGAAAAATGTAGAAGAGCTATATGAGACAAGAAATCGTCCGGCTAATTTGGATATAGATAATGAAGAAGACGTATCAGAAGATGAAAAAGGATTTTCAATTCTGAAGGAATAAGTTGAACTAGCAATTAAAGAAATGAAAAGTAGGAAAGAACAGTAATAGATGGAATACCCATTGAATTGGTTAAATGCTTGAGTGAAGGAAAGAAGGAAATTCTGTTTTTATGCAACAAAATATATAAAGAAGGTAAATGGCCCGAAGAATTGACTGAGACAGTGTTAATATCAATACCGAAGAAAAGTAATGCGAAGAAACGTAAGGAGTTGAGGAATATCAGCTGATATCACACTCTGCAAAGATTCTCCTGCGAATACTGAATCGACGTTTACGTTCTACGATCGAAAGCAAATTGGAAGAAGAACAGTTTGGCCTCAGAAAAGGGTAGGGAGAGGTACAATTGGATTAAATGAACAACAGGATAAAATAAAATATACATATATAGAAGAAGATAAAGAAGTTTATGCAATACTTGTTGACCTGGAAAAGGCCTTTGACAGAGTAGTTTGGAATAAACTCATGAAAATCTTGAAGAAAATTTGCGTAAACTGGAAGGAGAGGTGACTCACTAATAATATTTATACTCGTATGAAACAGCGAAAAAAGGTGAAGATAGTACAAGAAATGTCAGAGGGAAGATAAATTGGAAGGGGGGTACGGCAAGGATGTCCTTTATCATTACTCTTTTCAACATCTACTTGGAATACCTAATGAAGAACTGCTTAAGGAATGTGGAGGCGTAAACATGGGAAGAATAAAAATTAAGTGCATAAGAATAGCTGATGATGTGGCTTTGCTAGCAGATGATGCAATGCCACTGGTGAACAAGCTGATGGAGCTAAATGACAGATGCGAGGATTATGGTAGGAAGATAAATATAAATAAGTCGAAGGTCATGATTATAGGAAGGAAACCAAGGAAGATAAACATGAGGGTTAAAGATGAGGCCATTGAGCAAATGGAGAGCTTCAAATACTTGGGTTGTACTATCAGTAGTAACATGAACTGCGGCCAAGAATTAAAGTTGAGGATAGCAAAGGCAAAAGAAGCTTTTAACAAGAAGAGAAGCATTTTCTGCGGACCTTTGGTAAAATAATTATTTTAAAAGGCTAGTGAAGTGCTTTCGTGGAGTGCAGCATTGTATGGAACAGAGACTTGGACATTACGACGGAATGAGGAAAATCAACTGGAAGCTTTTGAGTTGTGGATATGGAGAAGGATTGTGCTTATAAAATGGACAGACAAAATTAAAAATAAAGTTGTGCTGGACAGATTGTGTGAAGAAAGAACATTGCTGAAACTCTTAAAGAAGAGGAAAAGAAATTAGATTGGCCACTGGCTAAGAAGAAACTGCCTGCTGATGGATGTCCTAGAAGGAAGGTTGGAGGAAGAAAAAAAAGTCAGATGATAGACAATATCAAAATAAATAGTTTGTATGCGGATACAAAAAGGAAGGCTCTTTAACTACATAAAATGCTTTAGGACTTGATTGAATTTAATTCAGTTAATGGTTAAGTTATCGTTCAGTGCCGGATGCCGGACGAGCTTTAAGCAGACAGCATCGTAGTTCTTTATATTTATAATATATTATATATATATATATATATATATATATATGTATTTTTTCGAAGTTTTATTCTGTGTTTAATAATTTATAGGACTTAAAATGTATAATGTTACTCTTACACCTTAAAAAGAAAAATGAAAACGAGATGCCACGAGGCAGGCAGTTGTAGCAAAGTGTTATCCCTAGCACAGACTTATTTTTCAAGCATTTCTGTGCAACCAAGTTGTACTTCAGTAATTCATTCCACTACTGGATCCCATTAAGACAGGATAACGTAAAATTGAAACAAGTGAAATTGTGATCTCTAGCCCCTATAGATATTATTTACAAAATAATACAAATTTCGAAAAGAAGGAAAACTTAAAGAAAAATAAGATATATTCGAAAAATATGTTATCAAAAGGCAAATTTAGAAAAGAAAGAAAACCTAGAGGAAAATAATTTCTATTAGGAAAATCTGTATTCAAAAGCTCAAAAATGCAATATGATTTTCAAAATTCAAAATATTTGTTAAGTATCTTCATTTTGTGTGCAGAGACTTATAATGGAAACTGAAACCAATGTTCTAATTGTAAAATTCGGGCTCACTAAACTTGTGCTAATGTTCCAGAACATCACATAAGTATGAAGACGATTATTGTCAATCCCGAAAATTTTCCTGGTTCTGTACTCCATTTATTGAAATTCTAATATATGTGTTCATTTTTTTTCCTGGAATGTGAATTGAGATTAATAATGAAGAGTTTAAATTACAAATATTTGCTAACTGATAGGTTGAAAAAATGAATTAAGTTAAAATGTTAATTTGTCTTTCGCTTATATGAGAATGACCTAAGTGTCCGGAAGTACCCTACTTCCCCCATTTCGAATTCCGTCATTTTTTCAAACATCCTTCATTTTTTATCAAGTGTCCATTTTTAATAATGTATTTACGTGTTAAAAAATAACCTTGCAACAAGATATAAATAAACTTTTTCCTGCATCGAGTTAGAATTTTCAAAATGCGTTTTAAGTGAGATCTCAGATTTTATGAATGCTAAATAGGAGCTTTATATTCGTGATATAATCATATCATTTAATGCCTCGTACGTTTAACAAAGAATAGTGGAATTATATTTCCCGAAGGCGAAAGACAAAGTTACTTTGTATAAGTTCATGAATTAAAATTCATGAGCATTATGGCTATCCATTCAGAAATTTGACATTCCAAAAAAAGTCATGCCTTTAATTACAATTCAAAATGTTCGTCAGTTCATTTCCTGAAAGCAAGTAATAAAAGTTCAATAAAGCCGTTTAGAATAAGCTCTTCATAGCATTGACTGGTGATTACTACACTCGGGTTTAGTTCCTGGGTTCGCAGGTTCAACCTTCCGGTATCGATGGATTATTAAGGATATGAAAGCCCTGAGTGCAGCTTCCTTCGGAATGGAAGTAAAATCTTAGGTCCCTGGTCGTAGACGTACGGCACTAAAATATTCTCAAACCAATAATAAGAAGCCTCCGAGTAAAATTTGCCGTCCATTTCACGTCTATCAACTACGATTTTAATGATCTGAGTTGTAGACGTGCGTCATTAAATAAAATAGTAAAATTAAATTTTCACATTATTATTATTGTTATTATTATTATCTTCTTCTTCTTCTTCTTCTTGAAAGCCCATGTTTCCCTTAACAGAGATTTAGGAGCTCTCCCCTTACAGGGAAGAATTTGAATCATACTAATTTAGTTACACTTGTTTTCGTATAGATGTCATTTGAGTGGTTCATGGTCAGCGTTCCGCCTCATACTGACATCTAGAAAACCAAGGTAGTACTAGGACGAGAAAATTCGGTAAATTTTGCTTAGAGGCCTTTTCATTCAGGCTTAAGGATATTTTACGAGCCTGAAAATCTTCAGAGTCGGGACCCACGGCTTAAAGTCCCTCCCGAAGGGAGGACTTGCTCCTTGGATTTTTTCCATCCTAAAAAAATCCATTGACCTCAAATCAAGGCCAAACTTTTACTAAACAAGTTGTTACAGTCGTTTTGAAAATTCAAATTCGGGAGGTTGCTATTTCAAATTTTGTTTTTTGTTTTTTTTTTGTCAAGGCAAATCTTGGATTAGAATTCAATTATCATGATTTCACACTTTATTGAAAAAATCAGTGAATTTCCACAAGACACATTAATGCGTACACGGCAATACACGTAGCTTATATAGATTGCTGTTTACAGCCAAAGCTCCTAAGCATCAATGAATTAAAAGTTCAAGCGTCTCACAATAAAATTCAAATCAGAAAAATTAAACTTTTGTAATTAGTTAATACTTAGGATCAATTTCACCAACAGAGGTATTATGCCAGTTTTCCCCGTGTATAATGCATAGCTTAAACTGGCGCAATTATATAGTATATTGAGTGAAATAACTCAAGTTTTTATTAACATAGTTCGTGTGTAGGCCTATATTTGATCTTCCTTATTAGGCACTACAACTTCATTCAGTTGAATACTTTGTTCTCAACGATTTGTTTCCAACGCTTCCTATCACGAACATATCTATATAATTCAATTCTGTTTCTTCATTTTCTTCAAGTCTTGTAAAATATCTGCCTTGGTTTCTAGTTGTTAAATTTTTCCTTGGAAAAATTCTTTCATCACACATACTGTATTATGACCAAACCAATTTATAACTTGTGTACCATATTTAATTTTGGAAGAACTGTTATACGTTATAAGGAATATATGCAAACTTATGAAGCATTTAAAGATCAATAAATTACGGGAAAGTTCGTTGAGAGTACATTTATCTTTGGAGAATCTGGACCACGAGATTTATTTATTTTGACAATTAATCGCAAGTGGTTAGACACTCGCCCGATTTTGCGTCTCGGTAATTTCTCGTGGTGTTCGTCGCGAACAAATCGGAGTTAGGGAAAGTTTTTCATTGAGTTCTTCCGTTTTCCCCAGTCAATTAAAAACTTAATTCCATCTCTGTTCACACTCACATGATCCATTTGATTTCATTTCATCGGCCCCTGTGATGATGGAAGAAGCCTGGTCACTCGACATCCACTGATGTATCACAGACCTCCAATAATATGGTCTTCATTTCTTCACATTTCTCGACCTGGAATTACGCTGAACGCGAGCAAAATTTTACATGTTTAATGATTCATATAAATACCAAATTTTGTAAGATGTGACCCATATGTACCCAATATCGCCTACCATTACATTTTGTAGAAGCGTGCAGCTACCTGCTACAAACTTTCATAACTTTTAGGCAGTACAATTAACTGTTGAGTGCTCAGTTACAAGCAGTTTGTGGCACATGAATGAGCTTTAAACACATATCAGAATAATATTCATGCTCTCAGAATCATCACGTATGTTACATTCACGCTATTATTAAGTTTCAAGTATATTTAACGATTTTATTTTAAATAATATCCAGCGAGTAGTACAAATATCGGACAATACCCCCATATAAAATTTAATTCTTTAATTTAATTTGTACTCAGTAACGAAAAAGCCATATTACACAGTAGTGATGCTCCGAATATCGCCCACAACAATGAAGATATAAGAAAGAAACTAAATATTTTCAAACTTACAGACCGAATAATTAAATATAGGAACGACTGGAAAGAACATATTGATAGATTGCCAGAAGAAAGATTTCCAAAATTGTTGCTAAATTATAAACCGCACGGAAGGAGAAATGTTGGACGCCCTCACAGAAGATGGTCTGAACAATTCTAGCTTTCATGAAACCCGAACGAGCCAACAGACTTAATCCCTGGATGATGATTACGTTTTTCCTAATATCGCCAAATATGCCAAATTTGAGGCTTTCTTTTCAAACGATAGACTTAGTTCCGATGTATAACAAATGTTGAGAGTACACGAGAAGTATGACAATACAAACAAAAAGCAGAAACTTTTCTAACTTGTATCACGATGGTAATAGTGAACTCTTACCTATACCACACATTAATTACAATAAAATACTCCATACCATAGGAGTTTTTGCATTTCATATGGCTTTAATTAAGAAAGATTTCTTAGGATTATCATTCCTAGATAACGGCATGTGGAATCATGTCGAAACATCGGAATCAGAGGCCAGTGATCCTAGACGCGGAAAAAAAACTAGAAACCGTTCTAATTAATACTTATATCCGCGAAAATTGGCAATATAAATGCGTAGATGTATTTACAAAATATTAATATTAATAGTTAATTATATTGAGTCCAGCATTTTTACTTCTAACGATTGTACATATGATGGTTACAATTATAACCACTTTTCATAAAGAAATAAATAGTTTTAATTGAAAACTAAACTGTGTGTAACAAATTGAAGAGAAATGGCTGATTTATATTGAATATCCGTGACCATTAATTTTGACATCAATGATCTTGTAAGGACAAAAGAAATGTCACTGCACTATCTTGATGAATTTGCGAAATAAATGCACATAGGTGCAATCATACAAAAAAGTATAACATTTTGTCGATAGCAGCTGTGATTGGTTGGAATTTGTGATATTCTAAATAACGGATTTATGTCTAATGAGTTAAGTAAGAATTGGATTTAAAGCCAATGAAATGTAATACATGGGAATTAGATAAAATTATATAAAAACCTACCAAATCTTCATTAATATTGTGTAGGACCACCATAAGTCCTTTACACAACTGCAATTCTTCTTGAAATTGATTCAAACAACTTGTGAATGTATTCTATTGGAATATTGTACCATTTTTTTAAGGTTTTCTTTAGCTCTTTAAGAGAGGAAGGAGGTAAAAATATTGTCCTTATCCTAATTTAATTTCACATCATATTGCCTCAATAATATTCAGATTGAGTTCGCCATGATGCACGTCTGTTTTCTGCAAGCTATCTACACATGTATTTAATACACTAAAAGTGTGAGTAGGAGCAATCTCATCTTGAAATATGCCATTACGCGAGGGGAATAATATATATACCATTGAGTCTCTTTGTCGTCAATTTGGAAATAGCATCCACAGAATATCAGAATATTGCTGCTATATACCATTGAGTCTCTTTGTCATCAATTTGGAAATAGCATCTACAGAATATCAGAATATTGCTGCTACATTGAGTCTCTTTGTCATCAATTTGGAAATAGCATCCACAGAATATCAGAATATTGCTGCTACATACCATTGAGTCTCTTTGTCATCGATTTGGAAATAGCATCTATAGAATATCAGAATATTGCTGCTATATACCATTGAGCCTCTTTGTCATCAATTTGGAAACAGCATCTATAGAATATCAGAATATTGCTGCTCAATCATTATAGTCCCTTCACCATTTTTCTGTCTGAGTTGTAAGATTATTTTGGTGTTCTCCAAACACTACATCCTAGCAGTAGTAGGGGAAAGTGTAAATCTTGACAAGTCAGATCATATTATATTATTCCACGCACCATCAGTCCAGAACTTGTATTCATAACATCACTGTTTTCGCTTTATTGTTTTCATGTCTGTAATCAGTGGTTTAGATAATTGCTGCTCTGCCATAAATACCTAATTTGTGCAGCTCCTTCGTCATTGATTTGGTAGAAACTGATTTCCTTAAACACGTATTTCATTCTGCAGTCACTTTATAGAGAGTAGTTTTATGGTTCAGTGACACAATTGTCTTCAGAACTCTTGTGGTTCTTTCAATTAGTTCCTATTTTCGACCACGGTTCATTTTTTCAGAAGATGTATTACCTTTAGACAAGCATGATTTAGAAGCTGTGCACCTTAAAACACAAATTTGCAGTTTCAATCACTGTACCTCCAACTGACTGGACACCAACAATTTGATAAATGTTTTAAAAAAATCGCTCGGGTCAGATACCATAGGCCCGTTTCCACAACATCTATAGGAGATGATTTTGCTTTTGTAGTAGGTACAGTGACTAGGTTCAAAATAAACATCTGAAAGAAAATAATGTGTCTTTCAGCATCTACAGGTTAACTAACCACATGAAAAATAAATGTACTAGTTACTTTTTTAAAATTATTTTTCTCTTTCTTTCCTATCCGTAGTTTAACCTCTCCCTTTGTAGATAGGGCCTAATTTTACATGTCCCACGCCACACAGGCCTTACAGGGACACGAATTGTCAGAAAGGATTTTAAACTATAGATAAAATTAAAACTTTCTGACCTCACAAGGATATGTCAGGCCACTTCCAAGACAAAGAAAACGTTTAAGGCAAGACACGCCCAAATACATTCTTACTAAACAATGCGAATATGATAAGGTGATTAAGATGGCCAAATAGTGTTCGGGGACTTATTGGGACTTAAATTTTTCCCGATATTTTGTTAGAGGTGATGGAAACCCTTGAAAAAAATTAACATAGGAAACTTTTCCCGATCGGGGATCGAACCCGCACCCTCATCTGTATTATTTCTGGTTAAAGTTTTAAAAACTTAATAATAAATCGTATATTTATGATATGTATTGAAACAACGAGTTCTTGGGAATGAAGATCGCAGCTGCTGAGGTCACATCAATTAGAGGTACCAGGGAGACTGTATTACACTATCAAATTATCGATCCATCATGGAAATTAATTTGCATTATGTTGTCAAACATATGGAATACAACACCACATCAATTAGATAACCGTTGTCATCTTGGTACCCAGTTTCCCACATACGTCAGCGAGCGTCGGTAGGCCTAACATCTTTCCAAATCCCATTTTAAAATAATTCAGTGTAAAAAATGTTTACGTTCTGAGTCATATTTTATATCAGAGATATTAACTTACTTCCACTCTAATTGAGTATTCAGGTCTAACATCAAACACCCGACCATTTGCCTGTGTATCTTATGAAATAGACCTACGGAATAATTTTTTTATAATTTCTTCTTCTTCTTCGGCTTTTCCCCACTTATAGGTTTGCCGTCTTCAGTTTCCACTTATCTCTATCATTCCAATCTCCTTCATCCAAATTCCTATCATTCATTATAGTTCTGACATAAGTTTTCCATTTCCATCTTGGTCTGCCACGTTTATTTCTTCCAGGGGGTGACCATTGGTATACATTTTTGGCCATCTTTCATTTTCCATTCTTTGTACATGGCCATTTAAGAGTTTGATTTTCAGTCCCCTTAGCAATAGATGTGGTGACATTCATTTCTTTCCAAAGGAATTAATTTCTTATTTTATCCTGTCTTGTTTTTTTGAAGGCTTCTTCTAAGGCAATCAAATCCAACTGTTCTGATTTTATTCCTTTGTAATTCCGTGAAGACCAATTTTCACATCCATATGACGAAATATTCTGTATTATTCTCTTATAAATTTTCATTTTAGTTTCCTTTGTAATATTTTTGTTCCAAATTATTCCATGTAATGTCTTAGTTGCATTTTTTACCTTTTCAATTTTAGTTTTTATTACTCTTTCACATGTAACTATACATGTAATTATTGACCCAAGATATTTAAAAATTTTACCAATTTGCAATTATTGATAATTGCAAGTTAGATATATTCCAACTTAAATTCTAACCCCTTAAAGATAAAACTTTTCAAGAAATTTGAGGCCAACCGGAACCTTTATAGATATTATAGGAACATTTATTTTTTATCTTCCCTGTTTCGAGTATGAGGTCATCCACACCCTTTCCCAAATACATATATTCTGTTTTCTGTAAATTTATATTCAGTCCCCATTTTGTATATTCTTCCATTAGTTGATTTATCATATATCTCATATCATATTCTTCCCCTGCAAAAATTACTTGATCATCCGCAAACAACAATGAATGTAGTATTTTTTTATATTTTCTAAGATATATAACATTATTAGCGATGTCATTATATCGCTAATAAAATAGTATTTGGTGAAAAAAATGTGTTTACTTTAATACTTTTACCGTAATAGTCAAAAAAGTGGAATTAATTTCCATGATCATTCATTATTTAATAATATAAATCATTTCATAATTCATAATGTATTAAATGTACGTATGTAAATCTGTATGACGTAAAAATAAACCAACAAAAATGTGCCTTAGCAGTGCCTAAATTTATTGTTCTTAAGTACATTGCGATCCATATAAACCTGAACCATTTTAAGTGGCCATAAGTCTTGAACCAATAATAGGACACACGTGCAACTTTGGGAGAATATAATACACAATTGGGAGATTACATTACACACAATTGGGAGATTACACTACACTGTTTGCCTCTAAGAGCAAATGTTGGAAGTGTCCTCTACTAGCACCTATACATATTTGCACTCGTTTCACCATATTCTGTTGAAGTTCTACGTTGAGTATCCCTCGCCAATGTTGTTTATTTTGTCTCGAATGAATTCCTTGAGATCATAAATTGTCTGAGGCCTATTCTTGTACACTCTATTTTTAGATACCCCCCCACAAGAAAAAAAAAACCGGTGAGGTTAGGTCAGGGGATCTGGGGGGCCACAGACTTCTTGAGATTATTCGATTATCAAAAATCTGGTTACAAAGGCCATGGAGGCATTAGATGTATAGCATGTTGCTCCATCTTGCTGGAAATAACATTCTCTCAATTCGATATCATCCAGCTGCTCACAAACGTATTAAAGATACCCGTATAAACTTCAGTGTCTACAGTCGTATCAAAAAAAAAATGGGACCAACGATCTTGGAAGCTGATACCGCGCACCATACTCCAACATTGTTCATCATGCAGTGGTGTTTCGTGGATCAT
Organism: Diploptera punctata; assembly: GCA_030220185.1. Taxonomy (NCBI): domain Eukaryota; kingdom Metazoa; phylum Arthropoda; class Insecta; order Blattodea; family Blaberidae; genus Diploptera; species Diploptera punctata. Next base: position 210,751 of record JASPKZ010010694.1, read on the forward strand.
ATGGGGGTTTACAGCAGCCCACTATCTGGGTTTTTTGTGTGTTTATGCAGCCCGACAGATGAAACCATGCCTCATCTGTAAACCACTGTTACGAATACATAGATTATTTTAATTATTTCATATAAAAACAGCTGGTGAAATATAAAGCATTTAGACATATTATATTGCATGATAGAACTTAGACTTATGAAGGTACATTGAAGGACAAGGCTAATTGTAAAATCTCTGCTCGTAGAACTGCAGGAATGTCAGTACAGTTAGTTATAGCCTGTAGGTATTGGCAGTACAATAGTTAGGTATATAAAACTTTCGAAAATAGTTGAGTCTTGGTCTGTTGAAGCCAGCATGCTGATGGGTAAGTCTACATACCATTTTTCTTCAATTTTCTAGGATCTTTAGAATGAAATCTAGTACTTTTATTTGTAATAATAGTTTCAGAGTGTCAAACTATATTTCAACATGTAAGCTTTACTAGATAATTATTAGTAGGACCTGCGTAAATTAGGGTAGATTCGTAACCCCATCTCTCTCTCCCTCTCGAAATTCAGGAAAGTTAGAATGTAGGCTTTCTTAAATATAAGTTTAGATTAGTTATTTAGGGTTTTAATCACTTAAAGTTATTGTAATGATTTTATGCTAGAAATAAAATAGTTAAGTTAAGAATCGGATTATTTATATTTGAAGACACGTATACCTTTATAACTCATATTTCCACATACTACCGCTCGGCTAGTTTCATGGTAAGTAAAGCCCTAAACCGTAAAGAAACTCATGCTACCAAAAATGCCCAATTAATCCATGCTCCAAAGATCCTCTAAGCCCTAGGACAGCCTGCATTTCATAACAACCACGTTGTGGAGAGAATGTCTGGACGTGGAATAAGAAAATCCTAAAACCATCGACAATAACGGATTCGTTTTTCATAATCTGCTTCTTTCAGTTGTTGCACCATATGCACTCTGTATGGTCGTAATCCCGTTTTCTTCGCAGCACTTTGGCATACCGTATGCCAGTTATCTCCAGCTTTCTTGCTAGCGTTAAAATTGTTGCCTTTGTCGGAACATCTCGCACATTAAATTCCCTTCGAAATTCCCGTTGTGTTGTTACCAAGGAATTTGTCTTCCAATATGTTTTCACAATGAAAACACTCTCAAAGTGAGTACTGGATATTGCTGTTATGACTGCAAACTGAAGACTGTCTACAATGCCATGAAAATGCCCGTTATTTCCATCGAAATCAACAATTTAGTCCACAGATGACATTTATCGATTGTTGCCATGATTGATCGATTGTTGTCGATTCTCCCTGAGTCACTGAGATCATTAAAACAAATTTCACATTTCTACGAGCTTTCAGAGAGAAATTATGGCCTATTAAAATGGTTCAGGTTTATATGGATCGCACTGTATTTAGTATGCTCATTATTGTTCATAACAAAGTTCTATGTTTATACTTTATTATTTTTTAAAATATTTCGTGGTTTAATTATCATCTCTATATTATGTGTTATGGTTGAGTTAATTAAATTTATTTCGTTATTATTAATCACGATCGCCATCATACTCTTCTTTCCGATAAGTAGTAGGCCTAGTGGCCTGTTACGGTCTCCAAACAATTTTTGTGATGTTTTCCAATAGGTCTCTTTTCCTGGGTTATGGTGTAAAGTATCTGTCGGTGTATTCTGGTATGCTCAATATTCTTTTCACATGTTGAAACCAATCTTGTCTAAAATGTTGTAGGTATTGAACAATATGTGTTATTTTTAATTCGTCTGCAATGTCAATATTTTTCTTTTGACCCAGAAGGCGTTAGCCAGCAGTTTCTCGTAAAAATCTCATGTCATTGTTCATTTTGGAATCTATTGGTGCACGTTTCGCTGCCATAACTGAGAAATAAACATGCCAAAATTTATAGAATTTAAGTTTTTTCGCACTTATGACTGAAAAGAATTGGTTGATGATTCTCAATTATTTATTGTAAGTCCGGATGTTAATATCCATCTAAATTAACCGTAGTGAAGTTAAAGAAAATACATTTATGGTGTAATAAAATTATTATTATTATTGTTGTTATTATTATTATTTCTTTTTGATTGCGGACGAGCCCATGTAGGACTACGCAAAGTACTTAGAGGCGTTTCCTTTGAGTCCAAATTTCTTTCATTCTATTGCTATGAGCTTGCTTTCTATCATTTGTCCAAGTTTTTCCAGTTTTTTTCTTCGGTTTGTCCTCTTGGTCAACTTGCCACTTATTCACCTTAATTCTAAATATATCTCTGTTTGGGATATCTTCTTTAGTAATTCCTGCCAATTTTAAGTCCTTTTTGACTTCATCAATCCACTTCATAGTATCCACTGGAGTTTTACTTCTGTTTTCGTAGAATTCCATTATCTGTTTTGTAAACCTATTTGAGTTCAGTCGTTTAATATGGCCATACAATTTTAACCTTTGTTTTCTAATATCACTATGAATGTCTGTATATATTTTAATTTCCTTTTTACTTCTGAGTCTAAATGCTTCACCTATGACTTGTGGACCTAAAACTTTTCTTATAATTTTGCAATCTTTTTTCACTATATTTTCGGTATATTTTTTCCTGTTCAAAATTAATGTTTCTGCTCCATTGAGGCATTCTGGTTTAATTACAGTGTTATAGTGTCGATATTTTGTATGTAAAGATATGCATTTTTTATTATAAGTGTTGTGAGTAAGCCGAAATGCTGTTTCCATTTTTTGGCATCTACTTTCATTGGCTTTTTAGTTTCAATTCAATTTTTCCTGAATTATTATCACCAAGATATTTAAATTGTGAAACTCGTTTAATTTTTCCATATTTGGTTTCCAGGTATTTTGGTGCTTGTTTATTGCATGAAATATATTCCGTTTTTTTCAAAAGAAATCTGCAGACCTACTTACTCTGCAATGTCATTTAATAATTCAATCTGTTTTGTGCTATTAGAACGTCATATTATTATTATTATTATTATTATTATTATTATTATTATTATTTTTTATTAATGCAGACCTTACACCAAAGACTTAAGAAATTGTATGTTATATTTTTACTAAGTTACAACTACAATATAGGCTAATATATTTTATTGTAGTTTAATACTTGGCTTAATAATTTTTATCAGCTTTGTTAAACATTGTAATATTATGATCTACCTGTTTATCATCATCGTCACCACCATCATAACAGTATAATTAATAAAGATAATATTTATGATATATGGAGAGCTTACCTCCATGCGTCCATGAACTTTAGATTTGATAATACCAGTGTATTAGTTATTATTATTGAATATTATAATATTATTATTAATTATTATTTTCATTTTTCACAGTAGCCCTAGTAGTGCGTTCACTGTATTAAACGAAGTGTTTTATGCAATTTATATCATTTTAATATGTTCACGTTTTACAAGTCAATAATAAGCAAATTATAACTTGTATATAGGCTTACTATATCATTTTATATTGTATTTTGTGTATTTGTGCTGATTGAATGGAAGGGAATTGCTTTTGGTATTAACTCTGACAGTCTGGCAGAATAAATAAAACATTATTATTATTATTATTATTATTATTATTATTATTATTATTATTATTATTATTATTATTATTGGTATTGCCACGTACGACGAATGCAAGAAGAAATATTATCCAGGAAAGCATTGGAATAGTGTCCATCTGGAAGAAAAAGGGAAGTAAGATCTTGAAGCTCGTGGATGCAAGAAATAAGTACTGGAATGAGAACAAGAGGACTGGAGGACATGGAGTGGATGGCTATAGACGAGTGGAGAAATAAAATAAAACTTTAGGCACAGAAATATGTGTAAACATTAAAAATATATATACCGGGATAAATAAATAAATTATTATTGTTATTATTATTATTACTATTATTATTATTATTATTATTATTATTATTATTATTATTTGACATATGGTCATACATATCTTTCTAGAATTATTTTATGAATGCTTTAATAGCACTGATCAACATGATTTTTGTCTCATGAGTACCAATAGTTGTACTTAATGCAGTTTTTTTGTCGTGTTTTCAAATATGTATTCGGAATTTCTCCCTCACCACAGTTTTTTTAATTTCAATTTCAATTAATAGATTTAAATAATTATTTTTTTAATAAACGTTTCTTCGTCCTTTTGTCCATTGAGCGATGAGCACGGGGAACTTTTTCATTAGATTTCAGCTAGGGAACAGAGATATCAAGGCAAATGGAATCATAATATGCTGGCCGATTATTATTGGACCACCATCAAGAGGGATGCTCCTCAGGCAAAATATAGTAGAAAATTGTCATTTTTTACTTTCTAGGTGTTCGAATATTGTGTAGTTACGAATGTAGAAAATATTGAAGTGTTTCAAATTATAAAAACCTGTCTCCCGGAAACCTTGCGTGATGGAGATAAACCGATATCATATTTGAATTCAGGAGAAAAAATACTATCAGAATCACATATTTTTCTTTGCGAGAAAAAAAAGTTTATTTTTGTTGCTCAGTGTAGTTAACCGAAACCACACCGCGCATAGTATCTTTGGTTTCATCCAGTAGATTTTATGTTTCTATTACAAACATTTTTTTACTTGTTTTCTGTAGTTCATTAATTTAATTTTAGTTACATTATGAAATGATGATGTCCCCGTAGATGAATGTTTAAGATCATACTAAGAGCTAAGGGACGTGCTCTGGTTCGAGTACTCACGGGAAAAATAATAACTTTTCACGAAATTTTTGGGCAGATAAATTATGATAACTGTCGATAAATAGCTGTTTGTGAATACCAGTTATAACGGCTGCGGGCTTGACATGCAACCACATGTCGCTTTATTCTGACAGGATGAATGTCCGCTTTTGTCGTTTTCACACGTGAAATAAGTGCCAACACCCGGCCAGTATGACAAGGCTGTTTCACCACAGAGGACCTATTTTTATTGAATTTTAATTACAATGAAATTGATCCTAGTAATGAATTCTAACCCAAACAATTATTTTGTACTTTCAGGAAGACGAATGAAAAAAGATCAGTCAGATTTGTCATCCCCCAAACTTGAACTCAGGAAATATAGAACGAGTCTCAAACGTTTCCCTAAGTGCAAACTCGAATACGGGTAATTGCATATTAAATCGGAAAAAAGTGACAATTGAAGTCACAATATTAAAAGTTACATTTTCACAGTGAAACAGTATGACATTGCATATTATATCGGCCATAAAAGGTGATAATTGATGTCACAACTTTAAAAGTTTACTTTTTTGCAGTGCGATAGTATGGCATTGCATATTATATCAGCCAAAAAATGTGACAATTGATGTCACAACTTTAAAAGTTTACATTTCTACAGTGAAACGCTATGACATTGCATATTATATCGGCCAAAAAATGTGACAACTGATGTTACAACTTAAAAAAATAGATTTTTACAGTGAAACAGTAACACATTGCATATTAAATCGGCAAAAAACGTGAAAATTGAAGTCAAAACTTTAAAAAATTATATTTTTACAGTGAAACGATATGACATTCCATATTATATCAGCAAAAAAGTGACAATTGAAGCCACAACTTTAAAAGTTTACATTTTTACAGTGAAACAGTATGACATTGCATATTAAATCACCAAAAAAGTGACAACTGAAGCTACAACTTTAAAAGTTTACATTTTTACAGTGAAACAATATGGCAGTGCATAGTGAATCAGCAAAAAAGTGTCAATTGAAGCCACAACTTTAAAAGTTTACATTATTACCGTGAAACAATATAATGTAGCCGTACTGAATATTAGACTCACGTTTATTATTTTAATCACAGCTATTAAGTACTCAATCTTCTTGGGATTTTCACACAACCAACAATTTAAAAAAATTAAAGATATATTATTGTAGTGTATGTTCTACCAACTGATTGATATTTTTATTTCAATGACAAATAATATTGTAATTTAACACATATACTATTTAATTATTTATTTACTTGAGAATCTTGCAGATCAGTTTGTCTTCTATTCATTTTTTATTTATATAATTTTCCTTAAAACATTACCTTATCATAAGTATTTCTTTTTATTTACGAATTGTTGCATATACAATAGGTACTAAAAGTACTTCTTTATTCTTCTAAAAATGTTTAATATCTGATTATAGGCTATCACTACCATTAATCTCAAAATGGGTGTAAAACTTACAAAATTAATTAATTAATTAATTATGATACTTATATTTATTGATCACAAAGTAAAGTTACTGTTATGATTATATGTTATTTGAATAGTCCGAAAAAAAATTCAAAATACTGTACACTGAACTGTGACAGTGTATTTAAATGTAATTTTTAAGAAACAAATTTTAGTCTCGAAAAAACACTATACCTAAATATATAGTAAAACGTGATCCCACGTAGAAGGCTTAGAAGGCTCTAGGGGTAATAGGAGTTTAAGAGTTCCACCTTTCTAGACAATCGGCACTTGATGTCAGCAGGATTGTCAGCTCTGCGAACTAACGACCGCCTTTACCCCCAGAACAAGCGTCTGCTATTCGTTTCCGTTATTAGAACCTAAGTCGACTCCGCTGCCATGTTTGCGCTATAAGGTTTGGCTAAGTTTAAAAATCCTGACCCCACCAGGACTTGAAACCTCTACGTTCTGACTTGTAGCATTAACCAACTACGCTACAATATGACCCCATTAGGACACTAAAGGATAAATTGGCATATTTAAGGACACTATAATTTTATACAGACAATTCAGGTTCACAAAATAGGTACTATTGGATATCATAGGCCTATTAGCACAATTTAACTCTACAGGTTGAATAACTTTCCATGATACCCTAGATCATTAGCTTTTATTTCATCCTTAATAAAAAAAGGTACATGCAATCTAAATTTAAAATCAGATCTTCATTATTGTTGTTACTATTATTAATATTTTTTTTTATTTTTTACTTTTTTAATGCCCCAGGTTTATCTTTCGACATTCCTGGTTTCTCTCCTGGCATGGCGTACTTGTAACCCACTTCTGAGGTTGGGGTGCCTAGAAGGCGGGGTTACGTTGCCCCGATGATATAATGGGTGATGATGATGATGATAATGGTGCGCCAGGAGAGTCCCTAATCCTAAGCTTAACCTAAGATGAATATGAATGATGATGATTGCGATGGCCATATGATTTCGGGGACCGTTTGGGCCTTAAAGTTTTCCTGACATTTGTCTTACAGGCGAGGAAAAACCCCGATAAAAAACCTCACCCAGAAAAACTGTCCCGACCGGGGATCGAACCCGGGCCCGCTGCGTGACAAGGCAGCACGCTACCCCGAGACCACAGCGGTGGACTTTATTATTATTATTATTATTATTATTATTATTATTATTGTTATTGAAAGCACTAGACTGTATTATTACGGCGATAGCGAGGAGGTACTAAAGGCCAACAACATGGATATTCTATTGAAAAAACTCTAAGGAATTTGGACTGGAAATAAACTTCAATAAAACTAAAGAGGCCTATATATTCAAATATATAAATCCATTATATAATAAAAATGGACAGTTAATGACAACTGACGGAAATTTTGAAGAATCGGCTGAATTCAAATACCTATGGACAATAATTACAAACAGGATTACTGTATGGAGACGAAGAAATTAAACACAGGTTGAATTCTGAATATGAGTGCTCTTACGTATTTGCAGGTACTTTTGTCGTCCCAACTTCTCTCAAAAAACGTTAAACTGAAAATATACAAAACTGTTATTCTCTCATTTATATTATACGGATGTGAAACATGAATTGTTATTTTAAGGGAGGAGAAAAGATTACAAGTATTTGAGAATACCGTTCTTAGAACAAATTTTGGACCAAAGAGAGACGAAGACAGATGACTGGAGAAAACTTCTCAACAGTGAGCTACATGATCTTTATTATGTAATAATAATGGTTAAGTCGCATAGACTGCGGTGGGCACTACACGTGGTAAGAATATAGAATAAAAGAGGGGCATGGAAACTGTTTGCAGAAAAACCGACGAAAAGCGTTCAGTAAGTAGAGCAAGTACGAGATGGGAGAATTACATTAACCAAGATTTGAGGATGGTAAATTAGAGAAACATTGGCTCAGGATAGAAATGTTGAGAGAGCTTATATCCGAGGGGCATGAACCTATGGGTTCGATAGGGTTAGGAGTTAGTTAGACACATATTTCAAAGGAAAGTGGCGAAATTTATACATCAACCAACCTGAATACATAGCATAGCAAGAATGAATAATGGAAGGACTAACCTTACGTTCAGAATGAAGGATTAGATGACAAGTCTAATCCTTCAAGTGAGTCCGTCGATCTGGGTAGTCCCTAACTTGAATTTCTCCGACCGGGTTTTTAAGTATCCATATTGGTTCTGGGTGTGTATTCCGTCCTTGTGTGAAAAAGTAAAAAAAAAAAATTAAAATTGGCAAACAATGTAAAAACAAAAAGGGAAAATAGCAAAACTAGAAAAAAAGTAATTATTTTTACTATGTTCATCACAATCATAAATAGGAAAAAGGAATAGAGAGTAATTGGCAGCTGAACTCAGTATTATGGAGTAAAAACATCGTTTACAGAACAAAGAAATTCATATATAAGGCCATTTTTGAGAGTATTATAAGGATAAGTGAAATGGACCAAGCGAATAAGTTATTAACAGCAAAGATGGATTTCTGGAGTAGATCAGCTCGGAAGTCCAGATTAAAAAAAAAAATAGAAACGTTGAAATTAGGAAAATTATGAAAGTTCAAAGAAATGTGTAACAGACGATTAAGATGATATGGACATCTCAAGAGGATGACGTCTGATAGAATCCATAAGAAGATCTTAGAATGGGGAATAGTTGGGAAAAGAAGAACAGACAGACAAAAATAAGGTTGGTTGGATGGTTTGAGAAGAAATATGAGTAAACTAGGATTTACAGATGAGGATATTCAGGACCGCTACAATTGGGAAGGGGGCACGCCGTAGCCTAGTTGTTTAAGGCAATACGTTACAACATGGAATGTCGAGGGTTCGAGTTCCCGTTGGGCTAAGAATTTTTAAACACACACATTTTGTTGCGGCACCATGACCCTGGTGTCGACTCAGCCTCTACCTGTAATGAGGACCAGGCGCTTGTTTTGGAGATAAAGGCGACTGTCACGCAGGGCTGACAACCCGACTAACATAAAGTGCCGATTGCCTACAAGAAGTTGAAACATTAACCTCTTATTACCCCAGGGGTTACTTAAAAATGGAGGATAAATTACAAAATAAAAAATATTATTATTATCATCATCTTCATCATAATCATCATTACTACTACACATGTAATTGGTATCATATGGGATAACATATGTATAGAATTTTCAACCAGTTGGGAGTCTAGTTGAACTGAATTGTAAAAAGGAGTAAAACGTACGCTGGTGAAATGTTAGCAGCCATGTGAGGTATATGTCATTGTCACAGAGGTCAATCTGGTGAGAATATATGATGTGAGCCAATCAAGACAAGCCTCATGTTAAATTGATCTATAGTAGTGACATACTGTATTTATCTCTTATCTCGTGAGTTATGACAATTCAGAAATGGGAAATACCCATCAAAGTCACGTGCATGTCAGTCTGTGTAGAGTAATATTCATCTCATTGCGTAAGTACTTTAATTCATTTAGGATTATTTTTCATTGAATTAAAAATTTGTTCTAAGTTCCACCGCATTGGTTCGTCCTATCTGCCTCCTTATTAATATGTCTGGGTTTTATTTGATACATTTCAGGATTTGAAAATTAAGTTTATAATAATCAACACAAGATTGGCTTTGTGATAAACGGATAGCGTATTTGACCAGCATCCCAAGGCCCTTGGTTTGATTCTACGCTATATAATATATATTTTTTATTTAATTAAATAAAAATAAAACTTACAGTTATATGTGATTTTAATATTTATTAAAATATAATTTAGTTACAGCTGTTTGGGTACTTTGTACCTTCTTCAGACATGATAAAAAATTAATGAATTTTGTTATATTAGTACATAACAACTGTAACTATGCAACAACATTTTTTTTACAATCTCTATTATACATTTAAAAGAGATGATTCATTCAAATCTAGTTGGGAATTTAACAATTTATTACCACTTTTCAATTTATTTATTTATTTCTACAACTTCTAAAAGGCCCAATATCTTTCCTTTGTCACAAACATGTCAAATTTTAAAATTTGAATCAAAACAATGATCATATTGGAGTAGGTGGTTAGCATACTTTGAATTATCTAAATGTCTGTTATATGCTCTCACGTGTTCCTTTATATGATAAATAAAAAGTCTGCCATTTGCCCTATATAGATATTGTCACATGTGCCACACTTCAATTTATATACACCTGATAATTTTTCCTTTTTACTTTGGTTTTATTGTTTTTATTGTATTTTTTAAAGTTTTATTAGTTTTAAATGCCATATTAATGTTGAACTTTTTTTAAAGTATTTAGATATTTTATTGGAAAGTGGGCCTATGTATGACATTATGACATATTTATGTATATATATTTTTTGTTTAGGGGTCTAGAATGAGGTCCAGTCAGGAATTTTAGTGAAGTGATTAAAAAATAGATACATTTAAATTTTATCAGTGCTTTATAGATGAATATAACATATCTTTTTATATAAAAATGAGTGTGAATCTGTCTGCCCACTACGGTCTCAAAAACATCTTGACCGATTTTTTTAATAACTTTATTGCTAATTTAAATCTATCTTGAAAAGACAATAAGTAAATTTGTTAAAATACATAACTTGTTAGGAGAATACTGCCCATTGACAGCACTCCATTATACAACATTTTATGCAAAAATGAAAGGAAGTTCTAATATTTTATTTCTTTTTAGTCTTCTTATTTCTTGACTGTTGTCTAGAAGATTGATTGCAAGATGATTAGGATGAACTTCTAGTCGCCGCAGATATCGAGTGCTGTACTTTTCTATTTCTTCTTTTACAGTAGCTATTTTTAAATAATGATGAATGGTGGCGTTGTTTACATACCATGGAGCAGCAACAATAAAACGAAGGGTCTTAGACTGAAATCTCTGTAAAATTTCAATATTGGAATTGCTGGCAGTTCCCCATAATTGAATACAATAGGCTTGAGTATAGTTTTATATATTAGAAATTTATTTTCTAGACTCAGTTTTGATTTGTGACCTATGAGCCAATTAAAATTTTGATGTTTTTAGTTTTAATTCTGTACGTTTTTGTTGAATGTGTTTGTTCCATGTTAAACGACGATCAAGATGTATTCCCAAATACTTGACGGAATCATCTGTTGGAAGAGTTTTATTATTTAATGTTACAGTAGGACAGTTGCCAGTTCTTGTTCCAAATGTAATATGAATAGATTTATTTTCACTAGTTCGTATACGCCATGTAGTTAACCATTCTTCTGTCTTATTAAGTTGTTGCTGGAGGTGTTCAGATGCTTGCCTAGCATCTTCATGTGAATAGAGCATGGCAGTATCATCAGCAAATGTAGCTACAAGTACTCCATTTATTTGTGGAAAATCAGCTGATCTTGACCGATTTGAATGTTTTTTTAATCGTTAAGAAAAATGTTCTGGAACAATTAACGTATATACCATATTAACATACGTACTAGCCTATAGGGTCGGACCTAAAAAAAATGGGAGGGGAGATTTTTGGACGCTTAAATGGCTTAATCTACCTGTACTAAACAAATACACAAAGTTAATGTTCATATAATTGAATATCTAAAAAAAGAAATTCTACAAAAAAAAGTCCGCGATACCATATGTCTGTCTTTTACGGATAATTCACAATAACCTTTTTCTTTCAGCTCATTGATGGGAAGAATATCGGGATAATTAGATTCCCGGGCAACACCGGATTCTCTATCATAAGAGACTACGGAACATCACTCGTAATTCAATAGTCCGTTAATACTTTAATAGCCCCAATTTTTAACTGAAATCAAACTTGGCATATAGAAATTAATTAAAAACTCGGGATAAGTAGATTCCCGGAGAACGCCGGGCAATCAGAGATGTATAGCTTATTGTTTTATAAAGTGTTACATGACTTTAGGCGGCAGGCCTGTAGAATCTTATTTTCTTCTCCTGATTTCACTACTTTCCATTTTAAGGTATTAATTTACATTATCTTTCTTTTTCATACTACACTAACAGTTCTCTTTCAATTTCAATCAATTTGTATAGACTATTTAACTCATACCACAAACGGGAGTCAATGACCAATCACATTTCAATGACTTTCTATTTACAACCAATCACAGTCGTGTTTCGCCTAAAATTTACCAACTAAAGTTTATCACAGTAAAGACAGCACCTCCTTTTTAACATTCTGAATAGGTCATAAGCATTATTTTGCAGTGACTGACTCTCCAAGAAATACGGCTACGAGATTTCATATATAGTGCATGAATGTCAACAGAAATCGAATGCGAGAGATAATATAAAAATATTTGTAACAATTGATTATACCACAAAAAAAAAAGATACCAGTGTTTGCACTTTCTTAAACGAATTATTTTCCAGAAAATAACGTTGCAGAAAAATATAATTGACATGTTTACATCATAGGACATCAAAAATTAATTAATTTCTCCACTAGGTTGCATTCTTACAAAATTGCGATCCTTTGGCAATAAATAAAAAAATCTGGTTGCAGTGAGAACAAAAGAAGCAAATGAAGCGTGCCAATCGTTTCGCATTTGTTTTCAAAGATCACCGTTTACATTAAATATATAAATATTTTAAAATAACTATATTTAAATAATTATTTGTGAGTAAACAGCTTAATTTTATTCGTTAAATAATCCTAACAAATGCCACTCTTGATTTCCAAATTCTCTAGATAAATTGGAAATCACTCGTGGCATTACTTATGATAAATATTTACTTCAATAGGAAATATTTAAATTAAAGTAGAAGTGATAGTATAGTATGAAAAAGAGAGATAATGTAAGTTTATAATAATAATAATAATAATAATAATAATAATAATAATAATAATAAGTTAATAATAATTCCATGGCGCGACAGGCCTAAAAGGCCCTTAAGCCTACCAGCCGGCTGCTGGCCTCAAATACACATGTGTCAATCACAGAGGTAGATGATCATCTAGTCAGTGTATGGGTGACATGTGGTCAGCATGTCGAGTCCGCCAGCCGATATAGTTGGTTTTCTCAACCTGGAACCGCTAGTTATTGTAGCTACCCAAATGCCTCACGATGCTAGATGGGCACCGGTCCCTTACTCGCCGAAATACCATGAGAAATTTTCTTCCCCATGGAGACTCGAACCAACGCAAATCCCGTAGTTCTGCGCCAAGGCTTCCTGCCTTAACCACTCGGCTACGGAGCGGAACATATAAATTAATATCTTAAAATGAAATGTAGTGAAATCAGGATAAGAAAAGAGAAATAGAGATTGAGGATTTAATCGTTCTAATATGATTCCCTGTATTATATTCGGTTATTTATTATTTAAATAGTGCATTTTTAACTAATGCTCATTAACAACTCCGGAATTAGATTCGCAATACAAATCTGGGCATGAAAAATCCGACACATTTTATCTCAGAGGTCTCTTTTTTTTCAGAGCGAAGCAACTTTTACGTGCCGTAAATCTATTTCACGGAACCTTCAGAAGGAAGACACTGAATATTTTTTTTCGCCCTTAAAAATACATTAACCAATACTGTAATTGAATCCATGAACCTCGGAAACAGTGGCGAGCATATTTACCGCTATTCCACCAGAACCTACGTAATAAATTCCGCTTGCCAGTGGCAGCAACCAATTTAGACAGCCGAGTTTCTTCGGAGCTGTCGTGAAATGGGTTAACTGTGTAACCGAGTTTCTTCGGAGCTGTCGTGAAGTGGGTTAACTGTATAACCTAGTTTCTTCGGAGCTGTCGTGAAGTGGGTTAACTGTGTAGCCGAGTTTCTTCGGAGCTGTCGTGAAGTGGGTTAACTGTATAGCCGAGTTTCTTCGGAGCTGTCGTGAAGTGGGTTAACTGTGTAGCCGAGTTTCTTCGGAGCTGTCGTGAAGTGGGTTAACTGTGTTGCCGAGTTTCTTCGGAGCTGTTGTGAAGTGGGTTAACTGTGTAGCCGAGTTTCTTCGGAGCTGTCGTGAAGTGGGTTAACTGTGAAGCAGAGATTCTTCGGAGCTGTCGTGAAGTGGGTTAACTGTGTAGCCGAGTTTCTTCGGAGCTGTCGTGAAGTGGGTTAACTGTGTAGCCGAGTTTCTTCGGAGCTGTCGTGAAGTGAGTTAACTGTGTAACCGAATTTCTTCGGAGCTGTCGTGAAGTGGGTTAACTGTGTAGCCGAGTTTCTTCGGAGATGTCGTGAAGTGGATTAACTGTGTTGCCGAGTTTCTTCGGAGCTGTCGTGAAGTGGGTTAACTGTGTAGCCGAGTTTCTTCGGAGCTGTCGTGAAGTGGGTTAACTGTGTAGCCGAGTTTCTTCGGAGCTGTCGAGAAGTGAGTTAACTGTGTAACCGAGTTTCTTCGGAGCTGTCGTGAAGTGGGTTAACTGTGTTGCCGAGTTTCTTCGGAGCTGTCGTGAAGTGGGTTAACTGTGTAGCCGAGTTTCTTCGGAGCTGTCGTGAAGTGAGTTAACTGTGTAACCGAGTTTCTTCGGAGCTGTCGTGAAGTGGGTTAACTGTGTAGCCGAGTTTCTTCGGAGCTGTCGTGAAGTGGGTTAACTGTGTAGCCGAGTTTCTTCGGAGCTGTCGAGAAGTGAGTTAACTGTGTAACCGAGTTTCTTCGGAGCTGTCGTGAAGTGGGTTAACTGTGTTGCCGAGTTTCTTCGGAGCTGTCGTGAAGTGAGTTAACTGTGCTTTTTTTACGTACACAATTTCTAATTATCGGATTTGCACCAAATATCTAGATTAAATTCCAAAGCTCCTGTGCCGTAAATATGTTAAGGTGGCATAGTTTATTACAATTTTGACACTGATTCATCCATTACATAATTTCCTGCTCCGAGAGGGCTAGAAAGCCTTTGACCTAGCAGCCTGCTATTGGCCCCACATTCGAATGTGCCAGTTATAGTAGTGGAAGATCAACTATATAATAGAGGGATGATATGTGATCGGCATATCTGGTCCCACAGTCGATATAGCTGGAACCACTACTTATTGCAAATACCTAGTTTCTTCACGATGCTGGGCGGGTACCGGTCCCTTATTGAAAAAGTCGCGCATTTCACGTATATATGCGCCAACACACGATTTGTACATAAAATGAGGAAGTTAAAGCTCCTTTGTGCTTACCTGTAAAGTTAAATAAATGCCAATATCGCCTTTCCCTTGTGTTCGTCGCGTTTATGTAAGCCTATATTATATAAACTGTCCTGTTTGTTTTTTAGTACCATATTCAACATCTTCTATATGCTTGCCTCTGGTCCTGAGTATCGCGGGTTCAAACCCGGCCGGGGTCTTTTTTTTTTTTAGGATCGAAAAAATCCAAGGAGTAAGACCTCTGGTAGAGACTTCAAGCCATCGGCCCTGAATCTGAAGATTTTGAAGCTCGTAGAAGGCACGTAAGCCTGAATAAAAAGGCCTCTAAGCACAATTTACCTATCTCTTCATCCTAGTAATACCTCAGTTGTCTGCTAGATGTCTCATTGGGTCGATATGTTGACTCCATTCCATTCTTCACATCTGTGGACAAATAAATGTAACTAAATTAACTTGGTCCGTAACTCCCAACAAATTAGAGGCTGTGGCTCAACATTGGGCTACGTCATTGTAGTAGTAGTATATCTGCTACGAAGTTAAACATAGGACTGTTTTTCATGTCTGAGAGACCTTTAACATGTCACATACCTCCATGACGTATGACTATTTTTTGTCTTAAAAATTACATTTATGAAATTCCCTGCCCAAAATAATTCTATTGATTTTTGTAATGAACATTTTCCATTTATATATATATATATATATATACATATATGATATGAAAACAAAAATGACTGCTTGAGTCTCGGAATTTGAACCCGAGTCCCTAAACTCGGTACGTTTAGCGCTCTAAACGACCTGAGCTACCCAAGTATTCCAATACAAACATACATTTTTCTTATATATGTAGTATTCTCAATTCGCACAAGAGGTAGCGGAAATCGTTCCGACTGACATCTTGTGGCCAACATAACAGTTAATCAAATTTTTAAAGAGAATATTTGCTTCATAGTAGCAGTAACGTTTGTATATTTAGATGTTATAATTATATTTTTGACATTTGGCAATGAAGGCAAATATGATATAAAAAGAAAAATGTATGCTTGAGTCGGGATTTGAACCCGAGTCTCTAAACTCTGTACGTTTAGCGCTCTAACGACCCGAGCTACCCAAGTATTCCAACAGAAACATACATATTTCTTATATATGTAGTATTCTCAATTCACACAAGATATATATATATATATATATATATATATATATATATATATGTGTGTGTGTGTGATGACCGTGGTCTTATATTTGAATTCACTCTCAATGTTTATTCTGCGACTGAAGCAAGATACTTCTCACGACTAATGGATAGCTAATTTCTAATACCACAGTCTGCTGAGCATAGCAATGGTAACAAACATTGGGAGTGAATTCAAGAACAAGATCCCACCAACTTAACCGGAAAAACTTTACTGCCGACATAAAAACCTATACGATGATAATACATTCGACTTTAGCCGGGATCGAACCCCTGAACGTTGCTCTGAGATCTCCTACCCCAACCTTCTTAAACATAGTAAGTACTGTATATATATATGCTGTAGTCTGTGTTTTCACTTCTAATGGAGGCAGAACGATGAAAAATTCACTGGGAAGAATGTATAATTATAAACCAAAAGGGAGAAGAATGTTGGGAAGGACCAATTCGAGCTATAATGAGATCGGAACAGGCCATTGGGCTTAATCTTTGTTGTTGATGATGATGAATTTTATATCTCGTGTTTCTGGAAAATTGTGGAGAGAGAAAAAGTAGATAAACCGAAGAAGAATCAAAAGAATTTGATCATAAACGCATGTGAACCTGTGAAGACAATACCCTTTCACAATGATGTTTAAAAAAGGCAGAAAATGCTTAAATTCACCGACGGGCCGGACTCGTTGCTATATTGTGTCTGGCTGTGCACTTCAGAGACCAATATACGAGCCAACATTTTTAACATTGGAAATGTATGAGTTTCTGCTTTTTACGATCAGACAGCCACTGAAGCTCAACTGTGTACCGATGCGCAAATTTTATGTGCAGGTTCTTTCAATATAAAATAAGCCTTGACAAGTAAAACAGGTTTTCTGATATGTTAATCATTGCTGACCTATATTGTATTTTTAAGTATACCAAGGAGACAGAAAACAGAGGCAATTGAAGTCGGATAGCTTTCTGTGCTACTTCAAACTATAAAAGTACCAGCGTTTTCTCTTATCTTTTAACGGGAATTTAGCAAAATACCTGAAACCTATTATTAACTAGTCTGAATCACCTTTAACCTTTATATTCTGTTTATTATAATACTAATACAATAGTAATAAAATAATAATAATTATTATTATTATTATTTACTTACTTACTCACTGGCACTATCGAACCCGAAGGTTCATGGCCGCGCGGACATAAGCTCTCCATACATCCCTATCCTGAGCTAATGCTTTTCAATCATTCCCTGTATAATCTACTTCCCTCAAATCATAGTTACTGTTGTTCTCCCACCTCATTCTTGGTCTACCAACTGGGCGTTTTCCCTCTGGCTTTCCTACAAGAAGCTTCCATGCACGTCTTTCATTCCCCATATGCGCAATATGTCCTGCCCATCGCAGTCTACGAGACTTAACTGTTCTTATTATATCTGGCTTCCTATAAAGACCATGTAGTTCATTGTTATGTAGTCTTCTCCATTCACCTGTCGTTCATCTCTCTTTGGTCCAAAAATTTTCCCCTAAGAACTTTATTCTCAAATACTCGTAATCTCCTTTCCTCCCTTAAAGTAAGAGTCCATGTTTCGCACCCATATAATATAACTGGTAGAATAATAGTTTTATATATTTTCAGTTTAACATTTTTTGAAAGGAGTTGGGACATCAAAAGTCTCTGCAATGCATAATTGCATCCATTTCCAGAATTGAGCCTATGTTTAATTTCTTTGTGCATCTCATTCCTATTTGTGATTATTGTTCCTAGGTATTTGAATTCAGCCACTTACTCAAAATTTCCCTCATTTGTCATTAGCTGTCCATTTCCATTATATACTGAATTTCTACGTGTGACCATATATTTAGTTTTACTGATATTTACTTCCAGTCCTAATTTCTTAGTGTTACTCAATAGTGTGTGCGTGTTGGCCTTTAGTATCTCCTCGCTATCGGCCAGTAGTACTACATCATCAGCATAAACTAACAGCTTATTAATACCATTGAGTTGTAAGCCTTCCTCATTCTCTAAAGATTTAATGGCATGCTCTAGTACAAAATTAAATAGTAGAGGAGATAGTGCATCTCCTTGCTTCAACCCATTCTGGATTTCAAAAGTGCCTGAAAACTGTTTGCCTACACGCACCCTACTCTTTGAGCCATTTAGACACATTCGTATAAGTCTAACTAACTTTTTAGGAATTCTGAACTCCAGCACGATACTATATAACTTCTCCCTCTTAATTGAATCATATGCTTTTTTGAAGTCTACATATAGTTGATCTACAGTACCATTATGTTCCCATTTCTTCTCTAAAACCTGTCTTATACTGAAAATCTGATCTGCTGTAGATCTATTTCTTTTAAATGCACATTGATGATCTCCTAGAATGTCATCAATACAGGGAGTAAGTCTGCTTACTAATTACTAATGTTACAATTTCTTACGAAGTTGAAAGTAATGAGATGCCCCTGTAGTTGTTGCAATCAGTTTTATCTCCTTTCTTATAAATTGGTATGATAAATGATTCCTTCCATTCATCTGGAAGAGCTTCTTTTTCTCAAATCATACTAAGCAACCAGTGTATCTTGTCCATCAATTTTTCTCCCCCTGATTTTATCAGTTCTGCTGGGATCTCATCGGAACTTGATGCTTTATACATCTTCAATTTTTCAATCGCCATTTCAACCCCTAATGCACTTGGTTCTGCGACTAGCATTTCTGCTGTCTGTAACTTATCCTTCTCAATGTCCTGTTCTGTATGTACATTTAATAGCTGATTAAAGTAACCTTTCCATCTATTTAATATACTCCTAGAATCTGCAATCATATCCCCATTTTCATTCCGAATTATGTTTGTTCTAGCTTGAAACCCCTTCTTCTTTATACTAATTCCCTGATATAATTCTCTAATGTTCCTATTTTTTGCATTCATTTCAAGATCATTAATCTTCTCTCTCAAATATTCCCTCTTTTTACTCTTTAGTAACTTGGTGGTTTCCCGTTTAACACTAATTATTATTATTATTAATCTTATTATTATTATTATTATTATTATTATTATTATTATTATTACTATTATTTGTGTCTGATTTTTTATAATGCTCATTTTTTACGTAAGCAAATGTAATGCTAGTTTCCGAAGGATTATATTGGGTCTTTCTTATACAGTGTTCATATAGGCCTACATGTTATTAATTGGAATCCTCTATATATATATATATATATATATATATATATATATATATATATATATATATATGTGTGTGTGTGTGTGTGTTATAATTAAATGTTTAACATTGAGCAATGCAAGCTTAATATGGTATGATAAGAAAAATAAATGCCTGGACGGGATTCGAACCCGGTAAAAATATTCTCTTTAATTTGCTTACTTGTTATAGTCAGCTACTAGATGGCAGTGAAGACTGATATTCTCGCGACATCTAGTAATAATGGAGACTATAATACATATATAAGAAAAATAAGTGTTTGAATTGGATTCGCCTGGTAGTGTAATGGATATCACGCTGAGGTACAGGCTCAGAGATTCGGGTTCGAATCCCGTCCAGGCATTTATTTTTCTTATCATACCATATATATATATATATATATATATATATATACTGTATATATAAATGAACGTATGTATGTCTGTCTGTCTGTATGCGCTGCAATACCGTTCATCCGATTGTGATGGGGCTTTTTAAATTTTTTCAGGAGTTTCCCGGGAAGGTTTTAGGCTTTGTAGAGAAAACGTGTTTTCGGAACTTTTTGGGCTGTTAAATGCTTTACTCCGCCTAAACCATAACATATACACCAAATTAATGTACACAGAATTGAATATCTGCAAAAATGTCTGCGACAGCATATGCTGTCTTTTACTGACAACTCTCAATAACCATTTTTATATTTCAGCTCACTTATGCCAAGAAGATCAGGATAAGTAGTTCCCGGGAAACGCCGGTAATCAGCACGGGGTGTCTAAAAATAATTACGATATAAATGTATAATTATTTTTCTTTTGCTTATTCAGCTAAACATGAAAACACAATTAATATATTTAGGCGTAGCAACGCACGCCGCATATTAGCTACTTTATTTAAATTTATTAGCATCGCAACTACGTATTATGGAAGTAGGCTACTAATATTATCATTATCTAACACGATTTATAATAAATATACTAGTTATAATGTATAAAGAACGGCTATGTAGACCTATATATACTTTATAAGTTTGTAAGATCTCGGTAACTTACTTACTTACTCACTGGCACTATCGAACCCGTGGGTTCATGGCCATCGAACATAAGCTCTCCATACATCCCTATCCTGAGCTAATACTTTCCAATCATTCCCTGCATAATCTACTTCCCTCAAATCATAGTTAATGTTATTCTCCCACCTCATTCTTGGTCTACCAACTGGGCGTTTTCCTTCTGGCTTTCCTACAACAAGCTTCAATGCAAGTCTTTCATTCCCCATATGTGCAACATGTCCTGCCCATCGCAGTCTACGAGACTTAACTGTTCTTATTATATCTGGCTTCCTATAAAGACCATGTAGTTCATTGTTATGTAGTCTTCTCCATTCACCTGTCTGTTCATCTCTCTTTGGTCCAAAAATTTTCCTAAGTATTTTATTCTCAAATACTTGTAATCTCATTTCCTCCCTTAAAGTAAGAGTCCATGTTTCGCACCCATATAATATAGGCTAACTGGTAGAATAATAGTTTTATATATTTTCAGTTTAACGTTTTTTGAAAGGAGTTGGGACATCAAAAGTCTCTGCAATGCATAATAGCATGCATTTCCAGAATTGAGCCTATGTTTAATTTCTTTGTGCATCTCATTCCTATTTGTGATTATTGTTCCTAGGTATTTGAATTCAGCCAATTCCTCAAAATTTCCCTCATTTGTCATTAGCTGTCCATTTCCATTATATAATGTATTTCTACGTGTGACCATATATTTAGTTTTACTGATATTTACTTCCAGTCCTAATTTCTTAGTGTTACTCAATAGTGTGTGCGTGTTAGCCTTTAGTATCTCCTCGCTATCGGCCAGTAGTACTACATCATCAGCATAAACTAACTAATACCATTGAGTTGTAAGCCTTCCTCATTCTCTAAAGATTTAATGGCATGCTCTAGTACAAAATTAAATAGTAGAGGAGATAGTGCATCTCCTTGCTTCAACCCTTTCTGAATTTCAAAGGTGTCCCAAAACTGTTTGCCTACACGCACCCTAATCTTTGTGCCATTTAGACACATTTGTATAAGTCTAACTAACTTTTTAGGAATTCCGAACTCTAGCAGGATACTATATAACTTCTCCCTCTTAATTGGATCGTAGGCCTATGCCTTTTGGAAGTCTACGTATAGTTGGTGTACAGTAGCATTATATTCCCATTTCTTTTCTAAAATCAGTTTTAAGCTGAAAATCTGATCCGTAGTAGACCTGTTTCTTCTAATTCCACATTGATGATCTCCTAGAACCTCATCAATATAAGGAGTAAGTCTGCTTAGTAATATATTTGTTAGAATTTTATACGAAGTTGAAAGTACGGTAATGAGATGCCCCTAGAGTTGTTACAATCAGTTTTATCTCCTTTCTTATAAATTGGTATGATAATTGATTCTTTCCATTCATCTGGAAGAGCTTCTTTATCCCAAATCATATTAAGTAACTGGCGTATCTTGTCCATCAATTTTTCTTCACCAGATTTTATCAGTTCTGCTGGGATCTCATCTGAACCTGATGCTTTATACATCTTCGATGTTTCAATCGCCATTTCAGCCTCTAATGCATTTGGTTCTGCGACTAGCATTTCTGCTGTCTGTAAATTATCCTCTTCAATGTCCTGTTCTTATGTACGTTTAATAGCTGATTAAAGTAACTTTTCCGTCTATTTAATATGCTCCTGGAATCTGCAATCATATCCCCATTTTCATTCCGAATTATGTTTGTTCTAACCTGAAACCCTTTCTTCTCTATACTAATTCCCTGATATAATTCTCCAATGTTCCTATTTTTTTGCGTTCATTTCAAGATCATTAATCTTCTCTCTCAAATATTCCCTCTTTTTACTCTTTAGTAACATGGTGGTTTCCCGTCTAGTACTACCCAATTGCTCTAAATTTACCTCATTTGGCTCGTGTAACCATTTCTTTTTTGCTAGCTTTCTTTTCTTTACAATGTTGGCACATTCCTCATCAAACCATTTCTTGTTTTGCCTCTTTTTTAAACAACCAATGCTTTCTGATGCTGACAATTTAATAGTATCTCTTATAGCCTCCCATTCTTTTTTTTATATCAGTTTCTTCTTCGTTTGCCACATTGTCATCTGAAGATTCCAGTACTTCAAATCTATTAGCAATTTTGATTTGGTATTCTTGCCGCATTTCATCATTTTTCAAGTTTTTTAATTCAAATTTTACAAAATCATCTTTAGCGTTTGTTCCTCTCATAGCGATAGCCGTTGTCTCATTTTCACTCTGACCAGATGACGATCCGAATTGCAGTCTCTCCCTCTAACTGATCCAACATCGATGATGCTACTGTGCCAGCGTTTGTCCACTAATACATGATCTATCTGGTTCCGAGTTTCTCCATCTGGAGACGTCCAGGTGTATTTATGAATATCCTTATGCTGAAATGTTGTGCTCTTATCAATGAGATTCTTTGATGTGGCAAATGTGACTAATCTAACCCCGTTGTCGTTACTATCTTCATGAAGACTGAATTTGCCTATTGTTGGTTTGAATATATCCTCCCGCCCCACTTTTGCATTAAAATCTCATAAGACAATTTTCATATGATATCGTGAAAGGCTAAATAAGCATTCTAATTCATCATAGAACTCATCCTTGATCTTGTCATCTTTATCTTCTGTGGGGGCATGTACATTTACAATTATAAAATCATGTCGTTTACCCTTTAGAATTATGTATGATATCCTATCACTAACAAACTTAATATCTCGGTTAGAGGATAGGATCCTCCTTCTGACTAAAAAACCCGTTCCAAATTCAGGTCTTTCTGCACCCCCGTAGTATAATGCAAAACTTCCTGATTCCTGACTACCTTCTCCTGGCCACCTAACTTTCTGTAAAGCGACTATATCCAAGGGCGAGTTATCTAATTCCCGCGTTAATATCTCTAGTGCGCCGTTATTGTTTAAAGTCCTAAGAACATGTCCCTGTGTTTGAGCCTTTGGCATGGGTTCCCTGAAGTAGTCCCCGCCCGGAGAACCGAATGGGGGACTATTTGACCTCCGGAAAATTTTACCCCACTTGAACCCATGTCCGCATTTCTTGACGGTTGTATTTTTACGGTGAAAGATCGTCACTCTTTCGACTAAGGTCCTTTTTTCGTCTGGCTTATCACCTTCGACCAGTTCGGCATGGGTAACCCTATCGGCAGCAATGCTACCGCCGGCATAGCTCTCGGGATCATTTAAGCACGCAAATCACTCCACCATGACAAGGTAAAGATACCATAGAGGGAGATCTCGGTAACTTATGCTATTATTTGTATTTATATATTAGATTATAATCTGTAGTTTATGTATTTATGCTGGTTGAGAGGAAGAAGTGATAATGGTTATTTATTTATTCCTATTATAAAATTAATAACAATATCAGATTTTTGTGAATGGTACTGAGAAAAAATCTTACGTTTTATCTGAGAATAAAAACCATCTTGATTGTCCAGAGCCATTGACAGTATGTCAATATACCAATAGTTCTCAGAGCTAATGATGCAGTACTGAAGATTTTGAAAAGGTTTTAAGGTCACTGACTCTATGAAAATGCCAATAATTCAGGGAAATGTATTGATTTATATTATTATTATTATTATTATTATTATTATTATTATTATTATTATTATTATTATTATTATTATTATTATTATTGTTATTGTTATTGTTACCAGTATCATTAATACAAGTCAATATCGTAACAGTATCAATTAAAAAATATAGGATACGTGGAAATAAAATATTAAATGGTAATCGACAATTAACAAGAAATAAGAACAATTTTTAAGTTGTGGTAGAATTCAAATACCTATGAACACTGTTTGCAAGTAGGAATGAGGCGCAGAAAAAAATTAAATATGGCCTAACTCTGGAGATGAGTGATATTATGCATTACTGGGACTCTTGTTATTCCAATTTCTCTCAACAAACGTTAAACTAAAAATGAGGCTATTATTCCAGTTATGTAGATGTGAAACATGGACTCTTGAGATTGGAGAAAGGGTTATGAGCAGGGCTAGGATTTATAGCTATGTAATAATAACTGGCTAAATACATACATGTATAGGGACTGAATATTATCGAAATATGGAGTAAAATATTGACTAATGTTTTTAAAGAAATGGTGAAAACTTTTTTGGCATGCGCTACAAAAATTACCTTATTATTTGTCGATACTTGTTCATTCGGAAAATCATTTACATACATTTATAAATTTTACAGATGATGGTTTATGATCTCATGATATTTTAAATATTTGATATCCCGAATGAACAAATGTATAATCTACACTGAAAACGCAAACGATTCTCATACATGATTGTTGAATTCATGAACTACTGTATAAATACACTATAAGTTAAATCTTTGAACTCTTGATATACTCTGCTAATTGTCTGCACCAGATTTTCTTGCATAAAATATGGAACATATTTAAAATTAAACGTTCATTTATGTAAATATAAGTGAAAATTTATTCAAAATTATTATTCAAAATAGCCAGCAAATTTAATATGAAAATTTCCACTTTAAAATCTAAAGCAATGGCAACGTGTGGAAAAAACTTACAAGGGGTGAAAATTGAGATCGACGAAAAAGTTATAGAACAAATGCACTCTACAGCTCTTTTAAATGTAATCTGAGTATTTTAAAATGAATGACAGGGTTCGATTTTTATACTTAGCAAGTGTATCTGCAGAACACAAGAGTGACATTGGTTCAAAATTACAAAAATATAATAAAATGAATGGGGTAAAATAAACAGATGAGAGCAGATATAAAACTAAGATTACATAACATCACATAAAAAGCTGTTCCAAAATACGGAAGTGAAATTTGGATTTTAAATAAAATTAATTCTTATAAACTTAGAGTGAGCCAAATCCGCTTGCTACGTTCATTGT
Source organism: Diploptera punctata (assembly GCA_030220185.1). NCBI lineage: Eukaryota > Metazoa > Arthropoda > Insecta > Blattodea > Blaberidae > Diploptera > Diploptera punctata. The sequence goes on from JASPKZ010010694.1 coordinate 236,397, forward strand.
TAAGAGTTAGTAGACTGGATCACCAAAGGAACACTATTATCAGAGAAAAAACTTGAAGTACCAAGTTTAAATGAAGATATAGAAAGATACCAACAAGAATGGAAAAATCATCTGAGAAGAATAGAAAGAATTAGACTTCCAAAATTGGCATTCCAATATACTCCAACTGGTCATAGGGACCAAGGAAGGCCAAAACATCGGTGAAAACATGAAGACCATCTCCGTTAGGTTTACCGTCACAGGTCACATGACCCTAAAACGTATTTGTTTATCATGATGGCGATAATCATGATGAAGTGAACATTTTTAATATGTATAAATATGTACTACACGCTGAAACATGGACAAATATGGAAAACAAATATGTCTTAAACTACTACAAATACCCTAATTCCTAAACATTTTTAGGAAATTTTAACTTTAATGTAAAAACAGATATCCACTTATATAGAAACCTTAGCCCTGATTATAAGTATTTGAGAATAAATTGCTCAGGAAAATGTTTGGACCAAAACAGGTGAATGGAGATAACTTCATACAACTGAATTACACTATCTGTATGGAAAAACTAGATGTAGACTACAACGGGCAAGATGTATGGCCATTGATTCAATTTTATTTGGATATTAACATTATAATCATCTTTCGATCTCCACTGTGATGAAACTATTAGTGTGTCAATTTAGAAATCGAGGTTTTATTTCCGGTTATATATTGAACGATTTATTTGAAAATAAATCTGAAACGAGGTTCACTCAACGTCTTGAAGAATTTTACTTTCAATGAGAAGTTAGGAATACAGGTCAAGAAAACTGAAACTAAGGCTGAGAGATTACATTAAGATAATCACTGCTAATAATAATTGACAACTATTCAATCGGTGTTGGTTCGCGGAGATGTAATTTTTATAACCATCGTCGTTATTAATCTCTAATATATTTGGTGACAACTAATTAGCTTTGGAATATTTAATTTTAAACAAATATGTATCATTATTTTTCGAAGAACTCTTAAAATTTCAGAGACACTTCTGAGTGTAAATGTCTCCTTAATTAATTACACTGGTCGACAAGGTTTTCTTCACAAGAAATCTGATTAGTGAATCTAGTGCATTTTTAGTACTGAATTCACAAATGTAGTCAGAATTTTTCCATCAGGCACAGTTTTTTGTGACAGCTACTTTTTAAAATCTGATTTTAGCATTCTCCTTTGACCTGTCATAGGAACCTTTACTTAATATGTATAGTGATTTTATTCAAGCTGTATTTAGGAAATTATATAAATAAAATCATGTTGAAGCACAAAAACACAAGACTGTGCAGGTTCATTAATGTTTTGACGTGCTCAAACCTGTTAATCTGGTATTGTGATGTGTCAGTCTCACTACGTTAGAAAATCATGGCGTAAACGTTAATATCTTATCCCTGGCTAGAAAATTTGTCACATGTCTCTTAGGTAAATCCTGAAAAATAGATTTACCTCCATTGCATATTAAAGTAGGTATAATGAAAAATGTCGTCAAACCTATGGATAAACTTTCTGATGGATTATTGTACTTGAAATCGAAATTATCCTAAGTCGGTGATGCCAAACTGAAAGAAGGAATTTTCATAGGACCAACTCGTATGTGTTGGCTGATGCACATTTTGAAGGACTGGTAAATCAATTTGAAAAAGCAATCTGACAGTCTTTCAAAAATGTATGTTGCAATTTTCTTGGAAAAGCATAAAACCATCGTGAGATAGTGGCTGATCTTCTGCATTCATGAAAAGCTATGGGCTGCAAAAGTCTTTAAAAATTCACTTCTTGGACTCTCACTTAGACTTCTTGCCGGAAAAATCTTGGGGCTGTCAGCTATGAGCAAGTGGATTTCTAATATGCTGGCTGACTACTGTTGGACCAAGAAGAAAGATGCTCCAGATGCCAAATATGCCCGAAAATCATTATCTAACACGTTCTAGGTAATTCAGAATGAGTAGTATTATAAAAAAATCAAATGAATGTCACACAAAAACCCCACCTGATGGGAAAAAAAACTGAAATTATATTTAAATTCAGCATGAAAAATGCATCTAGAATCTATTATTTTTATTCTTGTAAAATAAAGAATATATATTTTTGTAGACCAGTGTTATTATTGGTCCCACGCCGTGCCGAGCACTTTAAAGCAGAGCTGCAGTATTTGGGTTGATTCCAGTCCCCCGGGAGGAAACAATTTTCCCTCGGAATTTCGGCCAGTATGGAACCGGTGTTCTCCTAGCTCATGAGGAATTTGGGTAAATATAGCGGCTAGGAACTCGACATGTTGACCAATTGTCACCACTTTACTGGCCGAATGATCATGCATATCTGTGATTAACACTTGCTATTAAAAGGTCAGTAACATGCTGGTAGGCCAAAGGCCTTTTATGCTTATTGTGCCTTGGAGTTTATTTTAAATTGGTTATTGGCTGAATGAATGCGAAAACTGTAGCCTAAATCTAACACAACCCAAAATGGAATAATACAGTTCTTTCAAAGAATGATTCTGTATCGTATCTAGGGAGCAATTAAGGAGATTGGTATTTGAGGAATATGTGATAGATGTGACTTTTCGGTGTTAATCTATTGTTAAAGTACATTTTCGTGTTCTGAAATGAGCATTTTTGTTGAATTTATCACTACTCCTACCAAATTAGATAGCACACTTATATCTCGCGCAATCTAAACTGAAGGGCCCGTGACGTTATTGTTGTACTTGGGGGAAAGAAGAGGTAAATTGATACAACTAACTGTGTTAAAATATCGATTCATCTATTATTACTAAAGAGGCATTTCATATGTGAATCTGTACTTAGAAGTGATTGTAAGTTAAAGCGAAACTTATATCTGACTGCAAAATTATCGCGTATAGCACACGATAGGAACTATCTCAATACTGATACAAACAACAGATACGCCGTTTCTTTCCGTGTACCTGACGCTGAAATGTAGAGTGAACGGACGTGGACTATATTCTCTATTATTATGTGAAACCTGACTTTTATTAAATACAAACCTAGATTGTCTCATACAAGCTTCTAAGCCTGTAGCTGCGCCCTAGTTTACACACTTTGGCATTTAACTTCCGAATGTATTACTCCACATAGCACGTGTAAAAGTGCATGCGTACTCTGTCAGCTGTTTGTTACAAGCCGATAATTTAATGCACAACAATAGTTTTATTTTTAATATTGCAGGTTGTATTAACACACAAAATGGCATTTCGAAATCTAATTAAATTATAATAAATTAACATGAAACAAATTAATTCAAATCAAACATTTAAATTAACACTTAACAAAATCGTCCACCACTCTTAAAACAAGTTTAGGCCTTTTCTTCTTTTCTGCTGGGCGTTTTGATATAACCATTTTTTTTAAATTACCTGCGAATATGTACAAAACTACTCTCCGACACACTAGTATATTCTTCAGTTAATTTAACTAATTCGTTCACTACAGTGCCAGGATTATGCTCCATAAACTTACAAAATACTTTTAACGCCATCTGTTTTTCACCGCTGTTTAACAATTTTCCATTAGAGTGGTTTTTATAATATTGACATATTTTATCATCGAGTAAAGTTACAATAAACTATACGACAGCCGCCATATTTACAACTGACTTTCAACTTTCTCTCGAGAATCGTTCAGTTTTAAATGAATACGAATTTTCGATTCCTCTCCGTTCTTCGAAGAAACATTTAGGTGTATACTATATTCTGATCAACTATAGTTTACATAAATAGCTTTAAATACGTAATTATATTATTCGAGTACATGATCTATTCTTTTCTCTTTCGCTGAGCTGTGCTTTGGCCATGAACGAATCTCAGTAACTGCAGCATTCATGTGCTTCGTGAATTACCCACCCATTTATTTTCCTCAAATGTGTTTGTTAGGCTGGACAGGGCATAGGCTGTAAGACGACAAATGAGACGGTCTGAGGATAAAGGGTACAAGTGACATTTTAAGAAAATTAGTTAAGTGCAGAAATGATTAGCTAATATGACAAACTGTTTGGTGCCCAAGAGTTTGACAGGTGTGAGTTTGACAGGTTCTGACATATAGTGGAGTCTTAGAAAATCACTCCGAAAATAAGCTCTTCTACTTGGAGGACAAGGGGTACGTTTTGTAGTTGTACTTCTTGGCTTACAACAGCTAGGTGTACTCAAGCTTAACGTTTCCAACAAATTTTACGTGAAGATTATTATAGTATTATTAATGTTTATTATATTGCTGGTGATTCTTCAAGATTTATTGATTCATCAAATATTATTTAATTTGCCTGAATTAGAAAATTATGAACACGAGCCTTCACGGTAAGTAAAATATTTTAATTACTTTATCTATATTTTCACAATTGTGTATTATAAAACAATATTTTAGCAATACATTTTGAGATAATTGTAAATTATTTAACAATCTAAATATATAATCTGATTTAGGTCTACAGGATTTGCAATGAAATAATGTTTATAATAATGGTATGTTTTTAAAAATATGAAGATGAATCATTGGTGTTGTTTTGGTTTTCTTAGCTTTTTTCCAATGAAGATGATATTGAAGAACCTGGCATTATGAGACTTACAGAAGAAGAAGATGCTCCAATATTGCACGTTGGCGGAAAGAATAAAAGTAAACCAGAAAAGAGGATGTATCCATGAATGCAGCTGTAAGTCCAATGAACTTTAAGACTGATTTTGTCTATTAATCTTGTAATATGTTACTCTTTGGATACGTACGTATTTCCAGTCGTAATAAAAACTTTGGTATGACTCTACTTTTCTTTTATTTCAAAATATTGCTTGGAGGACAAGGGGTACAAACGACTCTTAATGCAAAAAAAAGTTATAGTATGGGCTAATGTTTATATTGAATCTGTTCATATTTTGCGGATAAATGGACTCATATATAAGGAACACAAACACAATTTATGAGACTTGTCAGATATTCCTGGAATTTTATATTCTCATTGATCTTTAAACTCAATTTTCTCCAAACTAATTTTTTATCACTTGTACCTTTGCCCTGCTGGAGTTCGAATTTCCTAAAAAGTTAGTTACCCTTATACGAATGTGTCTAAATGGCACAAAGAGTAGGGTGCGTGTGGGCAAACAGTTTTCGGACACTTTTGAAATCCAGAATGGGTTGAAGCAAGGAGATGCACTATCTCCTCTACTATCTAATTTTGTACTAGAGCATGCCATTAAATCTTTAGGGAATGAGGAAGGCTTACAACTCTATGGTATTAATAAGCTGTTAGTTTATGCTGATGATGTAGTATTATTGGCCGACAGCAAGGAGATACTAAAGGACAACACGCACACACTATTGAGTAACACTAAGAAATTAGGACTGGAAGTAAATATCAATAAAACTAAATATATGGTCACACGTAGAAATAATCATTAAATAATGGATATGGACAGCTAATGACAAATGAGGGAAATTTTGAGGAGGTGGCTGAATTCAAATACCTAGGAACAATAATCACAAGTAGGAATGAGATGCACAAAGAAATTAAACATAGGCTCAATTCTGGAAATGCATGCTATTATGCATTGCAGAGACTCTTGATGTCCCAACTCCTTTCAAAAAACGTTAAACTGAAAATATATAAAACTATTATTCTACCAGTTATATTATATGGGTGCGAAACATGGACTCTTACTTTAAGAAAGGAAAAAAGATTACAAGTATTTGAGAATAAATTACTTAGGAAAATTTTGGACCAAAGAGAGATGAACAGACAGGTGAATGGAGAAGACTACATAACAATGAACTACATGGTCTTTATAGGAAGCCAGATATAATAAGAACAATTAAGTCTCGTAGACTGCGATGGGCAGGACATGTTGCACGTATGGGGAATGAAAGACTTGCATGGAAGCTTCTTGTAGGAAAGCCAGAAGGAAAACGCCCAATTGGTAGACCAAGAATGAGGTGGGAGAATAACATTAACTATGATTTGAGTGAAGTAGATTATACAGGGAATGATTGGAAAGCATTAGCTCAGGATAGGGATGTATGGAGAGCTTGTGTCCGCGCGGCCATGTACCTACGGGTTCGATAGTGCCAGTGAGTAAGTAAGTAAGTAAGTACCTTTGCCCTCTGACCGCCTCAAATAAGTAACGGTCCCCCAGCCGCCAGTTCACAGTGCGAAAAATAAAATATTGTGTTTTGTTAAAAAGGACGCAGTTTTCTGCTAACATAACGTTATTCACTTGGCCAGTAGTGAAGCAGCATGTTCTTCATGTATCTTCAATACCCAACGGTATGTTGCGATCGAGTTTGGTTTTAATTATCTTTCTTGTTTTAATGAGGATTTAAAATTTGAAAATATGTCTGGTTTTGGCTATCATTAAGTTACATGCTTACAATTTACAGAAAAATATAAAACACTAATTGTAAGTAACTATCATTGCAGGAAAAAAAACATTCACTCCGAGCTTAATAATTTTATCCCAAAGCACTTTTCCCTATTATTAATTTAACAACCCTATTATTCATTTTTGTGTTCATAAAACAAATTTAAAAATGCGCGTGAAGAAAAAAAGCTGATGAAAGAAGATATTATAGTAATTAATGGGTTTTCTCAATTTCTGTAAATTTTGAAAAAAAAATGGTTAATGTATATTTTAAATCAAACTTCTCTTTAAATAATAAGATGTATGAGCCATATGAAGTTCATACAGAATCGCGTACTTTCATAGTCATTAAACTCAAAAAATGTCGAGAGATGGGCATAATCATGGAACGAAAAAATCTTATACTTTATAGATGAATCCATCATTCGGATAAAGATGCAAAGAACATTGTAAGGAATTCGAGAAGGAAGATATTAGAAAGAAAACATTGATTGATTTCAGGAGAATTAATATCCGATATCAAGTTCTAGCGCCTTAGATGAAATGAAAAATCATTTTCTATCCTTAATCATTTTCACAAATTTTATCCATTTTTCAATGATCACATTGTTGGAGGCAGAAAGAAATTATTATTATTATTATTATTATTATTATTATTATTTAATGACGCTCTATAAAATCTCAGAGGTCTTTTTTTTTCAGGCTTCAGGTTCGTTTACGTGTCGTAAATCTACGACAAGAGAGTTCCCATTTTCATGATTTTTACGACATTGAGAATCTGTCGACCGCGGCCAGCTTTAAACCCGCGAATATCGGAATCATAGGTGAGCATGGTATCACTGAACACTATGCCTGAGGGAACCTGTCGACTGGCGAATATCCTGTGCCTCATTTATTTAGAAACTTTCGATTAGTCTCGTACTGTTGTAACTAGCGTTCCCGGCTACAGTGTTATGAGGACCCAAGTTAAACTCTCTGTTTTGAACATGGAGTATATTTTCAAATGATATTCTCTCATCCCATCAGATCGTATATGAAAATTAAAAAGGAATAGGAAAAATAGTACAAAGAGTTAAAACAAGTGAGAATAATTATATATATACAATTATACTGTCTGGTTGTGTAAAGGCTTTTATTTGCAGTAATTAGGTTACAGTCTGTTATTTCCAAGTCTTTCCAGTGATCTTTAGTTTCCCAATGTTTTTCGAATCGGTTTTCAATATCCGTGTTTAGCCTCTCAGAATTGGTTTTCAATACCTGAATAAATTGTCACAATTCTTTCTTTAAAACACGACACTGTATTCAATTTTCACGGTACATTTTAATCCCCTTAAATATTCCGTTGGCTTCTCTTTCCAAACGCTTTTCCTATAATAAATTAAAAAGGTAAGGAACTAATAAATAGAAAGTGTGCATAAATAATCTTCTAATTGCTGACGATGTAATCATAATACAGAAAAATGAAGACGACTTACAGAAATCTATGCATGCATTAAATGAAATATGTAAATTATATGATCTAAAGATTTCTGTAAGGAAAATGAAGACCATGGCTTTTAGAGGAAGAGATCCAGTGAGATCCAAAATTATTTTAGAAAATCAAAGTATAGAAGAGATGTCTAGTTTCAAATATTTCGGCTGTGATGTTGGCTACAATGCGGAAAGAGATATTGACTCCAAAATAAATAAATTTCAGACGGTGTGTGGAACAATAAAGAGAACATTCAAAAATATAATTAGAAAAGAAACCAAGATAAAAATGTATAATGTTATGGCGGTTTCCACAATATTGTATGGATGTGAAACTTGGGCTCCAATGAAAAAACAGAAGGATAGAATAAATCGGCGGAGATGAGGTTCCTAAGACAAGTAAAAGGATGTACAAGACTTGATAGAATAAGAAATGAGGATATAAGAGAAGAATTGAAAGTACAGCCTTCATTGGATAAGGTCACGAATTACAGACAGAAAAGGATTGAGCATATGGATGGAATGAGTAAGGAGAGATATCCATTGTTAGCAAGAAATTATCAAGCAAGAGGAAGACGTGATGTTGGAAGACCTAGAAGACGTTGGGCTGATGCATTATGAAGTCGGAACGGGCAATTGCCTAATCCATGGAGTGATGATGAAAATATTACACTGAACATAAATGGTGACTGATTTCATTCGTTAAAAATTACAAAATTTTAGAGATGGCAACTTGTGTTTTTCTGTATTATTAAATCAAAAAATATATTTAAAACTGACATCGTTGAACTACCGGCTTATCCACATGTATCCATTTACTTTTAATAGATCCATTCCGATGCTCTAATGGTTAACCACACTCCTCTCGAGTTCCAAGCGTAAAACCGGGGCTGGAAGTATTTTTAGAGTAAAGAATATTAACCAAGGAAAGGACACGCTTTGTATATAATCTTGTTGAAAGTGACTTAAGACAATTATAAAGGTTCAAGAACTTGTTTAAGATCGTGCGTTTGGGTGCCAATAACCCCTCTTTTGGAAATATTAATAAATATCTATAACATGCCGGTAAGCTAACATCGAATCGCTATACCTTTGTTATTATGACGGATTGGCTCGCGCGGTTGGATCCTAGGCTGATATCCAGGTAACCGGATTCAGATTCCGTTATCAACATGTTTTTAAATTATTATTATTATTATTATTATTATTATTACTATTATTATTCGAGGCAACGGTTTTATTATCTGTTACAAAATTGAAAATGAGTTTTTAAGGAAGATTAGAGATGTTTACGGTCAAACCATAATATTGAAGCCGGAATATTGAAACAAACTCTTAAAACATTTTTATTCCATGCTACTTGTATAATTGCATTTCTTATCATGTTTAATTTCGTTATTTTAATAAATATTAAAACATATGTACTTGTGCCGCCAGATAACTAAAAGCCTCTGTCCGCCTCTGTCTCTTTCTCATATGTGCTAATAACCAAACTAAAAGTATCAGTCGCTTACCTACATTACTTTACTAGAAACAACTAGTCACAAAAGACAACGTTTTGTGAGTTAGAATAGTACAACGAGAAACGCAGACGGCCCGCGCATGCGTATGAAGCATTCGGCAGGCTGGCCGTACCTGTTTTCAAGCTTTCAGCTATATGGTAGATCTGTATTTACTGCTGCGGTTAAGAGACAAACTACGGGCGGTCATGTTGCACAATGTTATAAAACTCGTAATAATGGCTGGAGAAATAGTTTTAAGTCCGTATTAATCATGGTCGAAAACTTGAATGAATATTTTTAACTTCCAAAGAAATTTCAGAAAAAAATATAATGAGGCGATGGGAAAAATATTAGTAAGTAAATTGAAGGAAAAATACAAAAATAATGTCTGGAATTCTACGTCCTTGGAAAACAGCGATTGATATAAAACAAATTGATGAGAAAGTTATGGTTATACATAGCTAGATTGGGTAAGCATTTAGTTTTATACTGTTTCATAATATGCATACTAAATAATTAAATATCCTTAACTCGTGTCCAAATCAGGGTCGGGTCGAGGAATGAGATGAGAAGAAGCCCCTATATTTATAGAGGTCTATGTACTACAAAGGTGCCGGCCGACCACTCTTGACGCACCGTCACAAGGGTCGAAGAACGAAATGAAACGAAATGTATGAGATGAGTATGGGGAAATGGTGTAATTATATTTTTTGGCAAGGGGAAAACGGGAGAAACCCCGAGAAAAACCTGCCCAAGCTCCGTTTCGTCCACCATGAAACCCACATGGAGTGACAGTGACTCGATCTCGGGACCCCAGCAGCGGAAGGCGAGCGTCTAACCGCTTGCGCCACGGAGTCGCCTGACTAATATTTATAAATAACTTCGTTATATAAATTAATTCAATAAATTTTTGTCTTCTTGATCACGGTAGAAATATTTTATGTTTAAGTCAATGTTTGAAGTCTTATGAAAATTTGGATACGTAGGTTAGGGTTGGCCGAAAAACCCCCTTTTTTTTTATTTCGAAATTGTAATAGCGCGGAAAAGTTGCGAATTGTGTAACAAAAAAAAGGAGAAAATTATCAAAATGGGTTGACATCTTCCGGTCGCGCAAAGGCTCTGAAGTTTAGAAAAATACGAAAAAAAACTTAATTATTACAATTATTTTTTTCTTTTTTATTATCAAGTAGGTATTGCTGCACTTTGCTAAGCACGTTTGTGCCTATCTGTGGGATCTGAAATCAATATTCTGGAAGTTATTATCAAATACCAAAAATGCGTAAAAATATAACTTATTCATTATTCTAGCAAATTTCGGAGCTTATGCGCGACCTAAAGGTATCAACTGATCTAAATCAAATTAAAACACCGTGCTTGTAGGCTCTAATTGAAGACGTTACAAACGATTACAATACGAAAACATCTAATTAAAAAATTAAATAAATAATCTCAAAAATGAAGTTTTTTCATATTTTGTCAAACTTTATAGCCTCTGCGCGAACGAAAGTTGTCAATTGATTTTGATTTTTTTGTCTGTATAATTCGCAACTTTTCCGCGCTATTACAACTTCGAAATAAAAAAGTGAGATTTTCGGCCCACCCTAACGTGGATATCAAAACCAAATTTGCTGAAAATATTGCAAATGTAGGTTACTGGAATCGAAATTGTATCAGAGAGTTTTTATTCATACGGTACGAAGAATGGCTAAATATTAGCGAATTTCTTCGATTTCCTGTTTCTGTGATATACATTGAATTATTTATTTATTTTTTTCCCAATGCCCCAGGTTGTCTTTCGACATTCTTGGTTTCTCTCCTGGCATGGCGTGCTTGTAACCCACTTCTGAGGCTGGGGCGCCTGGAAGGGGGGGTTACGTTGCCCCGATGATATGATGGGTGATGATGATAATGGTGTGCCAGCAGAGTCCCTAATCCTAAGCTTAGCCTAAGATGAATATGAATGATGATGAATGCGATGGCCATATGATTTCGGGGACCGTTTGGGCCTTAAAGTTTTCCTGACATTTGTTTTACAGGTGAGGAAAAACCCCGAAACCCCGATAAAAACCTCACCCAGAAAAACTGTCCCGACCGGGGATCGAACCCGGGCCCGCTGGGTGAGAAGGCAGCACGCTACCCCGAAACCACAGCGGTGGACACATTGAATTATTGTTAATAATATAATTGCTATTCCTACAAATATTAATTCTTGATTATAGGGCTGAAATAATTTAAGAACTTGTTTTTACCGCACATCTGCTAAATATAGCATCCATACATCCAAATGTGATTGGAAGTGCAGGACCATTCTTTATGTACCCATACACGCTCTCCGCCGGCCAGCCCAGCGCGCGCTCAGTTTGACCTGGGCGCTCACTCGGCAGCCGAGCGGAATTAACGTGCAGGGCCCATGGCCTGTCACTTCCGGCTGCCCTCTTCAGCTCTTTGATATATATATATATATATATATATATATATATATATAAAGTAAGGGTAAAGTGATCCCACTACAGGCCTCAGGAGGCCCTTGGGGTAGTAGGATATTAAGGCTCCCACTTTTTCTTGACAATCGGCACTTGATTTCAGCAGGGTTCTCAGCCCTGCGTGACGGCCGCCTTTACCCCAGAACAAGCGTCTGGTACTCATTTCAGTTAGAGGCTGAGTCGACCCCAGGGCCATAGTGCCGCCAGAAGGTTTGGATCAGTTTAAAAATCCTGACCCCACCGGGACTCGAACCCTCGACCTTCCGGCTTGTAGCGCAGTGCCTTAACCACTACGCTACGGCGTTATATATATTTTTTTTTTCGTCGTTGAAATATAGTAGTAAACCTGCCGCCAGTCGCAACTAGCCGTAGATGAGCAGACAAGGATCCAGTGGTCGGACATTAACAAGCCTTATTCCGTTGGTCTATTGATAGATGTTCGAAGTTCGATGTTCTATGTCGCCAAGAGAAATACCGTAACCGCCACGGCCACCGCCAGTCCCCGAAGGGACAAGATCGGAAGGACTGCTGGCCAAACGAGAAACGGCTCCTTTCAGGTTAAGCTGATCTTTTGCGAAATTTTGAATTTTGGAAATATTTTAGGAAGTTTTAATTTACTGGTGGACTGTAGGGGACCACTCCGACATTTGCCTTAACAGTAAGGGAAACCACCTAAAACCTCAGCATAGTGGCTGGAATTTAGTGAAATAATAATAAGAATAATTTGGGAAATAAATTAAAAGAAAAATATAACAGTCGATATGATCAGCTTCTTCGGCTCTATGGCGAATTAGCCGGCGGAATCACCTTTTGAAATCAGGTGTGAATTCAGGTGCTGTCGTATCTCTTTTAAAGAGAATGAGGAAGGGGAGGGAAATATTTTGGTTACTGAGAAATACTTGAAAGACCCTAATCAAGGTAAACATAAAGTAGCTCCAATATAATCTAAGGAGGTAGGCTAAATATTTTGTTCAGATTCTAAAAGCGGAATTGGCCTTAGAATATGACTTTTTTTTTTGTTCAGTGCCACCAGCTTGTAAATTTTTTTCGACATTCTGGTAGTCTCTCTCGGCGTTATTGTAACCCACTTCTGAGGTTGGGGCGCCTGGAATGCGTAGTTATGCTGTCCCGATTATATATGATATGTAATATTGATGTTAATGATGCGACAGGAGAGGCCTTAATCCTAACTTAATGAATATGTTAATGATGGCCAGATGATGTTCGGGGACCGTTTGGGCCTTAAAGTTTGCTGACATTTGTCTTACAGGCGAGAAAAAAACCATCACCCAGAAAACTTGTCCCGACTGGGGATCGAACCCGGATTCGCTTTGTAATAAGGCAGCATGCTACCTCCAGACCACAGTGGTGGACGACTTTCACAACTTAAAGAACCAGTATTCCATAAATATGTGTGATGGACAATAATAATTGTAGAATAAATATAAACACAATTTAAACTTTCACGGCCGGAGTTGCTATGATGATCTTGAAGAAGATTTCCGGGCTGTAGGCCGTGGTCTCGAGACTTGAACTTCCCCGACCTTTCGCCAGAGTTCTTTAAATTGCTCTGGCGAAACGTCGGGGAACTTCAAGCCTCGAGACCACGGCCTACAGCCCGGAAATCTTCTTGAAGATCATCATAATTTCAACTTATTAAACCTAAACTATTTTATAATTTTATACTGCTTTATTATAAATTTGTCTAATAATAAAACATTTATAATTAATTAATTTTAATTTATTAAGTCACATGTTTCTAGATTATAATGCTGATGCACATTTTGAGCCCAGTCATTGAAAAATTGTAAGGAAATTTGTTCATATAATTTCACTTATTTACTAGGAGTTTAAAATAATTTACAAACTAAATAAGGATTTATGATTTTTTTACTTATAGATTATTAATTAATTTTTCCATGATTTGTTAATATGTTGGTGACAGTGAAGTGTGTTTTTTCTGAATTTTACAGTACATGGTACAGTAATGTTCCACTTCTTGTCCTTTTCTTAAACCTGAGAAAGTATCGAATAAGTATGAAATAAAGGTACATCACGTTTATCCCACAGAATACAAGATTTTTATCATTACCATAAGTCGGCCGCGGTGGACTAGTGTTTATGCTCCTTGCCTCTGGTTACGCGGGTTCAAACCTGGCCGCGGTCGGTGGATTTTAAGATGGAAAAATCCAAGGAGCAAGTTCTCCGGGATGGAATTCAAGCCATAGGTCTCGAGTCTGAAGATTTTCAGGCTCGTAAAAGATCCTCAAGCCTGAACAAAGAGGCATCTAAGCAAAATTTACCGATCAAAAACATCCTATTACTCGTAGATGTCTCATTGAGTCGGTGTGTTGACCGCATGCCACTCATGACATCTTTGGACAAATATAATTAAACCCGAACTTGGTCTATTAACTCCTGACAAAGAAGAAGCTATGGCTCAACAATGGGCTACGTCATTAATCACATAACGTGTATGCGGCACTTGTTAAATGACAAGATCATTTCTTTTGTTACTTAAGATGTTAGGTTATTAATTCCAGATTCGAATCCTGGCGACTACAGAGGGGTATTTGTGGTGGGCCATTACATATTTTTTTTTAGATTTTTCTCAGGATTTACCCGTTTCCTGAATTGTATCCTACCAAAACTTTTCATTCTTCCTTAAGTCCCCATCACGTCATTTAATTTCTCATCAATTCATTTCATATCGCCTTTCACCTCATCGGGGCACGCCGTAGCGTAGTGGTTAAGGCACTGAGCTAGAAGCCGGAGGGTCGAGGGTTCAAGTCCCGTTGGGGTCAGGATTTTTAAACTGACCCAAACCCTCTGGCGGCACTATGGCCCTGGGGTGGACTCAGCCTCTTACGGAAATGAGTACCAGACGCTTGTTCTGGGGTAAAGGCGGCAGTCACGCAGGGCTGACAACCCGGCTGACGTAAAGTGCCGATTGTCTAGAAAAAGTGGGAGCCTTAACCTCCTACTACCCCAAGGGCCTCCGGGCCTGTTGTGGGATCACTTTACTTGGGGCACGCCGTAGCGTAGTGGTTAAGGCACTGAGCTACAAGCCAGAGGGTCGAGGGTTCAAGTCCCGTTGGGGTCAGGATTTTTAAACTGACCCAAACCCTCTGGCGGCACTATGGCCCTGGGGTCGACTCAGCCTCTAACGGAAATGAGTACCAGACGCTTGTTCTGGGGGTAAAGGCGGCCGTCACGCAGGGCTGACAACCCGGCTGACATAAGTGCCGATTGTCTAGAAAAAGTGGGAGCCTTAACCTCCTACTACCCCAAGGGCCTCCGGGTCTGTTGTGGGATCACTTTACTTTACTTTACTTTTACTTTTACTTTCACCTCATCAAATGTTGGGAAAAGTAGCCGCTCATATGTAATATTTGCTAAACAAAATAAGCCTGATGAACATAAACCATGAGCAATTATTAAAGTATAAGACCCGCAATAAGTTAGTCATTAGACCACCAATAACAATCCCTGGCAACTCACATGTATTGAAACTATGTGCTTGCGAGGATCCAGTGGATTCTACCGGTGTGCTCACTCATGAACCGAGCTTGAACAATAAAAAGGGCAGAAGGGACTAACAGAAGGGTTATACTCTCCCCCGCCTTGAGGCCATGGGCCGAACTAAAAAATGGCAGTATCGATCATGGGAATAGAAGCTGGTATGTTGGATCTAGAAGACGACATTCTACTTACATGACACTATAAGGTAGATTTTCATTCCACTCATCTCCATAATACTGGAATAGCGCAATAGAACTTTCAGGTCGCGGTGTTAAAAGGAGTCTGCCCCCCCCATTCTGAAAAAGAACTAAAGACCTTAAGAACTAGTAAAATAA
Source organism: Diploptera punctata (assembly GCA_030220185.1). NCBI lineage: Eukaryota > Metazoa > Arthropoda > Insecta > Blattodea > Blaberidae > Diploptera > Diploptera punctata. The sequence goes on from JASPKZ010010694.1 coordinate 252,100, forward strand.
AATTTACCGTCCCACCTAAACAGACACAGACATTAACTTACTATTAGATTTGATGGGCTAGGATACTTTATTCATATCTATCCTGTAGGCTAATGCGGTCATTTTACATAAGCTGGCGAAATTGAGTAAAGCTGGACATCAACCAAGGTAAATCTCACTCGTCAGTCACTGGAGGACAATATATCGCGAATTTGTGTCCTTACTACTAGGAATAGAAATTAAGTTTCTGCTAAATCAACATGACGCAAATGTACTACAACCTATATCGATATAACATTTCTAGTGGCGGAAAAACATTTCTGACACAAATGCTGGCGGCCCTTATTATTATTATTATTATTATTATTATTATTATTATTATTATTATTATTATTATTATTATTATCATCATTATTATCATCATCATCATTATCATTATCATTATCATTATCATTATCATTATCATTATCATTATCATTACCATTATCATTATCATTATCATTACCATTACCATTACCATTATCATTATTATTATTATTATTATTATTATTATTATTATTATTATTATTAATGGTCGCCGTGGACTAGTGGTTAAGCTCCTTACCTCTGGTCCCGAGGGTCGCGGGTTCAAACCCGGCCGGGGTTAATGGATTTTTTTAGGATGGAAAAATCCAAAGAGCAAGTCCTCCGGGAGGGACATTAAGCCGTGGGACCCGAATCTGAAAATTTTTAGGCTCGTAAAAGATCCTTAAGCCTGAATAAAAAGGCCTCTAAGCCAAAATTTACCGAATTTTCTCGTCCTAGTACTACCTTGGTTTTCTAGATGTCAGTATGAAGCGGAACGTTGACCATGGGCCACTCCAATGACTTCTATACGAAAACAAGTGTATCTAAATTAGTATGGTTCAATTTCTTCCATATAGGGGAGAGCGCGTAAATCTCGTTGAAGGAAAACTAGGGCTTACAAGATTATTATTACTATTATTATTATTATTATTATTATTATTATTATTATTATTAATGTGTATGACTTTGTGATTGACTGTACAACGCTGGAGGAAGTACATTCATTTAATGTGTTTCATGATGTTTATCATGATCAATCCCTGCACAAAATGAAGTATTCTGTAGAGACACAAAATACACCACTAAAAAGTATGATGAGTATAAATGAGTGTAATTGTTTATCTTCTACAGAACAATAACAACATTGTTTAAAACGTTGTGAAGTATTAAATACGTTGATAAAAGTATTAATAATCATAACAGTGATTAAAATATTAACCACTGTTCAAAAAAAAACGCTGGAACGAGATTTTAACGTAGGTTACCCAAATGACAGCCCAGCATCTCACCAGAAAGGTTAAGCAGTTATATGTGTATATACATTCTACGTGGGGACACGGGTGCTCCCTAGAGGGAGTTTCTTAACAATGCTAATTTATATACGCTTATTTACCTACAAGTGTCAATGAGTGACATGAGGTTAGCACATCGCCTCAATGAGACACCTAATAGGCAACTAAGCAACTTGGATGGATGAATGTCGATTACATTTTGCACAGAGGCCTTTTATTCAGGCTTGTGGTTCTTTCACGAGCCTGAAACTCTTCAGACTTGGGACACATGGTTTAAAGTTCCTCCGGGAAGACTTTGTTCCTTGGATTTTTTCACCCTAAAAATCCATCGATCACAGCCGGGTTTGAACCCATAACAACTAGGAGCATAACCACTACAGTAGTTCACCGCGGCCATACGAAACCATTAAAAACTTATTTAATGACCACTTATATACATCCATAGTAATTCTACCCAAGGGCAGGTCTTCATGCTACGCTTTGCAGCTTTACTAGGGAATTATAGGTGTGAAAGCTTCCCATTGCTTTCCACACCGGTGAAGGATGATGATGATAATGATAAGGTTGATGATGATGGCCGAATGATTTTCGGGGACCGTAGGGCCTTAACCTTCCTGAAATTTGTCTTACAGGTGAAATACCCCGAAAAACCCTCATCCAGGAGCCTGTTCCGACCGGGAATCGAACCCGTGCCTGCTGCGTGACAAGGCAGTACGCGATCTCAGTGGATATATATATATATATATATATATGGTATGATAAGAAAAATAAATGCCTGGACGGGATTCGAATCCGGATCTCTGAGTCTGTACCTCAGCGTGATATCCATTACACTACCAGGCGAATTCAATTCAAACACTTATTTTTCTTATATATGTATTATACTCCCCATTATTACTAGATGTCGCGAGAACTCGGTCTTCACCGCCATCTAGTAGCTGACTATAACAAGTAAGCAAATTAAAGAGAATATTTTTACCTTATAGCAGTGACGCTTTATAGATGTTATAATTAAATGTTTAACATTGAGCAATGCAAGCTTAATATGGTATGATAAGAAAAAAAAATGCCTGGACGGGATTCGAACCCGGATCTCTGAGTCTGTACCTCAGCGTGATATCCATTACAGACTCAGAGATCCGGGTTCGAATCCCGTCCAGGCATTTATTTTTCTTATCATACCATATTAAGCGTGCATTGCTCAATTTTAAACATTTAATTATAACATCTATAAAGCGTCACTGCTATAAGGTAAAAATATTCTCTTTAATTTGCTTACTTGTTATAGTCAGCTACTAGATGGCGATGAAGACCGAGTTCTCGCGACATATAGTAATAATGGGGAGTATAATACATATATAAGAAAAATAAGTGTTTGAATTGGATTCGCCTGGTAGTGTAATGGATATCACGCTGAGGTACAGACTCAGAGATCCGGGTTCGATTCCCGTCCAGGCATTTATTTTTCTTATCATACCATATTAAGCTTGCATTGCTCAATGTTAAACATTTAATTATAACACACACACAAACACATATATATATATATATATATATATATATATATATATAATGATAAGGATGATGATGATGGCCGAATGATTTTCGGGGACCGTAGGGCCTTAACCTTCCTGAAATTTTTCTTACAGGTGAAATACCCCGAAAAAACCTCATCCAGGAGCCTGTTCCGACCGGGAATCGAACCCGTGCCCGCTGCGTGACAAGGCAGTACGCGACCTCGGTGGATATATATATATATATATATATATATCCTCAACTCGTGTCCAACTCAAAGTCGGGTCGAGGAATGAGATGAGATGAAACCCCTATTGTATAGAGGTCTGTGAATGACAAGGGTTCGGCCGACCACTAATGACGCACCGTCACAGGGGCGGATGAATTAAATGAAACGAAATGAATGAGATGGGTATGGAGAAATGGTGGAATGAAATTTGTGCCAGGGGAAATCGGGAGAATCCCCGAGAAAAACCTGCCAAAGCTATATTTCGTCCACCACGAAACCCACTTGGAGTGACGGAGACTCGATCTCGGGTCCACAGCGCAGCGGTGAGAGGCGAGCGTGTAACCGCTTGCTCCACGGAACTTATTTGTTTATAGATAATTGATATTTCCAAAATGAGATGTCTTTAAATTTAATTATATACCTACTTACTGTACTCCTTGGACCAGTAATCAGGCCACATTACTTCTAGTTTGTAATGAGTAACGACAGAATGTCTGAAGACCACGATCTGATTGGTTTTTAGTTTGAGTTATATGTGAATGCCTGGCGGTTCTAGAGGGGCATTAGTGGTGGACCATACCGGGATATTAAGGTTTATTTTTCGGGAATCTCCCGTTTCCTGAATTTCATCCAACAAAAACTCTTAACTCCTATCATGTCATTTCATCTTCTTTTATTCATTCATTCATTTAATATCACCCTCTATCTTAACTCATTTAGAAAAAAATAGTCTAGTAAATCAAAGGTTTTTATTTTAAACTATGTGGTTGTGGTGGTCTACGGAATGGGAGGGCATATCCCTGTACTTCCTCACGACTCTGAAGCTATGAGGCAACCTAGGACAGAACAAGATCAAAGGGAGGGTTTTACCCCCTCCTCGAGGCCCTTGCCAAAGACCAGAAAATGACGCCATGAGTCGTGTGCAATTGTTTATGTGTCGAAACTAGGAACACCGCAACCGATTACATATATCGTATAAATATACCATATTTCATTTCAATTCATTCATAACAAACAACCTTGGGTCCTTAATACAATGGGCCTACATAAGGTTGCCATGTCACTGACATAAATATCCAAATAGCAGTGTCAACGTTGTTCTAATCTATCTGTGAATAAATGAAAAACATTTAATTTGCTTTCAGCGACAATCATTGCATTAGAAGCAAAGAAAATATTGATACATTTCAAATGGTTATGACTCACGTCAGATTTCATGCGTAGGTAGCACAGTTCAGAAACACAACAATGCGTAAACCATTACAATCAGGTCAAAAGACAGACAAGCATTGATCGAGACAATATGCCCGTTTGTCAAAAGGAGTGAACACATTACCAGATAGCGATTACATTATATGTGCACTGATTGTACATATAGTTTATGTCAAGGTCTGTTTGTCGCCTAAATAAAATAGTCGTTTTTGTTCGAGGTCCTTCGTTTTGATTCATAATAGCGGGATAATACATTATTTCAACCTAAAACTAAATCAGCTGTAGTACCCAAACGAGCAAGAGCACAAGTATAGTTTAATAATAATAATAATAATAATAATAATAATAATAATAATAATAATAATAATAATAATAATAATAATAACTTTAGGCACAGAAAGATGTGTAAACATCAAAATTCTGTATAAAAATAAATAAATAAATAAATAATAATAATATAATATAATAACAATATAATAAAAATTATTATTATAGTATTATTATTATATTATTATTATCTCCATCGTTATTATTATTATTAAGAGTAATTCCATATGTGACTGACTGATATTTACAATACACTTTTTTAGCAAAATGTTGCATAAATGTTACAATTGATTGAAGTTAGGGGTGTTATCTACGTGATATGATAGAGGAAAAGTGTGTCATTAAGACTGTATATAAATATACAACTTCTGAAGAAAAGCAATGTTATTTATTATCTATCAAAGTATGTGTGACAGACTGGCATAAATGTCAACTCATCATGCAGCTTAACATGTTCATCTGCATGATTCTCTTGCACCGAACCACTTGCGTGTTTGTGCTGGATCGTACAAATATTGTTTATAATTACTTTGAGTTTGAAAATATAGAATGCTTAAATCAACATATCTTTGCCCGGGCCCATAGAAGGCAAAAGATTATTCACCTTTCCTTAATAAATTAAGCATATAGCCTAGTAAGCTCGCATACACAGATTTCAATCGTGGAAGTTTTAAGGAAAGAGGAGATTAGATATACTTGAGAAAGCTTTGGAACTTTATATCAATATCTGACATGACTAGCTACTCAATCAATAAACAAAGTTAACTAAAAAGAAATAGCTCATATTTAATATGAGTCAAAAAGTCAGATATAACATACAAATAATAAAAGGTAGTTTTCTTGATATAGAAAAAATAAGTTAACAAAAAATAGTAACCTTATTGGTCATCCAAACAAAAATCTGTAACAATAAAGATAATAAACATACGTACACTCTTCCACTCACACCAATCCCGCCAAGGGCTAAGGTACACGATCCTTGTGGCCCTACCCTGGCATAAGGAACCGATCAACCAAACAAGCTCCTTCGAGCTATAAAGACTTGACTCGTCCAAGCGTAAACAGATGATGACCCTGATGTTAACGAGCACAGCTTATTTGAGGACTTGCTAGCAGAGGGGAGGATGCACAATAGCACACGGCGCATAAAGAAAAGGGGGGTATGTAGGAGAGAATTTGGCACTGTTCACTAAGACCACTGAAGAAATGAAGACACGATGACGTAGTGGTTGCGCAGAATTACGTAAAAGGGGGGTATGTAGGAGAGAATTTGGCACTGTTCACTAAGATCACTGAAGAAATGAAGACACGATGGCGTAGTGGTTGCGCAGAATTACGTAGTCTTACGTACCAAAAACGTCAGTTCGGTACAGTCTGAAGTGTGATTCCTAATTCAATTTTCCAAAATACCGTTTGGAGGTCACATTTCAAGTTATATTCTCAATAAAAAAAATAAACAAAAATCACAAGTAAGACCGGAGTTATAACCTAATATGTGGTGTGTGACTGACTGACTATATTCTGTGACTGACTGACATATCTGAATTTTATTAAGAATTTAATATTGTGGAGCTGCAATTATTATACAAATATTACAAAATAATATGTAATTATAATAGGTAAAAAGAATCAATATGGAGATGAATAAAGAACTACACATATTTTATCGTGTAAAGGAAATATACTATTTCAAATTACGCTGTAAAAAGATTAAATAAATAGTGTAATTTATTTAACTTGATTACCATGTATCATTTTAAATTTCACAGAGAAAGAAAATATTAAATAGATCATCGGTTGATTAATGTCTTTGACATCGGCCAGTTTTTTCGGTCCATCCAATCTCCTGGTTTTAGATGTTTCTCCTTCATATATAAACATATTCCCTGACTCCAGGAGAAAATATTAACTTCTTAATAAGAAAGGGACTTCTCTATAGTTAAATATGCCTAATATGCGTATACTTTTATTACAACCATATTAACTGATTACTATTTATCTGATGCTCTACTAGATTGAATCATTGAAATAAATAAAAATACTATGGAATTTGCAGTATTCGTTCCAGAACCACTAAAATTAACTTTTACAAATCTCAACTTTAAAGACACAGAAATAACGAAAAAGTACAGTATACAAATTATTAAAATTTTATTTAAATGTGGAAAAGGCTGTTATAATTCTTTCAAAACAACTGATCACAAATTATTGATGTCATGAGTTCCATTTTTAAACTAAACATTTGAAATAAACATCTTACAATGCGCGAAATCTTACTTTATGACTGACGTGTGTGTTCCCAGATGGCGCACATAATACAGCGTTGTCATATACATTTTCACGCTCTCGGTTTCCAAATAATGCTGCACCCAACAATGATTTTTCTTTACACTACCGGACATATTTAATCGCATATACGCCACCCCAATGGTATTTATTTTATGCAAGTAACTCCATATGATTTAGAACTGTTGTTGCAATCAGCATGCAAAACTCTGTTTCACAAAATGGAATGCAAGGAGCTGGTGTCAACAACGGAAATAATACGACACACATGGCATGTGAGAAATCAACAAGTTTGGCTGCTTCATTTATTACAACGTTTACCCGAACATATTTAAATGCTTCCGCTGACTGCCTTTTAGCTCAAATTGACACATACGTAGGGTCTGTAATCATTTTATTGAACAGCTGAACGGAACAGTCTACCAGATTTTCTAAACCATGTTTCTGTTAATCCTCAGCGGAGTGCAGCAAGCAACTTACTGTGTCATGCGTATTAGCAATATATATATGAGAGGACGAAAAGTCAGTCAGTAACGGGATTCTAGCGGGAAAAATAATGGCTTTACAAGAATATGTCATCAATACGTTTTTGTTAATTGTATACCGATAACGTAGAATCCAAAAGGAAATTTTAACACATCAAATATTATGTTGTGTACAGTAATTTTTATACGTTTTCCGTGACTGACTGACCATAGCTTACAGCTATCAATTGGCGAGTGTACAACCAGAGTGAACTAAGTGACATATTGTTAATTTTTCAGTAGAAGATAATTAAGTTTGAAACCTCATCACATCGTAACCGCAAAAGATAATGACCTGAAACTTTAAAAGGCAAATATTTTGTGTTTTCTAAATGACCAATATATTCCACTTTGATATATATGAAAATAGTGATTACTTTTGCTACAGCAATCACATAGTTCAGTTTGGCGGAATGAAGTACCGCATGTCGTTGATAATAGTTCACTTTAGTTGAACACACTCTGATCTTTTAGTGATTATCAGGGATGCAATAAATCTAAATTCACTATAAATAATAATATATATTTAAAAATATGTTTCATCATATTTTGTTATCTTCTAGTATAGTTTGTACATATTTTATAAGTAATATTGTTTCCAGTGTATTCATAAACATAGCTTTACATACACGAACATCCTCAGAACCCACATGCAAATAATATTCTCTTGATTACACTTTCCGACTGTCTTTCTCTTTTATTCTACGTTTAACTGCAACTACTTTAACAGATTTTGCTAGTATGGCTGTTTGTGTTTCCCAGGAAGAATTGCTAAAGAACGTATCAAAATTATTTTTCCGCTGTTGAAAAATAATTTTGTCTCCACATTTCCAGCGACAGTTGCAGTCAAAGACCTTGCAAACAATTTTTTCAGGAAATTTTAATCCACGGGTATTCGTATATGCTTTTCCTGAATTTTGCTTCTTTTTTCGAATGTTCTTTTTCCATATTTCAGGCTTTGCTTTCCTACGTTGTTTTTTTTATGATTGGTGAATTACTATCGTAGCTATCAGATGACGAATCTGAATATAAATTTAAAAAAATATTGTTAGAGTATTAGTATTATGTGGAAATATTATTACAATATAAATAATGAATGTATTTATTGCTATAAATTATTTTAAATAACAAGTATTACCCCCGATTAATTTATATTTCGTGCGAATATACACTATTTCTCGGTTGGAATATAACATCATTAAATTCGACCATAGTGAACTATGTAAAAGGCGGGTTAGAGTTTTTTTTAGTGCACTGATACATACGAAAAAAGGGAATGCATAGCTGATATTGCTGCTAACAGATGACAGCATTGTATGAGGCAAGGAAAATAATCTATGTGACATAGTTCACTATGCTTGATCACAATTTTATGAATTCACATAACCTATAATCAAAATTTATTTATTAAAAATATATTATATTTCTTTACAAATGGTGTTTTACTTACCCCCCTCAGCATCAGAAAAGTAATCTTCATCAGAGAATGATGAAAATTCCGACGGACTGCTTATATCTTTACCACTATCCATTTTTTTACATGGTACTACATACACAATAAGGGACTTTCCCGTGCACTTGGTTCACTCTCCTTGACCACAGATATCTCCAATAGTAGTCAGACAGAATGAAATTTACCGCTAGCGGTTCCATGTTTATTCAATGCAATGGTTTGCAGTACATTAAAATCATGTACATATAGCGCGAAGATCGGCAATTTTTAAAAAATGGCGCTTAGTTCACTCTGGTTGTACACTCGCCAATTATAGGACACATTTAAGGTATCTAGAACATTAGAATGCAATTAATAGTTTTACATTTACGACTAAGGAGGGCCAAAGTATGGTTTAACAAAAGAGTTTGTAAAATAAAACGAATTAATACGACCGAATCATTAAAGAAAAAAATGGTAAAATTCTGCGTGTTTTTACAGGTTTGGAATATTATACGTTTTTTCACTAATATTAGATTAAAATAATACACATTTTACACATTATCTAATAGAATCTGAAAATTTGATCTTTAAAGAAATATATTACGTCATCAAAATTATTCCTGCGTCAATTTCAAAATGTTCACCTCAGTATGACATTTCCATGGAAGCGCTCTTAATTATAAAAATACAGAATTCAAAAAGGCAGATCGGTAATTACAATGTTAATCGGAGTTTTGTGGGACATGAACATAAGCATAGATACTAATTTACAAATTTAATAAATCCATAATTCGAAGCACTCTAACATATGGTGCAGAAACTTGACAGTTGAATAAAAGTTTGAGTTTAAACTTATGTCTACTGAAATGGATTGTTTTAGACGCTCAACCAGACATTCTAAATAGGAAAATAATCAGAAATGCAAACATGAGGTAACAAATGAAAGTCCAAAATTCAATATTAGATTTTGTGAGATACAGACACTATAATAGTGTGGTCATATATGTAGAATACCAGAAACAACATTACTTACTTACTTACTTACTCACTCACTGGCACTATCGAACCCGTAGGTTCATGGCCGCACGGACATAAGCTCTCCATACATCCCTATCCTGAGCTAATGCTTTCCAATCATTCCCTGTATAATCTACTTCCTCAAATCATAGTTAATGTTATTCTCCCACCTCATTCTTGGTCTACCAACTGGGCGTTTTCCCTCTGGCTTTCCTACAAGAAGCTTCCATGCAAGTCTTTCATTCCCCATACGTGCAACATGTCCTCCCCATCGCAGTCTACGAGACTTAACTATTCTTATTATATCTGGCTTCCTGTAAAGACCATGTAGTTCATTGTTATGTAGTCTTCTCCATTCACCTGTCTGTTCATCACTCTTTGGTCCAGAAAATTTTTCCTATGTACTTTATTCTCAAATACTTGTAATCTCCTTTCCTCTCTTAAAGTAAGAGTCCATGTTTCGCACCCATATAATATAACTGGTAGAATAATTGTTTTATATATTTTCAGTTTAACGTTTTTTTAAAGGAGTTGGGACATCAAGAGCCTCTGCAATGCATAATAGCATGCATTTCCAGAATTGAGCCTATGTTTAATTTCTTTGTGCATCTCATTCCTATTTGTGATTATTGTTCCTAATTATTTGAATTCAGCCACTTCCTCAAAATTTCACTCATTTGTCATTAGCTGTCCATTTCCATTATTTAATGGATTTCTATGTGTGACCATATATTTAGTTTTATTGATATTTACTTCCAGTCCTAATTTCTTAGTGTTACTCAATAGTGTGTGCGTGTTGTCCTTTAGTATATCCTCGCTATCGGCCAACAATACTACATCATCAGCATAAACTAACAGCTTATTAATACCATTGAGTTGTAAGCCATCCTCATTCTCTAAAGATTTAATGGCATGCTCTAGTACAAAATTAAATATTAGAGGAGATAGTGCATCTCCTTGCTTCAACCCATTCTGGATTTCAAAAGTGTCCGAAAACTGTTTTCCTACACGCACCCTACTCTTTGTGCCATTTAGACACATTCGTATAAGTCTAACTAACTTTTTAGGAATTCCGAACTCCAGCAGGATACTATATAACTTCTCCCTCTTAATTGAATCATATGCTTTCTTGACGTCTACATACAGTTGATGTACAGTACCATTATATTCCCATTTCTTTTCTAAAATCTGTCTTATACTAAAAATCTGATCGGTTGTAGACCTGTTTCTTCTAAATGCACATTGATGATCTCCTACAATGTCATCAATATAGGGAGTAAGTCTGCTTACTAATATATTTGTTAGAATTTTGTACGAAGTTGAAAGTAATGAGATGCCCCTGTAGTTGTTGCAATCAGTTTTATCTCCTTTCTTATAAATTGGTACGATAATTGATTCCTTCCATTCATCTGGAAGAGCTTCTTTTTCCCAAATCATACTAAGCAACCAGCGTATCTTGTCCATCAATTTTTCTCCCCCCGATTTTATCAGTTCTGCTGGGATCTCATCTGAACCTGATGCTTTATACATCTTCAATTTTTCAATCGCCATTTCAACCTCTAATTCACTTGGCTCTGCGACTAGGATTTCTGCTGTCTGTAAATTATCCTCCTCAATGTCCTGTTCTGTATGTACATTTAATAGCTGATTAAAGTAACTTTTCCATCTATTTAATATACTCCTGGAATCTGCAATCATATCCCCATTTTCATTCCGAATTATGTTTGTTCTAGCCTGAAACCCTTTCTTCTCTATGCTAATTCCCTGATATAATTCTCTAATGTTCCTATTTTTTGCATTCATTTCAAGATCATTAATCTTCTCTCTCAAATATTCCCTCTTTTTACTCTTTAGTAGCTTGGTGGTTTCCCGTCTAATACTACCCAATTGCTCTAAATTTACCTCATTTGGCTCGTGTAACCATTTCATTTTTGCTAGCTTTCTTTTCTTTACAGTGTCGGCACATTCCTCATCAAACCATTTCTTGTTTTGCCTCTTTTTTAAACAACCAACGCTTTCTGATGCTGACAATTTAATAGTATCTCTTATAGCCTCCCATTCTTTATTTATATCAGTTCTTTCTTCTTCGTTTGCCACATTGTCATCTGAAGATTCTAGTACTTCAAATCTATTAGCAATTTTGATTTGGTATTCTTGCCGCATTTCATCATTTTTCAAGTTTTTTAATTCAAATTTTACAGAATCATCTTTAGCATTTGTTCCTCTCAAAAGCGATAGCCGTTGTCTGATTTTCACTCTGACCAGATGATGATCCGAATTGCAGTCTGTCCCTCTAACTGATTTAACATCGATTATGCTACTGTGCCAGCGTTTATCCACTAATACATGATCTATCTGGTTCCGAGTTTCTCCATCTGGGGACGTCCAGGTGTATTTATGAATATCCTTATGCTGAAATGGTGTGCTCTTAACAATGAGATTCTTTGATGTGGCAAATGTGACTAATCTAATCCCGTTGTCGTTACTATCTTCATGAAGACTGAATTTGCCTATTGTTGGTTTGAATATATCTTCCCGCCCCACTTTTGCATAAAAATATCCTAAGATAATTTTCATATGATATCGTGAAAGGCTATCAAATAAGCATTCTAGTTCTTCATAGAACTCATCCTTGATCTTGTCATCTTTATCTTCTGTGGGGGCATGTACATTTACAATTATAAAATCATGTTGTTTACCATTTAGAATTATGTATGATACCCTATCACTGACAAACTTAATATCTCGGATAGCGGATAGGATCCTCCTTCTGACTAAAAAAAACCCGTTCCAAATGCAGGTATTTCTGCACCCCCGTAGTATAATGCAAAGCTTCCTGATTCCTGACTACCTTCTCCTGGCCACCTAACTTCCTGTAAAGCGACTATATCCAAGGGCGATTTATCTAATTCCCGCGTTAATATCTCTAGTGCCCCGCTATTGTATAAAGTCCTAACATTCCATGTTCCTAGGAACATGTCCCTGTGTTTGAGCCTTTGGCATGGGTTCCCTGAAGTAGTCCCCGTCCGGAGAACCGAATGGGGGACTATTTGACCTCCGGAAAATTTTACCCCAGTTGAACCCATGTCCGCATTTCTTGACGGTTGTATTTTTACGGTGAAAGGTCGTCACTCTTTCGACCGAAGTACTTTTTTCGTCTGGCTTATCACCTTCGACCAGTCCGGCATGGGTAACCCTATCGGCAGCAATGCTACCGCCGGCATAGCTCTCAGGATCATTTAAGCACGCAAGCCACTCCACCACGACAAGGTAAAGATACCATGGAGGGGAATTTGGAATGGATTCCACATGGGAAAGGAAAGGGGTAGATCTGGATTTAAATGGAAGTATGATATAAGATGAGGTACAAGGGAGATAAGTCTAGAAGAATTGGAATGGGAAGATAGAGAAGAATGGAGAAAGAAGATTAAAATTTAAAAAGCTTTGGGCACAGGAAGATATTTTATTACATTGCACACCTGTTTATAAATAAATAAATTAATCATAAAAGTACTGCTATTATTATTATTATTATTATTATTATTATTAATAATCTATACTGCTGTTATATGTTATTATTTTATTCATTTAGAAGATTTCAGAATGTTTCACATATTCTTTCGCTCAATTTAATACTGTCAATCTCCATCTCATGTCTCTGTCATTGCAATTTCCATTCTTCAGTCCTTTTTCCCTCATGCTGCTTAAAACACTATGTATTCACTGTATTTTTGGCCACTCTCCTTTTTTTTTAACCAGGTGGCAGCTATTCTAATATTTTTCTGTGGAATTTATCTTATGTCTTTCTTTTTACATTTTAATTGTTTAAGTTGTATCAAATCCATAATTAAAATTTGAATATTCATCCCATATTTGATTACGTTGTTTCTTAATTTATATCCTCTAGAAATTACAGGCCAAGAATAAAAGGGCTTCATTTTTACTGGTATTAATTATCTAGACGTCACAGTGGAAACGTTTTCATGAAGATGATGATGATGATGGATATTGATCTTGTAAGACAACTTGTGATTGAGTGAGTGTCGGGTGTTTGAGAAATTATAATTGAATTAAAAGTGAATCCATGGGTTTAGCCAATGTGGTGCTGTGAATAATGACCGCGGGTGCGAAGATTCATGGGGGATGTCAAGGTGATATTTTGCATACTCCTCAGCAAGAAGAGAGGGGGAAATGGCCAGTCTCAAATCCCAGTCGACATTAATCCTACAGTAATTTATTAATCAGCTATCAAGTAGAGCCGGTGTAATTTTCACCACCATGATGTTGTAAATTGAAATCGCTGCTGAATTAGTTCTGGGGATAATGCTAATGCTTTTATCTTCTCTGAGATCTTCACTCATGTTTCAAGAGATTTTAGAACTGTCGTGTCATACACAGTGTTTTGGGTTTAATTAACGGACGGGACTCTTGCTGGTTTATATTACACTTTCAGAATTCTAAGAAAGATTAAAAATTATCTAGTTTAGCTAATAAAAGAATTCCATTACATTGTATTAGAATTTCTGTATTAGAATTTGTCAGTAGTTTATTTAACGACGGACTCACCGTAACTATTCAAATATATTAATCACCTTTATGTATAAGAAGGTCCACCGCTGTGGTCTCGAGGTAGTCACGCAGCGGGCCCGGGTTTGATCCCCGGTGGGACAGTTTTTCTGGGTGAGGTTTTTATCGGGGTTTTTCTCACCTGTAAGACAAATGTCAGGACAACTTTAAGGCCCAAATGGTCCCCGAAATCATATGGCCATCATCATCATAATCATCCTTATCATTATCATCATCAGCATCATCATCATTATCTTCCTTCATTGGGTGGAAAGCAACGGGAAGCTACCACACCTACAATTCCCTAGTAAAGCTGCAAAGCATAGCATGAAAATGTTATAATTGCAGTGAAGGACCTGCCCTCGAGCAGAATTACTATGGATGGATGGATGGATGTATATATAAGAAGGATGTCAGTTTGTCTATTAGATTGTCTGCATGTCCTTTATGGACTCAAAAATTACTTGACATATTTGAATGGGGTTTTATCATCATTTGGAGAATTAACGTATATAACATATTACGGTATATACTATAGGGCCGGAGAGAGAAAAAGGCATCGGTGCACTAAAAAACTCGCTTTTTAGACGCTTAAATGACTTACGCTGCCTACCATAACAAATACACCAAATTAATGTACACAGAATTGAATATTTAAAAAAATAATATGAAAACATCTGTCACATCATATGTCTATCTTTTACGGATAACTCACAATAACCATTCTTGTCTTTCAGTCCACTGATACCAAGAAGATCGGAATAAGTACATTCCCGGGCAACGCCAAGGGTATCAAAAAATAATCACGATATAAATTTATAATTATCCTTCTTTTCTCTTATTCAACTAAACATAAAACGCATTTCATTTATTTAGGCCTAGTAGCGTACGCCGGGTATTAGCTAGTGTAAAATATAATTATCTTAATTAATATAAAGAGATTCGAAGAACGAAGACTGGCTGAGGTCATTGCAGTCACTGGTTAACAGATGACAGTATAGAGAATCATATAACGTGACGAATTCCCTCAGCTGTAGACTCAGTTTTCTTAGTCGAATTTTGATATGTCTTAGTTCAAGAAGTTACTTATTAGTCGTCAAGAGACTGAAATTAATTCGTTCGAAACACTACATTTAAATCAAGACATAGGCCTAAGTCTTATAAAACCAGAATCGGCCAGGGATCTCTGGGATGAAAGCCTAAGGACTTCAAAAGGCTGACAAAATGTATTCATGTATCTCCTATTTAGGCATCAGTTTTTTTTTTGTTTTACTTCATACGATACGGGATCGACCACTTTATTTCCCTTCCTATGTAAATAACATCCTGGAGTGTTACGTTCTGAAAAATATATTGACCGCTGTTAGGTTGGATTCAGAGGCCATTATGTTAACTAGTCACAGGGACTGATAGAATTCTAAATAATTATTACAAGCAAACCTAAAGAGATGTGTCCAACGTCATGTAAATATAACATGTCGGAAAACCGAATTTCAAAGTGAGTGCTGCATATTTTTTGAGAGACAGACTGCTTTGTAGTATAGGGCAAAAATTCATTTTGGAATTAATGAAGAGACGTTCAGGCAGATGTCTAATTTTCCTGAACAAGTGGTGAAATATTAAATTAAAGCAGGGAAGTGCACAAGCTGTGCAAGTGCTCCAGGAGAAATCCTCTCATGCACATATTGTATGGATAATAACATTCTCATACCGTATGTAATCCCCACACGTTATGTGCAAATCTCATATGGAACAAGAATAAATTCTTCACTATTTTTAATCAGATTATATTTGATATTTGTTTAATAAAGTTTTATACGAGGCTGAAGTACAAATTTTATTACACAAGATTTCATTTATATCTATATGCAAGAAATAACATAAACTTCCGAAATTTCAGTATAATACAATCACTTTCATTAACCTATTTTTCACTGAAAAAAATCTTTACAATTGAGGCAAAATTGATCCTCCAGATTACATTTGTTTTTTTTTTTCGAAATGTTTGGGGATTTACACCCCTACGGATCATTTCTCCAGGAATGAAATTAAAATACCTTCAAAAGTAGTCACTATTGAAGTAAATGCATTTCATAAATTGACGCAATAGTCAAATCAAATAGTTATAAAATGGTTATAGAGATAAATTGAATTTTGAAGGCAGAGTTAACGATATTAAAGCCTTCTTTTCCTTTCAAACAGCATAACATTTCACAAAACACACTTTACAATTATTGTTTAATATAGATCTACAAAATACAATAAAATATAAGCACGTGATAAAGAAAACATTTATTTTGTATATAGGCCTATAATATTTTTATACACTAAACGTACTAGTAACAATAATGTTTCTAACGTCCGGAAGCCCCTGATTTCTTGTGGAAGGGAATTCCAATTGCGGAAAATGGAGATAGTATATGATATGGAGTGATGAGATGCCCTAAGTTTAAATATACAAATTATACTAAGATACAATATATTAAGATGTTTTAAAATAAAGGACATTAGACCAGGAAAGTTTAAAACTATCTAATGAACAAGTTGGAACTAAAATCAAAATCTCACATCACATAGAATAAATGCCTGATCATTATTAGAATTGACAGCTAAACAAGCAAGGTTAAAAAATAAGCAGAACCGAAATAAAAACCTATTTTTAAAAATTAAAAAAACAGAGAAATGTCAAGCTTGTATTTCAGTTCATGTAACTTAACCCTGAAACTATAGAATGGTTGAATTTTCATCTAACAACAGTTTCAAACGAATGTCGCCGGATTAATTTTGGCAAAAATAATTATTTTACTCTGAGAAGTTTGTATTTCGACATAAAATCCTTTCGTACGTGCCTAGAAATTTCGCTTTATTTTTAGATAGTGAAAATGAAAGATAATTTAAAAAATAGAGGATGAAAATTCTTCAATTCCAATAATAGAAGTTAATAGAACGATATCTTCCTAGTGTTTATTTGTTAATAACTTTGCATATTTGTCCAGTGGTATAATTGTTTCTTTAGAGTGTATATATTATTTCAGCTATCAAATTAATTACGACGTCAACATCTTATTATTTTTCTTGGAGTTAATCAATTTATTTTTTGTTTAAAGTGATTTATTTTTCCAAGATGGAAAACGAAGATTGAAGGTTTTGAATACATAGGAGTCTAAATTAATAAAAACTCTATATATAATATAAAGTATACAAAGTAAGGTCGGCCGTGGTGGACTAGTGGTTATGTTTCTTGCCTCTAATTCAATGGGTCGCAGGTTCAAACTCTGTCGCAGTCGATGAATTTTTTAGTATAAAAATCCAAGGAGCAAGTCTTCCGGGAGGAACTTTAAGCCGTGGGTCCCGAGTCTGAAGATTTTCAGGCTCGTAAAAGATCCTTGTCCCGCGCCGTAGCCGAGCGGTTAAGGTAGGAAGCCTTGGCGCAGAGCTACGGGACTTGCGCTGGTTCGAGTCTCCATGGGGGAAGAATTTTTCTCATGGTATTTCGGCCAGTATGGGACCGGTGCCCACCCAGCATCATGAGGCAATTGGGTAGCTACAATAAGTAGCGGCTCCAGGTTGAGGAACCAGCTATAACGGCTGGGGGACTCGACATGCTAACCACATGTCACCCCTACACTGGCTGTTGATCATCTACCTCTGTGATTGACACATGTGGATGTGAAGAGCCAGCAGCCGGCTGGTAAAAGGGCAACCGCTGAAAAGTGGAAAGACCCCTCAATCGGTAAAATATTCTTAAGCCTGAATAAAAATACCTCTAAGCAAAATTTACTGATCTCAAACATCCTAGTAATACCTTAGTTGCTGGGTGTCTCATTGAGTCGGTATGTTGATCGCATGCCACTTATGGCATCTATGGACAAATAAGATAACTAAATGAATTTGGTCTGTTGACTCCTAACAAAGGACAGTATATGGCTCAACACTGGACTACGCCACTGTAGATAGATAGATACAAAAGAATATCAGCCACAGCAACGCTAAATAGAGTATTAAACGGTATAAGTGTAATTTTAAAGAAAATAAAATATATACCAGTTGTGTAGTCTGGCTACATATGGCGCGGAAACCTGGAAACTAAGACAACATTTGCGGGTCAGAATTATTAGCACTGGGAATTAATTTATTACTATGTTCAGTTCAGAGATTCTAAACTGGACGGAATATGAAATGAAGTGATTAGGAAACATTTGGATAAATAAAATTAAATTGTGGATTTTGTAAAACACAGGCAATTGCAATAGTATGTACATGCAAAACGAATGGAGGTTAGAAGGTTAGCAAGAAGAGTTTTGGATTGGATCCCAGAGGGGAAAGAGGTACATAGATGTAGACCAAAAGTTACAAGATGTAGACCAAGGTTACAAGACCGGGGCTGGGATGGTAGAAAGATTGGGGGAAAAGGATAAGAGTGTAGAACTTTGGTGACGAACAGGAAAATGTGGTAATACATTGTAAATCTGTTCATGAATTTTTCAAAATTATTAATAAGGAATTTTTCAGACATCTGATTATAACACTAAATAGCATCAATTAAATCTTAAATAAGAATAATCAGTACAATAAATCCATTATAATTAATTGTGTAGTAAATTAATATTAATGGGGAATTTTTTGTTTGTATTGTTATGAATTCTTTAAACCTGAAAATTTTGGCACGGATATTGTGTTACAAATTTTCTTTAAGTGTGCCATACATTTTTGTGATATGGAATCGTTCTCGAACTATCCTTATCAAAAAATTCAACCGAGCTTGACAGCATTGAGATATAAAATTGGTATCTGAGATCTATCGTCCTTAACTATATAATGTTGTAAAATATCAAGAAGGTCTTTTGGAACATATCGCTCACTTGCTGCAATAATGTCATAACTAAACAACATCACGATATTTTAGTTAATGTCACAGGAAGACTTGAAATGACAGTACTTAAAACTTCAAATGCTTCTCCTGAAAAATCGTGATTTTCGAGCTCTGACACTTTTGCAGCATATGAACGATATATTTCATCACCTGCTTGTATGTGTGTATTAACTTTCGTTTGTTAGAATTTTGTAAAGAGGTTCAAGTCATTGAGTGTGTTCTCGTTAAGTATACGTGTGTGTTCTTGGTTTTTTATTATCTCGATTTCATCGAGGACATTGATTTTCAAGTTGTTATTTTCTTTATGAATAATCGATAACACGTCCTCGATAGTATCAAATTGATGACCTGTTTCTATAATATATTTGGCAAAACTGGATTTACCCTCATTATATCAGAAGTCCTTAAAGTGTTCAATAAATCGTGTATTAAAATGTATTATTGTGCTGCCAATATACAATTTTTCACAGCTATTGCATTTTAGTTTGTAATTTATGTTTTTTAACTTTTACATAGCAGTGTTTTGTAATGAATTTTAAAAGTTTTGAAGCATTGAGACAGTATTTCATTTATCGAAGCTCTATAAGGATTCATAATTATTCGCGCTGTGTTTCAAAACTGACCATAAAAAGATTGAGCAGTCTTACTTGGAGATATCTTATTTCAGGCTAGAGATTATTTTATATGGCGTAAATCTATGACTCGGTATCTACGGTTTTACTTATTTCTACAGTAAGCAATACTTATAATTTTTAAGCCCTGAAAACATCTTGCAAAATTTTAAATTGAAATTGCTATTCATATATCATTTGTTGTTCATTTCTATTATCCATATCCCCGGGCGAACACGTATCCTTAATGTGATCACAGGCTGCTCTAAACATTTATATAATCAATTCGTAAATCTAGAATTGTAAGTAAAATCCAAGCAGCCGAGATTAAATTTTTAAGAAGAGTAAAAGAATGCACTAAAATGGACCAGATAAGAAATGATGATATCCATGAAGAACTGCAGATCTACTCCATAAAATAAAATATATTTAACAACAAGAATCAGTGGAAAGAACATGTAGAAAGAATGGAAGAAAGTAGATCACCAAATAAAATCTTACATTATTTTCCGAGAGGAAGAAGAAATGTCGAACGTCCTCGAAAGAGATGACCTTAGATATATTAGTGAAGACGGAACAGGCAATTAATACCTAACCAGGAACTGAAGAAGAAGAAGATCTACAATTGTATGGTTCCAATTTTCCCAGTCTCAGGAATTAAATTTTAAAATATATGTGATATAATCGGGAATTGAACCTAGGCATCCGGCATGTTAGTTATAGTGGTGAGATGGCAGATCACAGATATAAATCAGCCCGTAATTTTGATAGAGGCAACTCATTATTGTCAACTTCGTACAAAATTATCAAGGACTGCCCAACTCAAAAAGAGTTTAAAAAGAAATTCACTTCATATTTCCTTAGACAATATAATATATAACCGTGTTCCATGTATACTTTTATTATTCCTTTATATTTTAAACTTTCTTTACTAAGCCATTTACTTAATCTAACTATAGGTTATTATTATAATTATAATAATTATTATTATTTTTCTTTCTTACCCTTGTCAACTTTACATTGTGTAGTCTATAATTATCAATTATGTATAATTTATCATAATTCTTATTGTATGTATAATTTAACCCTGGTGAAGTGGAAGAGAAGATCTTATGGTCTTAACTCCATCAAGTAAAATAAATATATATTTTTTAATTCTAGCATATACGAGTATGTTGGTAAATAGATTTACTCTAAATTTGATATATCTAAAAAAATAAACAATTTGTTAAAATCGATTAACAACCACTAAATAAAAGACTGCATGAATTGTAAGAGAATGTAGATGAACAAAGTTAGCTTTGTGACTGACCAATGCCACCCTAACTCTTATAATACTCCTCTGTTTCCTTAAGTACTGTATAAAGAGCTGAACTGTGTAACTGCCATTAAAATAGTAAATATAAAAGCTTTCAAGCTTATCTAGATTACTTGGCAGAAAAATATTTAGTTCTGCACAATAAACCTATTATCTTCGCTTAACCTTTTTTGTCGATTTCCACTGACAAGAATTTATGGGCACATTTCTATGCACTCGCGTCGGATGTGCGGGTAAAATTGGTAGTTGACTGTGATCCCCATATTTTAGAGGAGGTTTTACTGGTCATATATCTCTGATGGACATCAACCCGTTATACTCTATTCCACTCTTTTTTCTTTCCTCCTGCACCATATTTCACTACGTTTACTGCTTACTTATCAACTTTTATTCATGGAAATAAACATGAAAACAAAATTCTAGTTTCAATAACTAACTAACTCACTGGGTCTATAGAGTCCATAGGCCCACGAATGTGGACACATGAGTTCTTCAAGCATCCCTGTCCTGAGCTATTGCATTCCAACCATCCTCTGTATAATTTACTTCCCTCAATTTGGGTTAATGTTATCTTCCACCTCATTCTCAGCCTAATAACTGGCAGCTTTTTTCTTTTTTTTTAATTTCTATCTTTCCCGTTTTCTTTCGTTTACATTGTTCTTATCTTTTGCTTTACCTTTATTAACTTTTTTATCTTATTCACACGTACAAACACAAGACAGGACACACACCCAGACCCAAGGTGGAGATTTAAAATCCCCTACCCCGCCGGGAATCGAACCCGGGTCGCCGGAGTGGAAGGTAGGGACTCTACCGGCTATGCCACGGCGACGGACAATTTTTTCAATACGTTACAATTATTTGAACCATATTGAAATGCAGTATAATTTATAGGAAAGCATGTGATTGTATTTTGCCTTACTTTCTGTTGTTTTCTAAACCCAATGTCTTCTTAATTATTTAGGTCTAAAAGAAAGTATGGTGCCTGAACATATCCTTACTGTTTCTTCAAATCGCAAGGAATAATAGTAATACTTATAATAATAATAATAATAATAATAATAATAATAATAATAATAATAATAATAATAATAATAATAATAATAATAATAATAATAATAAATAACACTGCAACAACAGCTTAAGTAAATTAACAAAAACGTCAACACATAAGCAGTAGCATAAAAAAATACTCTAAACTGTAACTACTGTACTAGTATGGAACGGAATGGAGATGCGTCCTTTGAGCCTAAATAGTATCAAACCCATGGTTGACAAAAGTAACATCTTTCTTGAATCTGAAGGTTTCATTCCGGATATCAAGTGATCAATAATCGCAGTTAAATGATGCACAGATTGAAGGAAAGTACGCAAACAACATAATTGTATGTCTGAAGACATACGTTTAACTTCTTATTGTTTAATAGTTTCTAATTTTGCATTGTCTGTAATGCCTTTTTTTTAGCAGGTTTTTATTCCAGTGATTTAATTTTAAATAAGGAAAGATTTTCATAATACTAAGGAAAAAATAGGCTTAAAACTAGTGCAAAATAATAAGAAATATAAATATAAGAGAAACTACCCAACATGATATATTTTGCCTTCTCCAGTCTTGCATAGACAGAATACACGTGATCAAGTATCAAAGGTCATCCATCAATCATTGAGAGTACATTACAACACACTTCAACTCATTTCTACAAATATGCACTCTTCTAGAAAACATAACACACAAGCTTATATTGGGACACAACATGTCTTACGGCTAAGTGCTATGTCATAGAGAGCAGTAGTCGTCACACCGTTCCACAAACTCCGCAAAATAGGTTATTTAATTGTTGTAGTTATACCAAACATTGAGAGAGAGAGAGAGAGAGAGAGAGAGAGAGAGAGAGAGAGAGAGAGAGAGAGAGAGAGAGAGGGAGACAGCGAGAGAGAGAGAGAGAGAGAGAGAGAGAGAGAGAGACAGACAGACAGACAGACAAACTGAAAAACAACTTCAGATCTTGCAATGGATACTGAAATTGAACACGTCTCTCTGACAAAACGGTATATCTCATTGATCAGACATAACACCAATCTAAAAATTTCGCAATACAGGTTGATTTATATATATATCCTCAACGCGCATAATTTACATATAAAAACATCCATAGGAACACAGGAAAATACACGGGGTGAATCATAAATAAGGCTATACGTTTGATCGCATTGTGTGATGAAAATATTACCATTACAGGAAATATAAAATTACCGTTGGAAAGGCAATTATTCAAATTACAACAATGGAATAAAACAAAACAGTGTAGAACTTACGTCATTAGTCAAAATGGCGTTGAATATGCAACAGCAAATTACAATTGCTGCATGGGCAAAAACATATGCTAATGATCGTGAGGCCGCAAGACGGGCAAGATGTGAGTTTAACGTAGCATTGCAGCCGTCGACTGTGGGGAAGTGGAGAAAACGACTGCTGGAAACGGGAAGGATGCAGAAAATCAAACCTCCTGGAAGGCCTCGCATTAGCACGGATGCAGAAACAACGAAGAGAATTGTGGAGGCGTTCGACGCTAGCCCACAAAAATCAACCCGCCAAGCTGCACGTGAGCTTCATATCAGTCAATCGAGTGTGTGTCGTGTTTTGAAGCGTGAGAAGTACCACTCATTCAAACCGATTCGTGTCCACGAACTTAATGAAGACGACCCTGACAGGCGGATGGAATTTTGTGAATTTGTTGTAAGGGAATCAGCAAACGACGAACATTGGTACAGAAAATTGCACTTTTCTGATGAAGCTGTTTTCCATGTGAACGGACGTGTTAATCGACACAATTGTCACTATTATGGTAAAGATAATCCTAATGTTATTGAAGAGACACGTTTAAGATGCAGCAAAATTCCTGTTTGGGCTATGATCGGATGGGAAGGACTGTTAGGAATGCTAATTTTGGATGAGACTGTTAATGGTGATCAGTATAGTGATATCCTATCCTTAGACAAATTGTTCTGCCGGTAATGCAAAGTGCTGAACATGAACAATGTTTATTCCAGCAGGATGGTGCGCCTCCTCACTATGCAATTGCGGTGAGGGAAATTTTGGATGATCATTTGCAAAACAGGTGGGTGGGAAGAAGAGGCCCCATTGAATGGCCAGCCCGTTTCCCTGACCTCACAGCTTATGACTATTATTGGTTGTGGGGTTATTTGAAGGATAAGGTTTATGCACGGAAATCTCAAGACGTCGACATCCTGAAATTAGTGATTGAGGAAGAAATTAGAGCTATTCCTCATAACATGTATCATAACGCAATGAATGACTTCCCAAAGCGTTGCCAATTATGCTTGGATGTAAACGGCGAATAGTTTGAAGCAATAAAGTGACTTGCTTAGTGTTGTTGTGTTTTGTTTTGTTCTATTGTTATAATTTGAAGGATTCCCTTTCCAATGATAACATAATATTTCATTTAATAACAATACTATTTTCGTCACAAAATGCGATCAAACGTATAGCCATATTTCTGAATCACACTGTACATATCTTGCATATATCCGATTGTTCAATTGAAACCCTATAACTGTATTATCAGCTGCTCAAGTCGTACACCTAAAATACATAATTCCAGCTTAATCACTGTAGGTTACTTATGTAAGCATACAACATTCAGTTAAATAATACACTGATTATATTAAACTTGTCACTTTGTTAGGATATTTCTGAACATTAGGCCTATGCTAGGCAAAGAGATGCATATTAGTAAGTAACGTGCAGATTTTATTCCTAGAACTGGTTTTCTTTGCGGACTTTTAATCCGTAATTGTGGCTCCTACAATTTTGGAATAATAACAATAACATTAATAATAATAATAATAATAATAATAATAATAATAATAATAATAATAATAATAATAATAATAACGAAAATAATATAAAAACTTCCTAAATATAGTTTGTCAATAGGTTGTCATTAGTAGAGATGTAATCATATTCAATCATCCTATACGCAATACTGTAAGAATTATTTCTCATGCAACTAGTTTTTTTAGTATAGGCAACATTCCCAATAGAGAAAGACATAATGCCAAACAAAAGACTCATATATATATATATATATATATATATATTCGTATTTATTATTAATATGAAAAATAATATATATATATATATATATATATATATATATATATGTGTGTGTGTGTGTGTGTGTGTGTGTGTGTTCGTGTGCGCGTGTGTATGCATGTGTGTGTTGGAAAAATCGATTTTCACTATAGACCATTCAAGAAAATCTAATTCAAGAAAATGTTATTTAGCCAAAATTATTAGAATATTAAAATAACTAAAACAGGTTTGAACGAAAATAAGTGCATAGTGCCACTCCTACTTAACATGTAATTGAAACATTTGGTGGAGATTTATTGGAGAGCTGACATTAACTGTTTAGTTACTTTATCTCATGTCCTATCATGACATTGATGCATTTAGAAACGTTCTCTTGTTTATTTTTATTTTTTGACAACACTAAAAGTTTGGTTTACAAATCAATTTTAAACCAATCTAAATAGATTTACATTCAAACTTTTAGCAGTTTTGAAAGGAATAAGCAACGATGACAACAACAATATTACTAGGGCCTAATAATAGACTATCCCACATTTATCTCCCTTACTATAATAATATTCTTCTTTATTAGGAATTTCTCTAAAATACAGTAGTTTTCCTACAATACATTGTAAATTTTACTCTTCGATAAAACCCTATTATCTGCATCACTCTCTGTTAATCTCTCGACACCATATTCCTATGCACTCCTTTAATCTACTGTTCTTTTAGTCTCCCCTTTCTTACGTTGTCCTCAGCTTCAAAATTTAATATCACCTTAGGTATCCTATCATCTGGCATTCTCTTTACGTTGCCAAACCGTTTCAGTCTTGTTTCTTCAATAACTTGTAGAACATCTTTTTGAACATCCAATATTTCTGTGATTTTAATATTTCCAATTTTGTCTCTTCTTGAATTTCAATAATGATGTTGATGATGATGATGATGATAATAAAAATAATGATAATAATAATAATCATCATCATCATCATGAACAAATTCGTTTTAGACCATGTGGCCTGTACGGTAATAATAATAATAATAATAATAATAATAATAATAATAATAATAATAATAATAATAATAATAATAATAATAATAATAATAATAATAATAATTACTAACTATAAACAAACAATAAGACCGATAGCTTTCATAAATAAATAAACAATAAAGTCGGTCTGACGCAAACAAATGGAATAAGTGGAAACAAAGATAAACAGAGGGAATTCGAATGTGAACAACATAGAAGAAAAAAGGAAAAATTACATTTAAATTCCCTACTGCTTAGAAAAGGCGAAGACGCGTAAACAATAGCATCTCCGCTAAACTTAAATTAACATATACATTAAATGTAAGATTTAACAATAATAATAATAATAATAATAATAATAATACTTTTAATAATTCCACTCAACCAGCACAAATATACAAAATACAGATTACAATTATACGTGTACGTATAAAGATTAAGATTATATAAAATACACGAAGGCTTCTTTTTTTAATTGGCTACAATAAACGTAGTACTAATGATAACTAAAATGATAATGATTAATAATAATGACAATAATTTTAATTTTATTGCACAGGAATCGCCAATTAAACAATGCATATACATTATGTAGATAAGCAGCAAGATAGGCTTAAAGCAAAGTTTATGTATGAATATAGATTTCTTTTTAATGATTCTAACGTCCGGGACTTCCTAAATTCCTGTGGTAGGGAATTTCAGATGTGGGGAATAAGGATAGTCCCCTATAATATCAATTATAGTATAATATGGAGTAATCAGATGTCTTATGTTAAGATAAGTCCACGGCTGTGGTCTCGAGGTAGCGTGCTGCCTTATCACGCAGCGGACCCGGGTTCGATCCCCGGTCGAGACAGTTTTTCTGGGTGAGGTTTTTATCGGGGTTTTTCTTCACCTGTAAGATAAATGTCAGGAAAACTTTAAGGCCCAAACGGTCCCCGAAATCATATGGCCATCATCACCATCATTATCATTATCATAATCACCATCCTTCACCGGTGTGGAAAGCAACGGGAAGCTACCACATCTACAATTCCCTAATAAAGCTGCAAGCATAGCATGAAAATGCTATGATTGCAGTGAAGGACCTGCCCTCGGGATTAAATTACTATGGACGGATGGATGTTAAGGTATATTAAGCAAGAGATTGTGACTTGGTCGTATATTTAAGTTATGGTTGGAGGATAATTACTGAAAACGAGAGTCGAAGTGTGGAGTATGAAGAATATTAAATGAGAGAATTACACAAAGCAATTTCCTTCGATTTTTGGAGACGGAATCATGACAATTCCATGGAAAAAATGGAAAAATGTGATCATTATAGCCCATATTTCCATTCTCAATCAAATCTTAATACATGAGTCCATTCATGCACTATCATATGAATTGCTTTTAAAACAGTAAGGTAAGGGAAACTCTTCCAAATTTTTAAAAATAAATTTTATGTCACATTTCTAACAAATGTGGGAATTTGAGATGTAGGCCTCGTTATGAAATCTATAATAAACTTAATCATGAAGTCTTAGGTCAATCTTAAAAAAAATGAATCTATCATTATGTTCATCTGTCAACAATGCAAGAAATTATTTTGAAATGAATAAACATAAGTTGGCCCACTTACATAAATCGTAATAATTCCTTTCACCTGTACTCATAATATCATGTCGACTTAAATAGAGATTATGTTATGAAATGAAATGTTTGAATTGATGTAATTTAGTAGCACAGAAAGGATGATGTATTGTTGATATTTTTTCTAAAGAAAATCCATAACTGGAAAGGCTGATAGATCTAAAGAAGCCTTGTGTACGCTGTCAGATATTCCGTTCTAAGGATAAAGCTTTTACGGAAAACGTGTGTTCAGATTTGATAGTGGAATTTCAAACCTACTATTGGATATTGAATCTGGAGTGAACAATAAACGAAGGATCACTAAATGTGGAATCGAATTCTTATACACCTCTCTAGAGAGGTGGGCGGATAATAATAAAAAAAACTATAGGCATACACTGCGCAGATAAAGTCTGTTCTAGAGATACCAACTTCGCAATATGCTGTGTATATTTCTATCAATTATGTAAGTTAAATAAATTTTTAAAAAATTACCTTCTGTTCTATTGTACTATGATTTCTCCTGTTTGTTTAACTGTAGCTAGTAATCCTTCTTTAAAAATAAGATTATCTATAGTATATGGAACGGATAGAACCTAATAAAATGCACAAAAAAAACACACGTATAGGCCCAGAAACCCCCTAGCTTACCAATCGGCTACTAGCCTCACATGCACAGAGATAAAAGATGATATAACCAGTATACGGGTGACATGTGATCAGCATGTCGAGTCCCCAGTTGTTACAGCTGGTTTGCTCAACCTGGAGCCTCTACTCACTTACTAACAAACTAACTCACTGGCACTATCTAACCCATAGATTCATGGCCATACTGACATAATCTCTCCATACATCCCTATTCTGAGCTAATGTTTTCCAATCATTCCCCTATAATCTACTTCCCTCAAATCATAGTTCATGTTATTCTCCCACCTCATTCTTGGTCTACCAACTGGGTGTTTTCCCTCTGTTTTCCTACAAGAAGCTTCCATGCACGTGTTTCATTCCCCATTCGTGCCATGTGTCCTACCCAACGCAGCCAACGAGACTTAGCTGTTCTTATTATATCTGGCTTCCTATAAAGACCACGTAGTTCACTATTATGTAATCTTCTCCATTCACCTGTCTGTTTTCATCTCCCTTTGGTCCAAAAATTTTCCTAAGAACTTTATTCTCTAATACTCGTAATCTCCTTTCCTCCCTTAAAGTAAGAGTCCAATGTTTCGCATCCATATAATATAACTGGTAGAATAATAGTTAATATATTTTCAGTTTAACGTTTTTTGAAAGGAGTTGGGATGTCAGGAGTCCGTGTAATGCATAATAGCACGCATTTCCAGAATTGAACCTATGTTTAATTTCTTTGTGCATCTCATTCCTATTCGTAATTATTTTTCCTAGGTATTTGAATTCAGCCACTTCCTCAAAATTTCCCTCATTTGTCATTAGCTGTCCATTTCCATTATATAATATATTTCTATATGTCACCACATATTTATACTTACAATAGCTACCCAAATTCCTCATGATGCTGGGTGGGAACTGGTCTCATACTGGCAGAAATTACTTGAGATAATTATTCCCCCATGGGGATTCGAATTAGGACGAGTCCAATAGGTCTGCACCAAGGCTTCTTGCCTTAAATCGATCGACTGCGACATGGAACACAAACAAACAAACAAACACACACACACACACACACACACACACAGACATTTATTTTGTAACACATTTTCGATCTGTTGCTCAAATTACAGGCTTTTGAATTTCACGGGCGCGGGCGGCGGGAAGACTCGAATCTCACCTAACAAGGTTCAGGGATTCGTATTCGCCTGTTACGAGTTACATGTAGTACTCACAACTATTTTTTTCAGAAGTATTTTCCCGGAAGATGGTATTCGCGACTCTTTCGAGTATCGGGCTGTGGTATACTGGTCGACCATCTGGAAACTTTGCCGGTTGTAAAAGACCGGATGGAAACGCGGTCGGAGGAGTCGCTGCGGTAAGTCGATCCGTGAATGTGTTTCAAGAAAGAGGTTCTGCGAATGTGAATCTATAAACTAGGAGATGTACTGTGTTTGTGAGAGACACGAAGCTGAGTAATTATTTATTTTTATTTATTTATTTATTTTATTTTAGCTGATGAAGTCAAGACCGTATGGTCTTCTCTTACACTTGTAACGATAATATGTGACACCTAATAGGAGGATACTACTTAATAAATACATTAATTAATAAACAGAAAGAATGAACAGGAATCTAGAAAGTAAATTCAATGATCTAATGTGGGGAAATAGTATCAGGTCCCACACTTAGCAGAGCGAAACTTTTAATGCAAAGGGGCCATAAATATGTAGCCTTCAATTAGACTAAGAATTCTTAAGCTGAATTTGGATGAAAACATCACGTTTGGGAAACTTCAAGCCTCCAAATTTACAACTGTGGAAAGTCGAAATCTGTGGTAAACATGATACACTACCCGTGGGAAGAGAAAAAAATGTAGGTGGATTTTAATACATTTACGCCCCTAGGAGACATGTAATTGAAAATTCTAGCCAATAAAAATCCGAATTAGGATGTACGACCATATATGGAAATCAAGGGTCCTTACTTCGATACTAAATTCATGAGGACAGACCGACACTTACATCAAATATTTTTCAGGGACCTGGGTCGATACTCGAGAAAAGAAGGTCTCAAATCACGGGACTTAGTTAATTCCTGCAAGTACAATATTTCTATAACTACGAGTAACAGTCCTCATGAAGTTAGGTCTCGAACATTCAAACCAACTGAACTGTGTATAATTTATCGTGTGTACTTTTAACGCTAATTTAATTAAATAATGTTATTTACTTCATCACGATGTCTGTTCCCACACAACTCTCCTTCCGATTCTTTATAGATAAGAGTCTCGTCGCTTCGTCCTGAAACAAATATAAGGACCGACAGAACGGCCGAGCAAAGGCAATTTTTAAGAATAACCTATAGACTAATTTTATTAAGTAATTGGCTTAATGCATGCTATTATGCATTGCAGATACTTTTAATGTCCCAACTCCTTTCAAAAAACGTTAAGCTGAAAATATATAAAACTATTATTCTACCAGTTATATTATATGGGTGCGAAACATATACTCTTACTTAAAGGGAGGAAAGGAGATTACGAGTATTTGAGAATAAAGTTCTTAGGAAAATTTTTGGACCAAAGAGAGATGAACAGACAGGTGAATGGAGAAGACTACATAACAATGAACTACATGGTCTTTATAGGAAGCCAGATATAATAAGAACAGTCAAGTCTCGTAGACTGCGATGGGCAGGACATGTTGCACGTATGAGGAATGAAAGACGTGCATGGAAACTTCTTGTAGGAAAGCCAGAAGAAAAACGCCCAGTTGGTAGACCAAGAATGAGGTGGGAGAACAACATTAACTATGATTTGAGGGAAGTAGATTATACAGGGAATGATTGGAAAGTATTAGCTCAGGATAGGGATGTATGGAGAGCTTATGTCCGCGCGGCCATGGACCTACGGGTTCGATATTGCCAGTGAGTAAGTAAGTAAGTAAGTAAGTAAGTAATTGGCTTGCTAAAGAAACCGCAAAGCATAAAAGAATAATAAGAGTATACCTAGAACACAGTTTATTATTATATTGTTTAAGAACGTATTATTTTTAACTGTTTTTGAGTCGTGCAGCCTTTTATATAAGAAGGGAGGGAATTCCAGAGTCGGGTGGCAGAAACAAGAAAGGATGAGGAATAGTGAGATATTCGATGTAGAGGTACATCTAGAGTTAAATTTTCTCTGGAAGGTGTGTTTAACCCTTAAATTGGCAAAACATAAATTTCTTCCGTCAGTTATTTAAATGTGGCGGAGTGCACTGAAAACGGAATCTTGTATGACTTGTTATTAGGTACGAGGGCGGATCGGAAAGTAACGCACAATAATTTTTTCTGCCTTGGTATTGCAGCTAGAATGTTGAAATTTCACAGAGATATAGTTTGAAGTTTTCACTACAGATGGTATTTTTTCTTAGGTGCACCTCTTGCGAGAGAAGCTTGAACTATGCAACAAAGATGGCGCGCATGCTACAGTCGTCCACCTGTGAGGAACAGAGAAGTGTTGTTCGATTTTTGTGGGCCAAAGGGCATAAACCCAGTGAAATTCACAGGGACATGCGTGGCGTGTATGGGGATGATTGTATGGACCGTAGCAATGTCTCCAGGTGGTGCACATTCTTCCAAGAGGGACGCGTGAACCTTAGTGATTCGCCACGCTCCGGCCGGCCGACAACAGCAGCAATCCCGCAGAATGTCAGAGGCATTGAGGCGGCAATTCTGAACGACCGGCGTGTGCAACTGCGAGCCTTATCGCAGAAGTTCAGCATTTCTTATGGTGCGGTGTACGATATTGTTCATGAAAATTTGAAATTCCGTAAAGTTAGTGCTCGCTGGGTGCCTAAGAACCTGACATACGACCACAAGGGCCAGCGAATGATGGCAAGCTTGGACCACTTAACGCGGTACACCGCACAAGGACATGACTTTCTGGAAGGAATCGTCACAGGTGATGAGTCGTGGGCGTACCACTACACGCCCGAAACAAAGCAGGCATCAATGGAGTGGAAACATGCTGGTTCCCCAGTAAAGAAAAAATTCAAAGTGACTCAATCTGCCAGGAAAGTGCTTGTGACAGTGTTCTGGGATATGCATGGTGTTTTATTGGTGGACTTTGCTGAACACGGGACCACTGTGAATGCTGCGGCCTACATTAAAACTTTGGTGAAGTTGCGTCGTGTCATTCGTGACAAACGTCACAACATTAACGTTAAACTTCTTCATGACAATGCTCGCCCCCATGTTGCTGCTGTCGTTCGTCAGAAAATCGCCGAATTTGGTTGGGAGGTGCTCCAGCATCCACCATACAGTCCGGATCTTGCACCATCGGACTTTCATTCCATCTGTTTGTCCCATGAAGAAAATTCCCCTGGCCGGCAAAAACGCTTTTGAGACAGATGTGGAAGTGAAATCAGCAGTGCGCAGATGGCTACACTCCAACCAAACGAACTTCTACGAACAGGGCATATTGAAACTGGTAACACGATGGGAAAAATGTGTTGAGAAAGTTGGTGACTATGTCGAAAAGTAGGTAAAATATGTAAGTTCATTTGTGATTTTTTTCCTTTTTTTTACTATTAAACTTTTTAAAAATTATTGTGCGTTACTTTCCGATCCGCCCTCGTATATTGTATAATTAGACACACATTTAAGCGGTTTCTTTTTGTTCGTTTTCTTCTGATTTATTCAAAATATTAAATTAATTAAACCAGCTGATGTATCCTGTAAGATACATTATGAATTTGAGGGTTAAGTTATGTTAGGAAATGAGTGAAAAGCATACAATTGAGTAAGAAAGAGAAGTTATATAGTGTTCTTCTGGAGTTCGGAATTCCTAAAAAGTTAGTTAGTCTTATACGAATGTGTCTAAATGGGGTAGGGTGTATGTAGGTAAAAAGTTATCGGATCCTTAGGTAATTCGCAATGGGTTGAGCAAGGAGATGCACTGTCTCCTATACTATTCAATTTTGTATTAGACCATGCCATTACATTTTTGGAGAATGAAGAAGGCTTACAACTTAATGGTATTAACAGGCTATTAGTTTATGCTGATGATGTAGTATTATTGAGCGATAACGAGGAGATAATAAGGGTCAACACGCACACTCTATTGAGTAACACTAAGAAATTGGGACTGGGAGTAAACATCAATAAAACTAAATATATGTTCACACATAGAAATGCGTTATGCGATGGAAATGGATAACTAATGATAAGTGAAGGATATTTTGAAGAAGTGGTCCATTTCAAGTAGGCCTGTCTAGGAATAATAATTACAAATAGGAATGAGATGCACAAAGAAATTAAAGATAAGGTCAAATCCGGAAATAAATGTTATTATGCATTACGGGGACTCTTGTCCCAACTCTTTTAAAAAACGTTAAACTTAAAATATATAAAACTGTTATTCTCGCAGTTATACAGTTATATGGAAGCAAAACTTGGACTCTCACCCTTAAGGGAGGAAAGAAGATTTACGAGTATTTGAGAATAAAGTTCTTAGGAAAATTTTTGGGTCCAAAAGAGTTGAACAGCCAGGTGAATGGAGAAAACTACATAATAGTGAGCTATATGATATGTAGGCCTATAGGAAGCCAGATATAAGAAGAACAGTTAAGTCTCGTAGACTGCGATGGGTACGACATGTGGCACTTATGCGAGATGAAAGAGGTGCATGGAAGCTTCTTGTAAGAAAACCAGACGGAAAACGCCCAGTTGGTAGACCAAGAATGAGGTGGGAGAATAACATTATCCGTGATTTGAGGGAAGTAGATTATATAGGGGATGATAGGAGAACATTAACTTAGGATAGGGATGTCCGTGCGGCCATGAACCTACCAGTTCGATAGAGCAAGTTAGTTGGTTAGTTTGTTAGGAAGAGAGTGAATGAAAGGGAGTAGAAGTATAAAGGGGTGATGAGGTGGAAAAAGTGTTGTTTTAGAGAAGTAGAGGCAATATATCTTTCAACTGTCTTCTGATCGGAGCTAAGATAACGTTTCAAAACTATGTGCTTGTACAGTGAATAATGAATGAAATAAAGGAGATTGCAATTTTTTGTGTAAACCAGTGTGATAAAATTTCTTAAAGAAATTATATTTCAACGTTATCGTACCTCTTACATTAGGTGTAAGAAGTGTAATTAAATAAACGATATACGACGATATACCTGCCACTAATGATATCTGGCGACAGAGTAGAACACCACTCTTGGGAGTTGGCGGCCAGGGCTCACCTAGACAAAAGGCGACAAAGCATATGGTGCTCACATGTAGTTGGCAATTTTAATGCAGTCTACAGGAAGCTCCTGTGTTGTGCAGACATTAGGTACACAATTGAACAACTTGTTTTCACAGTTAAATATTTGTAAAGAGATCTTATTGAAAAAGGTGTCAATGGAAATTCCGAAGACAGTAATCTGGATTCTCCGCTTCTGATCAAACAATTTGCAGATTAGAGGCAAACTTTCTTGCGACAGGTTCAGCCCTTGACAAGAAACCGAAAAGTGAATGGTGTATGCATGCAGAAGAAACATTAGATGAAATCGGTGGTAAACTAGAAGCTAGTTCTCGCAAATCACTTCGACGGTTAATATAACAAGCACGTGTATGCTACTCGTACGGTTTGCCACATAAGGCTACAAATCTTCTAAATTAATATATAAAATAAATTAATAATTTCGAGCATTTCATTTTTATTCGATCTAAATTAAAATTATTTCAATTACATTTACCGGCTGGTAAACGATTGTAGATTAGGGCTAAAATTTAGCGGGCGCAAGTACATTGCTGCACCACACAGACGCTGTGTTGCGATCGGTAGACTAGTAACGTACCCAACAGATCGCACTATATTCTTCTTTTTTTTTACAAACACTTTAGATCGTCATTGTCTATAACGTAAATATTTCTGGTTCCCACTTCATTATCCTTCATAGTTTACCATATGAAATGTCATATTTGCACATGCTCTACTGATAAAGATGATAATGAGGAGGAAGTAGACTGAGAAGTGCAAGGTTGAAGCCTAGAATCCCCTTTAAAGCCCTCGTTTAACGCGTCAACACAAAGAAGCCCGGCTGCGATTTGCTCAGAATCATGTCAACTAGCAACTCCGCCAATGGAAGCGTGTTCTATTCACGGATGAATCATGATTTCGTTTAACGGGTTCTGGTGGTCGTATACGTGTATGATCCAGCCACAATTATTGAACGTGACAGATTTGGAGGTGGTTCGGTTATGTTTTGGGCTGGGATTACTATTGAGTCTCGGACAGAGCTGGACGTTTTCCCACAACGCATGAATGCTGATATTTACATTAACACATTATCCTTCAACATGTTGTACCCTTTGCTTATGGTATGGACCCTAATTTTGTTCTAATGCATGATAATGTTTGATGTCATACGCACAGACTACCAGAGATGTCCCGCAAGAATGCCTAATTCGGATGATAGACTGGCCTTTATGCAGTCTGGACCTCCCTCAATCCGATCGAGCTTATGTGGGATAAGCTGGAAAAACTTGTTCGTATGCATCCTGCTCTGCCACAGAACCTGGAAGTGCACTCACCGAGGCATGGGAGAGAATCTCACATGTTTCTGTAAGAAGGTTTCTGCGAAGCACGTCTCGTAGGTGTAATGCAATCATTGAAGCTCACGGAGGACACACTAAGTATTGAGTGTTTAAATTACCATGGAAACATTGATTCCTAAAATAATAAATCTCAAATTTCAACTTTGTTTTCTGTTACAAATGATAATTTGTTCGTATTTCTAATAGTGTGCAAAAAACAGTGTTTGAATGTCTATTATAATTTTACATAAATCTTCAATTCATAATTACAAAAGATAAAATTAATTGTTTCAATATTTATTTTGTGGCATTGGTTTAAACATGTGTTCCTCTAATTTTTGAGTAGTGTATATGGCCAATACAGTGATTTAGACTTTTTTATAGTTTGTTTTAGATCGTTTATAAAGAATGTA
Organism: Diploptera punctata; assembly: GCA_030220185.1. Taxonomy (NCBI): domain Eukaryota; kingdom Metazoa; phylum Arthropoda; class Insecta; order Blattodea; family Blaberidae; genus Diploptera; species Diploptera punctata. The sequence continues at coordinate 288,695 of JASPKZ010010694.1, forward strand.
TATTTTTTCTTCTTCTCCATAGTAGTTTAACCTCTCGACTGATATGGCCTTATCCGAGACATGCCCCAAGCCGCCCGTCCCTTACAGTGAAAGATCTGTTGGGAGAGGAATTTTAAATTTTGGATCAAATACATGCTTTTTTTAATCATGCAGAGGCATGAGTGATCAGCTCAATTAATGAGTGATCAGCTCAATCCAGGACTTCCTCCGAGACAACACAACATTAAGACGAAACACGCCATTCACATACACCATTCATACTAAACATGGTGAATATAATAATGATGATTATGGTGACCAGATAATCTTCTGGTACCTTTGGGATTTAAAATTTCCTGGTATTTTTTCCGCAGATGAGGAAACCCCCGAAAAAATCAATCTCCCAGGAAACTTATCCTTACAGGGAGTCGAAATCAACCCCCTGCATACGAGGCAACGGCATTACGCCGAGGCCACAACAGTGGACACATGAATGCATCCTACCAACACAAAATACAAAAGAATATGTAAGTTTAATAATTATATTATCTTACTTTTTATAGGCTACTGTGTTTATTGCTTTTGTTATTGTTTTTTATTATTATTACTATTATTATTAGTATTATTATTATTATTATTATTATTATTATTATTATTATTATTATTATTATTATTATTATTATTATAAGTCCACCGCTGTGGTCTCGAGGTGGGTGTTGCCTTGTCACGCAGCGGGCTCGGGTTCGATCCCCGGTCGAGGTAGTTTTTCTGGGTGAGGTTTTTATCGGGGTTTTTCCTCACCTGTAAGACAAATGCAGAAAAACTTTAAGGCCCAAACGGTCCCCGAAATCATATGGCCATCATCATCCTTATCTTTATCATCATCATCCTCATCCTTCGCCGGTGTGGAAAGCAACGGGAAGCTACCACACCTACAATTCCCTAGTAAAGCAGCAAGCATAACATGCAAATGCTATGATTGCAGTGAAGGACCTACCTTCGGGCAGAATTGCTATGAATTGATGGTTTAATATTATTCACTATTATATTTTGGGACTCGCCGTAGCGTAGTTAGTGAAGGCAATGCGCTTCAAGCTGTGAGATCGAGGTTCTAGTCACGGAAGAGTTAAACCTTCTGTGAGTACCATGATCCTGGGGTCGAATCAGCCTCTAACGGAAATTATTACCAGACATGTGTTCTGGGGGTAAAGGCGACCATCACAACAACGGCTGACATCTCTTGCCTATTATTTAAAACCTACTAGAAGCATGTAGTAGGATCACTTTATATTTTACATTTTATTGTGTGTTGTGTTTAGTCGTTAGGGCAGCTTTAAAATAATTTAGTCTATTATTATTATTATTATTATTATTATTATTATTATTATTATTATTATTATTATTATTATTATTAGTTCTGTTACAAAGCATTTCATTATGTGGGTCCGAAACCTGGACAGTAAGTAGGAAACAAGCCAATATGCTATTAGCAGTAGAAATGGATTTTTGGAGGCGACTGACAAGAATTTCAAGAAGGGATAAGGTCAGAAACAAGCAGAATAAGGGAAATTATGCAAGTTCAAAAAAAAAATTGGAAAAAATAGAAGAAAAACGATTCAAATGGTATGGTCACCTCATAAGAATGGAAGAAGAGAGAAAACCAAAGAAGATCCTTGATTGTAAAGCTAATGGAAGAAGTTGAAGAGGCAGACCTAGAGAACATTGGATGGATGGAGTGACGAGAAGTATGGAAGCTAGAGATCTGAGGGAAGAATGTGGTCTAGACAGGAACTTCTGGCGACAAATCACTTTGGGTTGAAGGAGAAACACTGTATTGTGGAATATTCATAATTTAAATTATTATTATTGTTGTTATTATTATTATTATTATTATTATTATTATTATTTATATATTTATTTCTCTATATATTTGGAGAGAAAGAGGATACTGTAATACCAATAATAAATATATGAAACATGAAAAATAAAAAAGACAAAAAGGTGAAACTGTATTATAGCCGGAAAGTAAATAAACAAAGGATATAACAAACAGGGCAAGGATAAAGGAAAAATACGGAGAGCTCCAAAAAAAATAAAATTTAAATTAATGAAAAGAAATGAAGGGTATGTGAAAAATGAAAGATATAGAGGAGTGAGAAGAAAAGAGAAATAAAATAAGTTGATGAAAGAAAAGAGAATTAAAATAAAGGATAAAATTACTGTTCACCCAATTATCATAAAATTAAAACTACCTGACTTCTTCTGCTCCATGTATTCACGTGGTAAGAACTCCAACTTCTATTTCTTCAATCACTTCTGAAATCTTAGAATTTTAGGGAATACGTTCCTGAAATGATAATGACGTCATTGCTAGCTCACAATAATTATTTCCTTTTGAATTCATTTCTCCTTGCCTCTAGCCAGTAATGGTCTCGCCAGATGAAAGGTGATCTCATTAGTGGGTGAAGTAGAAGAAAGTTGCAGAAGACCTCTTCTTGGGTAGACTTGTTATTTCTTACCTCTAAGAAATTAAATGTGAACCAGGGATCACCACATACCTACAACATGACATTTCTTCAGGAAATTCCTATCTTAATCCTTTTTCTTAATGGTGACGTAACCGATTTCCAATTACGAGTATAATGATTTCCATTTCGTTTCTTTTGCGATTTATTAAACTGCTGTAAAATCCGGGCTCATTATATATAGCCTTGTTTAATGATTTCTGAGATGTCAACTTGCACGCTAATTAACTTTTTCTTGGTATTATGCAAATTTTGTTGTCTTTACGTGTTATTCTCTATAACATGGCCGTTAATTACCGTATGAAAGGAGGAAAGTTTAAGAGTTATCGAGAATAAGGAGTGTATGGAGATTTATGTACCGATCGTGTTGACTCAGGCGGTAGCGTTTGAGATTGACATTTGAAAGGTCCTGTGTTAAAATCCCAGTGTTGATCAAGCTGACAAGGTTTTCCCATGATTTTTCTCCAAAACATGTATAGTAGAAGACGAAATTTACGTCCCTCTGAGTTGAGATCGTCAAACGCTAGAGTCAAGGTAGACATTTTTTTCTTATCTGGCGACACTGAACACCGCACTATTCTTCCGAATGGTGGATGTGACAGTTTATGTTTATGAGCCTGTCTCTTACATGGAAAATTGTCATGAATTTATATATTGACGTAAAACTTCTACTATCCTAAGCATAATATACTAAATGCAATAATACCATATCCATTCATAGTAATTCTGTCCGAGGACAGGTCTTTCACTGCAATCGTAGCAATTCCATGCTATGTTTTGCAGCTTTACTAGGGAATTGTAGGTGCGGTAGCTTCCCATTGCTTTCCACACCGGTGAAGGATGATGATGATGATGATAATGATGATGACCATATGATTTCAGGGACCGTTTGGACCTTAAAGTTTTCCCGGGCCCGCTCGTGACAAGGCAGCACGCTACTTCGAGACCAGAGCGGTGGACTTAATACCATATATTAAACAATAATTTTATACTCAGCCTTTGAAAAATAACTACAAATAACAATTTAAAAGTACATAATATTAACGTAGGCTAATTTATTATACGTATTTTTATTTATTTATCCTGGTGGATTAAAGGCTATGTGACCTTCTTTATCACTCACCAGGACGAACATATGTTACATTACAATATAATAATCACAATTAACTCTTATATTAAACACTAATTGAAAATTTGATCAATAAGGTAATATCTGTAAGATTAAGGTCGATAATATAATAATGTTAATGAATAATTAAAATTAAGACTAGAACTAATAATAAAATGTACACAAGCAACATAAATTAAATTGTTTTGTAGACTGTCCCTATAAGCTAGATTTATTAATTCACGTAAAATTAGGTATCAGAATAAAGTGCAGTAGGATTAAATAGAAATATTGATAAAATTCCCTTCCACCCCTACTTTTCCATTAGAGACACCTTTGGGTTTACATGTTACAAATTACAACATTTTTATGTACGTAATTTTAATATGAAGACACGTTACAAAAAACAAATTTTACTCGTATTTATTTCTGCATCATATATATTAGAAGTTACTTCACATAAACCTTATTATTATTGAACTAGATTATCACGAAGTAACTTATTGGATTACTTACTACAGGTCACATTGAATAGACTGTAATATAACCGTTGCAAGAAACTCTTCTTCTGAAGTGTTCCAATCAATCATGTTCTTATCAAACAACGTACCGTTACATAACCAAAAAAAAAAAACTGAGGCGAACTGTTCTGTCTTGAGCCTCCAGAAAGTAATCATAATTCAGACTAATTTAACTAATTAATATTTAGAATAAGGAAATTAAATTATGTTTGATAGATTAATAGGTAATCTCTGGAGTATTTTGTATTTTCTTTGTTTTCATTGATAATACGTTACAAATACTTTTAGTTGTAATAATAATAATAATAATAATAATAATAATAATAATAATAATAATAATAATAATAATAATAATAATAATAATAACAGTAATAATAGTAATAATACTACTACTGCTATTAATAATAATAATTAAAACAACTTCATCAACAACATCAGCAACAGCATGATTATGGAATAATGGTTGGTTATATTGACTATTTAACTCATGCCCCAAATGGGAGTCAATGACCAATCACGTTTCAATGATTTCTGTTTTACAACCAATCAGAGTCGTGTTTCACGAAATATTTATCAGTGTTATAATTACCATATATTAAACAAAGCTCCTCCTTTTTAATATTCTGAACAGGTCTGACCGTTATTTTGCAGTGACTGAGCCTATAAGAAATACGGCTACCAGATTGTATATATAGTGCATACATGTCAACATTTGTAGCAATTTATTATACCACCAAAAAAAGAAACCACTGTTTGACTTTCTTAAATGTATTTTTTCCCAGGTAATAATCCAGAAAAATATAATTGTAATATTTACATCATACGACATCAGAAATGAATTAATATACAGATTGATGTTTCATTTTTTCTCCACTAGAGAGCATTCTTACAATATTGCGTTCCTTTGGCAATAAATAGTATGATCTGGTTGCAGTGATAAACAAAAGAAGCAGTAGAAGCGTACCTATCGTTTCTCATTTGTTTTCAAACATCGCCGTTTGCATTAAATATATAAATATTTTGAAATAAGTACAGTTAAATAATGATTTGTGAGTAAACAGCTTAATTTTATTCGTTAAATAGTCCTAACAAATGCCACTCTTGATTTCCAAATTCTCTAGATAAATTCACTCCTCACTTCGTGAGTCGTGAATTTATCGATAATTTGGAAATCACTCGTGGCATTACTTATGATAATAATTATATAATAGTAACAACGTAATTTTTTGGGAGGTTATATTATATCTATCTGTATACTGCATCCTTCCCCGTGTTAGGATTAAGGTGGTCCCTAGCGGGAGTTCATTAACAAAGCTAATTTAGTTATCCTACAGATGTCAACGAATGATATGGGGTTAGAACATCGCCTCGATGAGACGTCTAGTAGGAAACTAAGGTATTACTTAGATGAAGAAATGTCGGTTAAATTTTGCACAGAGGCCTTTTTATTCAGATTTGCGGTTTTTTTCACGAATCAGATCTGGATCCACGGCTTAAAGCCCTTCCCGGAGGGTTTGTCACATGGATTTTCCATCCTAAAAATCCGTCGACCCCAGCCGGGTTTGAACCCGCGACCCTCAAAACCAGAGTCAAGTAATCATACAATATAAGAACAGTACTGGCAATGCTATTGAATTCAGACAATAGGCTGTATATATATATATATATATATATACACAGTGAGATCAGTATAGTATTGGACAGCAGATGCTGTCCGATGACCAAGGCTTACACGTGCGGACACGGGACTTGAAGTGTGCAGTGGCTCAGCAGTATACGAATACATCCCATGCATTCACGGTCACAGGCAGATAGTGTGCTTCGAGTATATAAGGTGCTCAGTCGCTTTTCCTTGTGAACTGCAATACGTGTGTATAAGTGTAAACTGTATAATGACTAATTATTTTTCTACTGAACAACGTGCATTTATTTATGATCAGTATTTGTTAACTCAGTCTGCCAGCCAATACGAAGACTCTTTGAAACACGATTGTCGGGTGTAAAAATTCCATCACGTTCAATAGTTCATAATCTCTGTAATACATTTCACTCAACAGGAAGTGTCGAGCCTAAGTAGCCACACAAGCCGCATAGTGTTCTTACAGAAGAAATAATAGACGGCATCGGTTATCGATTGGAGCAGTCTCCTAGAAAATCACTTAGGTGTCTTTCGCAACAAGTAGGGGCATCTTATGGCTCTGTACAAAAAGCTACTAAATTGTTAAAGTTGCATCCATATAAAATAACCAAGACACATGCTCTTCAACCGGGTGACCCTATTCGCAGGCGCGCATTTTGAAAATGGATACTAAATAATATTCATAATGGTCTAACAGACTCATCTTTAATATATTTTTCGGATGAGACATGGTTCCATCTCCATGGTTACGTGAGTTCACAAACCAATCGTCATTGGGGTCCTGAGAACCCTAATATCGTACATGAAGTGCCCCTCCATGATGCCAAAATTGGTGTATGGTGCCCCATTAGTGACAAAAGAATTATAGGCCCCATTTTCTTTCGGAATACAGTCGATTCTCGTGCATATGTGAATGCCATTCTGACACCCTTCTTCAGGGAATTAACCGACAGTGAGTGTGATTTCGCATTCTCTCAGCAAGACTCAGCTATAACTCATACAGCTGATATTTCAATGCGCGAAATTCACCCTGTTTTCCATGACAAAATTATTAGTAGGGATTTGTGGCCTTGCTCGTTCTCCCGATATAACATCCTGTGATTTCTATATCTGGGGCAGGTTGAAAAATGCGGTGTACAAGAAAAAACCCACGCACTCTGGAAGAACTGCAAAATAATATCCGTGAAGAAATTAACATCAGTAGAAGAGAACTACAGCGAGTTACGGGAAATGTATAAAGAGGTGTCAAAAATGTATGGACAACGAAGGTGGACAATTCCAACACTTGCTTCAATGAAGTTGGTAAGTACGACAATTTTAATATAAAATTATGGAATATTCACCTGAAACGTCCGTCTCCTCAACTTAATTAATTATTTGTAGCGCTTTCGGGACTTGTCCCATCATCGGCAGGATTCAAAACTGGTGTTTCACTGAAGATCTTCTAGAGGGGGTTGCATGTATTGGGTTCGTTTTCGTTTATCAGCCTGATAAACGAAAACGAACCCAATACATGCAACCCCCTCTACCAGATCTTCAATGAAACACCAGTTTTGAATCCTGCCGATGACGGGACAAGTCCCGAAAGCGCTGCAGTTAAATAAATAATCAATTAAGTTGAGGAGACGGACCTTTCAGGTGAATATTCCATAAGTTTATATTAATTTTGAATAATACCTCAACGGAACACATCATGAATCTTATATAAGTTGATACGACAATTTGTAAAATAGTTACGAAAGTGTGTGTGGTTGTATCACCGCGATCCTACGCTGTCCTGTTGCCTCGTTTCGGTTTCATGAAAGCTAGAATTGTTAAAATTGTTCAGACCGCCTTATTCTGTGTGGGCGTCCAACATTTCTCTTTTCGTGTGGTTTATAATATACCAATAATTTTGGAAATCTTTCTTCTGGCATTCTATCAACATGTTCTTTCCAGGGGTTCCTATATTTAATTATTCGGTCTGTATGTTTCAAAATATTTCGTTCCTTTCTTATATTTTCATTTCTTTTCTTGTCCAGCAGAGTATATCCTGCTATATTTCTTAAAAATCGCATCTCAGCTGCTATCAATCTTTGTTCTTGTCTTTTAGTGATCGTCCAACATTCTGATCCATTCATCAATACAGGAAAATCCATCACTTTATAACATCTAATGTTTGTTTCTTTTTTTGTGTTTTAAGGGTTCTTTTAATAGTGCCACACATTAGATTAAATGCATTTATTTTGTCATTAATATCTTCAATTATAACATATGATAAATTGAAACCTAGATATTTAAAACTATATATATATATATATATATATATATATATTAATTTAAGAGCACTTTTAATATTTAAAAAAAGAATAAAATGTTTAGAAGGCAGATAGTATATATCTCAACGTAAAATATAGTTCCTATAAATGTGGATTATTAGATCAATATATTTTAGATAATAATTATTATTATAGGCAGTGTTTATCTCCTCTTAGAATTTGCATTGTGAAAACAGCATGTCATGAAAAGCTTGGAAAAGTGGTCACGGCCACTTCGATATAAGAAATGTGCCTTATATAAAACATAATTGGGATTGGGTTGTTACAATTTCCTAGTAAAGCTATATAATTTATTTGGTTGTAGGGTCTGGAACGGTGCCCATTCAATCTCGTGAAGGCAAATGAGTATTTACTTAATATGGAGAGTAGCAAATTCCGGTTATTAATACAGAAACTGAAACTAAGGTTGAGAGATTGCGTCACTAGAACGAAGTGACACACTCTGTCATCTGGCAACTATTGACAACAACCAGTCGGTTCTGGCGGTTACCATGGTCGCTATGATTCCGAGCTTCGCGAGTCTTACATGAACAGGGTCAATTGCTTTTTGAGATAGTAAAAATACTGATTATGACTTCTTTTGGAAGGAAAGTAAATCCATGGGTCCCGTGTCGTAGATTTTATGGCACGTAAAAGAACTTGCGTCTGAGCAAAATTTGTCGGTCCTTTCAGCCCGGATTTGAAGCTATGTTCATGATCCAGGTTGTACGAGCGTCTTTAAATTAAGTACTAACAGCAAACATTTCAGTCTACTTGGGTCTTCGGAGAAGTGCTGTCACGGATGTATTATTATTATTATTATTATTATTATTATTATCTTATGAGTTTCTTAATGAATAATGGGAATATCACTCATAATATTATTACCGCAGATTCCGGCTTTTAGATTTTCCGCGTGTTTTCCTTGAAAGAATAAGTATGAACCAATGATATACATACAAGTTTCATGAAAAGTTATATCACCTGAAAGGGTTCAACTGTACCTAAAATATACATTTTACTCGTTGGTATCTAATTTGTAATTCACCTGAAATCGCTTTTTTTAAATTACATTTTCCTAATAATTTCCAATTCAGTGTTATTAGGTACATTTTGGAAGTCTTCAGAATTTTATATAAAGTCGAAATAATGTAAAACATGACAATAATTTTACTTTGTGGTCGATAAATAAATGTAATATAGTTAAATAACTTTATATATTTTATAATATGGCTCATTTTAGTGCTGCTCCAAACTCCAAGGCGCGATTGGCCTTACATCTACATGTATTAACCACAGAGGTGAAAGATCATCTAGCCAATATAGGGGTGACATGTGGTCAGCATGTCGTGTCTTCAGTCTTTATAGGTGCATTTTTCAACCTGGAGTTACCCAAATTTCTCATGAGCTGGATGGGCATCTGTTCCATTCTCGCCGAAATTCCATGAGAAAAAAATGTCCCCCATAGAAACTCGAACCAGCGCATGTTCCGTAGCTCTGCGCCAAAGCATGATGCCTATGGCCAGTAACTTTAATGTTGATATGGCACGGAATAAATTACACCTTAACGTCTTCTTGTATAAACATCCCTGTAGTAATGTGAATAGAAGTTAATTATATGGTTACACGGGAATTTAAAATAGAGAATAATTTGTGTCTGTTACTGATTGCTTGCCTGTAGACTCTTACTTTAAGGGAGGAAAAGAGATTACGCGTATTTGAAAATAAAGTTCTTAGAAAAAAATGGTCCAAAGAGATATGAACAGATAGGTAAGTGAAGGGAGAAGACTATTATATTTATAGGAAGATAGATATAATAAGAACAGTTAAGTCTTGTAGATTGCGATGGCATGAATGGGGAATGAAAGAGGTGCATTGAAGCTTTTTGTACGATAACCAGAAGAAAAACGCCCAGGTGGTAGACCAATAATGAGGGAAGTAGATTATACAGGTGATGATTGGAAGACATTAGCTCAGATAGGGATGTGTGGAGAGCTTATGTCTGAACGACTATCTACCTACGGATTCGATAGTGCCAGTGAGTTAATTAGTTCTGGTTTGCCGGAGTAGCACATGTGGTTAGTGATCCAGCAATTAAAGCAGGAGATTTTGGATTCAAATGCCGGTTCAGGCAAAAAAAAAATATATATATATCTTGTTATATTGACTATTCCATGGAAACATTACTCTCGTAATAGGCTGGATAGGCACGGAATAAATCCCATCATAATGTATTCTTAGTAGAAGAAACCCTATTGTCATGTGAATAAAAGTTAACTGCTATGGGTACACGGGGATTTCAAATTGAAAAAAAAAAATGTGTATCTACTCTTGGATTGCCTAAGTAGCACAAGTAGTTAGTGTGCCAGTGCGTAAAACTCGAGATCTTGGATTCTGATTCAAGTTCAGGTAAATAGTTTTTTCCTTAGATGTACGATTTTACGCAGTAATTAGAAAATGGAAATTTAATAATAGCATGCACTGTTAGGCAGTATTCAGAAAAACGTACTCCCTGTCAACAACTTATGAACAACCAAAGAAAACTTGATTAATAATTTTATAAATGTTAATAAACATTATCTATTCATTTTAAATTATTTTATAATAAACATGTGAAATACTCAATAGAAATGATGTAGACTGTAGATGCAAATTACTTTAGCATTCTATTATGATTTGAAAATTAATGCTGTTCGGTCCACTTTTTAATGACGGGGTTCGGTAATGTACATTAAATATCATGATTAAAAAACATGAATTATAAATAAAATTAATTAAATTCTAAAGTTATTATTAGAACATTTTAGAATAGAAAACTAGAAGATTAGATACTATTTTAGGTTTGTAGGCTATCATACGTATTTATATTCATTGTACAATTAATATCGATTATCCCAAATGTCAATGTAATACTACTTCTTTCAATTATGGAAATCATATCCTGCGACTGCTTCGCTTGTAAAATCTCAACAAAATTACCTACTTCCATCATTTGAACTACTTTATTTTTACTTTGGATGGAATCTTCCACGTAGGCCTACTTATCAGCAACCGAATCACGCATGTAAAACAAAATTCAAACTATCTAACAATAATGCTTACCAAGTTGGAGAAGGGTTATTGTTGGGTAAAGAGGTAAAGATTGGATTTAGTGACACTAGGAATACTGAAGGAGTTCTCCATGTGTGAGAACTTAGGTTGCTCAGGTTGGTAATCGGTAGAGTTGAGGTTCTTATCTCGGGATTCCACGAGGACTTCGTCGGGCAGAATTAATGTGTAGAGAATGTCTGGTAAAAGTAGTTTATTCTTATCTTTTATAAACTGCAAGTAATTGTATATATATGAAGTGACTTTATTTAACTTTCAGAACGAAGTGTTTTTTTGAGAAGTGACTTTGTTTGATCGTACACGAGAAGTGACTTGATGTAATTTTATACGAGAAGTGACGAGGAGAAGCCTCTCTCGCCTATAGGTAAATTAGTTACTCCCACTACCTCGATCTCGTGGACCTAAGGTCAGTGCTTAGGCACATATAACGAAACATATAATTGGTTAATGCGCCCTCCTATTTTGATCCCGGGGTGTTACAAATTTATTATTGGCGATTTACGCCTTCAGAGGTTGGACCTTTTTTTCCCGTGCTGGCTTCACGTACAGTCGGGTCACAAACATTAGCTAGGCTTGGGTTTTTTTCCTAGGCATCAGACGCTAGAAAATTGCCATATTCCCACACTTTTTGCTAGCGTTGTTTGTGTCAGGGTAAAACCCCCGCTTGTACATTTAGCTAATGGGTTATGGTTATCACGATAAATCAGTTAACTGGAGGCTTAGAAGATATTTCTACTCAATCTGTCGAGCAAAGGATTTTGTCATTAGTAAGTTATTATCATGTGTCAGCCACTTCCGTCTTAACAAAAGAAAGGGTTACATTACCTGAGTTGACAGTACCCTCCTTAATAACTAGCAATTTAATTACATTGATGCTGACTTCTTTGGATCATTTTATATGACCTTTGCGCCTACATAATCAGGTTCTACTCGCTTGCCTGATCAATTTGAATATAAATATGACCTAAGTCCAGTAACTGCTTCATTAAATGATATTATAATTTTATCTGATTATTATTACCGGTAGGGATTTATTTGGATTTACACAGGAGGCTGTGTGGATGACTTGCCACAAAGTCTAACATATGTGCCAACATAACTTATTTTATGTCATTCGCTGTTTTCTATGACTATTTAACTCATGCCCCAAATGAGAGTCAATGACCAATCGCGTTTCAATGAATTTTGATTTACAAGTAATCACAGTCGTGTTTCACCTGGAATTCATTAAATAAGTTTATCGTATTAAAGAAAGCTCCTCCTTTTTAACATTCTGAATAGGCCAGAGCATAATTTTGCAGTGACTGACTCTCTAAGAAATACGACTAACAGATTGTATATACATATATATATAGTGCACTCATGTAAACAGATACTGCTTGCGGGATATAACAGAAAAACATTCGTAGTAATTGATTATACCACAATAAAAAGAAACACTGCTTGCACTTTCTTAAACATATTATTTCTAGGAATGTACGTTCCAGAAAAATATAATTTACATCATAAGATATCAGAAATTAATTAATAGCCTATAATGTTAGCTATAAACAGTTTGATGTGTTTCATTTTTTTTCTCCACTAGGATGCATTTTTACAATATTGTGATCTTTTGGCAATAAATAATATGATCTGGTTGCAGTGATATACAAATGAAGCATAACAAACATTCCTCATTTGTTTTCAAACATCGCCGTTTACATTACATATATATATATATATATATATATATATATGTATATGTTAAAATAACTATGTTTAAATAACGATTTGTGAGTAAACAGCTTAATTTTATTCGTTAAATAGTCCTAACAAATGTCACTCATGATTTCCAAATTTTCTAGATAAATTGGAAATCACTCGTGGCATTACTTATGATATAATCTAACCATGTATGTTGTTATAACTAGATATAATTATATAAAATTTCATGTTTTAAACTGTTAATCGGAGAGCACTGAGACAAAGAATTTTTACATTTTATGTTGTGTAGAATCAAATATGATCAAAAATGTCATATTTCATAATATTTTGCAAAATTTCGTATTTATTCATTTTTCAACTTTCAATTTGTGTTATTTTTTCAATAAAAATCTATGAATTCGTTAAAAAAAACATTTTTAAAGTAACAGTACTTCTCAATTTGTTTAACAATGTAATATGGTAGACAAGTAAAAATTCCTCAGTATCCCATCCGAAACAAGATAAATAAATCTGATAAAAGGAAATAAGTTGATGAGGAGACAAGGAATCACCAAGTGGAGGATTTTGTCCGAAACTCCAGAACAAGAACATGCGCCCAAATTAATAAGTAGAACAACAATGTTACAATAATAACCATCTAACCTTCTCTAGCCAGGCAGCAGCCAGTTTCTTCTTGCTACCTAAAGGCAGTCCTTACTTTGTGAGTGGATTACAGAATTTAAATGCTGGAGAATAATGTCTTACTTCAAAATTTGTGAAATTAGTAAAGTTGTTGTAGGTAAGGGAAACACTATTGTCACTATAATATAACTTGATAAATGTATGCTACTATAACTTCGTATGGTGTGGAGTGTACTTTTTGGTCGTACAAAACAATTGTAACAAACAGATTTTTATAGTTTACTATCTGGAAATGTAGAAGAACTCCCAATTTTGTATTATTAACATAATTGATAAATGGATTGGTAAAAAAGCACAAATAAACCAATATTAAACACTGTGCGAGGCCCATTTCATGAAAAAACTCATGATAAAGTAATTATAAATACATTTCACCATATTAATAGATTAAAATTAAATCTAACTGTAATTGCAAAGGGAGTTTTGAAGCATACCCTAAAATTAATTGTGGATTAACGTCTTATTTCTCAAAATATGACATACTGATCGGTTTACTTGTGCTCTGAACAATCCAAATGAATGTTATTGTTACATCTGCATCTATTCGAGTTCAATATATTTATACAAGGTAAGTAGCAATCATCCAACTGCACTCGCTCTAAATTTTGCCATTGCTACAATATTTTAATCAAAGCTTTTGTTAGTTTTGATTATCAAGTTTTATTTTTTGGATTTATTAATTAATCGTCATTAGATAAATTAATTTATTATGTTTTATATGTATGTAACTTCCCAGTATTGATCTATTAACGTAAAGTGTCCCACTACAAGCTTGGGAGGCAATTAGGGTAGTGGAATGTTGAGACTCCCACCTTTCTAGACAATCGGCACGAGATGTCCGCAGGCTTGTCGGTCCTACATGATGTCCACCTTTGCCCCCGGAACATGCGTCTGGTGCTCATTTCCATTAGAAGCTGAGTCGACCCTAGGGCCATGATGCTGCCAGAAGGTTTGGTCGAGATAAAAATACTGATCCCTTCGAGACTCAAACCCACTACCATCCAGCTTGTAGCGTCATTCTTCAAACCTCTATGCTACGGCATGAGACATTAAAATTGCCTCAAATCATGAACATGATATTTTTGCATTGGGTCAAAATTAATATGATATTAGTGAAAAGTTAATTACAGTGAATAACTTGATTTATTGAGCTACAAAAAGTATCCTTATCTCGTTTATGTGCTGTACTGTATGTACACTTATAAGTTATACATGGCCTATGTACATAAATATAGGCTATGTAAAAATTAAGAAAATAATAGCTTAATTTAATTGTTGGTCATAATTTTCATATGTCCGCCATTGTGGTCTCGAGGTAGCGTGCTCCCTTGTCACGCAGCGGGCCCGGATTCGATCCCCGGCCAGGATAGTTTCCTGGGTGAGGTTTTTATTGGGGTTTTTCCTCAGGAAACTGTAAGGCCCAAACGGTCTCCGAACATCGTATGGCCATCGCAATCATCATCATTCATGAATATCTTAGATTAAGTTTAGGATTAAGTACTCTTCTGGCGCACCACTATCATCATCATTAGAGCGAGGATTTTTATGAAATTTCATGTTTTAAACTATTGGTCAGAGAGCGCTGAGACAAAGTATCTTTACATTTTATGATATGTAGAATCAAATAAGACCTTAATATTTTTTCATATTTCATAATATTTTGGCAAAATGTTCATATTTCAGTAAAAAATTAATATTCCTTCATATTTTTCAACTTTCAATTTTTTTAAAATAAATGTTCTACTAATTCGTTAGAAACATTTTTGGAGTGACTGTAGTTTTGAAATTTTTTGACAATGTAATATGGTAGACAGTAAAAATTCCTAAGTATCCCATCTGGAACAAGATAAATAGATTTGATAAAATAAAATAATTTAAAAAAAGGAGAGATGGAAAGACCAAGTGGAGGCTTTTGTCCGAAACTACAGAAAAAGAACAGGGCTTTCCTAATCTGTGACAAGAACATGAATAATTAGAATAACAACGTTAGAATAATAACCACCCACTCTTTTTTTCTCAGGTAGGAATCTATTCCTTTTTGCTACCTAAGGACAGTCCTTATTTTATGAATGGATTACAGTATTTAAATGTAGGTAAGAAGCTGTGCTGTGAAATAAGGTCTTGCTCCACAGTTTATGAAATTTGTAAAATTCTTGTAGGTAAGGCCAATATTATTCTCACTTACATCAAACTATCATATATATAGTGCAGTGCATGATTGCTCCCATAACATCATATAATGTGGAGCATACTTTTTGATCGTACAAAATAATTCTGACAGACTGGCGTTAAATATATACATAAAAAGCTCCTAACTGTGTATTACGAACAGAATTGATAATTTGATTATTCAAAGCACATGCATGCATACTGTGCTCGGACAAATTTCATGGAAAAACTAATGTTAAAATAATTCTAACTACATTTCACTATGTTCATACGTGTAATGTATAGGATTAAACATAATTATAAGTGCAAAGAGAGTTTTGAAATACCCCCTAGAATTATTTTAACATCTTGTTTCTCCAAATATGACATATAGTACTTGATCTACTGTGATGGGCAGGACATATGGCATGAATGGGGGAATTAAAGGCGTGCATGGAAGCTTCTTGTAGGAAAACCAGAGGGAAGATCAAGAATGAAGTGGGAGAATAACATTAACCATGATTTGAGGGAAAGACTATAGAGGGGATGATTGGAAAACATTGGCTCAGGATAGGGATGTATGGAGAGCTTATGTCCGTGCGGCCATGAACCTATGGGTTCGATTGTGTCAGTAAGTTAGTTAGTTAGGACTTGGTCTACGTGTGTTCTGATTCATCCAATTTAATGTTATTGTAATATTTATATATACTGGAATTCATTATCTTTATGCAAAGTAAATAGAAGTCATTCAAACTGTACCTAATCTAAATTTTGTCAGTGGTATATTCGATGGAAGGAAGTTACAACGGTTACTATGTTTTTTTATTTATGTTTGGATTTCGTAATTAAATATCATTAGATAAATTAATTGATCGCGTTTTATATAAACCCAGTATTCATTTATTGAAATAAAGTGTCAAACCTCAGGCTTGGGAGGCCCTTGTGGGTAGATGGATGTTGAGACTTCCACATTTCTAGACAATCTCCAAGGGATGTCCACTGGGTTCTCAGTCCTGCGTGACGGCCCCTTTGCTCCAGAACATGCGTCTGGTACTCATTTAAATTAAGAGCTGAGTAGACTCTAATGCTATGATGCCGCCAGAAGGTTTGGTCCAGCTAAAAACCTGACCCCTTTGAGACTCAAACCCACGTCCTTCCGGCTTATTAGCGTGTTTCCTCACATAATATACTTCAATGTGAACCATTAAAATTGCTTCAAATCACAAACATGATATTTTATTGTTAAGAATCAATAAAACCTCATAATGTTAAAAATTCCAAAATTTATTGTATTAATTGATATTTTATATTGAGTCAGATGTAATGAAAAATTAATTAAGATGGAAATGCAGTGAAACTCTTGATTTCTTGAGCTACAAAAAGGTCTTCTTGTCTCATTTGTGTGCTTATATGTATACCCATAAATTATACAGGTCTTGTGTATATAAATATGTGTAAAAAGTTGAAAAAATAGTAGCTTCAAAATATTTTTGTGTCCTAATTTTCATAATTTTCATATTTTGCTATTATGATTTCATATTTTAGTATAATTTTCTTCATATAATTCCTCGCTCTAATCATCATCATCATTCATCACCCATCATATCATCGCCTTCCAGACTTCAGAAGAGGATTACAATTACGCCAATGCCAGGAGTGAACAACGGAAATGTTCAAAAAGGACAAAACTTGGGGCATTAAAAAAATAATTTTGGTATTTTGTTATTATGACTTCATATTTTTAGGTACTTTTGTTGATATAATTTCTCCCTCTAGTTATGACTAACATAACTAACTTGTTTCCTGATATTATTTTTCTTATATTTACTTCGATTTAGTTTGTCTTATTTCTCCTATCACTTCATATATTTCTATGATGTTCCGTTTGGCAATTCAAAATAGTTATCCAAAACTTCCTCGATGACTGTTGTTGATTCTTAAAACACCTTCTGCAACGGGACGACCGGTAGCGCGCATGGTTTGTCAGCCTCAGTAAGTAGATGCGTGCCTCTTGATATTCTATTTATTTAAATAATGAAACTCAAGACAGTATGAAATAAAACATAATTGCGTTGTAATAATGATTTTTTTTTCGAATTTGTTTCGAAATTGCGGCCTCAACTTCTGTTCGGCTGTAAACATCTCATTCCAT
Organism: Diploptera punctata; assembly: GCA_030220185.1. Classification (NCBI taxonomy): domain Eukaryota; kingdom Metazoa; phylum Arthropoda; class Insecta; order Blattodea; family Blaberidae; genus Diploptera; species Diploptera punctata. The sequence goes on from JASPKZ010010694.1 coordinate 306,557, forward strand.
CTTTAAAACCACAGTTTGAATCATTGAGATGTAACTTACTTACTTACTTACTCACTGGCACTATCGAACCCGTAGGTTCATGGCCGCACGGACATAAGCTCTCCATACATCCCTATCCTGAGCTAATGCTTTCCAATCATTGAGATGTAAATAAATATTATTTTATTAACTTGATAATTCCTTTGTGCTGTTAATGATTGTGATATTATATATTTTTAAAAGCTTGAAGTGGTATTTTTAGAGCTTTTTACAGTTTTTAAACACTATTTACGTTGCCAAAATCTACATCTTTTAGAGTCTATAAATTCGTGAAGTATACTCACAATGTTTATAGCATATTCCAATTTCCCGAGTGGAGTCCGCCTCAGCTCTAATCGGCTCTGTTGGAAGTCCGATGCAAAGTAGCGCAAGGTTAGTAAAACAAAAGCCAACAAGACAAATCGTCTAATAAAGCTGTCTCCTTCACAATGGAGCATCTTCCAAGTCAAAGACATGTATGGTTAAGATGGTGGGGAACTCACTCTCACGAAATGTTTACAGCCCTTAAACTGCCAAACAAAAAGATGGTAGTGGGGAATATATTGTTTTATTGCGCCTGGACGCACTTTCTTCTTGTTAACAATGGTCCCCACGGGGGGCCATAAGGTAGATGTTTTAGGAGGAGAGTGCCTCTGAGGGATAGTCAGGAAATCATTCAGAACAGGGCTTTTATTTTTGTACAAATTTGACTCTTATATCTAAGATCAACATTCCATTCAATACAAGTTCTCATTTGTGAAATGCTTCTAATGTAATTTATTCCAAACATTTATGGATTTTAATTAACGTTTATGGCAGTTTTTATTTGCGTTGCCCCATGTAATTGTTCTTTCATACTTCCTGTGAATGAGGAGCTTAGATCAAAACCTGAAAGCTACCGGTACTTGTAGCTAACTCACAGTATTATCAAGTCTTTAAAGTATTATACTCACAAAATCAATATTATTTCAGATAAAATACAATTAAAATTATTTCCTAGAAAAAATTTCAACATACTTCCTTTACTACTTCAAAATATTAGTATTTATTCTATCCCATTTATAGACCATTTATTATTCAAATACATATTAATACCTGTGCGTTTCTATTTTGTGTGTTTGTTGTAAACTTTCTTTAGAAATTTATTGTTTAATTATAATGATTTAAAATGAATATGAGGTAACAGATCCTGATAAATTCTAATCAATTGACGATTGAAGATAAAAAAAAACAGATTCGTAGACACAGAAGTAATAAATCAAAGATTTCCCTAATATGTGTTCAAAATACAGCTCTATCTTCTAGCTAAGGAAAACACTACAGTGAATTGATTATTTAATGGTAACCACCAATCATAAACTTTCACTATATTCCCGGACGTTTCCCGCTTCCTATTTCTATAGTTTAATATTTAGACTTAAACCATACCGTAGACTCACCTATATTGAAGTATAGATTAAATTTATAGCAAATTTATATTTTTTTCCTTCACCTAAACACTGGGTTACATTCTAACGTGCAATATGCCTGATATAATTGCGATATCTAGAAAACTAATAATAATAATAATAATAATAATAATAATAATAATAATAATAATAATAATAATCCATCCATAGTAATTCTGCCCGAAGGCAGCTCCTTCACTACAATCATACCGTTTTCATGCTATGCTTGCAGGTTTGCTTTCCACGCCGGTGAAGGATGATGATGATGATGATGGACATATGATTTCGGGGACCGTTTGGGCCTTAAAGTTTTCCTGATGTTTGTCTTACAGGCGAGAAAAAAACACGATAAAAATCTCACCCACAAAAACTGCCCCGGCCGGGGATCGAACCCGGGCCCGCTGCGTGACAAAACAGCACGCTACCTGGAGACCACAGCATTGGACATAATAATAATAATAATAATAATAATAATAATAATAATAATAATAATAATAATAATAATAATAATAATAATAATAATATTAATAATAATAATATTAATAATAATAATAATATTAATAATAATAATAATAATAATAATAATAATAATATGTCCGTTTCTAACTAATGAAAGAGTTTTAATAACTCGGGAAGTATAGCACCTAAGAATATGGAACTTTCACTGTTATAAAGACAAAATTAAGCTATTTCTCCAGAACGACAATCGGTACTACATAAGCTTCCTGAGCGTAAGACAATAAATAAGCAGTTGTGTGTTGCAAAACCTTGACTGGGGCAAATAAGTGATTGGTAAGTGATTCTACTACACCCCGCTTCCATGCGCTATCATATAATCCACTCACTCTAATAAGAATAATATAAGAAAATCATCCAGCCCGTATAGGGGGACATGTAGTCAGGATACCGCATCTGCCAGTCATTATACGTAGCTGGTATTCTTAACAAGGAGCCGCCAACTATCGTAGTTACCCAAATTCCTCATGATGTTGTGTGTGTTACCGGACCCAAAGTACCAAATATATTTCATCTCCCAAAGTACCAAATATATTTCATCTCCCGTCCCCCGCCGTAGCCGAGTGGTTAAGGCAAGAAGCCTTGGCGCAGAGCTACGGGACTTGCGCTAGTTCGAGTCTCCATAGGGGAATAAATTCCCTCATGAAATTTCAATCATTATGGGACCGGTGCCCGCCTAGTATCGTGAAGCATTTGGACAGCTACAATAAATAGCGGCTCCAGGTTGATAAAACCAGCTATAATGGCTGACCACATGTCACTCCTACGCTGGCTGCATCATTATCTCCCTCTGTGATTAACACATGTGGATGTGAGGCCAACGGCCTTCTAGGCATGTAGCGCCATGGAGTTTAGTTTTTTATTTCATTTTTCATGAAAACTGCACCAGCATGTCCCTGAACTCTGTGTTACACACACACACACACACACACACATACATACATATATATATATATATATATATATATATATATATATCCATTCATAGTAATTCTGTCCGAGAGCAGATCTTTCACTGCAATCATGCTATTCTTCGCAGCTTTACTAGGGAATTACAGATATGGTAGCTTTCCGTTGCTTTCCACACCGGTAAAGGATGATGATGATAATGATAAGGATGATGATGATGGCCGGATGATTTTCGGAGACCATTGGGCCCTAAGCTTCCTAACATTTGCCTTACAGGTGAGGAAAAGCCAAAAAAAAACCTCACCCAGGAGTCTGTCTCAACCGGGAATCGAACCAGGGCCCGCTGCGTGACAAGGCAGCACGCTAACTCGAGACCACTGCAGTGGACATATATATGTAAATTAGATTTAAGACTATTTTTTTGTATTTTTTAAAACCTGGTTGAGTGGCAGAAAAGGCCTTAAGGCCTTAACTCTGCCAGGTAAAATATAGCTATTATATATATATATATATATCCATCCATCCATCCATCCATAGTAATTCTGCCCGAGGGCAGGTCCTTCACTGAAATCATAGCATTTTCATGCTATACTTGCAGCTTTACTAGGGAATTGTGTAGGTGTGGTAGCTTCCCGTTGCTTTCCACAAACATATATATATATATATATATATATATATATATACATATATATATATGTTATAATTAAATGTTTAACATTGAATCCCGTCCAGGCATTTATTTTTCTTATCATACCATATATATATATATATATATATATATATATACATATACTAGCTGGCCGGGCGAACGTCGTATCGCCTTTAAATATGTTTACGTTAATTTTTCCGATGTTTTAATAGTTATCTGCTATTCGGGGCGGAAACAAATCCAACAAATCAAAGATCATAAAAATCGGTCCAGCCGTTCTTGAGTTATAAATAGTGTAACCAATCCGACTTTGTTTTATATATATAAGTCCCGGCCACGCGTTGCTGTGGCTAAGGTATACGTTAAATTATGTTGTAGTAAACTAAGTGAGAAATCTAAATCAGAAAGTTTTTGTTTTACACTATTTTTTTAGTTCTGGTACGTTAACTACACCAGGTATAAATATGATTGGTGGTTTATGTGGAAGTGGTTTTGTTGATTGAGATGAATTTATGTTATCTGCATTCTCAGTATCATCCATAAGTGTATCATAAGGATTATATACATTTAATGATGGAATATTTTGAGGAGGCTTGCTGATTTCATTATACTTTCTTTTTTTCTACGAACTTGTTGGCAGTTTGGATTCTCATCATCATCAAGAAGTCTCTGTATAGTAATATCATCTTGTGATATATTATAGTCATCTTGTTTTTCATTTAATTGAAACATGGAGATTGTTTCTATAATATTAGGCATATTATTATAACTAACAGACTTACTTACTTACTTAGTTATTCCGTTCCTTAGGACCTTCATATGCTCTAAATTGACATTCTTCTTAAATGTAAGATTTATGTCACATAGGCCTATACCAATTTGCGAAAATTCACTTGATATCTTATCATTCATGGTCTCTAGAACTGATTCGCCATATTGTTCAATTTTCCTTCTCGGTCCAGTTAAATTTAAATTAAGTTGCTGTCTTTCAGCCAGATTACTTAAAACTAATACTTACACACAAAATTAATATTATTATTAATATATTGAAAATAAAATAAACACTGAACACACTTAAATTATGAAATAATCATTATTTGTAATTCAATTGAAATTCGCGGTTGCAACAAAAAGCACAACCACCTGGTTAAATAATAAACCAATTACCTTACACCGTCATCTGTTAGAATCGTATGGAACTCAGAGATAATTATAACTCTTTGTTAAATAATAAACAAATAATTTGCAATAAAAAATAATGCGACTATAAATTTTAGTTATAAACAACCGTAGGTCTCAAGTTGGATCAAACAGCACACAGTGTGCAAAATTTTATTAAAATCGGTTCAGAAGTTTAGGATTCCATCGCGGACAAACAACGTGACACGTAATTTATATATATATATATATATATATATATATATATATATATTACATAATTATACAGTAGTTCTAATTTTTAAACATAAGTCGACGAAAATTTTCCCCCTATAATAAAAATGTTTGAAGAAAAAAAAATTAGAGAAATTAATATTCTGAATCGACAAATATATTAAAATATCATTGGGATTTTTATGAAGCATGATGTCCTTACTTTTTATAAAGGCCGCATTATTCACAGGTTCTCAAGTTTTCATTATTAATATAACCTCATTTTGGATGGAGAAATACAAATTAACTGATTAGAATTAGCACTTGGTAAAATGATCAATTTGCCTAGTTTTAAAACTAGGTGTAATTAGAAAAGTGACCTCATTTCGGTGGCGCGTACCTACGTTCGAACAATCTCAGAACTGTATCAGAAATAAAAAGAGGAAGAAAGTGCTCATTAAATAATTAATGTATTCATCAATGGAAGCCATTACAGGTGGTTTTTTCTATGGTCAGGTAGGCAAAGTAGAAAGGCGTTTCTTAAGGAACGTTTAGGGAAAGAGCTTCAATAGACGCAGGTTGTAATCTTGATAGCCATCGATATAGGCCACGCAGCAAGAGATCCACACCAACAGCAAACAACGAGTGTTTCAGAAACTACTTCCTCTTCTTTAAATTCTACTATCTGGGATTTATAATTATTACCGTAAATGACGAATATGTTACATCCCCAAAATAAACCATGCGCATGGTGAGTTGAAACGACAGTTGAAAAATAATATATATATATATATATATATATATATATATATCATACAATTGTTAAAAGCATCATTACTAATGGAGCAGAACTTTGGCCATTAACAACAAAAACAAACAAGTATCTTTTGGCAACGGAAATGAATTTTATACGAAGGGCAGCAAGAATTTCAAGAAGAGAAAAAATTAGGAACTCAGTTATAAGGGAGAAAATGAAGATTGGAGACACTATTTCTTGTTCTTCTTCGGCTTTCCCCCATTTATAGGTTTGCCGTCTTCAGTTTCCATTTATCTCTATCATTCCAATCTCCCTCTTCCAAATTCCTATCATCCATTATAGTTCTGACGTAGGTTTTCCATTTCCATCTTGGTCTGTCACGTTTATTTCTTCCAGGGGGTGACCATTGGTATGTATTTTTGGCCATCTTTCATTTTCCATTCTTTGTACATGGCCATACCATTTAAGCGTTTGATTTTCAATATTCTTAACAACAGATGTGGTGACATTCATTTCTCTCCAAAGGAATTCATTTCTTATTTTATCCTGTCATGTTTTTTTGGAGGCTTCTTCTAAAATAATCAAATTCAACTGTTCTAATTTCACTTCCATATGACAAAATATTCTGTATTATGCTCTTATAAATTTTCATTTTAGTTTCCTTTGTGATATTTTTGTTCCAAATTATTCCATGCAATATTTTAGTTGCATTTTTTGCCATTGCAATTTTAGTCTGTACATCTCTCTCACAGGTACCTGAACTTGTAATTATTGACCCAAGATATTTAAAAAATTCACATTTTTTTTATATTTTCCCTGTTTCGATTATGAGGTCATCCACATCCTTTCCCAAACACGTATATCCTGTTTTCTGTAAATTTGTATTCAGTCCCAATTTTTTATATTCTTCCATTAGTTTATTTATCATATATTTCATATCATCTTCATCCCCTGCAAAAATTATTTGATCATCTGCAAACAACAATGAATGCAGTACTTTTCCTCCTATAGGAATACCCATTTTATAACATTTTTTATACCATAAGTTAAGAGCTCGATCTAAATTAATGATAAAAAGAATTCGTGACAAACTGCATCCCTGCTTAAGGCTCACTGTTAATTCCTCTGTTAAATTATTCTGTATTTTTACTTTAGCTTTTGTATTACTATAGATCCTCCTAACAATATTAATCAATTTATCTCTTATATTCATATTTTTCATTGCCGTCCATAACAATTGTCGAGGTACACTATCATATGCCATCTCTAAATCAATAAAGGTCATATGTAGTTCTTTATTTTTTGCTAGGGTTTTCTCTTGTAAATGTCTAATACAGAAAATAATATCAATACATGATATTCCACTCCGGAATCCACATTGTTCTTCTCTTAAGTTATCTTTTATCTCCGTAAGTTTAATATAAATTTACTAAAAATTCTAGCTGTTGAAGGTAAAACGCTTATACCTCTATAATTGGAACACAGTTTTTATCACCTTTTTTAAAAATAGGAGTAATATACGATAAATTCCAGTCTTCTGGGATATCGTCTCCAATTTCAATTCTATTAAAACGTTTTGTTAAAAATATTACTAAAATATCTCCTCCATGTTTTAGGAGTTCCGTCTGAATATTTCCTGGTCCTGGTGCTCTCCCATTTTTTGCCTCTTTCAAAGATCTTTTTTTACTTCATCTTCTGTTATCTCTGGAGTGTCAAATTTATATTCTACATCCGTATCTTGAAGTTGAAGAAACTCATTTCTATTTTCTTGAAGTAAACCTTTATAATGTTGCATCCATTCTGATGGTCTTATCAACTGAATATTTATCTTCTTTCTATCTGATTTCCTGATATTTTGTAATGTTTTCCACGCTTCTTAGGATCTAGCGTATCCAATCGAATGATCTATATTCGAGCATATATTATCCCAGTACTCATTTTTTGTTCTTCTCACTTCCGCCTTTGTTTTATGTTTTAAAGTGATATATTAATTTCGAGATGTTGTTGAGTGATCTGATAACCATTTCATCCTTGCTTTCTTTTTTCCTTCAACAACTTTTTAATATCGTGATTCAGCCATTCATTATTTCTTTTTAATTCTATATTTTTCTGTCCCAAGTGCTTCTAACGCTGCTGAATGTATACTTTCCTTTAATTGATCATAGATTTCCACTATAGATTTATTTAAATTTAAACTAAATTTTTGTTTTAATCTTGATTAAAAAAATATCTTTTATACTCTCGTCATAGAGTAAACTTACTTTATATCTTTGTTCATTCAAAAGGGGTGTATTTATTCTGTTTAGATTATATTACAACTCAGCAATTAAGATCGTACGGGCATGTCCAGCGAATGGAAGATAATCGACTACCAAAATCTGTTTTGGAATGGAACCTTGAGGGAAGGCGAGGCACAGGAAGACCTAAAACCTTCTGGAGTCAGGGAATATATTTATACATGAAAGAGAAACATCTACAACCAGTAGATTGGATGGACCGACAAAATAGCTATTGGGAATCGGACGATGTCAAAGACGTTAATCATCAGATGATATATATATATATATATATATCATCATCATCATCATGAACAAATTCGTTTTAGGCCATGTGGCCTGTACGGTAAACCTAGCGAAGATGGTCTTGATCTTTCCACCGATGTTTTGGTCTTCCTTGGTCCCTATGTCCAGTTGAGGTATATTGGAATGCCAATTTTGGAAGTCTATTTCTTGCCATTCTTCTCAGATGATTTTTCCATTCTTGTTGGTATCTTTGGATATCTTCATTTAAACTTGCTACTCCAAGTTTTCCTCTGATAGTAGTGTTCCTTTGGTGATCCAGTCTATTAACTTCTAACAATGATCGTAAGAAGCGCATTTGGCTTACTTGAAGTTTATGAGAGTTTCTTTTATTTAAAATCAAAATTTCACTTCCTTATTTTAGAGCAGCTTTTGATGTGATGTTATGTAATCTTAGTTTTGTCTCTGTCCTCATCTGTTTACCAAACTGTCTTCGTATTACCCCATTCATTTTATTATAGTTTTGTAATTTTGAATCAATGCCACTCTTATACTCTGCAAATACACTTCCTAAGTAAGAGAAATCTGACACTTGTTCTATAATTTTTCCATCAATCTCAATTTTCACCCGTTGTATGTTTTTTTCCACACATTGCCATTGTTTTGGGATTTTGATGTGGAAATTTTCATATTATATTTGCTGGCAATTTTGAATAATTGATATGCTGCTATTTGTAAGATATCTTCGGAATCTGATGATATTATTTGATCATCAGCATATAATATTGTTTGAATTATTCTATTCCTAGTTATTGAAATTCCACTGTTTACTGTTTGTTTCCATTCTTGCACTATTCTGTTAATATATATATTAAATAAGAGTGGTGATAGTCCACATGCTTGTCGAACACCTTTGCCTGTGTTTATGTGTTCTGTTATTTCTCCATCTGGTAATTTAATTTTGATTTTAGGATTTTGATATAAGCTTTGTATGGCTCGTATTACATGTGAGTGTATATGTTCTTCATGCTGTATCTGCCAAAGTTTAGCTCGGTTTACATTATCATATGCCTTTTCATAATCTATAAATAGTATGTACAGTGGGAGATTAAATTCTCTCCTTTTTTCCATAATTTGTTGCAGGGTAAATATTGCATCCATAGTGCTCCTCCCTTTTCTAAATCCACATTGTTCTTCTTCCAAAAATGTTTCACTACTTACTGATAACTTATTTTTAATTATGTTGGCATATAATTTAGATGAAGTTGGGAGTAAGGTAATGCCACGGTTACTTATCACATTTGTTTGTCTGACCTTTCTTATGTATATTAATTACTAGACCCGTTTCCCAATCCGTTGGAATATTAAGACAATGCCAAATATTGTTAAAAAGTTCTAATAGTTTCTCTTTCAAGGCAGTTCCTCCATACTTAAAAAGTTCTAAATTTAAATCATCTAAACCTGGACTTTTTCTGTTCTTGGCCTTCTTTAAAACTTCTTCTAGTTCGTCCATTGTTATGTCTGGTTTTTCTATTTCATTTTCACAAGTCAAATTCGAAGTAATTTTTTCAGTGTGAGTGTTCGGTTCTGGCCAAAGATTTTTGTAGTAAGTAATCCAATCTTGTTTTGGTATCAGATTAACATTAATTTTGTCTTTTGTTTCCATCTGTAATTTTTTGAATATTTTAAATCCCTGTCTTTGTGCTCCTGTAATATCACGTTCTAAGGATTTTACAAATTTATCCCAATCATCCCTTCTGTATTTTCTAGACAATTTACGAACCTTAGCTCTGAGTTTTTTATATTCTGTATAATGTTCCTCTTGTTTAGTTTGTAAATACACTTTATAGGCTTTTTTCTTTTGTTCAATATTTTCTTTTAATTCGGGATTCCAAGTTCGTAATCTCTTTTTGTTTTTGATTTGTTTATATCCGAGACTCTCATATGCTGCTTCCATGATTGCTTGATTTAGATTTATCCAGTCCTCTTCAATATCGCCCGTGCTTGTTTTAAGTTTATTCTTTATTCTAGTTTGATATAATATTTATGTACTTTGGTCTTCCAATAAGTGAATTTTAAACTTTTTTGGTATCTTATTTTGTACTGTCTGCTTGTATTTTCTTGTGCTGATGTTTTTGTGATATAATTTAATTTTGCTTTCAACAAGAACATGGTCACTATCAATTTCACTTCCTCTGTACACTCTGGTATCATTTACAGACTTTTTAAATTTATTATTAATTAGTACATAATCTATTATAGACTTTGATCCCCTTGCTGCCCATGTATATTTGTGTATTTTCTTGTGTCTAAAGAAGAAGTTTGTGATTCTTAAATTATTGAATATGCAAAAATCTATTAGCAGTTTACCATTATTGTTGCAAGTTGGTTCTCCTTCTGATCCAATGCATTCTGTTATCGGTTGATTTCCGACTCTTGCATTAAAATCACCAGCAATTATGAGATAATCTTGTTTATTTACTTTGTCAATGGTTTCTTGTAAAATATCATAAAATTCTATGGTTTCTGAATCGTTTCCTTCTACAGGGGCATAAATTCCAATTATATTCAAATCATGTCCTAAAATTTTTATTCTAACTGTTACAATTTTTGGGGAAATCCATTTGTAATATAAAATGTTGTGTTGCAAATTTTTCCTTATTAAAATTGCGACTCCTGATGATGCCCAGTTCTCTGCTGGAACTCCAGAATAAATCATTACATATTTTCCTAATTCTTCTGATCCTTTGTTCTTCTTTTTTGTTTCCGAAATAATGGCAATGTCAATTTTTCTTTTGTCTAACTCTACTTCTAACTCTTCTTCTTTATGTGTTATTCCTCTCACATTTCATGTTGCAACTTTGAGATCCTTAATCATTAACCTATTTCTTGCTTTGTCGTCATCAGTGTGATCATTCCAGTCTTTGCTTAAGTTTCTTCGAGTAGTAGGAAGTCCCCTGGGTTGGTTACCAGCCATCCGCAGAGCAAGACTAGTGGTAGGGCTGCTACCTTATAGCCTCTAGTCAGGCGTTCAAAATATGGAATTTCCTCCATATTCGATGGAACGGTTATACCGCCGTGACTCGGTCCCCATTACCTCGTTAGTTAAAAGCAGGGTGTACCACGTGCAGGTGAGGTTGATATATATATATATATATATATATAATTAAGATGGAGTTTCAGCATAATTTATCAAATCATGGGGAAAAAATTGATGGACATGATACAGTGGTTGCTTGGTATTATTTGAGAAAAGAGGCTATTCCAAATGAATGGAAAGAATCGATTATCGTACCAGTCTATAGCAAAATAAGTTAAAAGTATTTGCAACAACTACAGGCGATTACTTTCATTTTGGTACAAAATTCTAACAAATATTTTTTATCATCCAGACTTATTCTGTATATTGAGGATATAATAGGTGATCATCAATGTGGATTTATAGGAAATAGATCTATAATAAATGTGATTTTTAAGACATATTCTGAAAATAAATGTGAACAGGCTGAAACTATACATAAACTGCATGTAGGCCTAAAAAAGTATATAATTGAATGAAAATTTAGAAATTGTAGAGTATTCTGCTGGAATTCTGAATTCATTAAATTATAGTCTTATCGAATGTGTCTAAATTGCACAAAGAGTATGTGGCGGTTAGGCGAATAGTTTTTAAATAGGGACCTACTCCTAAAATTCACAATGCAATCATCTCCTTGTTATTCAATTTTATACGAGATCACATCATCAAATATTTACAGGATAAAAATAGGTGCGTATAACTGTTGTTATATGCTGATGATGTATAGTAAAATGCAATAGCGAGAATACTAAAAGCCAACACACACATTCTATTAAGTAACACCAAGAAACAAGGTCTGGAAGTAAATATCAATAAAACTAAATATATGGTCTCACATAGAAATACATTATATAGCTCAACGAAATATTCAATTAATACAAATTGAAGATTTTTTTAAAGAAATGGCAGAATTCAAATACCTAAGAACAATGATTACAAACAGGAATGCAGTGTAGAAATAAATCAAACTTAGGCTAAACTTTGGATACTCAATATATTATCACAAGGATTCATTTGATCCCAACATCTTTTAAAAAATAAAAATGTTTAAAAACGATTATTCTTCCACTTATAGAGTATGACGCAGAAAACCCAAGACAATTTCCTTATACATTGCACCAAGTCATTCGCTCGGCCTCTTTTACACAGAGTAACTGAGTAAATTAATAAATCCCAATGCTAGGCTATTAAAATCATAAACAATCAGGCCATTGAAGGAAGCAATGTCAGACATAGGTGATAAGTAACTTGAATTAATCAGCAAAGCGAATAGAATATGATTATGAAATGATAAATGGCAAATAAACTGATCCGACGAAATTAGCATTAATGGCAACTAATGACTAGTCATTAACAAATGAGAAGAACTCAGGTAAAGGCAACCCTTTCTTTTGTGAAGGGGCGGAAGTGACCGACACATACAAAGACTTTGAATCTCTACAAAATCCTTTATTCTAAGGGATTAATTAGCATTTCTTTCAGGGACAAAAGTTTAACAATGTTACGCAGACAGCCAGAATACAATAACAGAATTTATGAGCGGGGATTTCAACTTGGAACCAACAACGTTAGTAAAAAGTGTGGAAATAGAGAAAACTCTAGCGTTAGGGCCTACTAGAAGTATAGGTCAATGACCTGAGAAAACCTAATGGCCTAAGTAACAAAATGTATGATCCAACTGTACGTGAAGCCAGCACGGATAGGGCCCAACCTCCGACGACAAAATCACCAATAACAAAATTGTAACACCTTCTCAGATTATACTATAAGGATTCATTAACCAATCATGTTATTTGCTACGTGTGCCAAAAGCGCTGATCTCAGGTCCACGAGGTCGATATAGTGGTAGAACCTAGTTTACGTAATGGACGAGGGAGACAAACCTCAGACACTTGTGTTTTATGCTCCGGGCCTCGCCCACGTCTTCATCAAACACTGGCAGCACGGTCACCATTGGAAACTTGAATTTATAGACTTAGAATTTTCACGGTAGTATTTCGAGTTTCTGAACTTAAACATTTTTTTTATTAATCTCAAGATAAAATTAGAGTGTCCGCGAGTGAGCTTTGAATATGGCGTAACAATTCTCGCGACCGATAGCAAACCTACGGTAAACGTCATCGCCGATTGTGAGATCAGTGCGAAGGAATATAATTAAGCCATTTACAGTGTTAACCATTTCGAGTGTGCTTCAAGATATAATAAATTACTTACAACTGAATTCATTCGACACTATTAATTCTGTCCAACGAAGTCCTTGTGGAGTCCTGAACAAAATCTCATGATTGCCTATATTTAACCTGAGCAAACTGAGTACCCAAATTCCTCAATGAACAGAGGAAGTCCTTTGTGATTCCGGCGCTCACCAAATCCTTTATTATTATTACCATTACATCAAACAACCATTATCTTGTTTCATATTGCCTCCAACAGTGGGGCTTCTATACAAATAAACCTGAGATCGAGCCCTATCCCGCTTCAATATATATATATATATATATATATAGAGAGAGAGAGAGAGAGAGAGAGAGAGAGAGAGAGAGAGAATACACTAATGCACACATACTACTCGTATTAAGTAACACTAAGAAACTGACGATATAAGTAAATATAAATAAATCTAAATACGATATACGTGCGCACATATAAATACATTGTTTAAAGGAAATGGATGGTTAATAATATATCAGGGAAGTTTTGAAGAAGTAGTTGGATTCAAATACCTGGAGCAGGTGTTACAAATGGGAATGAGACGCAGTGAGAAATTAGACCTAGGTTCAACTCTATTGAACCGAAAGTGTGTTTTTCGGCTCACTATTGTAACGTCGTTCTCCTCCCTAGACTGGAATATTTATGAACTATGCCAATATCCCTTTCTCCTTGTATTTACCCCCTCTCTCTACTCTTTACCCTTCCCGCTGCGCAATGTCTACGGCGCATCTCCCCTCTACCTCGGAACCTTCATATACGTGGTGCACTGGCAGAACGTTATCATTCAATCATTCAAGCATTCATCGTTCAGTTCTTTGAGCAGATTCAAAGTTTGAATCAGCATCCAGTTCGCGATGCGATTGAAGCTCTAATGGACAAGCTCGTCTGAAGCCGAGAAGCGGCGTGGTTTAGTTGGTCCGGCAGACCAGGGAAGAAGTGGCCCCTGGTTCGGACGTTAGCATGAGTGTTGCGTGAGGTATGGTGTGGTTTTTTCTATTGTAAAGAATATCGTTATTTATTTGTTTATATTTTTGTTATATTGAATGATCGAAATGTCTTTGTTAATTTGTTTTTACTTCAGACAACTTGTTTCTATTAAAGGTCGTTTTGTATACAATTTATCTGCTACTTCATTGATGTGCACGTAGTTGTTTTCAATCCTATACGGAAATTCACTCACGTAGGAAATTATTTCCAGTTCCCTTGCTATTTTGCTATTTAGCTTTCTTGAAATACAATTATTATCATTTTCACTCACTCTATGTATTTGAGAATCATTATTTATTTATGTCAATATATCTGAGAGAGAAAGATGAATCGATTGCTGCCTTCTATGGGCCCAAGGCAAGCAACTTCGTGATTTGATAACCTTACAGGAAAGCAGATCCATGTTAATAGAGGCAGCAGTAACAAAACCCGATCCCGGATTTATGGTAGTAGAAGCGCGGTTTATTAGAGAGGTTAAACTATTCTATCTCACCTAACCCGCACAGATGGTAGCAGTTAGCGTGGTTATAAACGCACACTATAAACGCATGTCTTTATACATTACAGGAAGTCTGGTCACTCCATATTCTCTCATATAACATTAAAATGAAAATATATAAAATGTTTTTTCTTTCTGTTATAGTAATACGAAACTTGTACCCTTACTTTTAAGGAGGAGAACACATTACGATGTTTGAGAATGAAGTTCTTAGGAAAATTGTTGTACTAAAAATTGACGAACAGGTGGTGAATATAGCACTGAGCTACAAGATCTCTATGGGAAACCATATATAATAAATAAGTTATTACTCGTATATTGCGATCGGCAGGAAAATGGAACGTATGTGAAATGAAAGTGGGGCATGGAAAGCGTGCTGTGGTAAGCCAAGAATGAGATGGGAGAATAGGATTAACCATGATTTGAGGGAGGTAAATTATATAGCGAATATTTGGAGAACATTAACTCAGGATAGTTATGGATGGAGAGTACATGTCTGCGCGGTCATAAACCTCCAGGTTCGCTGCTGCCAGTGAGTTAGTTATCTTGCGGGTATGAGTTTGGTCCTGGAATTTTGTTGTATGTAATGTAAACCCTGTTTCTTATGTGACGGCTTCCCTTTGCAAGGGATTGTGATAAAAGAATGAGTAGGGATGGAGAGAAATGTAATGGATACCCTAAACTTTTCCATGATTGGCAAATATCTTCTCCAAAAGTGGATGCGCTTAGATGTATTATCTGGAGAATTACTCCACGTAAGAGGTACTTGTATACTTGTTCGATTTAGCATGTGTTATGTTTAAATTTATATCCACATAATAGTTCTAACGCATTGTTTTAGGTTATTGTTAGCTTGTATTGTAGTCTTTCCAGTACTTCCTATTTGTCGCTCAAATTGACCAATGCTTCCTACACATTCTTTGAAGAGATTAGTCTATCTTTGTCTGGTCTTCGGGGGAAAGTTTTTCAATGGGAGGTACCTTATTCATCCGTTTTCTCTCAAAGAGTTGTAAGTTGGTCTTCTTGCTTCCTTTTGTCATTGGTGACTTGCTATGTTGGGTCATTACATACTGAGATATTTTGAAGTGCTTCATTTATAACCCTAACCCTCAGTGATATGCCTGGGATCTTCCTGCACTTTTCGTTTGGCTTATGTGAAGAATATTACAGAGTTTGGCAGTGGGAGGCCATACTAACAATCATGCAGTAGCACGGGAGTTATTCAAGTCTCCAGTATTTCAATTCCAGATGTTTTGCTAAGTGTTTTCTCCAACAGAATGAGTTTGAGAGACCAAAATATCTTCCACGCCAGATATATCCTTCTCTTTCTTCTCGTGAAAGAAGGCTAATTTATTGTTCTAGATATATGTATGTAGATATGTATAGCAGTTATATACTATATATAGTTATATATGTCGCCGGTCCGTTTGCACTGCTTGTGTCTTACTCTTGTTTATCAGGAGGAGGGTGTAACCAGTCATTAATTGGCTACCGTATATCAACCTATCTGTTTTCTATTGTGGCAGCCCGGGTTAGATTCTATACGAGAGAAGGAATTTTAACTCTTCGCTTAGTTTATGGATGTATGTGTCGTATATTGTGTTCTCCTGTGATGTCTTTGGCGGTGGCCCTGGAATACCATCAAACGAAAATCAAGAAAGTCTTATTGTATACACTCGGAGATTTTAGAAGTTATTTCAAAATACATCATTATTGACTTGTAAGTACAAGAATGAAGCTGGCGAGACGTTTATACAGGCAGGTTCTGTGCCTACTCATCTAGGCTGTATTATTTAGTTCAACATAAGTTACGAAATAACACAGAAAACGGCATGTGTTCATCATGAATCCCATTGTTCATTCAGTGAACAGTTATTTTATTTATTTATTTACGTTTCTATAAACTAGATTGGAGAGTAGTTAATTCGGGGCTACGAGAAAACAAAATGGTTGCCGATGTTTCTGTTTCTATTTTCAAGAATTTTCAATGTCTCTGAGTGTACTTGTCCACTGTAGGTTCAGATTTTCCACTGCCTGTTTTGCTTTGGCTGTCCCAGGGCATTAGTCTGTAAAGCCATCTGATGGTAAATATAATAAAAAAAAGAAGAAACAAAAATCAGATGAATATAAATTATTGCATTACAATATTAGGCCTACCACATATGCAATTAATCCCCTCTTATATGCCTTCTTCTTCTTCCATCCAAGTATTAGGGGAAGGCCTGTTACGATTCTATAGAAACTTTTTCCTCCAGTGTTTCATAGGACGGCCCAGATATCATATGCCAATATTAAATTGTGTGATTTATTGAAATTTTATATAAATACGCCTATTTATAAATCTTCCTCTAATTATGCGGTGTTTAGCAATAGTGTGCCTAAATCGCGAAGTGAGGTAATTAATTGTAAACATATTCATCATAAAGATAGGGAATCGGCACTAGGTATAACTTCCGCTAGTTAGCTGCAGATTGTAGCTGTTAGTTGGATATTATTTTCTAAACTACAATAATCGTGTATGATGCTCTGAGATGGTTATCTCATTATTTTCAATTTGACTCTTGCATCACTATTGTTGAAAACTTCCAATTGAGAAAAATAAAATTTGACTCTTAAATTGTTATTGTCTGAAATGAGAATACGAATATTCATCCATTTAATGTGATTACATTTTTATCCATCAATAAAACACTTTCTTAAAAATTAAATCACAACATACCAAGAAGGAGGAAAGTTTGTTCCCCTTCCACGAGCTTCTCGTTTCTTTAAGTAGTATTCCTTGCTTCAGGCTTTAAAATATTTAATATAAACTACAAACCCATACCAAGTTAACTCGTATTTTTTTAATCTCAATAAAACTTGGTGATTAAAATTCTTCGGTACATTTAATTTCTTAAGATTTAAGAAAGAGTTTTTTTTTGTAGAAAATTAATCAGTTAAGGCCAAGACAACATAATAATTCTTCAGTTTTGTAATTCATACGTTTGATTCAAATATAAATTATCATGGAAAATCCTATAGAAAATATTTTCTATAAAAATTAATCATAACATAATTTCAGCTTTTAAAAATAAATTGAATACTACTTAACTGCTATCGTCTCACTATGATGGTTGTCCAACGGCTCGCTTTGTTTCACCACAGCTGTTTTATAATTAAATACAAAGATGCCGACTACCGCCACTATAATAATTCCGCATGTTGATCATTGTCAAGCATTGTCGCGCGGCACCCGCTTTTATATAAACGGACAACCATGATAGTGAGGCGATAATACAAACAGTTGGAATTTTGTTTCAAAACTGATAATATAATATTTTTGGTGAATATTCATCAAATTTAAAATGTTACAATACATATAAACTGACTTCACTTACGACAGAGCTTGAACATTCTTGGCGTTACCAGCCAAATGCTAGCCTCACATCCGTAAGTATTAACCAAAGAGAAGGATGATCATCCAAGTCAATGCAAAGGTGTTATGTAGTTAACATATCGGACTCCAATCTGTTATATATGTTTTATTCAATATGTAGACGCACCAATGGTAGCTGAATTCCTCGATGACACCAGTCTATGAATGATAACTGGTTTCCGTCGAAATTTCATGTGTACCCATAGCTCTTTTAAAAAAATTAAAAAATTCAAAAAATGCCCTAACCAATTGCTTTTATGTAATAATTTTTAATGTCATACATTTTCATATATGCAAGCAATCTTTCAACCTTCATAAGAAAAAGACGCAAAACCATTAAATGCCTTGCCCTAGTTATTACTATTAATCGTATAATTGTATTTTAATAAATTTAATAAAGTTCTTAGGAAAATTTTTGGACCAAAGAGAGATGAACAGACAGGTGAATGGAGAAGACTACATAACAATGAACTACATGGTCTTTATAGGAAGCCAGATGTAATAAGAACAGTTAAGTCCCGTAGACTGCGATGGGCAGGACATGTTGCGCGTATGGGGAATGAAAGACGTGCATGGAAACTTCTTGTAGGAAAGCCAGAAGGAAAACGCCCAGTTGGTAGACCAAGAATGAGGTGGGAGAACAACATTAACTATGATTTGAGGGAAGTAGATTATACAGGGAATGATTGGAAAGCATTAGCTCAGGATAGGGATGTATGGAGAGCTTATGTCCGTGCGGCCATGAACCTACGGGTTCGATAGTGCCAGTGAGTAAGTAAGTAAGTATTTTAGTACTTAGAGTCTATTAATTCTTGCCACAACATCAAAGAATTGTGTTCTAAAAGGGTGCCAACATTTGTGAAATCTCGTTGTTGGCATTCCTAGGGAAATCTAAATGGTTATTACCTCCCTAGAGAGGTAAGTAGGGAGATAAGTACTATGGGTGGTAAATTCTACCTAGCCTTATTCGTCGATACAGAACAACATAGTACTACACTTACCAAAGCGTGAGTGGAAAAATAATATTTGATTAACAGGACAAACATGAATATCACGGAAATTAGAACTGAAGAAAAGTAAAATAGATAAAAAGACTAAGTCCGAATTGTGTAAGAAATTTTGCCGCGAAGAACAAAGTCACGTGTAACAAACAGCATTGCGCAAGTGTCCCATTTTCAGTCATTTGTTTAATTACTACTGTTTTTTGTGGAGTATTATAATAAATTCTCAAAACAATATTGGAACTTGATAGAGTTTTGAGTACCGTACGTATCAGAATCAATCCATGAAGTCATACGAAAATTAAACATTTTATGGCATAAAATGCTGTCCCGCGCTGTACCAGAACATTTTAAGGTACGATGCCTTAGTGCAGAGCTATGGTACTTGCGCTAGTTCCGGTTCCCGTGGGGAAGAAAGTTTCTCATGGAATTTCGGCCAGTATGGGACCGGTGATCACACAACATTACAAGGAATTTTGATAGCTATAATAGGTGCCGGTTAAGAGAAAAACAGCTACAACGGCTAGGGGACCCGACATGCTGATCACTTGTCACCCTAAAACTTTTGGACGATCGTTCTTCTCTCTGTGATTAACTAAATTAGACTCCATAGCGCGATGGGCTAAGGCTATCCTTGGCCTACATCTGGTTGCTGGCCTCGCATCCACATGTGTTAATAGAAGAGATGGACGAGCACGCAGCTAGTATAGGGTTGGGATGTCATCAGCATGTTCGATCCCCCAGCTGTTATATCTGGTTTTCTCAACCTGGATCCTCTCCTTATTTTAGCTACCCAAATTCCTTACGATGCTAGATGGGCACCGGTCCCATACTGGTCGAAATACCATTAGAAAATTTCTTCCTTAATGGGGAAACGAATCACCATAGACCTGTAGATCGTAACACAAGGCATTATGCCTTAAACCGCTCGTTTTCTGTTTAAACACTGTATAACCGTAAAATTAGTTTTCTATATCTCATTATTTTTCTTTTGTTTTTATATAGGCCCCTACATTAGACAGGGACGGTCTACCAACAATTTAATTTATCTTGCTAGAATACATTTTATTATTAGTTTTAGTCTTAATCTTAACTATTATTAACTGGTAGTATTATACGTATATCATAATATAATAGATATTATCTTATTGGTCAAATCTTCATTTAATATTTAATATTAGAGTTAATTATTATTGTTATATTCTGATGTAATATATGTTTGTCCTGGTGAGTGGAAAAGAAGACCACATAGCCTTAACTCCACCAGGCTAAATAAAAAAAATTAAAAATAGATATGAGGTCAGCAGCTCGCTGTTAGGTCAAATTCCTCTAGGCCTGTCGTGTCATGGAGTTGAGTTTACAAAAGTATGGTTTTTAAATATATTTAGACGAGGAAGACAAGCAGTTTATCTATTAAGAGTTACGAAACTTGTCTTAAGGCGTTTAACGACGAACTTGCTTCATTCGATCAGGTGACAGCGTTAAAAGCCATTTTAATTCCTATTATAGGAAATAATTAGTATCTAGGCAGTGAAATGGAGCAAGTTAGGGGCGCTCAAAGCGAATATTTGTAGCAAAGAGAATATTGACTATTGCTTTTAATTGAAAACACGTGTGTCCCTGAGTGCATAAAGGCCTTTAACGTCCAAATGGAAACACAGTCAGGTACTCATAACTATTACTAGTAACGCTTATTGGATTGCACATTCCACATGCACTACCTGCAATACATGTAAATTGGATTCGGTTTTTCAATGCGTTCACAACTTGTATGAAATATATCCATCCCTTTGTCAAATAATAACAATATATTTATAAAGCTTTGGTTGAGTTTTAAAAATCCGTATATAAAGTGTTAAGAACTGTCAAACCTAGTACCGTATGTTATATAAAACAATCAATAGTAATTTTATAAGCGGGAACGCATCCGAATATGCGTTATGGGCTGTCAAATTATTACAACTCTTGAACTTAGAGGCGCATTTAACTAGAAAATAAATCAATAACAATCTCCACAAATCTGATAAGAACATTATATTGTAGACTAGTTGCTTTTAAATCTGTTAAACTTAAAGAAAAAATAATTTTTTATAACCAGCGATTCTACAATGGTGAGGAATTAAAAGCCATTTCTGTCAATTTTTGTTGTTAAATCTTATTAAAATTTTGAAACTTGATATTCAAATGGTCAGATATTAGTAAAAAACAGGGCCGTTAAACCGCATGCAGGTGCATTCCCAATAAAAAAAAACACACTTGACAATGGAGTAGCAGTATCTTACCTTGTCAGTCTATCCGACGTAAGGTTAAATAGGAAGGGGACGGGTGTTTTGTCACACCTATGCGCTGTGTGGATTTAGTTGTCATGACTTCTACTATCCTCTTCTAACCTTGTGTCCTTGTCACAATTAAGCCTCGTTTCCATTACTACAAATTTGTCCCGCAACATGTTGAACGACATGTGCCGTCACATGTGCCCGAAATTTGTTGAAATGGAAACAATATGCAACATGTTGCGGCACAAGTGCCGGGGACAAAAATGTGCCAAGCGACTGCGTTGGTCAACATGTATCGCAACTTGTGCCACATCATAATGTAAGCAGACTGCAACATGTCCCATGGATACGCGCATGCGCAGTACAGTCTATAAGTCTATATTCCTTTCAAACTAGTTGTACAATATCCATACTTCGCTGTCTTCCAGACGCTGCACTGCGAGTTTAAGTTCAAACGTGCTCTCTTGTTTGTTATTTTCAGTGGCGTCAGTGCTGTCTTTTTTTGTGATGTGTAAATACATTAAAGAACAGTAGCTATCGCCTGTCGCTAAGAAACAAAGGATTGTCGCTAACATTTCACCAGGAGAAATTGGTTCTCGATATTTCCTCGATTTTGTAATATCTGGCCCAATAAGGTTTAGTAAAAATTCGAAAATCACTTGCTGTCATTCTAACAAAATTCTCGTAATAATTTTGGAGACGCAAGTCTCCCATCAACGAGTTGTAGGCTCCTTCCGAATGTCTTTTCACTAGAAAACTTCTAATCCACCATCTCGGTCGTTTTCGCTTTTTTTTTTTTAGAAGTTCATAGTATGCGCCTGCCATTACCACAAAAGCTGAAGTAGATGAGTTGTCCATATTACTCAGATATTTGAACCTCAAGAAACACTGGATAGCTCTATATCTGATTCACTGTATAAACTGAAACTGTAGTCTTGCTCTCCAAACCTCTACATTAATGTTGCAGATGCCGCAGGAAATTGGAAACAGTACTAAAAATGACGCGCAACATGTGCCGGGCCAAATTGCGGGACATGTTGCGCGTCATGTGCCAGCAACTTGTTGGAATGGAAACGAGCCTTTAGGCCGGTATTCAGAAACCAATCTTTACGCAAAGAGCGTCTCTTTCCCCTCTCTACGACGTAGAGAGTATTCATGAAACCGGTTTTATGAATACTCTGTGCGTCATAGAGAGGGGGAAAGAGTCACTATTTGCGTAAAGATTGGTTTCTGAATCCCGGTCTTATTGTCAATGGTATTTTTTGTCAAAATTCTTGGAAATGCCTGTGTGTTTTCACCCCCACTCTCCTAACACATTCAAGCGCATGGTTATTTAATTAAGCACGACATTCAACTGTTCTTGATCTTCCCTCAGGAATATTGTGGTGACGGACGGAAAGGTGAGTACCTGTCCCTTGTTTAAACCGACCATACTACTATTATCTCTTAAAACGACCGGATAACTAAATCATCACATGCTATAGTGAGCACTATTGAACGGCCCTGGTTGAAAGGGAAGTTATTTTAGATGCGAGACCATTATATATTGCCATGATTTTTTTCCCCCTACGATGTTATTAAAATCTCAAATTTCAGTTGAAGGATCTTTCCCAGTGAGGACAATAATTATGCTTTTATTTTTCTGTCATATAGTCCACCGCTGTGGTCTCGGGGTAGCGTTGCTGCCTCGAACGCAGCGGGGTCGGGTACGATCCCCGGTCGGGACAAGTTTCCGGGGTAATAGTTTTTTCGGGGTTTTTTCGTCACCTTTAAGACAAATGTCAGGAAAATCTAAGACCCAAACGGTCCCCGAACATCACCTAGTCACCATAATCACCATTATCACATTCGTCATGTTTAGTATGAATGTGTTTGTGAATAGTGTGTTTCGTCTTAATGTTGTGTTGTCTCGGAAAATACCCTAACATTGAGCTGATCCCTCATTCGGGGAGACCAAACATGTCCTTGAAGGTCAACAAAGTGATCCATAGTTAAAATCACTTTCCCGACAGGACGTGTCACTGTGGCACGGGTGGCGTGTGGCACGTACAAACCCAAATTAGGCGAGAGGTTAAAGTGCGTCAGTGGGTGGAATTTTTTCTCTGTAATTTATCTGCTTTCATTTTGTAACGTTTATACTGTTGAGTTAATGACTAAGCCCCGAGTCTGAAGATATTCATATTCGTAAAAGATCCTTAAGCCTGAATAAAGAGGCCTCTAAGCAAAATTTACCGACCTCATTGTCCTACTTGAAGAAGTAATTCTTTTCCCACGCTCTGATGGCGTTTTGATGTAGTAATTCTCTTCATGCCCGATGTTGTAGTAACATTTTGAAGAAGGTTTGGTGTCCCAAAAATAATTACTGGTTCAGGTTAGGTTTGATTTTCGGTAGAGCCGGATTCTCTTCTCAAGGTCGAAAGTTGGTACACTGGATAGGAAAACACTTTAAAATCACTGAAAACTGTTTCTTGTAGAAATAATTACAAATTTATTCACTTTGTAGGTTCCCAGCAGATTAAGTAAATTTAAGTGGTATCATTCTTCACCGTCAATTAAAATTAAATTATTTTCTTTTCTTGAATCAACTATTCTTCTTGTATTAAATATCACATTTTATCAGGAGAGCTCTATTTGCTTCTATCTTTGTTGAAAATTGTATGAAGAATGAATAGTGTAATTCTTTTATAAATTTAAAGATCATTGTTACTTCACATGATGGTAATTTTAAATTCTATTGGTTAATAGTCCATTAAATATAAGGTTTAAATTTGATTTGTTAAATCAAAAAAGTTAATTGTTTTAACATCCAATCAGAGTTTAGTTTACTTTCATTTAAAAATATGAAGTAAAGCAGGTGTTCTTATTACAGTTATAACAGAAAGCTTTATAATTTTGACAACAATGACTTAAAACAATTTTAAAAGTATTATTTACAAAGACTGTTATGTAATACAGTTTCTTTAATTATTACATTTTTATTCAACAATGACTAACAATGAATTATTGAGATGTTTTTCTTTATTTAAGTTATATTTAAATATTAAAAAATAATTTTAAAATACAAAATTATTAACTTAAACTTTTATATTTATTATAATATTAAAAGTCTGCTATAAATGCCCCTGATGATTTTTGTTTTGTTTCCGTTACGAAGAGCAAAATAAAAATGACCATTCCCAAGAAATATTAATTAAATTAATTAATTTTTAAAGTAACTTATCTGCTTGGAATAGATATACATTTATATATACATACAACGAAATTAACACTTTAAATATTTTCATTTTTCCTGAAAGAGAAATACATTACATTGACAACAATGTCATACATCTTTCATTTATTTTTTTCATCAAAACATTATAATTGCATATTGTTAAAGATATAGTCCTAACTAAAATCTTATCATCTACTTTCTTTGACTCACAATATTCTGCTTCAACATATCTTTGTTACATTCATTTCGCATGTTCTATTTTACATAATATAACATTCTCTTTTCAGCAACATATTTTAATTTTTTCACTTAATAGAAAATATCAATTTGTCTTTTAAATTACACATTTCAACATTTTCTTCATTAGATCTCACGCTGCATAAAGTTAATTTCTCTCCTATCATTTCTATTCTGAAAATTTCCAAAATTATTTACAGTTCTGCCATTATAAGGTCTATTCCTATAATTATTTCCATTTGACATGCCTCTATTTGCTTGGGTGTTCCTACTCCTATTATAATTATCATTAAATTGTTTTTTCACATCTTTATTATGACCATCATTTTTATTTTCATTATTCTCTGCCCCTACCCCAAGAAATTTTTTGTTGGAATTTTCTTGTTCGCTCCAATTAGCTCCTTTGTTTCTGACCTCAACTTTTCTTTTGTTTTCTATTAAGGATAACAATCTAACATGTCTGAAATGTTTTGAGGTCTAGCAATAATCAAGTGATATTTAATTTCATCTGGGTAATGATGGGATATTAATGACAATAAAGATTTTTCATCAATAGGTGGTTGTAGAAGTGCAGCTATCCATGCTTTTTCTAGAAAATGCCCAAGGTAACTGTGATCTGTTTTAGGGTTATATTTACGACTAGTAATCTCTAACCTGGCTTTATTTTGTCTTTCATGACCCCAATAGTAATTCATAAAAGCACTTTTAAATGTATTATAATCCATTGAGTCATGACATGCTATTTCAAACCAAGATTCAGCCGAATCTTTTAATGACCTTTTCACAAACATCATTTTATATTGCTCACTAATACATTTTAATTGAAAATATTCCTCTAACTCTGTAATGAATTCAAGAGGACTTTGGCTAGACTGATCTGAAAAACATGGTACATTTCTTTCTGAAAATAAATTTGCCGGGATTTTAGAATTTTCCACAAAATTTTTAGATTGACTGTCCATACTACATTCTTTTGATTTGTCAAACTTATTTTCACTTACACTAGTTGACTTTTTTCTTATTCAAAATTAATTTATATTTATTTTCTAAATCTGTAACTTTTTAAATCCAATTTCCCATCTTTTCATTCACCACTTCTTCTAGTTTCACTACTACTTCACTTTTTGAATTATGTATTTCTTTTTCAACCTTGCTTTCTGAATGTTCAATTGTACTTCCTAAATTTTCAACTGTACTTCCTAAATTTTCAACTGTACTTCCTAAATTTTGAACTGTACTTCCTTAATTTATGAAGCTATTTTTACATGCATCATCGATTTGTACGATAGATTTGATTACATCATTTACTTTATCATCTACTTGTTTAATTTCACTATCATGTTTATCTTTGAAATCTAGTATATTTTGTTCTACCCTGACTTGATTTAGATTACATTCAATTTTTAATTGTTCAAATCTTTCTTCTACCCTAACACCAAATATTTCAAATTTATCATTTAATTCTTCTCTAAGTTTAGAATTATCACTTTTTAATTCTTCCCTAATTTTAGAATTTTCAGTTTTTAATTCGTCCATTTTCTGATTAAAATTTGAATTTAGCTCCACAAACATATTTTTTATCATTATCATAATATCATTCAAAGGCTGATTATTATCATTACCATTATTAATTTCACTACTGTTAGAAATCTCAACACTTTTTCCATGATTAACAGATTCGCTACATATAATTCGGCATATTACTGTCACTATTTACATTATATGCTGTGTTGGTTTCCATTTCTATATTTCTACATCAACTTTTCCTATTTCTTAAAATCATATAAATTCACTTTAACTATTTCACTATTAAAATGTATATTTACTTACATTCGTCGCTGTGTACTAACTCCGATCTCGGGTATAGGCACCTGGTTTGATTTTCTCACGATGTTTCTGGTTCCCTGATGTATTAGATTATATGAAGTTCCAGAATGTACAATGAATCTAGTTGAATGATGGTGATTCAGGTCGTATGATGATTCAGGTCCCGCGTTGGAAGCGTCATTTTGAAGAAGTAATCCTTTTCCCACGTTCGGGTGGCATTTTGATGGAGTAATTCTCTTCATGCCCGATGTTGTAGTAACATTTTGAAGAATGTTTGATGACCCAAAAAGAATTACTGGTTCAGGTTAGGTTTGATTTTCGGTAGAGCCGGATTCTCTTCTCAAGGTCGGAAGTTGGTACGCTGGATAGGAAAACACTTTAAAATCACTGGAAACTGTTTCTTGTAGAAATAATTACAAATTTATTCACTTTGTAAGTTCCCAGCAGATTAAGTATATTTAAGTGGTATCATTCTTTACCGTCAATTAAAATTAAATTATTTTCTTTCCTTGAATCAACTATTCTTCTTGTATTAAATATCACATTTTATCAGGAGAGCTCTATTTGCTTCTATCTTTGTTGAAAATTGTATGAAGAATGAATAGTGTAATTCTTTTATAATTTTAAAGAACATTATTACATCACATGATGGTAATTTTAAATTCTATTGGTTAATAGTCCATTAAATATAAGGTTTAAATTTGATTTGTTAAATCAAAAAGTTAATTGTTTTAACATCAAATCAGAGTTTAGTTTACTTTCATTTAAAAATATGAAGTAAAGCAGGTGTTCTTATTACAGTTATAACAGAAAGCTTTATAATTTTGACAACGATAACTTAAAACAATTTTAAAAGTATTATTTACAAAGACTGTTATGTAATACAGTTTCTTTAATTATTACATTTTATTCAACAATGACTAACAATGAATTATTGAGATGTTTTTCTTTATTTAAGTTATATTTAAATATTAAAAGAATTTTAAAATACAAAATTATTAACTTAAACTTTTATATCATAATCATCATCATCAAGGTATGGGCCTGTTGACCCGTTCCGCTCCTTGGTGCACTATATGCTATATGCTATATATTATATATAACTTTTATATTTATTATAATATTCAAATTCTGCTATATACTACAGTAAAACCTGTTTTAGCCGGAACCTTTATAAGAAGGAAACCTGTAGAAACGGAAAAAAATATCCAGCACGGTACGATTTTATATGAAAAATCGGCTTATATAAGCCGGAAACCCTCATAACGCTGAAACGGAATGGTTTTTTAAAGTACCAATAGTTAATTTTTACCTCAGTAAGACGGAAAATTATTCTTAAGCACGTTCTAATTACAATATTAATGACCAGACGTTTTCTGCATTCTATCGTTTTACCTTCCTGTGTTGTCATTGTATTGCGGGGATACCCTTGCTTATGTTTGACAGCGGGGAACCCCTCGCTTTTCCTTGCCTGCTTACGTTACTTGCGAGGGAGTTGGGAAACTCTTCAGTCTTTCTTTAGTTGAGTTCCTTCTCGCTTTTGTGTAATAAAGTTGTTTTTCGTATTGCCGTGCAAACTGAGCTGTGTTACATACACTATCCATCCATAGTAATTCTGCCCGAGGACAGGTCTTTCACTGCAATCATAGCATTTTCATGCTATGCTTTGCAGCTTTACTAGGGAATTGTAGGTGTGGTAGCTTCCCGTTGCTTTCCACACCGATGAAGGATGATGATGATGATGATGATGATGATGGTCATATGATTTCGAGGACCGTTTGGGCCTTAAAGTTCTCCTGACATTTGTATTACAGGTGAGGAAAAACCCCGAGAAAAACCTCACCCAGAAAAATTGCCCCGACCGGGGATCGAACCCGGGCCCGCTGCGTGACAAGGCAACACACTACCTCGAGACCACAGCGATGGACACATGCACTATTTTGTCTGTATTTCAGTCAATACGTTATGTCTTTAAAGCGTGCATGTAAAACCCTTACACTGCGTGAGAAAATTCACGCTTGTAATTTGGGAACCCTTTATAAGAAGGAAAACTGCCAAGATGGAAATATATTTAAGGAACCGCCATGTTCCTTCACACACAAGTATACTGTAATAGGCTACTTAAGTTGCCTGCTAGATGTCTCATTGGGTCGGTATGTTGACTGTATACCATTCATGACATATGTAGGCAAATAAGCTTAACTAAATTAACTTGGTCTAGTAACTCCTAACAACAGGAGATGCTAGAGCTCACAATTGGACTATTACGCCATTATAGTTATAGATTCAAAGGGAGTATACTAGTCATTCCTGTTTCTAATCTGGTTCTAAAGTCGTTAACGGATTTAAAATATTTTCAGTACAGGTTTATTTTTATGTCATGTCACAGCCTGAAAGGTGTATGGAAACGTACTACATATAATGTTACTGAAGGTCTACGACAATTTAAATAAGCCCTAATTCAAGTTCGACTCGACTTGATAGTTTAAACCATTTCTGGAAGATTTCTTAAAAAATTGAATATCCTAAGTATGATTCGTTTGCATGGAAGTACAGGATCCTTATGATAGAAGTGAAATAACCTCAGCCATGAAATGAGAGACTCTTTAACAAAATTTGTCTATCCTTTCACGCAAAGCGCTGAGATGCTAATAACCTGAGGCGTATAGTACTAGCGTTATGTTCGATTGATAGTAAGATTTTACGGACGAGTTGAAATTTTTAAGGTCGAAGAGCAGCTGAAGTCGGAATTTCAAAATTAATTGGTAAAACATATTTATTCCGTTGCAACGAACATAATTTTATTTTATTTTATATCGAATAATATTATTTTTATAATTACATATTAACACATGCCGTTGGCATTCTACAACAATAAAAAAATAACCAGTTGAATATGCTTATAATGAAATGACTCTTTATAGGAAAGAGGAAGAGAGGAAGACCGAAGAAAACTTGGATAGACGGGTACAAGCAGCTATGAATATCAGAGGATTGGAGGAAGATCAATGGACGGACATGGAGGAATGACGTTTGGTTTCCGGAAGACGGCGGCAGCTGCCATGATACCGGATGATGATATAATGTTGGCATTATAATCCACATTTCTAGATAAAATATGAATAAAAATTGGCCTAATGCATTCAAAAAGTGCTAATAAAATATTGATCATTGCATAAACTCTTAGTAGAGAGTGTATTATCAGTCATTTTCCATATTATTTGCAACAAATAAACAAATTAATGTGATTCAGCACTACTGTCTATTGACAAAATGTAATGCAATTATATTTTCATGACACATCAAAAATATTTTTCTTAATTGAAATATTTTATTTATATATATATATATATATATATATATATATTGAAATAAGTATTAATGGTATGTACTGTTATAGTTAAAATGTATTATAAGACGCTTTAACGTTTTTGAATGTATCGCATTTAGGATATTTGGATTATATAAATACACAATGTAAATTAAAATTACAAATATTGATGAAGTTTACAAATCAGGGATTTATCAAATTGATTGCAAAGATTGTGAAAAAACATATAGATAGGAAAAACAAAAAGGAACTTGATTACAAGATTGAAATAACACCTTATAAATATTAAATATGGGGAAACAAAAAAAATATATAATAGCTGCAAATGCATGGTGAAGAAAAACAGAAAATCTAAACAAAGACCAAATTACTGAAACAGATAAATCTAAAGAACTCACAATTTGGGAGAAAATTCACATCCACAAAGATAAATAGAAAATAATGAATTTTCAAATTACCGAGGAAAAAGATTTGATTTAGAAGTTCATAGGTCAGCCAACAGAGGGAGCAGAAACCAACCTACAGGATCATTAATCGCCGATTCAACAGTTATAAGAAATGAATAATGATACGTATCGTATCGAAACTAGTCTTCAAGAAATCTACAAATATGAGGTGAATCGTTAAAATTCTAACGTTCTATTAATTAAAATAAACCTCATAGTGTCACTCCCTTTAAATATTAAGTGTAAGATATGTGCATTACTTATGAAACTTATTCATGCGTATTTATGTCTTGTAAAAATCAATTTTTCATTTACCCTGAAACAATGAAAAAAAAAAAAATTGGTCGGCTCCGAGATTTCCTCCCGATACTATGAAAGTAAATAAAATTACATACTTGGACTTTTCACTCCATATGAGGTTCGTGGTGGACCAAAAAGAGCCATTGCAGGTTTCCCTTGGGGTTTCTCGTGTTTTTCCCTGTCCCCTGCCAAAAACATTATTCCTCCCATCTTCTTACTTATGTCATCCATTTTGATTCATTTCATTTCATCTGCTCCTGTGATAAAGTGTGACAGGCCTGGTCAGCCGGCATCCGTGTATATCACAGATCTTCAGTAATATGGGCTTGATGTCATCACATCCCTTGACCTGGCATTACGGCTGACACGAATAGAGGGTTATATATTTTTTTTTACTACAAGGTTACATCCGCATAGAATTGAGTGGTCTACGCTTTGACATCCGACACTCCCATCACTAGTAGATTAAACAGATTCATCTGGCGATATTAATAATTCTTTACCATTTATTTTGTACTAATTGTATACAAATTTTACGAAACCTGCCTGACATTTATGCAATTCAAATGTAAGACATTAATTTGGACATGAATTGGACAAGAACATATCCGTTTCTAATAATAAATTAAGTATTAAAAATTCAACTTTTAAAAAGTAACTAAAAATTATTTACCATTACAGTATATATTACACAAAAATATATCCCTTTTCCAAATTAAAGTTGTTAGTTTAGTCTCATTGATATGGAAATAATTAAACGATGAAATGGCCGTGCATTTTTTTTTGTAGTTCACGCATTAAAATATTTTGAAACATTCATTTCAATAAAATTGTATTTTAAAAATGTACTGATTACTCTTAATGCACGTCCGATATTGTTAGGTCTGTGTTTGATGTTGCTAAGAAAGCGATGGGGACGGAATAAAAGGTAAAGGGATCCCACTACAGGCTTTAAGAGTCCCTTGGAGTAGTAGGACGTTAAGACTCCCATTTTTTTCTAGTCAATCTGCACTTGATGTCAGCCGGTTGTCAGCCCTGCGTTACGGCCGTCTTTACACCAGAACAAGCGTCTGGTACTCGTTTCAATCAGATGCTTAGTCGACCCCAGGGCCATAGTGCCGCCAGAAGGTTTGGGTCAGTTTAAAAATCCTGACCCCACCGAGACTCGAACCCTTGACCTTCCGGCTTATAGTGCAGTGCCTTAACCAATAGGCTACGGTGTGCTCCGAGATGTAATAATCAATCATAAATTGACTACCGTCTCAATGTGAATTCAAAGATTCCAGTGTATATTTTCTTGACTTGAATGTATGGAGCTTCAACCTTTGCGATTGCTCTAGATCAGCGGCTCCCAACCTTTTTCGACTCGCGAACCCCTTCCACAACGTTCTGGGTTGGGTGAACCACTGACTTTTAAATATACATACAGTAGACATGCATAAAACTTAATTACAAGCAAAAGGTTTAATAACCTTAAATTAACTTAACGATTAAAACCTATAGTTACTCCAGTTAAGGCTTTAAAGTTACACAACGTGTGGGCCTAGTTGTAGTGAAATGAAATGCATTCTTAACGTTGTTACATAATTGTAAATTAGGCATTCGCGGTAAATATCAATTTATTGTGAAAATAATGTGTTAAATTCCCGATCTTACACATATGTGACAAGGGGCATTATAGGCTTAATTTCTTCTTCTTCTTCTTCTTCTTCTTCCTTTCATGTGATAGACCTAGTGGTCTGTTACGGTCTCAATCCAACGTTTGAAGGGTCTGCCCAAAGATCTCTTGCAATTTAATTTTTAAAATTATTATTATTATTATTATTATTATTATTATTATTATTGTTATTATTATGACGTCCACCGCTGTGGTCTCGAGGTAGCGTGCTGCCTTGTCACGCAGCGGGCCAGGGTTCGAACCACGGTCGGGGCAGTTTTTCTGGGTGAGGTTTTTATCGGGGTTTTTCCTCACCTGTAAGACAAATGTCAGGAAAACTTTAAGGCCCAAACGGTCCCCGAAATCATATGGCCATCATCATCATAATCATCCTTATCATCATCATCATCATCACGATCATCCTTCACCGGTGTGAAAAGCAACGGGAAGCTACCACACCTACACAATTCCCTAGTAAAGCTACAAGCATAGCATGAAAATGCTATGATTGCAGTGAAGGCCCTGCCTTCGGGCAAAATTACTATGGATGGATGGATTATTTATTATGACAATGCCGCATAAATGATGGAAACAATAATAGGCCTAACCTCGAAACCCACCATTACTGAAAAGTTTTGGCGAACCCTTTGAAATATTTTGCGAACCCCCAAAGGGTTCGCGAACCACAGATTGGGACACGATGCTCTAGATAGAGCAGTGCTCTTAACTTCAGATAAGGTAATTTGAAGCATTGCAGAAGAAACTATGGAATATTGTTATTACAATGCATTTCACATTTTTATACATGTGATAAAATTTGTCCCAGCAGTGGCAGAAAAG
This sequence comes from Diploptera punctata, assembly GCA_030220185.1. Lineage (NCBI taxonomy): Eukaryota > Metazoa > Arthropoda > Insecta > Blattodea > Blaberidae > Diploptera > Diploptera punctata. The sequence continues at coordinate 340,064 of JASPKZ010010694.1, forward strand.
TGAAATTGAAGTTGTCGTCTTGGAACACTTTGTAGTTACGACCCTCCACGTTTTCCACTGACCCATAAAACTGAGATGACGTCGTTCTTCAGCCTGAACACGGACTCGCCACACATTCGTAGTAAGGTGACAATCTCTACCTTAAATTGTTATTCTCAGCACGCTCTTTTATTCCCTTGTATTACATCCCATCTAATGCTAACATTCCTTCTCCTTAACGCTGTTTCGTTGAACGCTTACTACTGACTGTTGAATAATCACAACTTAATTGTACAAGAGGGAAGCAGAATGTGGAATTTATGTCCACTCTCTTGAAATCTAGAAAAGTAAATTGCAGCACTAGTAATTGAGTCTTGAGCGCAAACATTCCTCACGTTTAATTCTACTCTTAAATATTGAGAAAATACTATATCTACTTCATTCATATATTTTTCATTATTCTTACTTACATTTATGGAAATGAAATATCTGCCATATTTGGTAAATTTTCTATTAATTGTAAAGCGATTAAATTACATTATCCTCGTTTTTTAATGATACACAACTTAAAATAGTACATTTGATAAACCATAATTGAAGACCTCTGTCGAACAAGGATGAAACGTTTGAAAAATTTACGTTTTGCCATGAAACACATCGATATAAAAAGCTCAGTGAAGTGGCAAGTGATTCCACATTTTGCCAGCTACTTGGTGAATAATTTATAGACATTTAAATAAAAAATAATTAAATATATTATATTTAATTTAAATTCTTTGAAGAACTCATGGTTACATCCTTATTGAGAGAACGTAAATATACAATAGTAGGTTCTTTCATCATCATCATCTTCAAGGTATGGGCCTGTTGGCCCGTTCCGCTCCCCGGTGCACTATACGCTGCAGGTGCAGGTCGTCTTTCCAACGACGTTTTGGTCTTCCTACATTTCTTCCCCCTAGAGGTTTCTAATAAAGCAGCTGTTTTGATAAACGATTATTTGGCATTCTTTGTATATGTTCAAACCAATTATATTTATTTCTGTGTATTCTCTCGTTTATGTTATATATCTGTAATTCATCTCTGATATATTGACTTCTCTTTTGATCTCTTAAAGACTACAGTTATTTTTAATATTTATATAACACAATATGATTCTATTTTTAAAATTTTGTAAAACGAAAATCTTGGTTATGTTTTGTATTAATGCGATAAAAATTTGTATCATGGATATTACCCTATAGTTAAATTATTTTAATGTAAAATTAGGATAATGTATTTTTAAAATATTAGAAAGAGAGAATATGACATATGCTACATTTTAAGTGATACTATATTTATAAATCTACAAAGTTTTTAGTAGGATAATATCTGAAAATATTAATCTTCTCTCGACTCCCCTAGGTTTACTTATTACAGGAACACAACCATAACCGTTAATGTTGCAGTAATGAAAAAAAAAATATAATGAAGTTGCATTCGTTTATTAATTAAATAAAGGCATAAAGGCATACTAAAAGTTCGTTAACTTTTAGCATATCTTGTCTTTGTTAATTATATATATATATTATATTTATATATATATATATTATATTTATATATATATAATTATATATATATAATTAAATTTAAATTCTGTTTCATATAGAATTATGTTAATCTTGTCCACCGCTGTGGTCTCGAGGTAGCGTGCTGCCTTGTCACCCAGCGGGCCCGGGTTCGATCCCCGGTCGGGACAGTTTTCCTGGGTGATGATTTTATCGGGGTTTTTCCTCACCTGTAAGACAAATGTCAGAAAAAGCTTTAAGGCCCAAACGGTCCCCGAAATCATATAGCCATAATCATCGTCCTCCTTATCATTATCAACATCACCATCATCATCCTTCACCGGTGTGGAAAGCAACGGGAAGCTACCACACCTACAATTCCCTAGTAAAGCTGCAAGCATAGCATGAAAATGTTATGATTGCAGTGAAGGACCTGCCTTCGGGCAGAATTACTATGGATGGATGATAATCTTCTCTCTCTCTCCCCCTCTCGCTCTCGCTCACTCACTCTTTTTCTTTCTCTCCCGAGCGCGCGCGTTTTTAGCCTATAACTAATCTTCTCAATGTTCTAAAAATTAATAAGGTAAAAAAAAAAGCCTGAAATAAGAGGCCTCTGAACAATTTTTTTTCGGCCCTTTCACGCCCATATTTGTATATTTTACGCATATCACTGTTGTTTGTATAAAATAGAGTTTCTAAAAAGTAATTGCTAATCATTTAAAGATTGTAACACTTAAATTTAGCTTAGTATTGAATTCATGCTCCATTTAAGGAAATACATGCGTTTACCTTATTTAACATATTTACTTTGACAATAATAATAAATTTAATTTATGAGACAATAAGTATCGAACTGATTCCCTGTTTTGACGAGTCCCCTGGGTAAGATTATTCGAAGTTTTCTGTATCGTATAGGAGAAATATGAGAAAATTCTATGGCCCAAACAGTTCCCAAAAAAAATCTGTCATTTATACACCCATATTATGTTCGCCTACTGGAAGTAAATATCAATAAAACTAAATATATGGTCACACGTAAAAATACATGATATAATGGAAATGGACAGCTAATGAGAAATGAGGGAAATTTTGAGGAAGTGGCTGAATTCAAATACCTAGGAACAATAATCACAAATAGGAATGAGATGCACAAAGAAATTAAACATAGGCTCAATTCTGGAAATGCGTGCTATTATGCATTACAGAGACTCTTGATGTCCCAACTCTTTTAAAAAAACGTTAAACTGAAAATATATAAAACTATTATTCTACCAGTTATATTATATGGGTGCGAAACATGGACTCTTACTTTAAGGGAGGAAAGGAGATTACAAGTATATGAGAATAAAGTACTTAGGAAAATTTTTGGACCAAAGAGAGATAAACAGGCAGGTGAATGGAGAAGACTACATAACAATGAACTACATGATCTTTATAGGAAGCCAGATATAATAAGAACAGTTAAGTCTCGTAGACTGCGATGGGCATGACATGTTGCACGTATGGGGAATGAAAGACTTGCATGGAAGCTTCTTGTAGGAAAGCCAGAGGGAAAACGCCCATTTGGTAGACCAAGAATGAGGTGGGAGAATAACATTAACTACGATTTGAGGGAAGTAGATTATACAGGGAATGTTTGGAAAGCATTAGCTCAGGATAGGGATGTATGGAGAGCTTATGTCCGCCCGGCCATGAACCTACGGGTTCGATAGTGCCAGTGAGTAAGTAAGTAAGTATATTATATTTGCCTTATTTGACACTAAACATGAGTGAATGATGTGTCATATCTTAAATGTTTGTGCTATCATGGTGACCACGGCATTGTGCTGCTTGCTTGTTCGGGGAAGGCTTCAAGTCCTTGTGTGGTTAAACAAAAAAAGATATATATGTGACGCAGGGTTAAAAAAAATCCTATCCCGCCAGTTGGTGTCCCTCTAAGGTCCGGGATTCTTGGCATGATAAAATTACCCTGAATGGACTGATTAAATTAAGGCAGAGAGAGAAAAGGAGGGAGATTATTTATATTATTCATGAATATGAAACATTTTTTTCATTTTTATAAGATTTATATTCATTTAAAGTAGAATCCATTATTTTTTGAAGATGTGGAATGCTACGAATTGGCATCTTCAGCTGGCAATTATCATTTACCTCCCACTTTGTTTAACAGCTGTTCTGCTGGAACACTAGAAAGATAAACGATGAATAATTTGTATATGAAATGTTGAACAAAACACATTTTAGCTGGGATTGAATTTTGGTCAGTTCCGGTCCAGTAGAGCATTTAATCCACTTTAATATTTGATGGTATAATTATGAAAATAATAATGTTAAATACATTTTGTTTGAAGTAACATGATCTCGTTTAGTTTGGACGCAATATGACAACAATTGTTTTTCTTTTGGTTGTCTTGCATATATCATCTCACTGCTAATTGGACAGGACCTTGAAATTTACCTGGAATCTTTACCGCAGGCCAGTAACTCTTTAAACCACATTCAACATTTCAAGACATCACAACAGTTCACTAGACTTCGTGCTCCTCTATGTATTGTCTATAGGATTGCCGAACAGATTAACGTCAGAGTAAAACTACTAAACGATATTGTTACGACACTATTAAATTCCAATAGATTTAAACTTTTCGTGAAACCGATATAGGTATTTCAAAGCATTGCGATAACATATATTATATTGACTCGTGGGTTGATATGCAAAATATAGTGGATTTTATATTTTTTTTATTTATACTATCTAAAAGGGTTTGTAGTGTTCAATGATGCAAACTTTAAAAATAGAACACCGTATTAAATTATTTTAAATTTCTGTTGCTTTCAACTTTTCTTGAAACTGAAAAGTTTCAAGCATTATGATGATACGTATGCATTGGGGTAATGTGATGCAAAATGCAGTGAAAATAATTTAAAAATCGAAAAAAGATTTATTTCTGGAGTACAAAAATGTTTATGGTTTTCAACTGAATTAAATTTTAAAATGAAACATCATCATAACATCTTTACCCCAAGGTTTAGGCGATTCGCCAGTTCCGAATTCACAATGATTCCTTCCTTCTCTTCCTAGGTCTTCCTACATCCCTTAATCCCTTTGATTTATAATTATATGCTATCATGGGCAATCTTTTTTCTTCCATTCTCTGAACATGCTTTTCCCAGCCGACGCGGTGTTGTTGAATTCTATGAATCAAACATAACATTAAATCTTCTTGTAAGCCCATGTTTTCCTTAACAGGTATATAGGCGCTCTCCTCCTACAGGGAAAAAATTGAACCATACTAATTTAGTTACACTTGTTTTCGTATAGATGTCATTTGAGTGGTCTGTGGTCAGCGTTTCATCCCATACTGACATCTAGGAAACCAAGGTAGTACTAGGACGGAAAATTAGGTAAATTTTGCTTAGAGGCCTTTCATTCAGGCTTAAGGATCTTTTACGAGCCTGAAAATCTTCAGACTCGGGATCCACTGCTTAAAGTACCTCCCGGAGGACTTGCTTCTTGGATTTTTCCATCCTAAAAAAAATCAATCGATCCCCGGCCGAGTTTGAACCCGCGACCCTCGGGACCAAAGGCAAGGAGCATAACAACTAGTCCACCGCGGCATTGTTTCAAAATAATTTCTATAGATTATGCAATATTTCGACTCTTCTTAAATGGGATTTCGTTAGAGAAGCCTATATGTGTGTTCTCTTATATAATCTTGCATAATGGTAATTCTTGCATCATGCACAATTGATCCTTTCAGAGATTTTTGAGTCATTCATTTTTTTAAATTCTGAATCCGCAAAGTATTTTTTACCTGCTAATAAATTTATTTAAAACATTTCACAGAGACTAGATGGATTTAAAAAAATAACGTATTGGTAAAATCATATATCAACGTATTGAATCATGTCTATTCTAACTGACGCAAAAGGCGCCCCAACCTCAGAAGTGGGATACAATATTCCAATGCGAGGAGTGAATACCAGAAGTGTCGAAATAACAAACTGGCGGCATTGAATAGAAAAAATAGTCCTTTTACGTGCATAAAACCAGAAACATTTATTGTTGGACGATTTTTTTAGTTAAATTTGTTTTTATTTGCTTCTCTTTTGAAGTTCAGAATTAATATTATATTATAATAATAAGCTAGCGTCTTATTGTGAGTAAAGTAATATTTAGAATGTTAATTACCGTATCCCTTATCTTGTTGAATTAAATGAATTTTGTAGATTATTTCAAAATATGGATTTTTTTTTCCCTGGCCCGACAGGACTTGATGGCCCTTGGCCTACTAGCCGACTGCTGATCTCACATCCACATATGTTAATCACAGAGGTAGACTATCATCCAGGCAGTGTAGGGGTGACATGTGGTCAGCATGTCGGACCCTCTAGCCGTTACAACTGGTTTTCTGAACCTGGAGCCGCTACTTGCCTCAAGAAGCCGGAATTGGCCGAAATTCTATAATGAAATGTCTTCCCCCATGGAGACCCGAACCAACTCAAATCCCGTAGCTCTGCGTCAGAGCACCTCGCCATAACCACTCGGCTATGGCGCGTGGCATATAGTAACACTACTTAAAATAATATTAATTGATTAGTCGTGTTAATGGAGTGAGTAAGCCTATTGATAAAATGCGAAACAAATATTTTACCTACTGCTTACCCACAAATATTTATACTTAGAAATAGATCTTAATATATATATATATATATATATATATATATATATATATATATATATATATATATATAATGGGACTATGTACGATATAAGAATCTGATGAAAACAGAATACGGAACTAAGAATAAATATCATTGGTATAGGAGATTCCGTTAAGACGGATAAAGCTACTTAAGAAGAATGTTACTAAGTAAAAAGTAAAGTGATCCCACAACAGGCCCGGAGGCCCTTGGGGTAGTAGAAGGTTAAGGCTCCCACTTTTTCTAGACAATCGGCACTTTATGTCAGCCGGGTTGTCAGCCCTGCGTGACGGCCGCCTTTACCCCCAGAACAAGCGCCCGGTACTCATTTCCGTTAGAGGCTGAGTCGACCCCAGGGCCATAGTGCCGCCAGAGGATTTGGGTCAGTTTAAAAATCCTGACCCCAACGGGACTTGAACCCTCGACCCTCCGGCTTGCAGCTCAGTGCCTTAACCACTACGCTACGGCGTGCCCCCATGTTACTAAGTACAATGTTCAAAGTGATTCCCAATTGTTTTGTGTAGTTTGTTGTATTATAGTACTTCGCGTTAATTGCAAAAAAAAAGTCTTAGGCCTAACAATCTTATATATATATATTTTTTTTTTCATGGCAAATATAAAATTGAAAATCCACTTCATTAGTTATGAAACCATGTTAGAGGTTCTGAATTGTTTTAGGCTATACTATAATTCTTATTTATAAACTCTTTTTCACATAATTTATTTTATTAATTTATTTATTTTACCTGATGGAGTTAAGACCGTAAGGTCTTCGCTTCCACTTCACCAGGGTTCAATTATACATGCAATAAGTTTTAAAATATAGGCTTGGTCTATAAGAGTAACGTGGGACGAGCGAAAAAAATTGTTCAAGCGCAGTAATATTTGTTATAAATGGAAATATGTTTAAAACAATAATAATAATATTCTACAATAATAAAAACATATGTAATACAAACTACACAATATAAATTTGACAAGGGTAAGAAAGAAAAATAGTAATAATACTAATAGTAATAATAACAATAATGATAAAAATATTAACCTATCATTAGATTAAGCTAAATGGCTTGGTAAAGAAAGTTTAAAATATAAAGAAACAATAAAAGTATACATGGAACAGGGTTATATGTTATATTTTCTAAGGAAATGTGAAGTGAGTTTCTTCTTAAACTGTTTTTGAGTCGGGCAGCCCTTGATATACGAGGGGAGGGAATTCCAGAGTCGTGCAGCTGAAACAAGGAAGGATGAGGAATAGTGAGATGTTCGATGTACAGGAACAGCTAAAGTTAAATTTTCTCTCGATCGTGTGTTTAATTTTTATTTATTTTAAAAATGAAACGTATCCTGATAATTAAATTCTTATTCGGCATTTGTCTTGACGATTGAAGAAAACAAGGAAAAAAATCTTTCAGGATAACTTTCACCGGGGTTTGAACCCGGGTACTTCCCGAATACAAGTATTTAACGCTACAGCTTAACCCAACTATTCAGATTTTGTTTTTGCTATTGAGGAACGTGGATTTTCAGATATGTTTGTATGTTGTCATGAAAACAATAAAAATAATCAATTGCAGTTATGGATTAGAGTTAGTGTCTGCACTCTTCATTGAAGTAGGCAACTTGATTATATTATACTACAATTATATAGCGTTGTAAGGGAATTTGAATGCTCCAACATCTTTCTCAGACTCCCACATACGGTAGTCATCACAGCTAAAAATAAGTTCAAGGCGAACCGGTATTTTTCAGTTACAGATTTCTTGAATAATGATGTGAGCATTGTGCGTTCTATCCGGATCCCAAAGTGGGACTAATTTATTTAATTTAAATAACCGGCTGATTGGAGGAAAACAAGTCGTGTTTATCTTACCTTGCTGTGGAGATGTTGTGAAATGATTTCACCTATGCATCTACATCTCAATACAATGTTTCTGTTCGCAAGATTCATTTGCTGTTTCCTCCTGTATAATCATGCATTTAGAGATCATAGATGAGCCTGCAACAGTGAAAAAAAAATGAAGATACTCACCGTAGTATCTTCAATACTAAGCTCTTTTTAAGCTACATAAATTAATAAAACAATATAATTACAGTCACAATACACCATATAACAAAGAATAAAAAAATGTTTTAAAATTATTATACTGTCGTCATTAATTAATTTTCCCTAAAAATATTAGACTACTATACAGTCCTTGCCCCTCAAAATCCCCATTCCAGCCCCGATCAGCCTAATAATTCACAATTATTGATAATTGCAAACTAGATATATTCCAACTTAAAGTCTACCCCCCTTAAGTGGTTAATTTACTTTGACAGTAGACCTATCAATTTTTGATAATATTTATATATTATGTAGTGCCTATAATTTTCGATAATATTTACATATTCTTGTAGTGCCAATAATATTTATGATTTATTCTCATTATTACTAGTAAGATCATGACTACAGAATCTATTGCAGTAATTTTTTGATTACCAACTAAAATCTACACCACGCTTAATTAAAAATTGGACAGATTCATGAGTTTATCATAAGTAATGCCACGAGTGATTTCCAATTTATCCAGAGGATTTGTAAATTAAGAGTGGCATTTGTTAGGACTATTTAACTAATAAAATTAAGCTTTTTAATAAAAAATCACTATTTAAATATAGTTACCCGTATTATAAAATATTTATATATTTAATGTAAACGGCGATGTTTGAAAACAAATCAGAAATGTGTGGATATTTTTAATTTGTTTATTCACTGCAACTTGATCATACTATTTATTGCCAAATAGGATCGCAATATTTTAAGAATGCACCCTAGTGGAAAAAGAAAAGAAATATACCAAACTGTATATTATAACCAACATTATAGACTATTAATTATTTAAAAAAAAACAACTCGGTAAAATCATTATTTAAAAACATAATTTCAATAATTACAATTATCGAATGTGTAATTCGAAGGAATCTGTTCATTATTTACTATATTCAGTGTATTTGTTGGAGAGTCAGTCACTGTAAAATAATGCTCTGACCTGTTCAGAATATTTAGAAGAAAGAGCTTTCTTTATCACAAAAGCAGGACCTGGTAAAGAGAATTCTACAAAGAGCGAGGTGAAATACATCTTCATTGGTTGTAAAACAAAATTCGTCGAAACGGGATTGGTCATTGACTCCCATTTGGGACATGAGTTAAATAGCCATACAAAAGAGTTCTCACTATAGACTTCTTTTCTTTCAACCTATTTCTATCCTAAGCCTTAGAGAATATAAAATAAAATTTAATTGAAATCGGATGTGTTTTATAAAAGTTGTGGAACGTTAACCAACTCAATGACACTATCCAAATTGGAGGTTCATGACCGCTTGGACATAGACTCTCCATACATCCCTATCCTGAGATTGTTTTTTAGTCATCCCATGTATAATTCACTTCCCTCAAATCATGGGTAATGTTATTCTGCCACCACATTATTGCTCTACCTACTGGCTCTTAATCTTCTTGTTTTCGAGTTCCCATGACCGTCTTTCATTCTCCATTCCTGCGATATGCCCTGCGAAAGTAAATTAATCAATTTTGAGTCTGCTATATGGCAAACACTCGCTTCAATTATTATTATTATTATTATTATTATTATTATTAAAAGTGGGTTACAAGAACGCCATGCCAGGAGAGAACAACAGAAATGTCGAAATAACAACCTGGAGCAAAAATTATTATTATTATTATTATTACTACTATTATTATTGTTCCAGATTCCCAAGAAGATTATGAGAATGGGTGCCACTTGGTAGAAGAAAAGGACGGCCAAAAATGTCGTGGTTTGATGGTGCTTTGAGCAGCTTGAGGGAATTGGATTGGACGAAGGAGCTTGGAATGACAGAGAGATGTGGAGGAGAATGGCACTAGATTAAGTGGGCGGAAGAAGATGTTGTCAAACATTATGAAACCTGCTAAATAAAAAAAAAAAATTTTTTTATCTATTTATATTCAGATTTTCAATGTTTACGATGACTAAAATTTTATGTTCCTTCTCCACTCGTTTTCATCAATCCTCTCCATATTCTCCAGTTATTATTATTATTATTATTATTATTATTACTATTATTATTATTATTGGTGGTAGTAGTAGTAGAAGTAGTGGTAGTAGTAGTAGTAGTAGTAGTAGTATAATAGGAAGCCAGATATAATAAGAACAGGTAAGTCTTGTAGATTGCGATGGGCAGGACATGTGGCACGAATGGGGAATGAAAGAGTGAAAGAGGTGCATGGAAGCTTCTTGTAGGAAACCCAGTTGTAAAAACTGCCAGTTGATGGACCAAGAACGAGGTGGGTGAGTAACATTAACTATGATTTGAGGGAAGTACAAGGGATGATTGGAAAACATTATCTCAAGATAGGGTTGTATGGAGAGCTTGTGTCCGCGCGGCCATGAACATACGGGTTCAATAGAGTCAGTGAGGTAGTGAGTGAGTGAGCAGTAGTAGTAGAAGCACCGCTGTGGCCTAGTCGATGAGGCCATGGTTATAAATCACGTAATATTCGCCTTGTTTAATATGGCGTGTCTTGTCTCAAATGTTCATGTTGTCTCGCGTGGACCTGGGATTGAGCTGATCACTCATCTAGAGAAGTCGTCCATGTCCTTTTTTTTTTTGTTAAAAAGTAAGTGTTCTAATCATCTAGAGCAGAGGTCACCAATTGGCGGACCGCGGCCTAGATCCGGACCCTGGTGGATTTCGTTTCCGGACCCATTAAATATAGAATGTATACAGGTTTTTAAACTCGGTTAAACGTCGAATAAATCCAGTTACATTAAATTTAATGTCATGATAGTATTATTTTTGGCTCGGTTGGCAATACTGCGAATTGTCAGTAGGCTATCTAAGGCGCACATAATCGACTTCGTTTTGTTTTCTATTAATTTATGTTATTCATTATTGGAATTGTTTGCATTTCGTGATTTGTAACAGAGGGTGTTTGATGACGTTAAGTATGGAATCTAAAAAGAAGAAAAGTAGATTGTGAAAATATACAGTTTTTTACACGCTTTATTTTAGCTTGACCTGTATCTGTCTACGTAACGAACCTGTATCTTTGAACACGGTTTTCACCCACTTAAAACATTGGATCGATTTGAAACGTTGTATACTTGTAAAGGATTGATGACAATACAATAATTTCGTAATTTTTTTTAAAATGCTGGCCGAATCATCAGAAAAAAAAATAGAAACCGGTATAATAGGTTGCGGACGTATCGACTTTTTAGATAATCGCTGTAAGAGTTCAGTTGGTAGAGCGGTGGACTGTAGTGGTATATAATTTCACTAATCTATAGGTCGCTGGTTCAAATCCGGCCCGGAGGATTTTTTTTGGAAGAGTATTAATCAATTAAATTTTCTTGGGTTTCCGGTTTATGACAATCAATTAAACTAAAAATTAAAAAAATAAATAATAGTTTAAAAAACTAAAACAACACACTTTATTAGAAAACCAAACTAAAAAATAAAAAATAAATAATAGTTTTAAAAACTAAATACACACTTTATTAGAAAACCGAACTAAAAAATGAAAAATAATTTCAATTTCCAACACGCTTGGGATAAAATTAAAGTGGTAACTAAAAAAATTCTTCTCCAACACATCTAGAATAAAACTAGAGCTATCTACAAAAAAAATAATTTTATCATCAAAATCGTGGGGTGTTTCTTTATGGTTTTTACGTTTTCTTCTTAGAGACTTTACTTTTACCAATGTATTTTTATAATCAGATATATTAATTAATATAGAGCACCCCACGCTTTTGATGGTAAAATTATTTTTTTTTTGTAGACAACTCTAGTTTCATTCTATATGTGTTGGAGATGATTTTTTTGTTGACCACTTTAATTTTATCCCAAGCGTGTTGGAAATTAAAATTATTTTTCATTTTTTAGTTCGGTTTTCTAATAAAGTGTGTTGTTTTAGTTTTTTTAAACTATTATTTATTATCAGAATAGACTGATTTATATTGCTTTACGTTACCGTGTCGCTGTGGATCTTTATCGGTGTGTTTGATTTGTAACCAAACCGTTGTAATAATAAAAAGTTCTAACTTAAAAAGATAGATTCTTAGATATAAAAAATATCACTATTCACACTGAATGATGTATGGTTAAACAGTTTATCATAAATGTATTAATAGTTAATATAATTAATATCTGTGTTGTATCCTATGAGCATTACATGGTAGTTTTGTTTAATTTGTGCAATTCATACCCATAACATAATTTAAATAATTTTTGATAATATTAATTACTTAATAAAATATTGGTATGTTTAAACAATAGTGGTTCCGAATCTCGACTTAATTTACTACTTTGAAAATGGACCTCCATGAAAACTAATTGGTGACGTCTGATCTAGACTTTAAAATGCTCTCCCTACAGGTCACGTTCCTGAAAGGGACATGTAAATATATCTACAAAGAGAGAGATTATACAATAGTAAATAAAGAAAGAAAATTAGTGTGTAGTAGTAGTAAGAATAATATAACTATTTTTAATGTGGAAGTTATTATTCTTTAAGGTGTTAATGACTTGATTGTGTTTCCTGTTAATCCTAATTTGATATGAAATGAAAGCTCTAACTCAGTACTGTGTAAATGACTTATGGAACAGTGTGTAGCAGATCCACAATCAGAAGGTAGAATCTTAACTAAACAGTGCGAGGTCGACAGCATTAATTCAAGTTTGTTTGTACGTCTGGATTTATTATAAAGGAAGCTATATACTCACCTTTCACTCTACCTGCTGGCCATGTCTTTCACGCAACTCCTTGCTGTACCTACACTTCTCCTACATATACAGGATAAAAGAATGGCAAACTACATAGTGTATCCTTAAATTCTAGACGCCTTTCTAAACAATAACATATTTTTTTGTTATTTTTCTAATTCTTTGGATATTTAAAAACACTTTTAGATCTGGGTCCTAAATATTAACGACGGCTTCTTTCTCTTTCTTAAAATAATTTGTTTTCTGACTTTTTTTTTCCATCTCGTTCTTGGATCTAACCAACGCCCTAAGGTATTTCTCATAATTCATTCTCATTAAAAGTATAATTAAATACTATGGAACATAGGCTATTATTTTCTTTACGAGTATAACAAAACAAAAATCAATTTTTGAGAAATATACTAATAATATATTTTTTCGAATACATACCGCTCATTTTACATTCACTTGTATTTTATTGTACGCCTACTATACGTCCTTCTTGGACACATGGATTTTATGTTCACATACTTTGAAAATTGTTTTATATAAATTTAAAGAAAAAAGTTGATCTTTTGATCTCCCAATCCTATACTTCCGCAATTTTATATAGGGAAAATTTTATGGGCTACGTTCAATGTCAAAATACTGAGATAAGAAAGAGTAAAAAGATATAGTGATCCCACTATAGACCTTATTAATGTGTTGTGTATTGTGTTTAATAATATCTTGTAGACTACTTGAGCAAATCTAGACTTCCCTAGTATTTTTTACGTACGATAGATTGATTGACACTTTTAGGTAATAATATGGGAGCAACAGGCTCCCCTGAATACTCGTAATATGATAAACTAGCCCACTCTGTTTTCAATAAGGGAGCTACTTGCTCCTTTCTGTATGTACTCGTATGGGAGCTACTGGCGCCTCTCTGTATGTACTCGTATGGCCACACTCTGCTTTAACAATAACATTTCTTGGCCTTTTATATTCATTTTCCAAGGAAGTTTTGAAATTGGCTCAAGTATTCCTTTTAACAAAATTTGTTTTGCAAATCTGACAATATTCAACACGCCAATCAAATTTACACTTTTATAATAAACATTAGTTTCGCTTCGCTAGGTACATGTACCTGCCAACCCTTGAGTTACCGTTAGCCACTGTATAACAACTGCTTATTGTGTGGTCCCAAATAATTTGTAATTCTAGGAAGTACCCCTGCTACACCTAGCGACACAAGAATTAACTGTTCGGGCAGCACAACGTCTGCCGGGTCCGCTAGTAGTAGATAAAAGTGATTTTGAATATCTTTAAGTTGGTTTTGTCAATATGTCGTTCTTGATATTTGGAGAGATGTTCTGTGAGAAGGGATTGCGGATTCACATAGTGTTACTGGTGTTGAATATGTAAATGATACTGGGAGAACGTCTAATACGTAGAGTATTATTACTTAGTGTGAATGCGTAGAGAATATGCATTTAGTAGTATAAACAGCCCATGCGTTAATACGATTTGTGATCTTACAGTCTAATCTCTGCCCGCAATAGGAGAGCAATCTACAGGGTTAATTTCTTGAAATTACTAGAAATTCCATAAGTGCCTAACTATTGTTGGCGTTATCATCTACAACACTACATTAATAGTCCACCGCTGTGGTCTCGAGATAGCGTGCTGCCTTGTCACGTAGTGGGCCCGAGTTCGATCCCCGGTCTGGTCAGTTTCCTGGGTGAGGTTTTTATCCGGGTTTTTCCTCACCTGCAAGGCAAATGTCAGGAAACTTTAAGGCCCAAACGGTCCCAAAACATCATATGGCCATCGCAATCATCAATCATGTATTGACTTAGGCTTTCATGGCCGGAGTTATTATGATGATCTTGAAGAAGATTTCCGGGCTGTAGGTCGTGGTCTTGAGGCTTGAAGTTCCCCGACGTTTCGCCACAGACTGCGTCCGGCATCCTCAAGTAAAGAAATCTTCTTTAAAATCATAATCATTCATATTCATCTTAGATTAAGCTTAGGATTAAGGACTCTCCTGGCTCACCACTATCATCATCATCATCATCATCATCACCCATCATATCATCGGGGCAACGTAAGCCCGCCCTGCAGGCGCCCCATTTCAGAAATGTGTTACAATTACGTCAATGCCAGGAGAGAACACGGAAATGTCCAGAAGAACAACCTGGGGCATTAAAAACATTACATTTATTTAGGAACCTTATATTTTATGTGAACTCTACCCGTAATTAATTGCGTTTTTATAACCTTGTTTAA
The DNA here is from genome assembly GCA_030220185.1 of Diploptera punctata. Classification (NCBI taxonomy): domain Eukaryota; kingdom Metazoa; phylum Arthropoda; class Insecta; order Blattodea; family Blaberidae; genus Diploptera; species Diploptera punctata. Next base: position 355,312 of record JASPKZ010010694.1, read on the forward strand.
GTTTTTATTACTTACAAGGGAACTATCAACCATTGTATGCCGAAACGTACCTTGAAATTTCTTGTAGAGATGCGTTGTGATATAACATGTCCAAAAATATCTGCCGTTTTTAACTGCAAGACATTAAAATACAGCGCCCAATCTCTAATTTTTAACTGTAGGAAATAATACAACTCGTGAACTGGTAGATTGAATATTTCTCACTGCCTGCCGTCTGCGCCGTGCCCCACCTCACTTCACTTCTCTCTTACTCATGCAGAGAGTTCATCTGCTGCGTTCAGTGAGTTGCCATTGCTCGAATCTAACTTTAATTTATGTACCTTGTAGTTAAAAAAGGCAGACTTTTTTGGACACAGCCTTGGTACATCACAAGCTTCTCTGGGAGAAATTTGAAGTTAGGTTTCGGCATACAATGGTTCACTGTTCCCTTATTATATTTATATATAATTTGATATAAAACCAGTGTCCACATTCTTATTACCATTTCTTATTCAAACTGATTGCATAGGAGGCTAAAAATATGTTATCAAAATTACGAAATATTTAAGAGCTATAGTTGTAAACAATTGAGTTTACTCAATCACAAGAAATTGTCAGTTTTTACGATAATTTGGAGTTTAATAATATAGAACAGTGGCAGTCCCCATACTATTGTATGGTAGTGAATTTTGAGTTTTAACTAAAAGAGAAGAGGAGATCATAGAAGGAGCTGAAATGAGATTTCTGAGAAGTGTGGCTGCCTGCAAACTTCTAGATAAAAGAAGATGTGGAGATATTAGAGATGAGCTAAATATTTTTAAACTTTTAGAAAAAAATAAAACAATCTAGAAAAAACTGGAAACAGCATGTTCAAAGAATGAAAGATGATCGGATTAAAAAAATTATACTTAATTACAAACCAAGAGGAGACAGGAATATTGGTAGACCGAAAAAGAGATGGATTCAATTTTTTGAATGATAATCTATGAGACCGGAACAAGCCACATGGACTTAATCCGTGTTTGTTGTTGTTGTTGATGATGATGATGATAATATAGAAAGGAGAGTTTAATTTTGGATTAAAAAAATGACTGATTTATTGCAATCATTATTGAAAATTCTAAGTTTCCTTACATACTAACCAATTAATAAACTAATACTATCGAGCACGTAGGTTCATGGCCAAGCGGATATAAGCTCTCCGTCTCCATATATCCCTATCTTGAGATCATGTTTTCTAAAAAATTCCCTGTATAATTTACCTCCCTCAAATCATGGTTAATGTTATTTTCTTACCTCATTTTTAGCGTACCTATTGGGCGTTTTTCCTATGATTTTTCTACAAGAGTTTCCATGTCCCTCTTTCATTCCCCATTCATGCCACATGTCCTGCCCATCACAATCTGTGGATCTTGAGTTCTTATTAAATCTGGTTTCCCATGAATATCTCGTAGCTCTATGATTCTCCATTCCCCTGTCTGTTCGCTTCTCTTTGGTTGAAAATTTTTCCTAATAACTTTATTCTCAAATATTTAAAATTTTCTCCTCCCATAAAATAATAGTCCATGTTTCATATCCATATACTAAACAGGGAGAATAACAGTTTTATATATTTTCAGTTTAACTTTTTTTTAGAGAAATTGGGATGACAAGATATTCTGAAATGCATAATAGCTTCCATTTCCAGAATTGAGCCTATGTTTAATATCTTTCTACATGTCATCCATTCGTGTTTGTAATTATAGTCTTTGGGTATTTAAATTCAACTACTTATTGGAATTTCCCTCATTTATCATTAAATGTCTATTTAAATTGTATAATAAATTTATATGATGCCCATGTAGGCCTAATTAGTTTTATTGATGTTTACTTCCAGTCCCAATTTCTTAGTGCTACTCAATAGAACCAACGAGTTAAATGCAAAGAGATGCAATGTATTCTCTACTGTTCATTTTTTTACAAGAGCATGCCATCAAATCTTTAGAGGATAAAGAAGACATACAACTCAGTGTCATTAATAATATGTTGGCCCTTAACATCTCTTCGCTATCGCCTAACAACACAGGCCTGCGAAGATTTTGTGGCATGAGATATTTTAATGCAAATAAGTCAAATACCCTGATAACGAAACTATTATTAGTTTTGCGTATCACGTACAGATTTTCCATAAATATTTTTAACACGAAAAATTAAATCGCGAGGTCCACCTCTTGTATGCGGTATATACATGCTGTATTAAAATACAGGGTGGACCGCTCGAATGGACCTAATTTCAATTGCTTGTTACTGGCAAACGGTTGAAGATAGAAACTTAAAACAACGTTCATAGTACACAAAAACTCACCAAGTTTCGAATCCTGTCGGTAGATGGCACAAAGATACGTTTCTCGTTCTTAGATTTAATTGTTTGTGAAAATGGCGACTCCGCAGATGAAAGCGCAAGCTGTTTTGTGGTATGCGGAGTTTAAATCAATCATTAGAGTTCAAAGGGAGTTCCGGCGTGTGTTTAACCGTGATGCTCCAACTGCTAGAAGCATAAAGAAGTGGCGTGATACATTATTAGCTACAGGATCTGTGTTGAAGAAGCATGGTGGTGGTCGCAGAGCATCCGATGAAATGGTAGCAAATGTTCAAGCCGCATTTGAGCGAAGCCCCCGGAAGTCATTAGAAGAGCTTCGCGGGAACTTCAAATACCAAAATCGACATTACAAACGGATTGTCCACAAACGCCTCAAACTGCACGCATATAAAGTGCAGTTAGTGCAACGTCTGGAGCCGAATGACATGCCGAAACGAGTGGAATTCGCCAATACGATGCTGGACCGTCTCGGCGCTGATCCTTGACTTCATGACCAAGATTTTCTTCTCGGACGAAGCCACTTTCCATTTGTCAGGCAAGGTAAACCGGCATAATGTGCGGATCTGGGGATCGGAGAATCCTCACGCTATTCAAGAGCATGTTCGTGATAGTCCGAAGATGAATGTTTGGTGCAGTTTGTCACATAATAAGGTCATTGGACCGTTTTTCTTCGCCGAGAAAACTGTTCGTGGTACCACATATCTTGACATGCTGGAGCAGTTCTTCTTTCCACAAATTGAACAACTGCAGCCTAACATCGTTTTCCAGCAAGATGGTGCTCCTCCCCACTGGTCCAATGAAGTTCGTACGACTTTGGACAACATTTTCCCTGGCCGTTGGATTGGTAGGGGAGGACCAATCGCGTGGCCCCCGAGATCTCCCGATTTAACACCACTGGATTTCTTTCTCTGGGGCTATGTCAAAGATAAAGTTTACACCACCCCAGTCAAAGACCTTCGTGATCTTCGTGAGCGCATCATAGAGGCTATTGAGAACATTCCAGAAGACATACTCCAACGTACTTGGCAAGAAATTGTTCATCGCTTTGATATCGTCACAGTGACTGCTGGGGCTCATATAGAGATGTGGTGATCTGGATATCAAAACTTGGTGAGTTTTTCTGTAATATGAACGTTGTTTAAGTTTCTATCTTCAACCGTTTGCCAGTAACAAGCAATTGAAATTAGGTCCATTCGAGCGGTCCACCCTGTATGTAAACACCTAAAATATAATAAAATGTTATAATAAAATCACTGATTTGATTCATACTAGTTTGACATTATGTTTACCTGAGCGAGGTCCATCCTACGACCCTCTCCTGGTTACATTACACGGTTTCCGGCGAAAAACTGCGGAAACAATACTGTAAGCCGCCAGCACATTGACCAGATATTACAATTCCAATACCACCAACAAAATTACGAGAAAGTAGTACCAATACTGCTTCCACCTCCAGCACGGAAGATGATTCAATTTGTACCTACAATCAAAAGACAACAATCCGCGTCCCATTAATTAATCAAAATTAAACGATTTGGTGCCCTATTTGGGTCTTACAAAAGAGAAAAGTGAACTCTTATGCTCGAGATTTAAAGAAGATAATCTTTTAGCTTCTGGTACAAACGTTTCAATGGTATAAACATCGTGAAGAAGAATTTAAAAAATATTTTATAATGAGGAGGGGAATAGTGTACTCTTGTTATATCCCTGGCTTAAAAAGTCGTCTGGGAACAGTTTATCAACAGACAGATTGGCATATATTTATTGACTTTAGCAAAATAAGTCTAAAGGGCGTTCTCCTGGATAATGAGAATAAATTAGCTTCAGTTCCAGTAGTTCATTCATTGTACATATACAAACATGTGTACCATTCTATAAAAAAATAAATATAGTGGAAACAAGTGGAACGTGTGCTGTAACTTTAAGGTTATAGTATTTTATTGGGACAACAAGGGAGGTAGACGAAATTCCCGTGTTTTTCATGTGATTGGAACTCTAGAGCCGGGGAAAGGAACTGAAAAGTTACTAATTGGCCGAAAAGAAAACAACTGATGCCAGGAACAAAAAGTATAATGAATCGCCCATTGGTTGATTCTGGAAAAAAAAAAAAAAAAAAAAAAAAAAAATGTTATTACCTTCACATAAAACTAGCATTAATCAATTTGTTAAAGTTTTGGTTAAAAATGTCCCTTGTTACCAACACATTGCTTGGGAATCATAGAAGGACGTTATCGAGAAGTTAGTGGATAATGTTAAAGTTTATTAATATGAGTAAATTGTAAAACAAAAGTTCGAAAAGTTCAGGGCACTGGGATGTAATATGAGCTTGAAGTTACACTTTCTTTAGTCTCATCTTCAAAATATCCCAGAGAATTTAGGAGTAATAAGCGAAGAAAGTGGTAAGAGATTCCATCATAAAGACATAAAAGAGATGGAAACGAGGTGCCAGGGTCGATAGGATGCCTCCAAGATTGCCTACCATCGTTGGTGTTTGGTAAGAAAAAAATCCTCAGCAGGAGCACAAACGCCTATCAACTCACAGTTCATTTCTAGCAAAGCGGAGGAGAAAATGGAGATATTAAGGTACATAAGTAGTTTTTTTATTTATTTTAAACTGTTTTAACTGAACAATTGATATTGTATGAAGCCTCTGCAGGTTATACAATAATTTAAATGATTATGGCTATTATGTATAATCTAGAATGTAATAGTTATTTAATTTCAACAAGGCAAAAAAAAAAAAACTTATATGATACGAAAATAACTTTTAAAATATTTAAATTCAGGACACTAAAATTAGGTTTAGAGACCTGTTAAACTCCGTGTCGCAGAAAAAAAAAATCGCAGGCTTATGTAATACTACATAATCAGCATATACCAACATCTTATTAATACCATTGAGTTGTATGTGCATCGATTACATTTATTGTTAGGTTTCTTGAATTTATAGACCTTTGCTGGAAAACGGGTTCTGTTCCGGATGAATGGAAGGATGCAATAACTGTTCCGATATTTAAAAAAGGAAACAGAAGAGAATGTACAAATTATAGAGGAATAAGTTTATTAAATTCAGCTTATAAGATATATGCAAAAATTTTATCATATAGAATATATAAAATAGCTGAAACAATATTACGTGAGTAACAAAATGGATTTAGAAAGGGTAGGTCAACTATAGATTACGTTTTTACAATGGCCCAATTGATAGAAAAAATGAAAAAGAATTTAATTTACCCACGTATATAGCTTTTGTTGATTATACTAAAGCATTTGATAGTGTAAGTAGAAATAAATTATGGAATTATGGAAAGGAATTCCTCAACACCTTATAAGAGCCATTCAGAGTTTATATATAGAAACAAATTTTAAAATAGACTGCGGAGATAAAATTAGTAGACAAAACATAGAAATAAACCAGGGAGTAAGACAAGGATGTCCACTGTCACCAGTATTATTTAATTTATACTTGGACCATGTCATAAATGAATGGCAAGATCAAATTAATATAAAAAGTGTATTGACAACTCTGCTTTTTGCAGACGACCAAGTAATAATGACAGCATCAGAAAATGCTCTGCAACAATTCCTTTATACATTACATTATATCTCTCTAAAATACAATTTAAGAATATCTACATCTAAAACAAAAAATATTAGCTCTGAAAGGAAAATTGCAATAAGAACAAAAATAGTGATAAACAATGTAATTATAGACCAAGTTCAGAATTTTAATTATTTGGGTTGTCATTTAGGCAATGACAGAAATTTAGATAAACACACTAAAATACAACGATTCAATTATCTATGTGGCACAATTAAACGCACTTTATTGAATAAGACTAGAAAATAAACTATTTTGAAGTTTTACAAAGTATTGGCAGTTCCATCTCTTATATATGGGTGTGAAACCTGGACATTAGCAAAGGCAGATAGTAAACAAATAGAGGCTGCTGAAATGAAGATGTTGAGAGCAATAGCAGGATACCAAAGGACCGATAAAAAGAAAAACGAAGATATAAGAACAAAACTTAATATATTTAATCTCTGTGAAAGAATAACATATTACCAAAATGCTTATCTTCAGCACATATTACGAATGAATGAACAGCGCATACCAAGAAGAAGGTATAATTATAAACCAAAAGGGAGAAGAACGTTGGGAAGACCATTGAAGAGATGGAAGGACCAATTCGATCTATAATGAGATCGGAACAGGCCATTGGGCCTAATCCTTGTTGTTGATGATGATGATGATGATGAGTTGTATGTCTTCTTTATCCTCTAAAGATTTGATGACATGCTCTAGTAAAAAATTGAACAGTAGAGGAGACACTGCCCTCTTTGCATTTAACTCATTGTAAATTTCAAAAGTATCTGAAAACTGTTTGCCTATCCGACTTACCCTTAGGGCCAAAGCAGACACGTTCGAATAAATCTAACTAATTTGTTAGGAATTTTGAATTTGTACAATCTTTAAAAAAACTTATTTTTTTGGGAAAAATGCTGTTACAAGCATTTAATTCAGGAATATTTCTTAAAATAAAAAAAATACTTTATTTTTAGAAAAAAATGCTGTTACTTATTTACTCACTGGCACTATCGAACCCGTAGGTTCATGGCCGCGCGGCCATAAACTCTCCATACATCCCTATCCTGACCTAATGCTTTCCAATCATTCCCTGTATAATCTACTTCCTCAAATCATAGTTAATGTTATTCTCCCACCTCATTCTTGGTCTACCAACTGGGCGTTTTCCTTCTGGCTTTCCTACAACAAGCTTCCACGCAAGTCTTTCATTTCCCATACGTGCAACATGTTCTGCCCATCGCAGTCTACGAGACTTAACTGTTCTTATTATATCTGGCTTCCTATAAAGACCATGTAGTTCATTGTTATGAAGTCTTCTCCATTCACCTGTGTGTTCACCTCTCTTTGGTCCAAAAATTTTCCTGAGTACTTTATTCTCAAATACTTGTAATCTCCTTTCCTTCCTTAAAGTAAGACTCCATGTTCATTCATATAATATAACTGGTAGAATAATAGTTTTGTGTATTTTCAGTTTAACGTTTTTTGAAAGGAGTTGGGACATCAAGAGTCTCTGCAATGCATAACAGCACGCATTTCCAGAATTGAGCCTATGTTTAATTTCTTTGTGCATCTCATTCCTATTTGTGATTATTGTTCCTAGGTATTTGAATTCAGCCACTTCCTCAAAATTTCCCTTATTTGACATTAGCTGTCCATTTCCATTATATAATTTCTACGTGTGGCCATATATTTAGTTTTATTGATATTTATTTCCAGTCCTAATTTCTTAGTGTTACTCAATAGTGTGTAAGTGTTGTCCTTTAGTATCTCCTCGCTGTCGGCCAATAGTACTACATCATCAGCATAAATCAACAGCTTATTAATACCATTGAGTTGTAAGCCTTCCTCATTCTCTAAAGATTTAATGGCATACTCTAGTACAAAATTAGATAGTAGAGGAGATAGTGCATCTCCTTGCTTCAACCCATTCTGGATTTCAAAAGTGTCCACAAACCGTTTGCCTACACGCAACCTAATCTTTGTGCCTTTTAGACACATTCCTATAAGTGTAACTAACTTTTTAGGAATTCCGAACTCCAGCAGGATACTATATAACTTCTCTCTCATAACTGAATCATATGCTTTTTTGAAGTCTACGTATAGTTGATGTGCAGTACCATTATATTCCCATTTATTTTCTAAAATATGTCTTATACTAAAAATCTGATCTGTTGTAGACCTGTTTCTTCTAAATGCACATTGATGATCTCCTAGAATGTCATCAATGTAGGGAGTAAGTCTGCTGACTAATATATTTGTTAGAATTTTGTACGAAGTTAAAAGTAATGAGATGCCCCTGTAGTTGTTGCAATCAGTTTTATCTCATTTCTTATAAATCGGTACGATAATTGATTCTTTCCATTCATCTGGAAGAGCTTCTTTTTCCCAAATCGTACTAAGCAACCAGCGTGTCTTGTCCATCAATTTTTTCTCCCCCTGATTTTATCAGTTCTGCTGGGATTTCATCTGAACCTGATGCTTTATACATCTTCAATTTTTCAATCGCCGTTTCAACCTCTAATGCACTTGGTTCTGCGACTAGCATATCTGCTGTCTGTAAATTATCCTCCTCAATGTCCTGTTCTGTATGTACATTTAATAGCTGATTAAAGTACACTTTTCCATCTATTTAATATACTCCTGGAATCTGCAATCATTTCCCCATTTTCATTCCGAATTATGTTTGTTCTAGCTTGAAACCCTTTATTCTCTATACTAATTCCCTGATATAATTCTCTAATGTTCCTAATTTTTGCGTTCATTTCAAGATCATTAATCTTCTCTCTCAAATATCCCCTTTTTTTACTCTTTAGTGACTTGGTGGTTTCCCATCTAATACTACCCAATTCTTCTAAATTTACCTTATTTGGCTCATGTAACCATTTCATTTTTGCTAGCTTTTTTTCTTTACAATGTTAGTACATTCCTCATCAAACAATTTCTTGTTTTGCCTCTTTTTTAAACAACCAATGCTTTCTAATGCTGACAATTTAATAGTATCTCTTATAGCCTCCCATTCTTTATTTTTATCAGTTTCTTCTTCGTTTGCCACATTGTCATTTGAAGATTCCAGTACTTCAAATCTATTAGCAATTTGGATTTGGTATTCTTACCGCATTTCATCATTTTTAAAATTTTTAAATTCAAATTTTTCAGAAGTCCCGCGCCGTAGCCGAGCGGTTAAGGTAGGAAGCCTTGGCGCAGAGCTACGGGATTTGCGCTGGTTCGAGTCTCCATGGGGGAATACATTTTCTCATGGTATTTCGGCCAGTATGGGACCGTGCCCACCCAGCATCGTGAGGCAATTGGGTAGCTACAATAAGTTAGCGGCTTCAGGTTGAGGAACCAGCTATAACGGCTGGGGGACTCGACATGCTAACCACATGTCACCCCTGCACTGGCTGTTGATCATCTACCTCTATGATTGACACATGTGGATGTGAAGGGCCAGCAGCCGGCTGGTAAAAGGCAACCTCTGAAAAGTGGAAAGAACCTCAATCAATCGAAATTTTACAGAATCATCTTTAGCGTTTTTTCATCTCATAAGTGATAGCCGTTGTCTGATTTTCACCCTGACCAGATGATGACCCGAATTGCAGTCTGTCCCTCTAACTGATATAACATCGATAATGCTACTGTGCCAGCGTTTTTCTACTAATACATTATCTATATGGTTCTGATTTTCGCCATCTGGAGACGTCCAGGTGTATCTATGAATATCCTTATGCTGAAATGTTATGCTCTTATCTATGAGATTCTTTGTTGTGGCGAAGGTGACTAATCTAGCCCCATTGTCGTTACTATCTTAATGAAGACTGAATTTGCCTATTGTTGATTTCAATATATCTTCCCGTCCAACTTTTGTACTAAAATCTCCTAAGACAATTTTCATATGATATCGTGAAAGGCTATCAAATAAGCATTCTAATTCTTCATAGAACTCATCCTTGATCTTGTCATCTTTATCTTCTGTGGGAGCATGTACATTTACAATTATAAAATCATGTTGTTTACCCTTTAGAATTATGTATGATATCCTATCACTAACAAACTTAATATCTCGGATTTCTGATAGGATCCTCCTTCTGAGTAAAAACCCCGTTCCAAATGCAGGTCTTTCTGAACCCCCGTAGTATAAAGAACCGCAACTTCATGATTCCTGACTACCTTCTCTCTCTTGCCACCTAACTTCCTGTAAAGCGACTGTATCCAAGGGTGATTTATCTAATTCCCGCGTTAATATCTCTACTGCCCCGCTATTGTATAAAGTCCTAACATTCCATATTCCTAGGAACATGTCCCTGTGTTTGAGCCTTTGGCATGGGTTCCCTGAAGTAGTCCCCGTCCGGAGAACCGAATGGGGGACTATTTGACCTCCGGAAAATTTTACCCCAGTTGAACCCATGTCCGCATTTCTTGACGATTGCATTTTTACGGTGAAAGATCGTCACTCTTTCGCCCAAGGTACTTTTTTCGTCTGGCTTATCACCTTCGACCAGTCAGGCATGGGTAACCCTATCGGCAGCAATGCTACCGCCGGCATAGCTCTCAGTATCATGTAAGCACGCAAGCCACTTCACCACGACAAGGTAAAGATACCATGGAGGGAAAAAATGCTGTTAGATAATTTAATTCAAGAAAACAATCCATTCCACCAGTAAATTTTAGATAACTTATACTTATCATACGTAGTCTGTGTGTACAATATGTTACTTATTTACAAATAGTAAACGCCTGAATCAGGATTTGAACATGAGAACTCTAACTTTATACATTAGTGCCATAACCACTAGTTCACCCAGACTCCTAGCACAAACATTTATTTTTTCTTCCCAATATATATGACTTTCAATCAAGAGAAATAATGTGACATCGACCCCACTGCCATCTTGCGGCTTCTATAACAAGTAAGCATTTTAAAGATAATATAACATTATAGAATGAACGCTTCTTTATTTTGATGTTAAAATCAAAATTTGACATTTAGCAATGAATGCCAAATATGACATGAAAAGGAAAATTAACGCCTGGACCGGGATTTGAGCCCGAGGCCTCCAACTTTACACATTATTGACATAACCACTTGTTCACTTAGACTCCTAGCACAAACATTTATTTTTCCTTCCTTCTATTTGCTTGTCCACCGCTCTGGTCTCAAGGTAGCGTTCTGCCTTGTCACGCAACGGGCCCGGGTTCAATTTCCGGTCGGACAGGATCATCGGTGAGGTTCTTTCTCGGTTTTTTCCCCTCACCTGTAAGACAAATGTCACGAAGCTAAGGGTCCAACGGTCCCCGAAAATCATCCGGCCATCATCATAATCCTTATCATTATCATCATCATCCTTCACTGGCGTGGAAAGCAACGGGAAGCTACCACACCTACAATTCCCTAGTAAAACCGCAAAGCATAGCATGGAAATACTATGATTGCAGTGAAAGACCTGCCCTCGGGCAGAATTACTATGGATGTATATATATCTTCTTCTTCTTCCTTTCCAGGTTTAGGTCAATGCGACCTGTTCCGGCCTCAAGTCCATCGTTTCCTTTGCCGTCCCAAAGATATTTTTCCATGTGGTTTGTAGGTGTTGATCTTTTTGGGTAATCTTGTATTGTCCATTCTGTCTAAATGTTCTTTCCATTTGGTATTTGTGCTCTTCTAATTTATCAACTATTGAAAATATTGAATTCTTATTGATTCATTGTGTAATATTGGATATGCGTGTACATCCTTTTACGGATCTTAACAATTTCATTTCAGTGGTTTGAATGTGTGAGATATCTTTTTTGTAAGTGTCCAAGATTCAGATCCATATAAAAGAACAGGAACAGCCATAACTTTATAAAACCTGAGCTAATCATAGATATATGTTCTATCTGAACCAAGATAGTTAAATATATATATATTTTTTTATTTTTCGTGCTATGTTTTGCTGCTTTACTAGGGAGTTATAGGTGTGGTAGCTTCCCGTTGCTTTCCACACCGTTGAAGAATGATGATGATAATGATAAGGATGATGATGATGGCCGGATGATTTTCCGGGACCGTTGGGCCCTACGCGTCCTGACATTTGTCTTCCAGGTGAGGAAAAACATCGAAAAAACCTCACCTAGGAGCCTGTCCCGACCGGGAATCGAACCCGGGCCCGCTGCGTGACAAGGTAGCATGCTACCTCGAGACCACAGCGGTGGACTATATATATATATATGCCTATATGTTTTAAATTCAATTTACTGGTAACCTTGTACCAAATATACTGTGACGGGCACTAGAGGAAAAAGAAAATTCAATTTATGTAAAACGTTAGGCATCAAAGGGATAAAATTTAGAACATTTCAAATGTCACTATTATTTTAATCATTATATCCCGTATTATTGAGATAATATTGCCATAAATATTATGTTAAATACGGTAAAAATTAACCTATTATTTCACTTAACTAATTTTCTTTTAACTTCCCATTAAGTACAAATTTTCCTTTTCAACGTTACCAAAATCGACACACTAACCACATTTTTAAGAATCAACACTTCTGAATTAATTTAATAATTTGGGTCCTTTTGTAATGTGCATTATACAAGCCAAATAATATTATGACCATTCAGAACAATTGTCTTGTGTTTATAATATACAATGTACTACCTAAATTAATCTCTTGGCCTTCCATCCGATTGCTGGCTTCACATCCATATGTACCATTTACGTAGGTGGACATCATTAAAATATTATAATTTCTATAAAACAAGACCAGTATTGTCTTCTTTCCCCTACTTAACCCACCCATTATGTTGATTCTAGAACTATATCGAGATGAAATTTACATAAAACTTTATTTTCACAAAAACTAATATTTTACTAACACAATATACTATTATCAAGCGAAAATAAAAAAAAATAGTTTCCTGAAATAAATAAATACATAAATAGGCCCTATATATAAATACATTTTTAGTTTAATAAACTTGAATAGTAATTTCCTATTAGCCGCCACGACGTATTCATGGCTAATGTGCGCGTTTGCCCCGACTGGAATTCCAGGTTCGAATCTTGGCGGTTCCGAAAGATTATTAGTGGTGGACAACATCGGCATTTTTCGAGTTTTCTCGGGATTCTCCCGTTTCCCAAATTTCATTCCACCAACGAAACGCTCTGCACTCATCACCCTCCCTTCATGCCACTTCATCTTCATTCATTCATTCTTTCGTTTCATTTAGCAAACCACAATTGTGGTTGTGGTGATCTAATGGTCATACTGATATACTTCCTCATGATTCCGAGCCTGAGCGGAATAGAGCCTTAGGGTGGAATAGGGCCAAAGGGAGGTTCTACCCCTCTTCAAGGCCCTGGGCTCAGCCCAAATAAAAATGGCGGTATGAGTCACGGGCGAATGCTTGATATGTGTCAAAACCTAGAACAGCATAACAAACGACGTAACACCGTAGAATAGATTACATTCCATTGATTCCATAGATGGGAATAGCGCTGTAGATCATAAAGCTCGCAGTGCTAGGGAAGTTTCTCCTACCAGTTTAAATATAATTTTCTAGTAAGAAACAAATTTAATTAAAACGAGAATGCCTAATTTTATGGTAAATCAATTTAAATCGTATCATCTCTAAGTCGTGATTGCTAATACTTATTAGTATCTAAGATTATACAAGTTAATATTTCTGTTTTACAATATATAGTGTAATATTGTTAAAGTAACCTACAACCCTAACATGCCTTTGTGGCGAAATACAATTTCAAAATATTTGGAGATTCAATAATAATAATAATAATAATAATAATAATAATAATAATAATAATAATAATAATAATAATAATACAGTTTCAAAATATTTGGAGATTCAGTAATAATAATAATAATAAATAATAAATGATAATTAATAATTAATATTAATAATGATAATAATAATGATAATGATAATGATGATGGTGATGGTGATGATGATGATAGTGATGATGATAATGATAATGATAATGATAATGATAATGATAATAATAATAATAATAATAATAATAATAACAACAATATCTCTTGTTAGATAAATTGAAAAATATGTGATTTCTTCACGTAAGCCAGTTTATCAATACTTTATTTATACTAAGCATATGTTAATAATGATATGTAAGTATATTTAAGACTTATTTAAACATAATGTCTACATATATTATATAAATGTAGATTTTTTAAATTTTGGGTACATACTTACTTACTTACTTACTCACTGGCACTATCGAAACCGTAGGTTCATGGCCGCGCGGACATAAGCTCTCCATACATCCCTATCCTGAGCTAATCCTTTCTAATCATTTCCTGTATAATCTACTTCCCTCAAATCATAGTTAATGTTATTCTCCCACCTCATTCTTGGTCTACCAACTGGGCGTTTTCCCTCTGGCTTTCCTATAAGAAGCTTCCATGCAAGTCTTTCATTCCCCATACGTGCAACATGTCCTGCCCATCGCAGTCTACGAGACTTAACTGTTCTTATTATATCTGGCTTCCTATAAAGACCATGTAGTTCATTGTTATGTAGTGTTCTCCATTCACCTGTCTGTTCATCTCTCTTTGGTCCAAAAAAATTCCTAAGTACTTTATTCTCAAATACTTGTAATCTCCTTTCCTCCCTTAAAGTAAGAGTCCATGTTTCGCACCCATATAATATAACTGGTAGAATAATAGTTTTATATATTTTCAGTTTAACGTTTTTTGAAAGGAGTTGGGACATCAAGAGTCTTTGCAATGCATAATAGCACGCATTTCCAGAATTGAGCCTATGTTTAATTTCTTTGTGCATCTCATTCCTATTTGTGATTATTGTTCCTAATTATTTGAATTCAGCCACTTCCTCAAAATTTCCCTCATTTGTCATTAGCTGTCCATTTCCATTATATAATGTATTTCTACGTGTGACCATATATTTAGTTTTATTGATATTTACTTCCAGTCCTAAGTTCTTAATGCTACTCAATAGTGTGTGCGTATTGTCCTTTAGTATCTCCTCACTATCGGCCAACAATACTACATCATCAGCATAAACTAACAGTTTATTAATACCATTGAGTTGTAAGCCTTCCTCATTCTCTAAATATTTAATGGCATGCTCTAGTACAAAATTAAATAGTAGAGGAGATAGTGCATCTCCTTGCTTCAACCCATTCTGGATTTCAAAAGTGTCCGAAAACTGTTTGCCTACACGCACCCTATTCTTTGTGCCATTTACACACATTCCTGAATAAAATATATAACGGATCTGTAAAAAAACAAAAGCATTTTTTTAATGGGCAAGACAGATTACTTCATAATATCTTGCTATAAATTATTTTCTTTTGTAATGCTAACGTTATTTGTTTCTAAAAGTACTAAACTCAAATAGTGTCATTCATAACGAAGAAACGATTGTAACCAAACAAATGCAATTATAATTGTTTGTAGATACCGTTGTGGTCTCGGGGTTTCGTCGTTTCCTCAGACGAAATGGGCCCGGACTCGATTCCAGATTGGATTAGTTTCTTGGCGGACATTTTTCGAAATTTTTCTCATTTGCAATATAAATGTCAGGACATTAAGGCCCAAAAAATCTCCGAACATCATCTGGCCATTATAATTATCCTATCACATGTGCTTTAGTTAGTGTGAGTATGTTAGTGAATATGTATTGTATTAAATGTTGGTGTTGTCTCATAGATGGCTCAGACATTGAGATAGTTAGTGATCTGGAGAAGATCTCTATGTCCTTATATGGTCAAAACAGTTTATATGTCAACCAGAATTATAAATCCACTCCCGGCAGGTCATGTACCTCTAAGGCCTGGGAGGTTTAGGACACATAAAAGTATTCGACTTAATTATTTTGGGAATATATTTGGAGTTATGATTGTTATATTATTACTGTTGATAGTTTGCACCTTCAGTAGTTTAAATTTATTTTCTATTTATTTATTTTTCGAAAGAAGAGTAATTCTAATGTAATTTTTTAATGTTGGGATGGGGATTAAACTGAAGGAAAAAAGAATAAATCCGTAGTAGGCCTACGTAGGTCATTTAGTTCTTTATTCAGACTGGGCGGAAGATTGTCCTGAGCAGATACCTGTAAGATTTATTGAGCTATCCCAGTATATTGTGGAAGAATGGAATGAAAATGTACTCTACCGTGATAAGTAAGTTGAAGGTCGTCTTCCGAGTCCAATACACTAGGATCTTCTGTCATGACTCATACCGCCATTTTTAGGGCCCTTTGCTGCGAGGGAATCTAGAACCCTCAGATTGGTCTGTTCTGCTCTTTTTTATTGCTAAGACTCGGAGTCTTGAGTCAGTCCCCGTAAGGCACCCACAACCACATATTTTCAACACCTGTGGCTCCTACCAAACTATTTTTCCTAAAATGAGATGAGATGAAGGGTGATATGAAATTAATGAATGAGATATGAAATTATGGGAGGAAAGGAATAATGGAGAGTGTTGATGAGATGAAATTAGAGAAACGGGAGAACCCCGAAAAAACCGATGAAACCTGGTATGGCCCACCTCAAACACCCCTCGGAAATCGCCAGGATTCGAATCTGGAATCCCAGACTGGGCTGTCGCTTGCGCTAGTCACACGTATACCGAGACGGCAACTAACATAACTAGGATTTCCAAAATCTTAAAAAAAATACATTTTATCAAAACGTTAGTATAATCTAGTTCAGTGATGAGTACCATTACATATGCACTAAAAGGGTTAATTTAAAATAAATATTAACAAGAATAATCTTATTAGTAATTATAATTGTCATAAGTCACGTAATATTGATCCATTGTGTATTTCATGAAAAACAAACATTCAAATAGTATGGTCATATAAAAAGAATGACAGAAAACAGATTCCCAAGAAGAATACTAAAATAGGTGCCTCTTGGTAGAAGTAGAAGAGGACAGACAAAAATAACGGATTGATGATCTTCTGAGCATAATGAGGGAAAAAATATTGGACGATGGAGATTGGAATGACAAAGATATATGGAGCATAATGACAGTAGATTAATTTGGCGTAGGAAAATATTGTGAAACCTGGTAAATAAATAAATATTGATACAGTATTATGATTCAGTATACTCAAATATTATTTCCGGGCAATTTCCAACTAAAATTGTTCTCAATTCGTTTTATTCCTTCCGAATTTAGAGTGTTGTTTATTAGAAAAATTTAGAACATTTATGAAAACAAATACTGTATTCGCAAATCAGTGTAAGTTAATATGACATGGTATGCAAGTTCAGGAATATAGCATAAGAATTTACACTGTGATTAACTTGATTTTTAAATTCGTAGTCACTGATATGAATAATTTCAATTTGTTTGTTGTTTACAACGTCATGTCAAAACATGGAATACATATCGTATAATGAATTTTGATACACTGCATTGTTATATGCAAATTACCTTTATACCAATGTCTGTCCTTGTCATTTAATTACCATGTCATCACTTTTATAATTCCCATTTTGTTAATTATTTCAAAGAATTTCTAATTGGTTATTTTTTAATTCAGAGGATATTAAATACAAATAAAAATTATAGCGATATTCATATAATGCAGGAGTTTTGTTAACTGGTTGGAATTGCTCATAACCTATTGAATTATTTGGTCTTTTCTCCATTGTGTGGATTATATTTGAGAAAAAAATACAGTTATGCAAAATATAACAACGTGTGAATATATTTACTAAAAATAAGCATTTTCTTCAATTTTGCTTGGAGAGTCCTTGGGATTTTTTGTAAAACCTTTTTTTTTTTACATTTTCTATCCTGAATTTGATCAAACTGAAGTATGATTTTTAAGCACATTTGAAATCTCCGTTGAGGTTTTTCACTATACAAAGCTTTTAAATTATAAATTATTTACAAAATTATTATTAACAATAGTCAATAAATAGGAGATGAAATATTGCTTTCGAAAGACCTCTTTAAAAATTATTGAGGAAGGCTGAGAACAAGATAATATATAATTCAAAAGCTTTATACATCAAACTGAAGGTCAATAATAATTTGTTCCAGAAATGCCAATTTTCAACTAAAAAATTCATTTTTTTATGTGACTTTTTATATTAATATTTGATCCTCATTTACCGCTGAGATATTACTTATATAAACTCCTCCTTCTGTTCTATTGGACACGTCGTAGTGTAGTTGACCAAAGCAATATGTTACAATTCGAAAGTTCTGGATTCCAGTTTCAGTGGCGTCACGAATTCTAAATTTGTCTAAATCCTCTGACAACACTATTACACAGGGTTCGACTCAGCCTGTAACAGAAATTATGTTTTCTGTGGATAAAGACAGCCGTCATGTAGGATTGACATTCCAGCTGACATGTCTTGTCGATTGTCTGGCATGGTAGGAGCTTTACGTTGACCAAGGGCCTCCTGAGATATTTTACTTTCTACACCGAAGGCTGGTGTTCGATTCCCGGTAAAATTGTCCTTTTTTTTACTGTTGTTCTAGTTATCTTCGGCGGTAACTCAGGCATATTTTTAACCACATGTAGCTTATAAAACTCTTACACACTGTAAATCCCACGAATGAAGTAAAAATCTTACAAAAGAAGAGAGGAAAATTAATGATAGTTACCGGTAGAAACATTTGACCTTCATTTTGAACGTACAGAATGTTACGTCCGAAATTAAACGTTTCAGTGTTAGAGATACACAATATAATCAAAAGTGTGGGGAGTGCTTTTAAATAGTGCTGCTGGGGTCAGAGACAACTTCGTATCGGTTTGCATGATGGCAGCATGCTATATACTGTTTGGTATTTTAAGTAAAAGCAACTTGGTTAAAATCGAAGAGTTTAGTGACTTTCAATGAAACATGATCATGGGCGCCCAGCGAAGAAATAAGTCTGTGAGAGAAAATGCAATCCTTCATAATCTGCCAAAATCAACCATTTCGAATATTGCTGTAAAGTTCAAACGCATATTTTGTCTGAAAGGGATCGTCGATCTTTGAAGAGATCGATGTTTGAAAATCATCGGTTACTAGCTGAATCAATCACTCAATAATTCCACCGTATACCAGCAATGAGTATAACGCCATGGCTGTTCGTCGTGAGTTGAAGAAATTGGACTATCATGGACGGGGAGCTCCACACAAGCCAAACATTTCCCCGTGTGAATATTAAGCTTCGACTGCCATAGTATAAAGATCGCCTTTACTGAAGAGTGAAACATTGATATTTATCATTTTTAATGAGTAGCGTTTAACGTTGCGCCAGTTCATGAGGATCCGGATTCGATTTCCGGTCATACCACCGAAATGTTTCCTGTGGTCGTCCATGGTTTCAATTTAGGTTAAGTATAGGTATGGACCTTCTGGTTCTTCGTTATCATTTATAACCCATGATATAATCGAGGTAACGTAATTCCGCCTTCGAGACATCCTAACCATAGAAACAGTTACAATTCCGCCAATGCCAGAAGAGAATCCCAGAAATGTCATAGGACAACCGGTGCCATTGCGGAAAAAAAATGGGATGGCAATATAAGAATACACTGTAAAAGGATTTCTACTGCTTACCGTAGAGAATCAGTTTAGTGATGACCATGATTTATACCAGCAGATGATGTTTCATGCCATAATACAAGTTTTATAGACAGATGGTTGGGAAACAACAACATCCACGAAATAGACTGGTCTCGGACAAATCCAAATCATAGTATGCTATTAGAACGGAGGTTTTCGTTCAAGTCACCAAACTACTCACGTCATTACCTCCTCTGTTTACAGCTCTTCAAGAAGAATGGTCTTCAATTCGTCCACAAACGTCCAGATACCAACTGGAAAGTCTTCTTACTAGAGTTAAGGTTGACATATAATGGAATGTTGCGACGCACTCCTTTTTAAGTTTAGTATATGTGTGTGTCAAGGGAAAAGGTTGACTATTATGAATATTGTAGCTAGGTAATTTTATACATTTGGTGATATAGTGTATTGCATTTATGTTTAAATCATCCATTTCAGTTGTAATACCAGGAAAATTAATAAAATCAGAAGGAGAAAAATTGATGAACAAGATATATCGGTTGCTTGGTAAGATTTTGGATAAAGATCCTCTTCCAAATGAATGAAAAAAAAATGTCTTATCATACTAATCAATAAGAAAGGAGATAAAACTGATTACAACAACTATAGGGACATCTCATTACTTTCAACTTCCCACAAAATTCTAACAAATATATTAGTAAGTAGACTTTCTCAATAAATTGATGACAATAGGAAATAATCAATGTGGAAACGGGCCTACAACAGATCAGAATTTTAGTATAAGACAGATTTTAGAATATAAATGCGAATATTTTATTGATAATTGCAAATTAGATATATTCCAACTTTAACAAATTTTATAATCTTATCATTTATACTGTAGAAACATTTTAGCATTCCCTCCGTCCCAATCAGCCTAATAATTCACAAAATGGCACTGTGCGTAAACTATATGCTGACTTCAAAAAGGCATTCGATTCAATTAGGAGGGAAATATTATATAGTATGCTGGAGTTCGGAATTCCTAAATAGTTAGTTAGACTTATTCAAATGTGTCAAATTGGAATAAAGAGTAGGGTGCGTTCAGACAAATATTTTTCCGATTCACAATGGATTAAGGCAAGGATATGCTCTATCTCCTCTAATATTCAGTTTTGTATTAAAGCATGCCATCAAATCTTTAAAGGATGAAAAAGGCCGACAACTCAATGGCATTAATATGCTTTTAGTTTATGCTGATGATGTAGTATTACTAGGCGATGGCGAGGAGATACTGAAGGCCAACACGCACACTCTATTGAGTAACACTAAGAACTTGGGACTGGAAGTAAAAGTCAATAAAACTAAATATATATGTTCACACATAGGAGTACATTATATAATGGAAATGGACAGTTAATGACAAATAAGGGAAATTTTGAAGAATATACAATAGGAGTCTTGTCGTCTCTACTCCTAAAAAAACGTTAAAATGAAAATATAAATAAATAATTATTATCCTAGTTATATTATATGAATGTGAAACATGGACTTTTACTATTATTGTCCTAGTAATATTATATGGATGCGAAACACGGATTCTTACTTTTAGGGAGGAGAAAAGATTACGAATATTTGAGAATAAAGTTTTTAGGAAAAACTTTGGACCAGACAGGCGAGTGTAGAAGGCTACATAACAGTGAGCTATTTAGTCCACCGCTGTGGTCTCGAGGTAGCGTGCTGTCTTGTCACGCAGCGGACCCGGGTTCGATCCCTGGTCGGGGCAGTTTTTCTGGGTGAGGTTTCTATCGGGTTTTTTTCCTCACCTGTAAGACAAATGTCAGGAAAACTTAAGGCCCAAACGGTCCCCGAAATCATATGGCCATTATCATCATCATCCTTCACCGGTGTGGAAAGCAACGGGAAGCTACCCCACCTACAATTCCCTAGTAAATCTGCAAGCATAGCATGAAAATGCTCTGATTGAAGTGAAGGACCTGCCTTTGGGCAGAATTACTATGAATGGATGGATATGATCATTAAGGGAAACTAGATATAATAACTGTTATTTCTCGTACAATGCGATGCGCAGGACAAGTGACACGAGTGGGGAATGAAAGAGGGGCAAGGAATCTTCTTGTAGGAAAGCCAGAGGTAAAACTCCTAGTCGGTAACCAAGAATGAGGTGGGAGAATAACGTTTATCATGATTTGAGGGAAGTAGATTATTCAGGGGTGATTGGAAAACATCTCAGGTTAGGGATATGTGGAGAACCTATATCCGTGTCATGAACGTACGGGTTCGATAGTGCCAGTGAGTTAGAGGATATAGGTCTAAAATAGATAAGATTTTTAGTATAAAAATAGTGTTGAAAGTAAATTGGAATATGATGACACTGTTAATATACTGTATGAAAATTTTAAAAAGGCGTACAATTCATTTAAGAGGAGAAGTAGTTGGAATTCGGAATTTACAAAACGTTAGTTAGATTTATTCGATTATGCCTAAATGGCACAAAAAGTAGGATGCTGGTAGGCAAACCATTTTCAAATACTTCAGAAACACAATGGGTTAAAAGATTACGTAATAACCTATTAGGCGAAAGTGAGAAAATATTAAACGCTAAGACACACATCCTATTAAATAATACTAAGACTGGTCCTGGGAAATTTATATCAGGAAACTAAATATACTACGTAAAAATACAAGTATGAAATGGAACTGTATATTAGATAGAGAGATGGAAAGCTCTGCGGCCGTCACTTAAGTGTTGGCGGTGAGCGATCCATTTTGCTCCTTATTAATAGGTAGAACCCCGGATTCCTGTAAAATACATTAGCCCCGGTTTAAATTTTGAATTTAAATTTGAAGTTAATTAGCAGAGTGAAGTCGGAAGCGGACCTTTTGGGGTTCTATTCCAGCATTTGCTCTTTGGATTGAGGGAAACCGCTTAAAACCTCAATCGGAATAGTCGATCACGCGGGATCTTGCCAAGTTTGACTTTCGGATGACTCTACATTGGGAGGGCATCCAGGCCTCTCTTTATTTAAATATAATGTGCCTACATTTCAGATTATTAAAATTATTCATACAATTATGGGAACGTGCATTTTTAATTTTTTTTAATCTTCAGTTGTTGCTGTTCTATCTGTAGTTGTCAGGTGATGTCAATTTCTCTGGAACTGGTGGGTTGAATGGAAATGGACAAACGAGGTAAATTTTGAAGAAGTCGTAAAATTAAAATACCAGTGAACAATAGTTACAAACAGGTAGGTGCAGAAATACACTGCTAAAAAAATAGGGGATATTGTAGATTAACCTATTAAGATTATGTTTTTTGGAATAGTATTAGATGCAATCACTTTCTATTACTCTAAGATAATGTAAACAAGAGTTTGAAGTTGTTACGTAACCTCGGTACCACACCAGAGGGCAGTGTCTGTACTGTTGATGTGAAAGAGTGGTGTGGGGGTGAATGTTTTGTTGCTGTTTTTAAATCCAGTCCAGTTTTCAGTTAGTGAATGACTTGCCTTAGGGACAGTAATGCCTCGACAGCGTGATTTACCTGAACCAATGGCTTGGAGGGCCATAGGAAGGATGGAAGCTGGACAGACACAACAAGAGGTGGCACAAGCCATTGGGGTGTCTCAAAGCGTGATTTCCAGACTTTGGAATCGTTTTCAAAGAACAGATACTGTTCACAGAAGAGCCGGACAAGGTCGACCAAGGGCAACAACAGCAAGGGATGACCGTTACCTCTTGTTAACAGCCCGTCGGAATAGACAGCAGAATGCAACTCAACTGCGAAATACACTTCAAACAGCAACAGGACGCAGAGTGTCAACTCAAACTGTCCGTAATCGACTGCATGGAAGTGGTCTCTATGCCCGTAGGCCCATGGTGTGTACCAGGTTAACTCCACAACTACCGTAGAGATCGCAGAAACTGGGCGGAGGAACATCGTGGGTGGAGGCATGCCGAATGGAGATCAGTTCTTTTTTCTGATGAGTCGCGATTCAACGTGGAATGTGATAGTCGGCGTGTATTCATCTGGAGGGAAAAGGGACACGAAACAATCCAGCTTTTGTACGTGAAAGATCCCCATATGGTGGCGGTGGATTGATGGTGTGGGCAGGAGTCAGTAGTGGTGGACGTACGGACCTCTACGTCATCCAAGGTGGTACTTTGACTGTGGTAAGGTATAGAGATGGGATTCTCCGACCTTTTGTCGTGCCTTATGCTGGTGCCATAGGTGATTCTATTCTTTTTATGGACGATAATGCACGACCCCACAGAGCTGGCTTGGTGGACGACATGCTGGAAGTGGAGGGTATCGAGCGTATGCAATGGCCAGCTTCCTCCCCGGACTTAAATCCGATTGAGCATGTTGTGGGATGCATTAGGCAGGCGCATTGCAGGCAGACCAGCACCTCCCACAACTGTTCCAGAGCTGCACATTGCTCTTATGGAAGAGTGGCCACGTATCCCCCAAGTACTCATTGCTAAACTCATTACATCAATGCCACACAGGTGTGAGGCAGCGCTGGCCGTTCGAGGAGACCATACACCATACCTAAGAAACATTTTCACCCATGTTAATGTTGCTTTGTTTGTTTGCCATATTCCTAATCAGGATCTCTTTGACATCTGGTGTAGTACAGAGGTTACGTAACGGCTTCAAACTCTTGTTTACATTCTTTTGGAGTAATAGAAAGTAATTGCATCTAATACTGTTCCTAAAAACATAGTCTTAATAGGTTATTCTACAATATCCCCTAATTTTTTTGAGCAGTGTATATTTCACATAGCCTCAACTCTCAAAGGCATGTTATTAAACATTTTAATACTTGTCATCTCCAATTGTTCTAAAAAATAACTAAAAATACATAAAACTATTATGTTACCAGTTTTATTATTTGATACTAAACATGGTCTCTCTCTTTAAGGGAGAAGAAAAGATTATGAGTATTTGAAAATAAAGTTCTTATGAACATTTTTGGACCAACAGACACTTGATCGAAGTAAATTACATATCAGTGAGCTACACGATCTTTATATTATTATAATGATATTATGAAAAGAAAAATTAATGTCTGAACCAGGAATCGAACCGTGGACCTCTAGTTCTGCGTACTAGTGTGCAGCCCACTGCACAATTCTAGATTTGGCACAAAGATTAACAGTTCTTTCCACATAACCAAATCTATGATTCTCGTTTCGTCCACTGCCATGTAGGTGTCACTACCATCGCCAACGACCGGTTTCGTTTAGAATTTTACACCACCACTTTTATTGGTAGTAAACGATGTTATTTAACATTTTCCAATACCGTTATTTTAACACAGTTCCAATAATGGATCATATTATAATATTATAATTATATTGTGAAAAGAAAAATTAAAGTCTGAACCAGGAATCGAACCGTGGACCTCTATTTCTACGTACTAGAAAACTTTATAGAAAACTGAATGTAATGAGTATAGTTAAGTCTCGTAGATTGCGATGGGTAGGACATATGGCACGAATGGGAATGGAAAAGATGCGGGGAAGCTTCGTGTAGAAAACAAGGAATGAGTCCAGTAGGTAGACCATGAATTAAACGGGAGAATCACATTTAACATTAACTATGGTTTTACGGAGATAAATTGTACAGGGAATTATTGGAAATATTGCCATAATAGTGCCAATGATTTAGTAAATTACGGTTTTAAATCATACATTTAGATCTTCAGCTCCATTTTGGTGAAATACTAAAAGTAACTTCATGAATAGTACTTAGATATCAGATTAAAATTTTCTGTCAAAGCTTACCAATGTGTTGTTCTATTTTAAAATATGTTAATATTCTCCTACTTGTGGTAAAAGTTCTACTGTAATGATTTGTTGTAAGTACTCTGCAACTTATCAACTCGGTTCTATATAAAGTAAATATAAATTTCTTAAATAAATGTAATACCATTTTCACCAACGAAAGTGGAATATTTAAACACGTGATTATTTTACGAAGCGATACGAGGTTTCAACCGTATAAACCTTCTTAAATATTACAGGAAACCTATATCTACTTCACTGAGGTAAGAAATTACATTAAATGTAAATTACAGTAACTATTTTATAAGAGAGGACCGCTGTCCGAAAATGATTGACTGCTATGAAACATCAAAATATTACAGCTCTTTGGAGACAGGTGTGGCCAACCACAAAATTAAGCGAATTCAGATAACAGAAAGTTAATTTTGCCATAGTCACTATTTTCAAGTTCTGCCTCTTCCCACACTTGATCCGAATTAAATTTTGCAGCAGATAATACACTGGTCCTCAATGACAGCTACCATATCCGGCTAAAAAACTAGGGGCGGTTAAGAGAATGCCTGATTTATTCAGACATACAATCCGAGGAATGAATTAGGTCGTGTTGAACACTTGCTAGAAATGTATTATACAGCGGGACTTGGAGATTTCTCTTTTGAGTTTTTTTTATGACTGTAAAGTATTGAAATCAGAGGTACTTACTTACTTTACTTTTGAGGGTCTCTCCACTTTTCAGCGGTTACCCTGTATTCCCATTCGCCATTCTTGCCGATCACGCCATTCATACTCCTCCAGACCTCGGTCGTTCATCAATCTATGGATCTCTTCTCTCCAAGTTGTTCTTGGCCTGCCCCGTTTCCTTCTACCGGAAGGTGACCACTCCAAAACAGTTTTGGGCCACCTATCATCCTCCATTCTCCTGACATAGCCATGCCACTGAAGAGCTCGTCTTTCGATCCTTTCCACCACCGTCTCCTCCATATTCATCATCTGCCTCACTTCTTCATTTCTTCTTCTTTCCAACCTGGACACCCTGGCAGTGCGTCTTATTCCATCCATCTCCACTGCCAAGATCTTAGTTTTTTGTCCCTCTACCAAAGTCCATCCCTCAGCACCATAAGCCATTATGCTTTCCACAACAGACTTCAAAATCCTCTTCTTCGTGTGGTTTGACATGGTCCTACTCCACAGTACTCCATTCAACATTTTTATGGCTCTTCGTGCTTGTACCAACCTGCTATCTACTTCAGCTTTACAACTCCCTGATTCATCAATAAGTGATCCCAAATATTTAAATTTTTTAACAGCTCTAATAATTCCTTGGGATAGGGATATATCTCGTCCACTTCCTCCTACTACAAGATATTCAGTTTTTTCCATGTTTACTCTTAATCCTCCTATTTCAAAAGCATTTAGAAGTTTTCTCATCATGTATATTTCACATCCTTACGACTCTGAGCTATCAACACTTGATCGTCTGCAAATAATAAGGAATGTACTGTGCCACCTTGGACTGGTACTCCCATGCCTCCACAATATCGATTCCGCTGCTCCGATATATAGAGGTAGTTACAAGATGTTAATTTTATATGTCACACTACTTGCAATCTACATATTGCTCCCTCTTTTAAACGATCTGCATATTGTAATTTAGGGAATTATTGGAAAACTATTATCTCAGGATAGGGATGTATGGAAACCTTATGTCCGTGCAGCCATGAGCCTAAGTAATCGATAGAGGCAGTAAGTAAGTTAGTTAGTTATATTGTAATTACTTTTTGTTGAATTGCAATATTTTTTGTAGCCAGTAAGTGATATTCTACTTAACTTTCTCATTTATTTCCATTTTTTAATAATTCGGATACATTTTAATCAAATTATTTTCGTTACATGTCCATTAAAGCTTCTGAATACGCTATTAGTAATATGATATTAATAGAAGCTCTTTATCTATTTTAGAGCAGTAGCACAGAACATAATAATATATGTAAACTTGATGTATCAACTTATTTAGTTACGGAAGAGAGATTTTTAGTCTAGAGGGATATGGAGATAGTTTCAGCGTTGCGATGCAAATTAAAACTGTTTTCCGTAATGGGGTTACACACCACACCGGCTCCATTACCAATCAGATTTAATTAATGAACTGCAGATTGCTATTTGAAATCAGTGCACTTTTTAATGTTCTGTTATTCACGCACTGTGCATGCCCCAAATATGTTAACTTACAGTCCCATCTCTTAATAAGATCTGAAAGTTTAACTGTATATTTTTCATTATTGGTTATTCTCAGAGACAGATAGGTCGGGCTGTGTGCTGTCTGACTAGGAAATTGATGGCTTCGGTTCGATTTTCAGCAACCTTTAAAATGAATATCGAACATTCTCCTGATAATTGGTAGGTACTGACAAGGGAACCGTCAACTATTGCGTACCGAAACGTACCATGAAATTTCATACAGAGAAGCGTTGTGATGTAAAAAGGCCGTGTCCAAAAAATATGCCGTTTTTAACTGCACGACTACAATCAAGCGCCAAATATCTTATTTAAACTACAGGGAAGTAAGACAACTTCTGTATCGGCAAACTTCAAAATCTTCACTACTCGCCGTCCACGCCTCACTCCACTCTGTCTTTAACTCATGCAGGAATGTACATCTGCTCCGTACAGTGGGATACCATTGCTGAATTCTGGCTTCGATTTCTATGCCTTGCATTTTAAAAACGGATGATTATTTTTTAGACACGGCCTTGGTAGATGTTGATTTGAAGAGCTTTGTAATCAAATTTGGTTCGCCCGGAAATTCAAAATTCATGATTCTCGTATGGTTTTTTTGGAATGTACATCTTTTCCCAGACTGTTAATTCCAAAGGAAGATTTTATTGAATGTATACCTAGGCCTTACATCACAGTACTTCTACGGGAGAAATTTCAAGGTAGGTTTGGCATGCAATTTTTGACAGTTCCCTTGTAAGTACACGAGTATTTTATTTTACGATGATTTTTAACTATTGATGTAATTAACCTTGCAATTCAAAGGTTGCTGAAATACCTCTTTTTTTCAGTTTTGGTGTTTTTTTATGTATTGTACTATCCCTCGCAATCCATGGCTTTTCTTCCTTTACAAAGGAATCCATACTTAGGTTGTTTATGTCCTTAAAAGTATATCGTTTTCTACCTGTTTTGAACCCGTGAATTTCGAATCCAGAGGCTAGTATGTTAACTAGTCCACTGAGACCCACTAATCTCCTAAAGATAAAGGCAGCAGAAGCACTGAACTAGTCACTCTATCTTCTCTTAAGTAATTGGATCAATATGTGGATCTTTGACTCTACGGAGCATAATCCATTCTGCTCTGATCTATAGACCTACATGTTACCTGGACAATTACTAATATAGATATTTTTATATTAAACATGAAAGAATGTCTTTATTACTTTCACCTTCAGGATTCACAGTCCTTTGTAATGGAGATAAATAATCAATAAGGGTTTAATAATAATGATTTACTGTGTACTATGCTATCATATCAAACAAGTAATACAATATTTATATTTTGATATCATTGTTTCCAGACTGACAGGTTCTTTCCATAACATAGTTCTGCATGTTATTTATCTAAGCCAATGATAATGACAATTCCCATAGCGAGAATTATCGAATAGTGGAAGTTATTTTTATAGAAGAACAAAAGAAATGCACCGTCATCATCATCCGGTATCATGGTAGCTGCCACCGAACCAAACGCCATTCCTCTCTGTCTATCCATTGATCTTCCTCCAATCATCTGATATTCATAGCAGCTTGTACCCCTTCTATCCAAGATTTCTTTGGTCTTCCTCTCTTCCTCCTTTCCATTTTTAGCATTTTTTTCATTTTATGGTGAACGAGGAGCTGACACGATGCATCAACTCCCAACCTGGGGGACGGTAACTTTTTTTAAGATTATCTTCCTGTAGCGTTTAATAGTCCTGTATCGTACTGCAAAGCAGCAGCGCTAGTTTTGGTCCGCCCTTGGTATTT
Source organism: Diploptera punctata (assembly GCA_030220185.1). Classification (NCBI taxonomy): domain Eukaryota; kingdom Metazoa; phylum Arthropoda; class Insecta; order Blattodea; family Blaberidae; genus Diploptera; species Diploptera punctata. The sequence continues at coordinate 384,581 of JASPKZ010010694.1, forward strand.
TATATCCCCAGTACCCGCCATATCAGGTGAGCAATCCCCTATCAGCCATCTTGGGAGGAGCCCGATCGGAGACTCGCAACTCCACGGCAAGGAAATGCAATGAAACTTAAAATCTTAATTAATGCTACGGTCACACGAAGGAAGGCATACCATATATAATTGTAAATATCTATTTAAAATAAGGAGATATGTGCTATTTTGTAACTATTTAAATGAAATCATCTTGTATAAAATACCTCCATCTATCCATAGTAATTCTGCCCGAGAACAGGTCTTTCACTGCAATCATAGCATTTTCATTCTATGCTTTGCAGCTTTACTAGGGAATTGTAGGTGTGGTAGCTTCCCGTTGCTTTCTATACCGGTGAAGGATGATGATGATGATGATAATGATAAGAATGATGATGGTGATGACCATATGATTTCGGGGACCGTTTGAGCCTTAAAGTTTTCCTGACATTTGTCTTACAGGTGAGGAAAAGCCCCGATAAAAACCTCACCCAGAAAAACTGCCCCGACCGGGGATCTAACCCATAAAATACCTAATTAACATTAATTCAGAGACCTCTCAGATGATAGTGTTTGAGATGCTATTGGGAATGTTCTGATTTCAAATCTCGGGGCCGAAAATCTTGTTTTCTTTTTCATGGTTTTTATCAGTGAAAAAGTCGAATTATGAGTTGGAATTATCATTACTAGGGTCGATTCAATAATCGATTTCATAATATCATAAAAATTAAATATTTGATTTACAACATTGACAATTACAAGATATGTATACATATGTATATAACTAATATATTTATAATATATATATATATATATATATATATATATATATATATATATGGTATGATATATTGCATTGCTCAATGTTAAAGATTTAATTATAACATCGATAAAGCGTCACTGCTATAAAGTAAAATAAATATTCTCTTTAATTTGCTTACTTGATATAGTCAGCTACTAGATGGCAGTGAAGACATTGTTCTCGCGACATCTAGTAATAATGGAGAGTATAATACATATATAAGAAAAATAAGTGTTTGAATTGGATTCGCCATGGTATCTTTACCTTGTCGTGGTGGAGTGGCTTGTGTGCTTAAATGATCCTGAGAGCTATGCCGGCGGTAGCATTGCTGCCGATAGGGTTACCCATGCCGGACTGGTCGAAGGTGATAAGCCAGACGAAATAAGTACCTTGGTCGAAAGAGTGACGATCTTTCACCGTAAAAATAGAACCGTCAAGAAATGCGGACATGGGTTCAACTGGGGTAAAATTTTCCGGAGGTCAAATAGTCCCCCATTCGGTTCTCCGGGCGGGGACTACTTCAGGGAACCCATGCCAAAGGCTCAAACACAGGGACATGTTCCTAGGAACATGGAATGTTAGGACTTTATACAATAGCGGGGCACTAGAGATATTAACGCGGGAATTGGATAAATCGCCCTTGGATATAGTCGCTTTACAGGAAGTTAGGTGGCCAGGAGAAGGTAGTCAGGAATCAGGAAGCTTTGCATTATACTATGGTGGTGCAGAAAGACCTGCATTTGGAACAGGTTTTTTAGTCAGAAGGAGGATCCTATCCGCTATCCGAGATATTAAGTTTGTTAGTGATAGGATATCATACATAATTCTAAAGGGTAAACGACATGATTTTATAATAGTAAATGTACATGCCCCCACAGAAGATAAAGATGACAAGATCAAGGATGAGTTCTATGAAGAATTAGAATGCTTATTTGATAGCCTTTCACGATATCATATGAAAATTGTCTTTGGAGATTTAAATGCAAAAGTGGGGCGGGAAGATATATTCAAACCAACAATAGGCAAATTCAGTCTTCATGAAGATAGTAACGACAACGGGGTTAGATTAGTCACATTTGCCACATCAAAGAATCTCATTGTTAAGAGCACAACATTTCAGCATAAGGATATTCATAAATACACCTGGACGTCCCCAGATGGAGAAACTCGGAACCAGATAGATCATGTATTAGTGGATAAACGCTGGCACAGTAGCATCATTGATATTAGATCAGTTAGAGGGACAGACTGCAATTCAGATCATCATCTGGTCAAGGTGAAAATCAGACAACGGCTATCGCTTATGAGAGGAACAAACGCTAAAGATGATTCTGTAAAATATGAATTAAAAAACTTGAAAAATGATGAAATGCGGCAAGAATACCAAATCAAAATTGCTAATAGATTTGAAGTACTGGAATCTTCAGATGACAATGTGGCAAACGAAGAAGAAACTGATATAAATAAAGAATGGGAGGCTATAAGAGATACTATTAAATTGTCAGCATCAGAAAGCATTGGTTGTTTAAAAAAGAGTCAAAACAAGAAATGGTTTGATGAGGAATGTGCCGACATTGTAAAGAAAAGAAAGCTAGCAAAAATGAAATGGTTACACGAGCCAAATGAGGCAAATTTAGAGCAATTGGGTAGTGTTAGACGGGAAACCACCAAGTTACTAAAGAGTAAGAAGAGGGAATATTTGAGAGAGAAGATTAATGACCTTGAAATGAATGCAAAAAATAGGAACATTAGAGAATTATATCAGGGAATTAGTATAGAGAAGAAAGGGTTTCAGGCTAGAACAAACATAATTCGGAATGAAAATGGGGATATGATTGCAGATTCCAAGAGTATATTAAATAGATGGAAAAGTTATTTTAATCAGCTATTAATGTACATACAGAACAGGACATTGAGGAGGATAAGTTACAGACAGCAGAAATGCTAGTCGCAGAGCCAAGTGCATTAGAGGTTGAAATGGCAATTGAAAAATTGAAGATGTATAAAGCATCAGGTTCAGATGAGATCCCAGCAGAACTGATAAAATCGGGGGGAGAAAAATTGATGGACAAGATACGCTGGTTGCTTAGTATGATTTGGGAAAAAGAAGCTCTTCCAGATGAATGGAAGGAATCAATTATCGTACCAATTTATAAGAAAGGAGATAAAACTGATTGCAACAACTATAGGGGCATCTCATTACTTTCAACTTCGTACAAAATTCTAACAAATATATTAGTAAGCAGACTTACTCCCTATATTGATGACATTCTAGGAGATCATCAATGTGCATTTAGAAGAAACAGGTCTACAACAGATCAGATTTTTAGTATAAGACAGATTTTAGAAAAGAAATGGGAATATAATGGTACTGTACATCAACTATATGTAGACATCATAAAAGCATATGATTCAATTAACAGGGAGAAGTTATATAGTATCCTGCTGGAGTTCGGAATTCCTAAAAAGTTAGTTAGACTTATACGAATGTGTCTAAATGGCTCAACGAGTAGAGTGCGTGTAGGCAATCAGTTTTCAGACACTTTTGAAATCCAGAATGGGTTGAAGCAAGGAGATGCACTATCTCCTCTACTATTTAATTTTGTACTAGAGCATGCCATTAAATCTTTAGAGAATGAGGAAGGCTTACAACTGAATGGTATTAATAAGCTGTTAATTTATGCTGATGATGTAGTACTACTGGCCGATAGCGAGGAGATACTAAAGGCCAACACGCACACACTATTGAGTAACACTAAGAAATTAGGACTAGAAGTAAATATCAGTAAAACTAAATATATGGTCACACGTAGAAATACATTATATAATGGAAATGGACAGCTAATAACAAATGAGGGAAATTTTGAGGAATTGGCTGAATTCAAATACCTAGGAACAATAATCACAAATAGGAATGAGATGCACAAAGAAATTAAACATAGGCTCAATTCTGGAAATGCATGCTATTATGCATTGCAGAGACTTTTGATGCCCCAACTCCTTTCAAAAAACGTTAAGCTGAAAATATATAAAACTATTATTCTACCAGTTATATTATATGGGTGCGAAACATGGAGTCTTACTTTAAGGGAGGAAAGGAGATTACGAGTATTTGAGAATAAAGTTCTTAGGAAAATTTTTGGACCAAAGAGAGATGAACAGACAGGTGAATGGAGAAGACTACATAACAATGAACTACATGGTCTTTATAGGAAGCCAGATATAATAAGAACAGTTAAGTCCCGTAGACTGCGATGGGCAGGACATGTTGCGCGTATGGGGAATGAAAGACGTGCAAGGAAACTTCTTGTAGGAAAGCCAGAAGGAAAACGCCCAGTTGGTAGACCAAGAATGAGGTGGGAGAACAACATTAACTATGATTTGAGGGAAGTAGATTATACAGGGAATGATTGGAAAGCATTAGCTCAGGATAGGGATATATGGAGAGCTTATGTCCGTGCGGCCATGAACCTACGGGTTCGATAGTGCCAGTGAGTAAGAGTAAGTAAGTATTGGATTCGCCTGGTAGTGTAATGGATATCACGCTGAGGTACAGACTCAGAGATCCGGGTTCGAATCCCGTCCAGGCATTTATTTTTCTTATCATACCATATTAAGCTTGCATTGCTCAATGTTAAAGATTTAATTATAACATCGATAAAGCGTCACTGCTATAAAGTAAAATAAATATTCTCTTTAATTTGCTTACTTGATATAGTCAGCTACTAGATGGCAGTGAGAGACATTGTTCTCTCCGACCATCTAGTAATAATGGAGGAGTATAATACATATCATAAGAATAAATTAAGGTGAAACCACCCTAGGTTTTGCAGATGACCAAATAATAATAGCAAATTCCGAAGACGTATCTACAGAAAGGTCTGTATGCACTTAACAAAATTACCGAAGAATATGGATTAAAGATATCTACAGAAAAAACAAAAATTATGGCATTTCAAGGTGTAGATCCTGTCAGAAGTAAAATTGTACTGGACAATAAAATTTTGGAGCAGGTGAATAATTTTACATATCTAGGATGCAATATCTCATATGAAGAAGAAAAGGATCTAAATGCAAAAATATCTAAATTTTTAAGAATTTTAGGGTTAATAAATTCTATCTTCAAGCCACAGTTAGTCCAAAAGCATTCAAGACTGAAAGTGTATAAAACACTGGCTCTTCCAACTCTTTTGTATGGTAGTGAAGTATGGACGTTGGAACAGAAGGATATACAGAGACTTAGATCTGCTGAAATGAGATATCTTCGGAGGACTGCAGGATACACACTACTAGATCACAAAAAAAATGAAGACATCTTAGAAGAATTACACATGGAATCTTTAGAAAACAAAATTTCTGATTATAAGTCAAGATGGATACAACATGTTCATCGAATGGAAGATCACAGGATACCCAAACTAATGTTAAAATATCAACCTGCAGGAAGAAGAAGACCAGGACGTCCACTCAAAAGACTTCTGGATGGTGTTTCTCTTGAGGCCGAAACAGGTCAACAAATGGCCTAAATTCGTGAATGTACTATGATGATGATGATGAAGTGTTTGAATTGGATTCGCCTGGTAGTGTAATGGATATCACGCTGAGGTACAGACTCAGAGATCCGGGTTCGAATCCCGTCCAGGCATTTATTTTTCTTATCATACCATATTAAGCTTGCATTGCTCAATGTTAAAGATTTAATTATAACATCGATAAAGCGTCACTGCTATAAAGTAAAATAAATATTCTCTTTAATTTGCTTACTTGATATAGTCAGCTACTAGATGGCAGTGAAGACATTGTTCTCGCGACATCTAGTAATAATGGAGAGTATAATACATATATAAGAAAAATAAGTGTTTGAATTGGATTCCCCTGGTAGTGTAATGGATATCACGCTGAGGTACAGACTCAGAGATCCGGGTTCGAATCCCGTCCAGGCATTTATTTTTCTTATCATACCATATTAAGGTTGCATTGCTCAATGTTAAAGATTTAATTATAACATATATATATATATATATATATATAATATTAGAGCCATAGTTTCTGTATTCTGATTGATTTGTAGACTTTTAAATGATCCATCCATAGTAATTCTGTCTGAGGGCAGGTCTTTCACTGCAATCATAGCAGTTTCATGCTATGCTTTGCAGCTTTACTAGAGAATTGTAGGTGTGGTAGCTTTCAGTTGCTTTCCACACCGGTGAAGGATGATGATGATAAGGATGATGATGGCCATATGATATCGGGGACGTTTGGTCCTTAAAGTTTTCCTGACATTTGTCTTACAGGTGAGGAAAAACCCCCATAAAAACCTCACCCAGAAAAACTGTCCCGACCGGGGATTGAACCCGGACCCGATGCGTGACAAGGCAGCACGCTACCTCGAGATCACAGCGGTGGACTTTGATGAAAATAGGCAATAATAAATTAATTTAAAAATGTAATAGACAAGCAAAAAATAATTTATTTTAGTTCACAACTCTAAAAAATAAACAAAGTATATTTTCATATAGACCCTAATTTCGCTTTTAATTGAAAGTTTAAGTTTTCTTACAATTTAGACTAAGTTTTCATTTATCTTCTATAGTCAGTAAGATGATTTATTATATTAAATACATTTAATAATCTTACCTCAATATGTTATCGTTTAGCACCAACCTGCAGTATTTCTAGCAATGGAAAAGTGTCCTGACAGTAGAGATGAACCAAAACCGACCATCATCCGTCCAGGGCAGATAATCTGATAACAATTAAAACTTTTTTTTCTTACTGCCAAACGAAATATTATGCTTTTCAATTTATTGGTAAGATCGACGATGTACAATGGAACAAAAAGCCTCCATTTTTGGCATTCATACAGGCATTTCATATAACCCGTGATGGATTATGCCAAATTAAAATAAGTTTTTGATTGAGTGAACTTCGAGTTTTAATTTGTTTTACAATCATGGTGTATGTATGTATATATATATAAATGGATTGCGCACAAATGTGCAAAGGTGATAACACAGCTAACAATCACTAACACTAACTTGGTCTTGCGTAATCACAAATTGTTTTTGTTCTTTGTGTACATGTTTCGATGTGATATATTTCGCATTTCTGTTCACACACTTCGTATATGCATGACATCTTCGGGTCATGGAATGTTTTATCTCTACACATTAAGTGGTGGAATCCATGCACGCTTAATCTTGTGATGACGTGTCGTATCTGGAAATTTGCTTCTGTCCAGTTCCTGTCTATCATCGCTCCGGTGCTGAAGAATTCCGGCCATACTTCCTCTCTTTTCCTGCGTAGTCTTTGTAGCGCATGTTCATAGGGTTCTGTGGTTGGTAGTAGGTATGCTGTTTTCAAGTCCTCGATAAGGAAAGTCTCCCTTGCCAGTAGGTACACTAGACGGCCTCTTGTCGTTTTTGATACTCCTATTGCTCTTTTTATGTATGTAGCTTTCACTTTTTCCAGTGTGTTCAGATTAGCTTCTGTAAGATGTGGCCATATGATTTCCATCCCGTAAGTTATTATTGGGAGGATCTTTGCATTGAATAGTTTCATCGCTGATTCCAGGCTTAGAGCTTGTATATTGCGTATATCATTTATTTGCCATTATTGCTTGCGTTGATCTTTCTGCTAAGTGTTTTGTGAAGCTTCTTCCACTGGGTTGTAAAGTAATGCCTAGATATTTAAACTCCTTTACTATTTTGATGTTATCTTTGTCCAGTTTTTATTTCTGTTGTGGCAGGGATCTTTCCTCCATTTCTGAACACCATCATTTCTGTTTTTTCTTTGTTTATATAGAAGCTGTGGGTTTTACACCATTCTTCCATAGTTGTTATGGCGTTCTGAAGTTTACTTATATCCGTTGATCCGATTACGATGTCGTCTGCGTATGCATATACGAAAATTTCTTCTCCTAGTTCTTCTATTTTCCTTACCAGTTCTTCGGCTGCCATTATGAATAGCAGTGGGTTCAATGGGTCTTCTTGCAGTACCCCATTTGTCTGCAGTATAGTTTTTGATTTTGAGAGACCATCTGATATAACTATGCTATTTTCTTTCTTTATTGATGTAATGATTTGGGTCCACGTGTTCTCCTCTCCTAGGATACTTTTCAATTTGCTTATTATTAATCCTCTGTCCATTAGATCGAAGGCTTTCGTAAAATCTACGAAGACAGTGTACAGCTTCTGTTTTCTATCGAGTGCTTCCTCTATGTTTTGAAGGAGGAGTTTCACTGCCGTTTGAGTTGATATCTCTTTCCTGAATCCAAATTGCGCGTCAGGGAGCTTTTCTTCGATTTTTCCCCTTACTCTATTTGTTATTATTTTTGTTAGGTTCTTGAAGGGAACGTTTTCAAGAGCGATGCCCCTGTATTTGTTAGGGTCTGTTGGATCCCCTTTTCCTTTGTATATAACTTTTATCGTCGAGTTTCTCCATTGTTCTGGAATTCTTCCTAGTTCCATACATTTGTTATATAGTTTTGTCCATATGGGACTCAGTGTGTCAATTGTGTTTTTGAGGTGTTCATTATATATCATATCTGGGCCGGATGCTTTTCTGTTCTTGCTTTGGTTTATTGTTTTTCTAATTTCTGCAGGGTTGATAGGAGTCCATTCTGTGTGTCTTGTGTTTTGGTCTTGATTTCTTGTTGCTGGAATATCTCTTCCTTCCTTGTTTAGTATGTTGGTGAAATGTTGTTCCCATTCCTTCATTTGTATGGCTTGTGTCTGTTGTTGTTTTCTTGGTCGAATAGCGATGTATGGGTCTTTAAGGGCTTCCTCAGCCATCTCTTTAATTTTTTGTTCGATATGAGCTTTCTTCTTCTTTCTTTTATCAGTCTTTTGTATTGTCGTCTTTCCATTGCGTAGTCTTCTTTTACTGCAATGTCTTCCAGGTTGTTTTTATTTGTTGTAGCTTACTTATCACTTGTTTTCTTTTGTTGTAGCATTCCTTGTCATACCATTCTTTTGATTTCTTCATGTTCGAGTTTACTGGCATCGTGGCCCCTATGATGACCTGTTCTATTATTGCGGTAGCTTCCTCTAGATTCCCTCGTTCTATAGCTGTTTCTGCTTCTTTTAGTTCCTTCTGGCGTCCTTTGATTTTCTCGTTGTCGATTTTTCTCGATATCTTTAGTGGTGTTACTTTTTGGATTTTAAGTTTTGGTGTAGCTATGTTAATTTTCATTGGTAGGTGTTTTCGGATGGGTGTTACTGCGTTTGTCCAGAGGGGGGTTATTTTTCCCTTTGCGTGGCCTTTTATCAGTGCTAGGTCGATGGTGCTTTTACCGTTGTGGCATATGTACGTGGGAATTTTTCTGTCATTTAGGAGTGTGAATCCTTCTTCTTGCAGTTTTTCAATGACTATCCTGGTCTTGTAGTTGTCTATATCTATGCGGCAGTTCAAGTCGCCTGCTATCATTATAGGCTTTCCGCTTTTATTTTGTAGTATTAGTTGATGTAGTTCTTCTATGATGTCCATCGCGTTGTAATGTGGCGGGTAGTAGGCTGCAATGATCACGAGGTACTTAGTTTCTACTAGAAGTGCATTCTCCATCCTTGTTGATGCTATTATTGGTGTCATACATGGTTTCATGAGTATAGATATGCCTCCGGATGGCCTTCCTAGTTCTCCTTTCCTTGCTAAAATATGTTTGCTGTAGAAGTGATGATGATGCCATTCTTCTATCAGATAGGTTTCCGTTAAGATCACGAAGTCAAAATCTTGTAAGAAATCTGTTGGTGCCATGGTTATTGCATTTTTTATTCCTTCGGCGTTCCATAGTAAGCCTGTATATGTTTTTTCTTCATTCGAGTGATGCTGTTTCTTGCGGCCGTCTTCGAAATCGAAATCTCCTGACCACTATGTCCTTGGGCCAAAAGTCTGATGATTCTATTTTCTTTAGTTGTTCGAGGGGTATTCCAACTTTAAATGCTTTATTCCTGCCTCTAGTTTGTAGTTTTTCCCATTCTATTTGCCCTTCAATACCGTTTCTTGATAGGTATCTTTCTACGTATTTTGTCGTTTGTAGTAGATTCCGTTAGTCTTCCTATGTAGAGCCATGCTGTTCTATCTGCTGCTTGTAGATCTCCATTCCTCCTTCGTTCCTATGACTACTCTGTTTTTCTTTTTTCTTTTACCCACTACCGTCGATTCATCCCCATCTACTTCTGGGTTTTGTTCTGGCGCTGTGAGAACTTCAGATTTGTGATTCTTTTCTGCTCCGCTCATTTGGATTTTCTTTCTGTTTCTGTCTTGTGTTGTCGGGCCTTGTTCAGTTCCAGCGTGTTTTTGTCTCTTTTCTGTTTCTTTTCCTTTGATATTTTCCAATTCTTGATTTATCATACTTTTTAGGGTTTGTATGATGATATCCATATTACTCTTTATGTCTTGCATTATGTTTTCAGTAATTTTTTCTTCCATTGTATATAATGTATGTTCCTTCGTTTCATTATCTTCGCTTAATTTATTATTTACGTATTCTTGTATGTCCGGGTTACAGCTTTCTCCTGTAGTTGTCGCCTCGTTACGGTCTCCTTCTTCTAGTTCTTGTGCGGCATCCACAGATGGCGCCACTTGTCCATCCCCGCGGCTGTCTTCCTTCTCTTTCTTCGTGTCTCTGTGTGGCTTCCTAACCTCTTCCACTCTCTTTGGATTTCCATTATCCTTGTTCTTTTCCGGAATATCCTTTCCTTCCTTTATCTTTATATATTCCTTCATCGTACTTACCGCTTTCAGGATGTCTTCTTTGGTGTCTTTTTTATATATACTCCTGTCTCCGCTATGTTGGTCAGCTTTTGTAGAGCGCTTTATACTCTTGCAGCTAGTGTTTCAGCCATCTTTACCCACCATTCAAACACCTATACAATATATATGTATATATATATATATATATATATAGTTATTATAAAATACACAGTATATAAATAAAATATGGAAGAATATAAGGTAAGCGCCGCTTTCACAGCTATCATGAGCGCTACGACTTCATATAACCCGTTTAACATGCATCTAAATTGTGACTTAAATTTGATAGAAACTTATAACAATAATGGAGTTATTTGCAAAGTGGAATTTTAAATTAAATTATTAGAACTAATCCCAAAATAAAATTATAGTAAATAAATCAACTGTAGGCGTATTTAAGAGTGGTCATTTTTGCAAAGGTGAGGAGAATATTGTTCATTAGTTAAGCTACTTAGCTTTAATAAGGCGGACACAGTACTACCCGATTTGTTATCGGTCTATTTATATAATCTATATGACATAAGAAACAACTCTGGTTCGAACTTATTGAACATCCACCAATACAGGAAGCATACCCAGGGTAATATGACTACGTTAACAAGACTGTACCTCTGCTCACAGCCATAACAACAGAACAGTAATTGGAGAAATTACAAGAAAATATGTTTTAATAACATCAAGTATTTGCGCACACATGCCGCCGCTGCCAAGTAAGAGTAAACAATAAGGGTGCATCTTTCCTCCCTCGGTCGGAGCTTGAGGGTTGAACTTAATTTTCCGTCCATTTCATGCCTTACTTTTATGGAAGGCAAGTCGTTTGGTTGTGCAGGAGCGCTGCATGGTTGCTGATATGGCAGGGGTAAGTTGGTCGAGACCAAAGTAATAACAATTATATTACTCTTTGGGAAACCCATGGGGAAGCATGCGTGATACGTGTGTGACGTAATGTGCATCCCTAACTGTTTCCATCTGCACAGCACCCGTAGGGAAATCCTAGGACACTCCATGTCACTAAAACTATCCACATCAAATGTAACATGGAAAAGATAAGACTTTCATTCCTTCCCTTATAATCTTGTAAAACTGATCACTTCATTATCCTACTTCCGTGTATCTGTCTCTGATGTCGAGTTATTAGCATACTCGACCCTCGATCCAGGTACTACAAGTTCTAACTCGGACGGAATCGTTTATTTTTTTTCAGGACGTGAAAATCATCAGTAAAGTTTCCTTTGAAAGAAACATAATGTCTTGGCCACTATGTCGCAGATGTGCGGCATGTAAAAGGACCTCAATTCTGAAATAAGAGCCCCTGACAAAATTATCTTTAAAATGTCATTCTAATGACCTTAGATATAAAATATAAACATTAAATAAAACGCAATCTATTTATGAAATTTGATTTTTAGGAATTTAAAGCAACTGTATTATTATTGCTAATTTTATTGTTATTATTATCATATTATTATTATTATTATTATTATTATTATTATTATTATTATTATTATTGTACAAGAGATTGAAAAAATCCAACTAATATGGTATGGGCGTAGAATGAGAAGAAGGGACACAGAAACAAACAAAGAAGTATTGAAATTGATACCTCCTGAAAAAGGGAAACGCGGTAGACCAAAGCCAACGTGGATAAAGGGAATTCAAGACAACATGAAGAAGAGAAATATGACAGAAACAGACACGAAAGACCGGGAAGTTTGGTAGAAAAAAATTGTATATTTTAGTTGAATAACAAAACAATCCTGAAATAAAAAAAAATATTATCATCATCAACAACAATCATGGATTAAGCCTATCTGGCTTGTTCCAGTCTCATAGATTCTTATTTTAAAAAAGTTGAATTCATCTCTTTTTCGGTGTACCAACATTCCTGTCTCCTTTTGGTTTGTAATTAGTATAATTTTTGGAATGCGATAATCTTTCATTCTTTGAACATGTTCTTTCCAGTTTTTTTCTTGATTCTCTTATTTTATCTAAAAGTTTAAAAATATTTAGTTCATTTTTAATATCTTCACTTCTTCTTTTATCTAGAAGTTTGCAGCCAGCCACACTTCTCAGAAATCTCATTTCAGTTCCTTCTATGATCTTCTCTTCTCTTTTAGTTAAAACCCGAAATTCACTACCATACAATAGTAAGGGGACTGCCACTGCTTTATAAAATTTTAATTTTGTTTCCTTTCTTGTGTTTTTAAATATTCTTTTAATTTTGCCACATGTATAATCAAATTTATTAAGTTTGTTAAAATATATCTTCATTTTTAAAACAGGATATTACATTACCCAGGTATTTAAAATTATTCACTTGTTCAATGGGTTTCCCCTCCAGAATTATTTTAGCTCTCACGATATCTGATCCTTTAAAAGCTAAGATTTTCGTTTTACTTATTGATATTTTAAAATTATAACTCTATAATGTTATTTAATTGAAAGAGTGATTTATGTAAACCATCTTCTTAGTTAGATATTAGAACTTGATCATCTGCAAAAGGTAAGGTGTCTATGATCTTATTTCTTATTTTGAAATGTGAGTCCAAATGTATCTGCCAATTACACTGCTCAAAACAATTGAGGAACACTTGTAATAAATTGAATAAGTAATTGATATTTAAAGCTGTGATGCTGAAGGTTGGACAATGTGTAAATTGAATTATTAATTTTATCATTGGATACAAATTTTAAAGATTCATGGTCTCAATACAGAGAAATCACCTCAAATAACAAATATAGAGAATTTATTTTTATTTTGGAAGGCACTGGCCACTTCTAATTGGTAAGCTTCCTGATGTTGCTATAGTGACGAATGTTGATTATTGCCTTGTTTATTGAAGTCTCTGACAAAATGAGGCATTTAAATGAGTTTGAAGTGTATCATGCTCTACATCTTTTACGACAAGGTCAATCTCTGCGACAAGTGGCTAGAGAGCTTGGGGGTTCTCCTTCCGTGGTGTCCAGGTTACGCAACAGGCACAGAGAGACAGGTCAGTATTGTAAAAGACATGGCCAGGGCCGTAAATTTAAAACAAGCCCCCAGGATGACAGATACGTTGTTCTTTCTGCTCTTCGACAGCGTACAAAAACTGCAAAAGACCTGCAGAATGACCTTTATATGGCTTCCGAAATCCGGGTTTCAGACCAAACCATAAGGAACAGATCAAGGAAAGAGAATAATTGTCCAAAAAGGCCCGTTAAAAAACCACGCTTAACAAATGGGCATAAGGCAACAAGACGTATGTATGCTGAAAACCATGGTGATTGGAACCTGAACCAGTGGGAGTCTGTGCTCTTCTCGGACGAATCCAGGTATCGTCTTACACGTTGTGATGGTCGATTGAGGGTGTGGGGACTGCCAGGAGAAAGATTTTCTGCAGAGGCTGTACAGGAAATTGATATATTCGGAGGAGGTTCCATAATGGTGTGGGCCGGAGTTATGTACAACAATCGTACGGACCTTGTACTTGTTCCCCAGCGACTGAATGATGTCCGGTATATCGAGCACGTTCTGGAAGAGCATGTAGTACCTGCTGCCATTGGAGTAGGCCCTGGAATTCTGTTTATGCAGGATAATGCCAGGGCACATTCTGCGGCTGTCACCAGGGATTTCATGGGGAGGAATGAAATTGAGGTAATGGAGTGGCCAGCGGTCAGCCCAGACCTCAACCCTATTGAACACTTGTGGGATCTTCTAGACAGGAAGGTCAGGTACCGACATCAAGCTCCACAAACTCTGCAGCAACTTGGAGATGCTCTGGGAGAATATCCCGCAAGAGGAAATCCAGAATCTTATTGGGAGCATGCCTCGAAGGTGCCAAAGTGTCATCGAGTGTCGTGGAGGCCATACACGATACTAACTCTATATAACGAGTGTTTAACTCTGAAAAATAAGCACAAGATTCAATTGCTTACATAGCGGAATTATTTGAAAAGTTAATTGTCAGCGTTATTCATTTGTTTTTACTGACATGAGCAATAAATAAATAAATAACCACAAATAATGTACTTTATTAATTTCATGTTTGTACCTTTATCCAATGAAAAAATATTTGCATATTTCATAGTGTTCCTCTAATTGTTTTGAGCAGTGTATATATGATATCGTCAATATAAATATTACAAAGGGAGGATGAAAGCGGACATCCCTGTCATAAAAACTCCTGGCGCGACAGGCCTAGAAGGCCCTTAGCCTACCATCCGGCTGCTGGCCTCACATCTACATATGTCATTCACAGAGGTAGATGATCATCCACCCAGTGTAGGGGTGATATGTGATCAGTATGTCGAGTCTCCCAGCCGTTATAGCTGGTTTTATCAACCAGGAGCCGCTACATATTGTAGCTGCCCAAATGCCTCACGATGATGGGTGGGTACCGGGCCCATACTGACCGAAATACCATGAGAAAATTTCTTCCCCCTTGGAGATTCGAACCAGCGCAGGTCCCGTAGCTCTGCGCCAAGGCTCCCTACCTTAATCACTCGGCTACGGCACTCACTTCCCTATCTTACACATCTATTTATTTTTGTTGTTATATTATTTTTATTTTTACTCCATTTTCTATTGTTATTTTATCCTTTCATTGAAATGCTCATAATTGTGAATTCTATTCTTCCCTTTTCTTCTTATTAATATTGAAATTCCAGCTGCTGCTTTTTTCTCTCGTGATACCCATCATAAATCATTATATATTTATCCAATTCGACTGATCCTTTTAATTTCTTTTTAGTTCCTGGAATTACAGCAACACCTATATTAATTTTATCTAGTTCATTTTCTAGCTCAGTTTCTTTATTTGTGATACCTCTGGGATTCAAAACCCCTATTTTCAGTATTCCGTTTCTGTCTAAATCTTTGTTTCTGTTTCTAGCCAAGGTTGTCAACGTTGGGACGTTTCCATTGTCTATGAGAATTTTAGTAACACTGGTCAACGTGATTTTTGTTTCATGAGTACCAATAGTTGTACTTAATGCAGTTTCTATCGTGTTTTCAAATATGTATTCGGAATTTCTCCATCACCCACAGTTTTTTATTTCAATTTCAATTAATGAATTTAAATAATTCTTTTTTAATAAAGGTTTTTTAGTCCATATGTCCATTGTAAAATAAAACCAAATGAGCTAACTCAGGAGATTTCAGCTGTGGAAAAGATATATCAAGGGCAAATGGAATCCTAATATGCTGGCCGATTATTATTGGACTATCAAGAGGGATGCTCCACCGGCGAAATATAGCAGAAAATAGCCATTTCTTACTTTCTAGGTGAGTCTGAATGTTCGAATATTGTGTAGTTACGAATGTAGAAAATATTGAAATGTTCTTCTTCTCTTCTTCCTTCCAAGTATTAGGCCAAGGCCTGTTACGATCCTATAGAAAATTTTCCCTCCAGCGTTTCATAGGACGTTGAAATGTTTTAAATTATAAATTCCTGTCTCTCGGAAACCTTGTGTGATGGAGAAAAACCGATATCATATTTGAATTCAGGAGAAAAAATACTATCAGAATCACATATTTTTCTTTCTGAGACAAAAAAAAAAGAGTTTATTTTGTGTTGCTCAGTGTAATTAGAATATTTGCTCTGGGTATGTTACTGGCGTTCCGCAGAGTGAGATATACGATGGAATTGCAATCTTAAGGCTAGACATCGTAGCCTCCAGTTATATGAACCCCAAACGGAGGGTTGCCTCTTCAGCTCCTATGGACCGTTGAGGACTTTTCCCTTGTTACCCCGGGAATGGATCTCCAAATTTTTCCCTGGAGAAAGGGTGCCTTCTGCGCACATTTATTTCTGTCCTTTGAGGGTCTTCACACGTTACCCTGTGCAAGGGACCCTTCGATCAGGAACTACACAACCGGCCAATGTGACCTGAAGCTCACGAGGCAAGGGAAGCTAGACACTTTGATGAGACTGCCTCGTAGAGGGTTTTCATCCGCTACCCATTATTATTATTATTATTATTATTATTATTATTATTATTATTATTATTATTATTATTATTATTATTATTATCATTATTATCATTATTATTACTATTATTATTATTATTATTATTATTATTATTATTATTATTATTATTATTATTATTATTATTATTATTATTTCAGTTATCTATGCGCTAGGTAGTTTCAATTTTCATATCGAGGAACCCACGACTTTCATTTCCTGCAGGGAAGCCACCGTCAGCGCTCGGGTTTGAACTCGTGAATCTCGGAACTGAAATCAGTATGGTAGACGTTAGACTACCAGGACAGACAATTTTATTTCAAGTGTTTTGTTCAGAAACTCCAACCTATCAACTGAGTAATTATCGCTAAAGTTTATTTGTACCATTTACACAATAGTAGACGGGGGGGGGAGGATCTTAGAACTCTTAAGATATCACAATGTTGGAAAAATAAAAGATGATCTCACGTTAAGACTAAAAATAAACGCTTTAACACAAAAGTATATTTCCATTCAGCAGTTATCCTTTAACGAACTTGAAGGAACACTGGTGTTGAACTTCATTGCACCCTTGTGTGTTGTAGTTTCCGGTACCTGATGCTCCATCACTCATTGACACTTAAATTCTCAAGTGTACTATACACAGTATTTAGCGCTTTCACATCCCTTAAAACAAAAGAAAAGTTAACAGTATTAGAGTTCGCTTTTTGCTGGTGAAGACAATGCAAATTCTATGGTTTGTGGCACGAAAGGGGAATGAAAAGGGGGCACGGAAACTTATTGTACGAAAACCAAAGGGAAAGTGTCCTGTAGGTAGGTCAGGAAGAAATTAAACTTAGGTTCAATTTTCGAAACGCATGCTATTATGCATTATAGGCACACTTGCCATCAAAACTTATCTAAAAAAATGTTAAACTGAAATAATTATATAAAACGGTTATTCTAATAATTGGGTTATGAAATCTTCTATTTTAAAAATGAAGATCTATTTAACAAACTTAATAAATTTAATTATATATGTGGCACAATTAAAAGAATATTTAAAAACCCGATCCGATTGAGGGTCTTTCCACTTTTCAGCGGTTGCCCTTTTACCAGCCGGCTGCTGGCCCTTCACATCCACATGTGTCAATCACAGAGGTAGATGATCAACAGCCAGTGTAGGGGTGACATGTGGTTAGCATGTCGAGTCCCCCAGCCGTTATAGCTGATTCCTCAACCTGGAGCCGCTACTTATTGTAGCTACCCAATTGCCTCACGATGCTGGGTGGGCACCGGTCCCATACTGGCCGAAATACCATGAGAAAATTTCTTCCCCCATGGAGACTCGAACCAGCGCAAGTCCCGTAGCTCTGCGCCAAGGCTTCCTACCTTAACCGCTCGGCTACGGCGCGGGACTAAAAACCCAAGAAAGGAAACAAAACTAAAATTTTATGAAGCAGTGGCAGTCCCCTTACTATTGTATGGTAGTGAATTTTGGGTTTTAAGTAAAGGAGAAGAGAAGATCATAGAAGCAGCTGAAATGAGATTCCTGAGAAGTGTGGCTGGCTGCAAACTTCTAGATAAAAGAAGAAGTGAAGATATTAAAAATGAGCTAAATATTTTTAAACTTTTAGATAAAATAAAATAATCTAGAAAAAATCTGGAAAGAACATGTTCAAAGAATGAAAGATGATCGGATTCCAAACATTATACTTAACTACAAACCAAGAGAAGACAGGAACATTGGTAGACCGAAAAAGAGATGAATTCAACTTTTTGAAAGAGAATCAATGAGACCGGAACAAGCCACATGGGCTAAATCCGTGATTGTTGTTGATGGTGATGGTTATCCTTAAGTTATATTATATTGACTTGAAATATGGTTTTATTATATTGAGGGAGGGAAAAATATTACGAGTATTTGAGAATAAAATTCTTAGATAATTTTTGGACCATAGAGAGAAGAGCAAACAGGTAAATGGAGAATATTACATAACAGTGAGCTACATGACCTTTATGGGGGACCAGATGAATAAGAACAGTTAATTCTCGTAGATTGCGATGGAAAGGACAGGTGACACGATTGGAGAATGGAAGAGAGTCATAATGGAGAATATTACATAACAGTGAGCTACATGACCTTTATGGGGGACCAGATGAATAAGAACAGTTAATTCTCGTAGATTGCGATGGAAAGGAAAGGTGACACGATTGGAGAATGGAAGAGAGTCATGGAAACACCTTGCAGGAAAACCGAAGGGTAAGCTCCCAGTAAGTAGACCAAGAAGAATGAGATGGGAGAATAATATTAACCATGATTAGATAAAGATAAATTATACAGGGAATTACTGGAAGATATTAGCACAGGAAAGGAATGTATGGAGAGCTTATGCCTGCGGGGCTTTGAACTCTGGATTTAGTAGTGCATGTAAGTTAAAGTTAGTTAATAACCATTTAATTATAATCAAAATATATTCAAATCAACCGCCTCCGTGTAACAGCAAACAAGTCTGACTTATATCCCAGGAGATCAGATTTCGATTCCCAATAATAATATAAACTTCTTTAATATAGGCTCTGGAACTGTATCTACACAGCCTCGCGAGACTACGTAATAGTTATTTAATATGAGAAGTGGCAAAATCCGGTTGAAAACTAGAACTAAAGATGAGGGATGTTAATTTTTTAAAATGATTTTATAAAATATAATGTACTATTGGCTCTAATGTTGCGTTATGTCAACCTCGTAACTCCTTATATTGTCATATGTTTTCAGTGACAGCAACTATTCCACACTTCGTTATTCTGTGTTGTCTTCATCTTCTTCTTCCTTCCAAGTATTAGGCCAAGGCCTGTTACGATCCTAAAGAAAATTTTTCCTCCAGCGTTTCATAGGACGGCCCAGAGATCTTCATACTCTTGGTTAAGTAATTTTATTTATTTATTTATTTTATTTATTTATTTATTTATTTATTTATTTATTTAGCCTGGTAGAGTTAAGGCCATGTGGCCTTCTCTTCCACTCACCAGGGCAAACATATATTACATCAGAATGTAACAATTACAATGAACTCTAATATTAAATACTAAATAAAAATTTGATCAAAAAGATAATATCTATTATATTACGATCTATAATGCAACTAGTTAATGTTAGTTAAAATTAAGACTAAAACTAATAGTAAAGTGTATACAAGCAAGACATTGTCCCTGTCTAATGTTTATAAAAAACAAAGAAAAATAATGAGATATAGAAAACTAATTTTACGTTTGTACAATATTTAAAACAAAACAAAAGAAAATATTTGTTAATCTTAATATTATTTTCATAGATGATTAAATTTATTAATTGTTAAAGGAATACTATCAGTGAGGTGTATAAGTTAGTTTGTTATTAAATAATTATTTAATTTGTTTTTGAAGGATGTTATAGTTTGACAGTCTCTGACATAGGTCGGAAGGGAATTTCATGTTTTGGTAAGTGAGGCCGTAAAAGATAATGAATAATATACAGTGTGATGAGGAGGGATATAAAGGACAATGTGCTGATGGGATCGAGTGTCAAGATTATGTGTATCGAATGGTCTGATGAAGCGGCGTGATAAATAATTAGGCGATGATGTGTGAAGAATTTTATAGAGAAGGGAAGGGAATGGACAGTTCTACGATCTCTTAGACGAAGCCACGATAATTGTTGCAGGGACGGTGTAACATGGTCAAATTTGCGAATACCGCAAATAAAACGTACGCAAGAATTATGAACACGTTGAAGTCTTTGAGTGGAAATAATTATAAACAGTGTTCAACAGGTAAATGTTATATAGGTGTAGTCAAAATAGTTAAATTTTGTGTAAAATTTTGTTAGGTAGCCCTACCTTAGAAAATGGCAATTCAGACGCCTATTAACTTACAATGTATGTTTTATGTGAAGAAAATTATCGAACAGAAAATCAAGAAAGATTGGAATGAATTATCGGTCTCCAGTGATAATGGGGCTATAAAAAGTGGACATACATTCCGAAAATATATGACAAACAAAAAAGTAAATTGCAAGAAAAAAACCCAGTGACATGCTGACTCAGTTTTAAATAGGACGTGGCAAATAGTGAATACCTACAAAGATTTCACCTTAAAAATAGCTCACAGTTTACCTGTAGAATTGAACATTACACTGCTTCACTTACACTGTTTGAACGCCCACTGTTTTCTTTAGAAAGACTTGAAGATGAGTAGTTTCTAAATTCTGTGGTTAATGATTTTAACAAACTATTCGCACTGTAAAGTAAAGTGATCCCACAACAGGCCCGGAGGCCCTTGGGGTAGTAGGAGGTTTAGGCTCCCACTTTTTCTAGACAATCGGCACTTTATGTCAGCCGGGTTGTCGGCCCTGCGTGACGGCCGCCTTTACCCCCAGAACAAGCGTCTGGTACTCATTTCCGTTAGAGAATGAGTCGACCCCAGGGCCATATTGCCGCCAGAGGGTTTGGGTCAGTTTAAAAATCCTGACCCCAACGGGACTTGAACCGTCGACCCTCCGGCTTGTAGCTCAGTGCCTTAACCACTACGCTACGGCGTGCATTAATGAAATAATAGTGATACGTGTAGAACCCACAATCTTTATTCATAATCATAAACGAAATATCTGTAGAGCTGTAAAAATCCATAATTAAAATATAATTAAATAATTATTATAATTATGTATATAAAAATACACTCTAATATAGTCAGAACGTCCTATGTCCAGTGGACCTATTAATTATGTTTAATATTCATTATACACCGTGTCCCAATCAAACCTCCCACATTTTAATTGATCATAACTCTCAAAGTATGCGAAATTGTGAAATGATGTTAGTATTAAAATAAAGAGAAACTAAAAAAAAATTGTTTTCATTGTTGCAGTAAATTCATCTGTCGCATATTGGACAATAATGACATAAAACAAAATGGCGACTTCTCAGCAACGAGCATAAGCTGTTTCTGGTATGCAGAGACGAAGTCAATATTTACATTGCAAATAAATTACCGGAGAGAATATGGAGGAAATGCACCTGATGGGAAGATCATTAAGGCATGGCTTGAGCAGTTCCTGGCGACTGGAAGCTTTAAAAAATAATCAGGATGTGCTCGCACACGTGTTTGAGAATAAAATGGCGCACATATAGAGGTGTTTTAGTGTGTGGCAATGAAAATTCTTTGAATTTCTGTTTCGTTTAATACCGGCCTCATTTCATAATTCCGCACACTTTATTAGTTATGATTAATTAAAATGTGGAAGGTTTGAATGGGACACCCTGTAGTTAACTTATCTTCTTAATAAATATTCGCATCCTTAATAAATCAAATGGTAAAGTAGGATCGCATTATTTAGTTAATAATAATAACAACAGTAAACTGGGATTCTAGTAGTTTAATAATAATAATAATGATGATGATGATGATAATAATAATAATAATAATAATAATAATAATAATAATAATTCATCCATAGTAATTCTGCCCGAAGGCAGGTCCTTCACTTCAATCATAGCATTTTCATGCTATGCTTGCAGCTTTACTAGGGAATTGTAGGTGTGGTAGCTTCCCGTTGCTTTCCACACCAGTGAAGGATGATGGTGATAATGATAAGGATGATGATGATAAAGATGATGGCCATATGATTTCGGGGACCGTTTGGGCCTTAAAGTTTTCCTGACATTTGTCTTACAGGTGAGGAAAAACCCCGATGAAAACCTCAACCAAAAAAACTGCCCCGCCCGGGGATCGAACCCGGGCCCGCTGCGTGACAAGGCAGCACGCTACCTCGAGACCACAGCAGTGGACATTAATAATAATAATAATAATAATAATAATAATAATAATAATAATAATAATAATAATAATAATTATTATTATTATTATAATAATAGGTACTTTAGATGAACTAATAGTCTCACCAACACTGCGTATATACCATGGTTAATTTTAATGCAATTAAATTAAAATAAAAACCTGTTTTTAATGTATTAAGTAAATTTGCAATACTTCAGTCGCGTATATTTTATCAAAAAAATACAAAAGGAAAAACGTTTTCTCATCCTTATCCTCTATGTAGGCCTATTGTGTGAAAATCATGCTAATATGCACCATCATCATAAAGTAATGCAGGAATAAAATTCTACAAGTTTTAAAGAAAAACAGTAAATTTATGATCGGAAGTGTGTAAGAGATTCTTAATATATTTAGGCGACCTCAAAAAGTCGTACTTACTTTAAAAAATATCAAGGACGCAGGAATAAATCGCGATGTCACTTTTTCCTTGAAACGTAGTATATGTACTTCAGTCGTGCAACTGGGATTCTAATAGTTTAACACTGGTCAACATGATTTATGTCTCATGAGTACCAATAGTTGTACTTAATGCAATTTTTTATCGTGTTTTCAAATATGTATTCAGAATTTCTCCATCATCCAGAGTTTGTTTTTATTTCAATTTCAATTAATGGATTTAAATAATTATTTTTTAATAAACGTTTTTTCGTCCATTTGTCCATTGTAAAATACAACCAAATGAGCTAACTCAAATAGTTTCAGCTATGAAAAAGAGATATCAAGGCAAATGGAATCCTAATATGCTGGCCGATTATTGTTGGGCCATAAGAGGGATGCTCCACAGACGAAATATAGCAGAAAATGTCATTTCTTACTTTCTAGGTGAGTCCGAATGTTCGAATATTGTGTAATTACGAATGTAGAAAATATTAAAGTGTTTGAAATTATAAATTTCTGTCTCTCGGAAATCTTGCGTGATGGAGAAAATCCGATATCATATTAGAATTCAGGAGAAAACATACTATTGGATTCACTTATGTTTCTTTCTGAGACAAAAAAAGTTTCTGTTTTGTTGCTCAGTGTTATTTGTATGCCAAATTTTGGATAGTAAATAAACAAATGACCTTCTACTATTTCACACTTCTAAATGATAGTGCTTCTAATGACCATGTCGACCAAGAAGTAACTTACCTGGTTCTATCCATTCATATGTATTTTTATCTAATTGAATAACGAACGGGGGGAAAAAAAAAGTTTGTAGATGGTTGCGGTTATAAATTTAATAAGCCTATAATCTATACGTGTGTAATTGCAGAGGAATTATAACTGTTTCTGTAGAACTGTCTAACGTTTCACTCGGAATTACAACTGCGCCTTGTAAAAAGTTTCGAAAATTGGATTAATATCTGGAAGTGATAATGAACTTGGGAAATATTCATAAGAAAGAACGCTTCAATTCGCGTTTCCCCCCACATTTCTTCCTTTTCTTAGCAAAGAAAGTTCTTAATCCTTTTTTCTTTTCCCTTTTCCCAGATAAAATAATCTCGTCAAAAATAAGAAAAGATTAAAACGCATGCAGATTTATGAAAATAAAAATAACAGCATGGGAGAGTCATTTCATGGTTGGAAGAGAATTACGTGCAAGATTTTGAATGTTGGAGTTTTCAGCCTCAATCTCGAAATGTGTCTTATTTTCCTTTTTTAATGTTGTCATTTCTGTGTATAAAGAGTTGAAGTTAAATTAATACGGAATAAGAACGATGCCTTTTTCTTATAACGTAGTTGAACAGTTTTTCTTGATAATATCAAGAAAACTTTTCGCGAAATAAATGATGAAGCTAAAATTAAAGCCTTTAGCAAGAAATAAATTCTCAGTTAGCAGAGTTCTGCTAACAACTTTGAAATTCGAGATATTTTCTAAGATATCAAGACACCTTTACATTATAATGAAGCTATCTTTAAACGCGATCGCTACTTTCTTGATCATTATAACAAAAATAATCGTAAAATTTACTGAAACCTAGAGGCTTCTGATCAGTGATTCTTATCCCTGATTTGTGTAAAATGTCTACGTTGGTGAAGCATATAGAAATATGTTTAAAGCATGGATTTAATTATGTATTATTTAATGTAATATATATTATTTAAAACTATACATTACTTGATTTTTATTTATAAAATCCCTCAATATAACAATTATTTATCAACACAGATAAACATTATAATGGATTCCCTGAAATTTGTTACCGTTTTCGAGTCAAGAACTTTCCGTTCACATAATTTAATATTCTAGAGTCATTTCTGTATTTGGTAATTGTTTTGAAGAAAACTGAACTCGGCGAATTACCGGCATTTCTTAAATAAGAATATCATTGTACCGTATGGCAGTTTTCTTTACTAAACAAAAAGTCAATCAAAATCTAGAGTTTGTTGTATACATATATACTTTTTCCATGGCCCTGTACATTTAAATAACATTAGAAGTAGAATAAAGTAAGAACAGTTTTTTACAAGCCTAAATATAGATACAAAAACGGTTTGCTATGAATTCACTCACTCACTCACTCACCGGCACTATCGAACCCGTAGGTTCATGGCCGCACGGACATAAGCTCTCCAAACATCCCTATCCTGAGCTAATGCTTTCCAATCATTCTCTGTATAATCTACTTCCCTCAAATCATAGTTAATGTTATTCTCCCACCTCATTATTGGTCTATAAACTGGGCGTTTTCCCTCTGGCTTTCCTACAAGAAGCTTCCATGTCCTGCCCATCGCAGTCTACGAGACTTAACTGTTCTTATTATATCTAGCTTCATATAAAGACCATGTAGTTCATTGTTAAGTAGTCTTCTCCATTCACCTGTCTGTTCATCTCTCTTTGGTCCAAAAATTTTCCTAAGTACTTTATTCTCAAATACTTGTAATCTCCTTTCCTCCCTTAAAGTAAGACTCCATGTTTCGCACCCATATAATATAACTGGTAGAATAATAATTTTATATATTTTCAGTTTAACATTTTTTGAAAGGAGTTGGGACATCAAGAGTCTATGCAATGCATAATAGCACGCATTTCCAGAATTGAGCCTATTTAATTTCTTTGTGCATCTCATTTCTATTAGTGATTATTGTTCCTAGGTATTTTAATTCAGCCACTTCCGCAAAATTTCCCTCATTTGTCATTAGCTGTCCATTTCCATTATATAATGAATTTCTACGTGTGACCAAATATTTAGTTTTATTGATATTTACTTCCAGTCCTAATTTCTTAGTGTTACTCAATAGTGTGTGCGTGTTATCCGTTAGTATCTCCTGGCTATCGGCCAACAATACTACATCATCAGCATAAACTAACAGCTTATTAATACCATTGAGTTGTAAGCCTTCCTCATTCTCTAAAGATTTAATGGTATGCTCTTGTACAAAATGAAATAGTAGAGGAGACAGTGCATTTCCTTGCTTCAACCCATTCTGGATTTCAAAAGTGTCCGAAAAATGTTTGCTATGAATAATGTGAATTTTTATTTTTGCATGACGACCAGTCGTATGGGCTAGTGTTCAAGAAATTCTGACTACAGTTCATGAGGTCCATGATTTGATTCCCGGTCAGAGCACAGGAATTTTTTTCTTAAAGATAATTATTTCTGTGTCTTCCCATGGTCCTAATTTAGGTTCAGTTTAGATTTAAGGACTCTCCTGGCACTTCATTATCTTTCATAACCTATCACATAATCCGGATAATGTAACTTCGCCTTCCGGTCGCCCCAACTTAAGAAGTCGGTTACAATTCCACCAATTGGATGCGAAAATACCAGAAATGTCATAGAGGCAACCTGGAGGCATTGGTAACAAATTGCATGACATAAACCGTAGGTAATTTATTTACATTCGAAAGTCTTGATAATGAAACAATTTTAATTCAAACAATGTTTATAAATAAGTACACTGAAACAACACAACGTTTTATAAAACAAGCGACTCTTGATGTATATTCTAAACTTAACGACAGTTAGACCGAAAGAACCGGAAATGGGACTAGTAGGTTATAAACTGTACAAAAAATATATATATTAAATATTCATCAAGCTATAGGAATGAACCTAATAACATGCACCATTTGTCATTGGTAATTTTGTCTGGAATTAGACTGTCCTATCAGCTGTCAGTATATTATCCGACAAGGAATATCAATCCGGGAAGGCGTATAAAATGATAGAAGAAGCAAATGGCAGCTATCTCTTAGGACACGTGACCTAAAACATGCAGTTATTGTCCGGCTATAGTCTGCAATGAGCTATATTTGATAACTATGTTTATAACATTAATATCCCATGAGTAACTATTTTATATCACTATACAGGCTGATTCACAATAAGTATTACAGGCTTCTAGAGGTTATAGAGGGTACTTAGCAGATAATGTTTTGATAAGGAACCCATGTCCGGAAACGTACCATTTCGACATTAAATAAGTTTGAACATCGGAACACGATGGGCTGACATCGCGTGTCTTGTTTCAGAATAAGTATTACAGACTTCTAGAGGTTGTTCTACAAGTGTGGTTCCATGTGGCGACCCTGTTGTTCGTTGCAAAAAGTGTACCTGCGACGCATGTTTTCATGCATACGTCCTACAAGACCTGGTTTGTGCTTAATAATTTCTGCTGCCGGCAGAATTCGTGCAAGATCTTCCTCCAACTCGATAGGTGTAGTGCAACCCCTAGAAGTCTGTAATACTTATTCTGGAACACAAGATACACGATATACCCCATAGTGTTTCGATCTTCAAACTTATTTTACATCAAAATTGTACGTTTCCGGACATGGGTTCCTCATCAAAACTTTATCTACTAAGTCCCCTCTACAACCCCTAGAAGTCTGTAATACTTATTGTGAATATTTTCCATGTATAACAAAAGTATACTTTTTAATTTAATATTGTTCAAATGTTTCATTACTCATATATTGTACTATTTATAAATGTATTTACACCTGATGTTCCCCTTTTAATGATAATAGATAAATAGTTATAACTTCTGAACTAATACGAAACCATAGATGAAACCAATTGCTACAAAGAGTGAAAACTGGGATTTTTTTACCTTTATGTTCTATAAACCTCAATATGGCTTCCATTAGCGGCAAGGGAAATGTCCAACCGGTATTCAAGCTTAGACCACATATTATGAAGCATAGGTTGGCGTTAGGTCTACTGATCTGGCAAGTCAAGTGATGTACGGTGAATCTCTTCCGATTCGTCTTGCAGGTAATTGTTCGTCTAAGAATGTACGAACTACGTGGGCAAAGTGCGGTGGAGCCCCATCTTGCCGGAAAACTGATCTATCAGGGAGTTGAGGTACAGCGTATACCTAACAACATATCCAGGTACGTGTTTGCAGTGACCCTAAAAAAAAAAGTCCCACACCAAACGTTCCATTTAGGGGTTCCCGTTGGTGTTCAACTACGGCACCGGGTTTTCTGATTTCTAGATGAAACAATACTGTATTTATTTATTTTTACAATAACGTGGAAGGTTGCCTCATCTGAGAAGCATACTCGAGTTAGGAATTTATCCCATCCACGTTTTACAACATTATTTCCGCAATGCGTTTTCGTTTCAGTTTAACATTCCCCGTAATCATTTATTTTTATAGCTAGTTAGGCTACTAAATTGGGATTGAAACTAACCGGAACAAGAGCTCAGTACATTCAGAATAACCAATTATGATTTTATAAATTATTCTCTCTCAATTTATTATTTTTAAAAAATATTTCAAACATTCAATGAATTCCAGGAAAATGAATAAATATAACAATTTAATATCCTTCTCTTTTCTTTTGTAATAATAAACATAACCATGTACTTAAGTGCAGATATAACTTAATAAAACATGGAAGAGCCCTAATCTACAGTTATACGGGCACTTAAAAACAAAAGGCTATCTAGTTGGAGCATACAACATAGTTTGCAATCACGTGTCGGCATATAAACTCAAGTTGTAATGTTCTATGTGGTCATACAATACGGTATGCTCATGTGTTTGACGCCCATAACACATATTATACTATAACTTGTGACGCAATAAAATTGTTTATTGGCAGCCTTGTATCTTAAATATTCACACAATAGCTAGGTGAAAAGTTGAAGAGGATATCTCACAAGAAACGTTTCATTCCACTGTGACACATTTGAAATGGTTTGATTTGTGTTGTTGCATTCTCTGTATTGTAGTCTTCTTTTGGTAGTCATGTACTGTATTTAATTGCCTTTAACTCGTGCTTTTATCAGATACAATTTTTTTTATTGATAGTATGGTAGAGTTTATTTTATTGGATGTTATCAACCGTTCATTACGACTGCATTTCTAGCTTTCTTATTCTGAAGAGTTTGAATACGTAGGATGAATATGATTTATCTGAAGAATGTATATACCGGTTGCTCCAGCAAAAAATGTACTGAATGTATGAAGATATCTGCTAATGCATTGAAATAATATTCATTTTTATTTCTGAATATAGTCGGTATGTGGGCAGCAATCTCAGGCGGCAAGACGTTTGATGATATGCTGGACGGCCTGGGTTCGATTCCGGACAATAGGGGACTGTAAATGTTTATTTATTTATTCGTCACAGGACTAGGACACACTCGAGCTCCTATAAAATGAGTACGAAGAACTTTCCTGAGAGTAAACTCGTCGGAGCTAAGGTCTAGTCTTCCTCAACATAGTCCTTTGATTAACGAAGTGGATTCTTGTGCCCCAAGCATCCGTGAGGGTTTATGACCTGTTAAAGAGATATTATTAGTATTATTATTTTGTTATTATTATTATTAAAAATTAAATTTAAATAATACAATTTTAGAGAGATCTAATCAATTTAAATATCTTGGATATTATCTCTCTATCTGGGATGAAAAGGATATCCCTGAAAAAGTTACTAGTTATAATAAAAGTTTAGAAATTATTAATCAAGTTATGAAACCATCCCTTGTACAAAAAAAAAACACCAGAATACGTTTATATAACACTTTGGCTAGACCAGTGTTGACCTATGGTAGTGAAGCATGGACACTAAAAAAAACATGAAAGCAGAATAACGGCTTGTGAAATGAGATTCATGCGCAGAACAGCGGGTTACACCAGATGGGATCGGAAAAGGAACACCGATATCTTAAAAGAATTGAAGACTACGCCAATTTTGGAATATATTAAACAGTACCAACTAAATTGGAAACACCATCTTGAAAGAATGAGATCAAATCGGATCCCCAAAGCTGTTTATAATTATGTACCAAGAGGACGAAGATCACTGGGCCGTCCTATGAAACGCTGGAAGGAAAATTTTCTACAGGATCGTAATAGGCCTTGGCCTAATACTTGGAAGGAAGAAGAAGAAGATTATTATTATTATTATTATTTTCATCATAAACCTTCGGTACGCTCCACATATTTTTTTAAATATAATTTATATTTTTACTTAATGGTTCAAAATTACACTTTTTTTTTGTAAGGAAATATTTAGTAAGTTCCAGTCCAGATTGGTCTTCGAGCCCATATCCCCATTTTAAAATGAGTACTGTGTTACTTCCTTAGGGCTTCTCGCCTTAAAATGTTTCTGTATAGCACTTGAAAAACAAATCCACCAACTTTTTTTCTCCACTTTCTGTGTAATATCCTGCCATTACATAAGTGTGGGTGTCATACGAAAAAACTGTTAAGTCATAATTGTTGGGTTGATGTTTCACAAAATACTATATAAATTAATTTTAATCCACGCGCTGTTGGCTGTTATTAACATACACACTCGTAATAAAAGAGCTAAACTCGCTATAAATTTCTAAGAAATTGAAAATTTACTGCTTCGTAGCCTATGAGGCAGGAAGATTAACCTACCCATGTAGTTCTACACGATTCGATTAATTTGGCGGAGGGTGTAGGCCTATTAACATATTCGCGGCTCACACGAAGTTCGTTAAAAATCTGTAGTTTCTTTTTGGTTAAATTGTTTTGCTTAGGCAACATTTAATAACTTATATAATGTACATCCCCATATCATCTTTAAAGTATCATTTGTATCTTTAGTAAAAATGTATGATTATAAAATTTTAGTTTGAAATTAATATTGTTCTGAATTTTAATGAATTCTGTAAAACTATTAACACTGCTAATCCACCTATTCAAGGAATGCACGCTGTTCTAAGAGACCGGCTCGTAATCCTAACAAACTAAGAACTGTCCCAGAACCTGAAGTCCCTTATGTTTTAAAAAGTCTGTAAATAAAAATAGTCACAAAGAAAAGGAACGATTTATACCCATCAAACACTGTATCTTACCTTCTAAAACACATTCAGGGTGTTGGTGAACTTTACCAATCTTAACATTGCCTATAGAAGATACAGTCTTCTCTTTATTGCAAAATTTACCAAGTTTCTACATATCGCCAGACTTCTAGCATAAGTACTAGAGTTTTGGACGTTGCAGGAAATTGCGCAAGTTAAGAGTCTTGGTTCATTTTAAGGATATTCCAACATACCATAAACGTAATAGCAAACAAAATGATTGTAAGATCACAAAATACTAAAGGAGAAAACATCCTGAATTTTATGACAGTTGCCAAAACTTCGGTTGCAATTTTTTTTTCAGAAGCAATCTTCATAAATATTCTAGTACTATAAAAAAAAACATCTTTTTTAATCTCTCTGTTTACCGATTGTACACTGATGAGCTATAATAATTAGAACTTTATTGTCAAGGCCATCAAAATTCATTCTCACGGGTCATATTTACCTCTCGAATTTTAGAAAATAATTAAACTATCAGCATCAGAAAGCATTGGTTATTTACAAAAGAGGCAAAACAAGAAATGGTTTGATGAGGAATGAGCCGACATTGTAAAGAGAAGAAAACTAGCAAACATTAATTGGTAACGCGAGCGAAATGAGGTAAATTTAGAGCAATTGGCTAGTATTAGACGTGGAACCAGCAGGTTATTAAAGAATAAAAAGAGGGAATATTTGAGAGAGAAAATTAATGATCTTGAAATGAATACAAAAAAAATAGGAACATTAGATAATTATTTCAGGGAATTAGGATAGAGAAGAAAGAGTTTGAGGCTAGAAACAAACATAATTAGGAACGAAAATGGATATATGATTAGAGAATCCAGGTGTATATTAAATATATGGAAGAGTTACTTTAATCATCTATTAAATGTACGTGCAGAATAGGATATTGAAGAAGATAATTTACAGATAGCATTTCTGCTATCACAGAATCAAGTGCATTAAGGGTTGAAATGGCGATAGAAAAATAGGAGATGTATAAAGCATCAGGTTCAGATGGTATCCAAGCAGAATTGATAAAATCAAGAGGGGTATAGATGGACAAGATTCGCCAGTTACTTAATATGATGTGGGAAAAGAAGCTCTTTCAGATGAATGGAAAGAATCGATTATCGTACCAATCTATAAGAAAGGAGATAAAACTGACTGCAACAACTACAGGGGCATCGCATCACTTTCAACGTCGTATAAAATTCTAACAAATATATCAGTAAATATACTTACTCTCTATATTGATGACATTCTAGGAGATCATCAATGTGCATTTAAAAGAAACAGATCTACAACAGATCAGATTTTTAGTTTAAGGCAGATTTTAGAAAAAAGTGAGAATAGCACTGCACATATGCTATATGTAGACTTCAAAAAAGCGTACGATTCAATAAAGAGGGAGAAGTTATATAGGGCTAGTATCTTGTTGGAGTTCGGAATTCCTAAAAAGTTAGTTAGACTTATACGAATGTGTCTAAATGGCACAAAGAGTAGGGTGCGTGTAGGCAAACAGTCTTTGGATACTTTTCAAATTCACAATGGATTGAAGCAAGGAGATGCACTATCTCCTCTACTATTTAATTTTATACTAGAGCATGCCATTAAACCTTTAGAGGATGAGGAAGGCTTACAACTCAATGGTATTAATAAGCTGTTAGTTTATGCTGATTATGTACTTCACGATAGCAAAGAGATACTAAAGGCCAACACGCACACACTATGAAATTGAGACTAGAAGTAAATTATGAAATTGAGACTAGAAGTAAATATCAATAAAACTAAATGTATGGTTACACGTATAAAACCTGTTTGTCATTCGACATTTCAGGTATTCTCTCCTGGCATTGGCGTATTGTAACCCACTTCTGGAAGGCGGAGTTACGCTGCTCCAATGATAGATGGATGATGACGATGGGCAATGATGCGACAGAAGAGGCCTTAGATCTAAACTTAATTTAATGAGGCGAATATGATATTGACGATAATGATGGTCAAATTATGATGTTTGGGGACCGTTTGGCCTGACATTTGTCTTACAGGTGAGAAAAAACCCCGAAAAAACCTCACCCAGGAAACCTGCCCCGAGTGTGGATCGAACCCGGGCCCGCTGCGTGATAAGGCAGCACTCTACCTCGAGACCACAGCGGTGGACTGATTATATAATGGAAATGGACAGCTAATGGCAAAAGACGGAAATTTTGATGAAGTGGCTGAATTCAAATACATAGGAACAATATTAATCACAAATAGGAATGAGGTGTACAAATAAATTAAACAGGCTTAATTGTGGGAATACAAGTTATTATGCATTACAGGGACTGTTTTCGTCCCAACTCCTTTCAAAAACGTTAAGCTGAAAACATATAAAATTGTTATTCTACCAGTTATATTTTATGGATGCGAAACATGGACTCTTACTTTAAGAGAGGAAAGGAGATTACGAATATTTGAGAATAAAGTTCTTAGGAAAATTTTTGAACCAAAAAAAAATTAAAAAACAGGTAAATAAAGTAGACTGCTAACAGTGAACTGCATGGTCTTTATAGGAAGCCAGATATAATAAGAACAGTTAAGTCTGTTAAACTTGCGATGGGCAGGACATGTGGTACGAATGGGGAATGAAAGACTGCATGGAAGCTTCTTGCTGGAAAACCAGAGGGAAAACACCCAGTTGGTAGACCAAGAATAAGGTAGGAGAATAACATTAACCATAATTTGAGGGACGTAGATTAATCAGGGGATGATTGGAAAACTTTAGCTCAGTATAGAGATGTATTGAGAGCTCATGTCCTCGCGGACATGAACCTCTGGATTCAATAGGGCCAGCGAGATAGTTTGTTAGAAGAAACTAAGAACTAGCATAAGTTTTAAGGAGGTGTGGTGTAATATTCTGTAATGTGTAACAGCATCATTTCCCGTGTTTAGTGGTAGAAAAGTTTGCATCTGGAACCGGCTTCGCGGTCCTAAACTGGAACCTAGTACAGGGATTATTTTTTCAGGGCACAGAAATCATTAATATATGACTTCTTTTGAAAGAGACTATAGCAGTGGTTCAGTGTCGTGAATATATGACACGTAAAAAAACCAAGCACTATATAAAAATCTTCTGAACAAAACTAGTCAACTTTTTCACATAAGGCAGATTTGAATCCCGACAGTAAATTGTTACTTAGAATGCATAGGGTAGTCTATGACTTTTCTGCGACGGCAAGCGGAGCAGCCATCCCAGTGAACAGAATCCGTTAGTGTCGGCTATTAAATAATTGTTTAGTAACCTTGAATGTGGGAAAGAGAGAGAAAACTGACTGTAAAGTGCGGATGGAGCGGACTACGTTCACCGGGAACGACACTCTTTGATTTCGGCCCGCTTGCCGCCAAGTGCCGTAGAGAATTTGATAGATCGCTCTGTAGTTAAGTAGAATACTATCTACATTTTTAACAATTATTGTAAGCTTTTCTACAATTATATATGCACATTATTAAGGACGATAGAATCCTCTATCTTCAAGCTCGATCCGGTATCCTGATTAGCATATAACAAAATACAAAATCCAAGTATCCTATCATATCTACAAGGCTTTATATAGCTCTGATGTCAGCGATGACGGTTTTAAAATTGTTGTTGCTTTCATGACAAATATTAAAAACTGACAGACTCCAAAAACAGAATTCGATTGTCATTACCCTGATTTTATAAGCATTGCCATGGAATTTCAGAATTTAATAAAAACATATATATATATATACCGCTGTGGTCTCGACGTAGCGTGCTGCCTTGTCACGCAGCGGACCCGGGTTCGATCCCCGCTCGCGACTGTTTTTCTGGGTGAGGTTTTTATCGGGGTTTTTCCTCACCTGTAAGACAAATGTCAGGAAAACTTTAAGGCCCAAACGGTCCCCGAAATCATATGGCCATCATCGTCATCATCCTTATCATTATCATCATCATCATCTTTCACCGGTGTGGAAAGCAACGAAAAGCTACCACACCTACAATTCCCTAGTAAAGCTGCAAAGCATACTATGAAAATGCTATGATTGCAGCGAGAGACCCTCGGGCACAATTACTATTCATGGATGATATATATAATTGTGGTAATGGTTGAGATATTATTTTACCAGTTGATCGATATCTCTGTCATCCTTGTATGAACGCCTTCTCTCATTTCCTTGTAATTAGTTCAGTCCATTTGAAGTGCACTGCTTTTACGCCTATGTACACTCGATATGAAATCAATCAAACAGAATCACTCTTTAGCGAGGATATTGACACAACTACACTTAACACAATTCGATGTCATCTCTACTTACATTTACTGCAACTTAAAGATGGCTGAACATGGAATACAATCCGAAAGGTCTCTGAAATTACCTTTTATTTTGAGGATGACCGAGTCACTCACGCACGCTATTATAGTTTTAATTTTGTTTCAGTAACCTCAGTGATGGTTCAAAAAGTTTTTTTTTTTAAATATTGGTAGACGATATTATAGGAAACCAGATTTGTAGAGAATAGTTAACTCTATGGGCAGAACATCCGGAACGAATGACGAATTTCCCATACTTTCCATAGAGAAACCTCCTATCACACAATATAAGATTGAACTAAATATATCAATAAAAAAAAAGAGTTTCAACAATGATTTACGCTCACGCATACAGCAGAAACAACGGAAGGATGAAATAATACATTCTCCAAAATAACGGAGGAAAATAGCAGTCGCCATTCTTCGTCTTACAACAGGCTACGAATATTTAGGACATCATGTATATAAAATAGTAAACGAAGCTCATTCATATTGCACAATCTGCTACTGAGCTGAATAACTAGACAATACCTCCTGAAACGCAGCACGGCCGCAATAAAATCATCCAGTGAAATAGATCACTACGGAGAAGCAAGAGCTTGGATGAGTTAATGGCAAAAGTGTCAAAATAACTTGACACTGGGAGAAAAAAAAATATATAGATTTCTTTTCTAAGAGGATATACATTACAATGTCGAAACGCTTGATCATGTACAGCAATTTAAATAATCGTAAGTAATATCTGTTTTATATTGATTCCAAATTTTATTGAAATTAATAAAGAAAAAACTTCATTTTATTTTGAGTGAGTTGGCTAAGTTTGTAGGTTTTTTTCATTCGTCCTTAAGACAAATTACAGGTTCGATTTCATTACAATTTATAATTTCATTTTTTAAATAAATTGTTTTATTCAATGACCACATACCGAACATATGACTACAAACAACAAACACACAACCAACTAAAATGGATTCGAATCCCATAGATAAGGTATAAAATAAGACGATCTAGATGCATTTATAATCTTATCTTTATTAAAAACTCTTTTAATATGATTTTTTTTTCCAACCTCACTAATATTATGTTTTACGACATTCCGTTTACTAAAGAAAATTAATTTTACTGTTGGTTGCTATGGACAATGGGCGGTAATTTAATTTATCTCCCTAAGGAATTAAGTTAAGCAATTTATAATGTTTTGTTTAATAATTCCATAGCAACTGATATCAGTATAAGTAAAACTCAATGTAATATTATATACTGATACAATCAACTCATGAAAAAATAAGAAACGTAGAATTAAAAAATAAAACTTACTTTTTGAATAGATTGAGAGAATAAATATGCAATTCGTAAATTATATATTGAACGGGCGTGCGTTCTCCTCGACTAGACCGACTTAACTCTCTTGTATCATGAATAAACACATTATTAAGTGAACGAATTATCACTCTCAAAATATATTAAAGAAACTAAATCTCGATTTTTAGGTACATTGAAATATAGATATATAAGATGGATAATAATATGAACGTATATAAAATATGAAGACAATGCAGATTTCTTTGTGCGAAACAAAATAAAGTGAAGATATTTTTCTTTCGCGACTTTCATACTAAGAGATAAGAGCTATGAATACTGAGAGATTCCAGCCTGATTGTGGAAACCACTCCGTCTAGAGCCAACACGGTATATATTATGTATAAAACGCCCTGGAAAATTCTTAAGAATCTGCAAGAAAGCAGGAAAGACGTCATCATAGTCCGCCTTGTTTAGCTGCCGTGGAGTGTCTTGAAAGACAAAGATCGCGCTATGCTAGTCCCTGTGGGAAAGACAGAGCTCGCGTTTTCCTATTGTCTTCAGATCCTTCTGGAGGAATGCCTTAAGATATGAACCAGGCTCTTTAAGGACCCCCCACCTCCTTTTTTTTTCTTTCTTCTACTATACTTGAGATTTTTTGGTGGGTGGCTTACAAGAGAGTAAAAACCCAATGCTCCATAGCTTTTCTCCTAGAAACTTCAAGATTATTCCAAACATCTACCAAAAATAAAATATAAGAGAGAGAAGTAGTGGAATAAGGCAGTGGAGAAGGAAGGCTGCTGAGGCTTTAGCTCTAATGAGGGAAAGGTAAAAAAATTGAAGGGTATAAGTTCTCATTATAGTGAATATGAATGAGTGGTATAAAAATCTCAGTAGAAAAAATCTGTGATATCCTAAATTATGTCTCTTGGGTTATGCTAAAAGTAGTTGTATGCAAATTGTAAATAGTTAAAATTCATTGAGATTCAATGATTCAGAATGCTGGATCGTGACTGTGAACTTATCAAGAGTTTGTTTGTTGGATGAATCATAAAAATACCATTCTCCTTAGTTGTTGAACTCGGGACATTTTTTCTCGTCACGAGTAACTGTATGACAGTTCTTGTATTAATTAGAACCCAGCTCATAAACAAAATCTGGTTTTATTTTCCATTTTGAAGATTTTTTTTTTACAAACAAGATTATTATGCTCATTAGTTATGTAAACTGATGGGATAAAATCAGCAAAATTGAATTAAAATAAAGTACTTTCTGAATAGCTCGTTGGTAACACGCTGGCCAATGGATTCGAATGCCGCATGTTCAAAGTTCGTACCAAAGATATCTTGCTATAATTCATAATCCTAATCGTTACAATTCATATGATCAAAGCTATTATACATAATCGAAGATAGAAACACATTAAGTATATAATAACCGTACAATTTTAGAATTCATTTTTATCTCAAATAATTAATACGGAGACGTTGGGAACACATAATTTACACACATGTTTAATATTTTATTAAAATTTTGAAAACTTTTAAACAAATTATAAAACTGTGTGGACTGTGTGAGTAAAGCTCATGTTTTCAGCAGTTCTAGTATAATAAAAAAAACAAATAAGATTTGAAAGTATAAATATATTGAAATAAAACACCTAGGCCTATTTATAATTAAATAAGATAATTATATTAAAACTGTCCACCGCTGTGGTCTCGAGATAGCGTGATGCCTTCTCACGCAGCGGGCCCGGGTTCGATCCCCGGTCGGGGCAGTTTTTCTGGGTGTGGTTTTTTTCGGGGTTTTTACTCACTTGTAAGACAAATGTCTGGAAAACTTTAAGGCTCAAACGGTCCCCGAAATCACATGGCCATCATCATCATCCTTATCATTATCATTATCATCATCATCCTTCACCGGTGTGGAAAGCAACGGGAAGCTACCACACCTACAATTCCCTAGTAAAGCTATAAGCATAGCATAAAAATGCTATGATTGCAGTGAAGGACCTGCCTTCGAACAGAATTACTATGGATGGATATTAAAACTAAAACGATACATTACTATACAGTCTTAAAATGTATTATACTATTAAGAATAGAATAGAATATATTTATTTAGCCTGGTGGAGTTAAGGCCATGTGGCCTTCTCTCCCACTCACCAGGATAAACTGTGTTAACCATCTTCAACGAATGCTATCTCATAGAATTCCAAAAGTCAGGCTTCGGTACTGTCCCCAAGGCAAAAGATCGCTGGAACGGCCAAAAAACAAAAGCGCTGAATGGAAAATTATTCTTTTATACCGTAACAGGCCACATTGCCTAATACTTGCAAGTTTGATGATGACATACAAAAAATACAATAATAGTACATACTTAAAAATTAACTATCTGGTCAAACTGATCAATAAACAAAATAATGTATAATAATACAATAAAATTAAATACATATATAATTAAACTAATGAAAGGATGTACACAGAGGAATAACAGCTCGAATCTACTATACATAAAAAGAAAAAAATAATAAACTCTAATGAATTAATCTATCGCTTATATATATATATGACATTAGATAAATATATTGACACATCTTAATACTATTTTTATTAAATAATGAAGAAACAAATTATTAATTGTTAAAAAAGATATATTAGTGAGATGTTTCTGTTAATAATTTTATTTTCAATTTGTTTCTGAAAGATGGTAAAGTTTGGCACTGTCTGGCATAGGGTGGAAGAGAATTCCATATTCTAGCAAGATAAATTGTAAAAGATTTCGAGTAATAGTTATGTGATGAGGATGGATATAAAATACAATGTGCTGATGAGATCGGATATCTAATTTATGTGTATCAGAGAGCCTAGTTAAGCGATGTCATAAATAATAAGGTAATAATGTGTTTAATAGTTTATAGAGAAAAGATAGGGAATGGATGGTTCTACGATCTTGTAGACGAAGCCATGACAATTATTCCAGGTATGGCGTAACGTGTTCAATACCACAAATAAAACGTGTGCAAGTATAATGAACACGTTCAAGTCTCTGGGTAAGAACAGTATTTAGGTCAGTAAAAAAAGAGTAACACAATAAACAAAATGGGGCATTGCAAGTGTTACTACTAATATTTTCCTTAGAGCAAATGGTAAACAATTTCTTGTACGATTTAATGAGTGTATTATTGAGAATATTGTTTTGCATATGTTGTTTATTTGTTTATTCCAATTTAAATGTTTATCCATAAATACTCCTAGATTTTTTACTGTCTCACTATAAGGGATTTGTACCCCATTAAGTGACCCTACTGTATTTGTGTTAATTGAGGATAATAGTCTCTTGGACCAAAGAGAGATGAACAGGAATGAATGAATGGAAAATACTGCATAACAATGATTACATGATCTTTATAGGAAGTCAGTCTCGTAGAATGCGATGGGCAGGACATGAGGCACGAATGGAGAATGAAAGAGGTGCATGGAAACTACTTGTAGGAAGACCATACGGAAAACTCCCAGTTGGTAGGCCAAGAATGAGGTGGGAGAATAACATTAACTATGATTTGAGGGAAGTGGATTATACAGGGGATGATTGGAAAACATTGGCTCAGGATAGGGATGTATGGAGAGCTTATGTCCGCGCGGCAATGCACCTACGGGTTCGATAGTGCCAGTGAGTTAGTTAGTTAGTCTCTGATGAGCCATAATGATTTTCTAGGATTTAATTGAAGTCCATATGTCTCTGTCACACCGTTAGCGAGTTAAGGTCCTCATTAATTTTGTTACCGCGTCATTTAAAGAATATTTGTCTGAGTAAATGTAGATCCGCATGTCGTCCGCAAATATGATGTTTGAAATGTTCTAGAGAGTCAGATATATCATTTATATAGATTTTGAAAAGCAATGGCCCGAGCACCGAATTCTGTGGAACTCCAACTTTACGGTAAGTCCAAGAAGAACGTAATGCAGAATTTTTTGCAATATATTGGTGGCGCCCACGAAGGTAAGAGTTGAACCATTGCGTGACACTGTCGGAAAATGAGAAGTTTTTTTTAGTTTATGCAGCAATAAATCAATTCTACCGTGTCAAATGCTTTTACTAAAGTCAAGTAGTGTAAGAATAGTAAGTTTTCGATTATCAGAAACTTCGCGTAAGTCTTCGCATATATTTAGTAGAGCAGTATTTGTATTGTGTCCTGCCCTGAAGCCTGATCGATATTGATCTAAAAGATCGTATTCAGTTAGATAGTCAGTTGTTTATGGACTAATCGTTCCAAAGCTTTTGAAGGGGTAGTTAAAATACTAATGGGTCGAAAATCGTTCGAAGTTAAGGGAGTTTTTACTTTCGGGAGTGGGCGTACACATGTGCTTATTTCCATAATGTGGGATATATAGAGGTTTATAGGGAAGAGTTAAAAACATGAGTTATGGTGGGTAGTATAACGTCGATTATTTTAAGTAGAGTGATATACGGTCAGTACCTTCTGCTTTTGTTTTTTATTCGTTTGATAGTTTTCTTTACGTTATTTTCTGTAAGATATGAGAAATGAAAATGTTCTCTGTCTGCTGGATTTGTCATAAGTAATGCCACGAGTGATTTCCAAATTATCGATAAATGCACGACTCACGAAATGAGGAGTGAATTTATCTAGATAATTTTGGAAATCAAGAGTGACATTTGTTAGTACTAGATTTAATGAATAAAATTAATCCGTTTACTCAAAAATGATTATTTAAATATTCCATTCCATAGTAATTCTGCCCGAGGTCAGGTCTCTCACTGCTATCATAGCCTTTACAGCTTTACTACGGAGTTATAGGTGTGGTAATTTCCCTTTGCTTTCCACACCCAGAATATGATGTTGATAATGATAAGGATAATGATGATAGCCGGATGATATTCGGGGGCCGTTCGGCCCTAAGCTTCCTGACACTTGTCTTACAGGTGAGGAAAAACCCCGAAAAAATCCTCACCTAGGAGGCTGTCCCGACCAGGAATTGAACCCGGGCCCGCTGCGTGACAAAGCAGCACGTTACCTCGAGACCACAGAGGTGGACATTTAAATGTAGTTATTGTAAAATATTTATATATTTAATGTAAACGGCAATGTTTGAACTCAAATGAGAAACGTTTGTTATGTTTCACGTGTTCATCACTGCAACCAGATCATATTATTTATTTGCCAAAGGATCGCAATATCGTAAGAATGCACCCTAGTGGACAAAAAATTAAGCACATCAAATTGTATATTAATTAATTTCTGATGTCCTATGAAGTAAATATGTCAATTATATTTTTCTGGAACGTTATTACCTGGGAAATAATACGTTTAAGAAAGTGCTAACGGTGGTTTCTTTTTTTTGTGTGTGATATAATCAATTGCTACAAATGTTTTTACATTATATCCGCAAGCACCATCTTTTTACATTCGTGCACTATATATACAATCCGTTAGCCGTATTTCTTAGAGAGTCAGTCACTGCAAATAAATGCACTGGCCTATTCAGAATGTTAAAAAGGAGGAGCTTTTTTAATATGATAAACTTATTTGATAAATTCCAGGTGAAATGCGATTATGATTGGTTGTAAATCAAAATTCATTGAAACGCGATTGGTCATTGACTCCCATTTGGGGCATGAGTTAAATAGTCAGTAGTTATTCACTTATTGTCTATATTTTGTCTTTATGAGTAAAGAATATACTTGTAAAATGGCTATTGAGTATGTCCAGGGTAGTTTTTCTACCTGAGTGCCTTTCCTTCCTAAACCCATTTTATTCAGATTTTTCTAAATTTATGGGTTATTGTTATTTGTTTCAGTAAGGCTGTATTGATGTCTAAGTTTGGCGTTTCTGATGGTTTGAGTAATCTTGATATGTAACTGTGTATAATGATTGAGATTTATGTCAGTTTTGTCGAGTCTATATTTCCTATATGCTGCGTCTATTTCAGTCATCAAATTATGAATTTTAGCAGTCATCCAGAGAGCAGGGTATCGTTTCACCAGTTTAGTTTTCAATGAGGCGTGTCTGTCATGTAATTGTAATATAAGGTTATTTAATACCTCAACTTTTTTGTCTTCAGAATGCAGGTCCATACAGTATGCCATGGTAATTTCATAGCGTCTTCAAATAGAGCTGCATTGTTTATATGTTTTAGGTCTCTATGTGTGATAGTTTTACGAGTTGTGCATATTAAACTAATTTAATGTTTATTATTATCCATTTACATTTATTAATATGGAGGTTATCAGTTAAAGATTACTTTAATCTTAAACTATGATATCCACTGTAAAATTGAGAACAGTTGTAAATTAGGTGCATATTAGGGTGGGCCGAAAAAAAACACATTTTTTTATTTCGAAGTTGTAATAGCGCGGAAAAGTTGCGAATTATACAGTTAAAAAAAAGAAAAAATAACAAAATCGGTTGACATCTTCTGATCGCGCAAAGGCTCTGAAGTTTGACAAAATATGATAAAAACTTCATTTTTGCAATTATTTCTTTTTTTTTAATATCAAGTAGGTATTGCTTATCTTTGCTAAGCACGTTTATGTTAACTGTGGTGTCTGACAATCAATATTCTGGAAGTTATATATCAAATACCAGAAATGCGTAAACATGTAACTTGTTCATTATTCTGGCAAATTTTGGAGCTTATGCGCGACCGGAAGATATCAATTGGTCTAAACCTAATTAAAACACAACGTCTTTAGGCTATATTTGAAGACGTTGTAATCTATTGCATTACGAAAACATCTAATTAAACAATTACAGAAATAATCTCAAAAATGAAGTTTTGTCAAACTTTAGAGTCTTTGCGCGACCGGAAGATGTCAACCGATTTCGGTATATATATATATATATATATATATATATATATATATATATATTATCTATATAATTCAGAACTTTTCCGAGCTATTACAGCTTCGAAATAAAAAAAAAATATTTTTTTCGGCCCACCCTAGTGCATATC
The DNA here is from genome assembly GCA_030220185.1 of Diploptera punctata. Classification (NCBI taxonomy): domain Eukaryota; kingdom Metazoa; phylum Arthropoda; class Insecta; order Blattodea; family Blaberidae; genus Diploptera; species Diploptera punctata. The sequence goes on from JASPKZ010010694.1 coordinate 427,799, forward strand.
TAAGAGGAAGTACTCGTTTATATAAACTATGTAGTCTATTTATAAAATTATAATGTAGTCATCCGTACAATGACGGTACATCTATTCTAGATTTATATTACTAAAAATCATAACGCCGGATGTATTAATATTTATGAAAAAAACAAAAATGTAATTGTATAGTGGTTAGTTTCATAAACCTTTTTTTTTTTTTTTATTTATTTAGATTTATTTATTTAGCCTGGTGGAGTTAAGGCCATGTGGCCTTCTCTTCCACTCACCAGAACAAGCATATGTTACATATGAATACAAAAAAAATACAATAATAGTCATATAAAACAGGACAAACATATGTTACACATGAATACAAAAAATTACAATAGTAGTCATATTAGACAGGACAAACATGTTACATATGAATACAAAAAAAAGTTACAATAATAGTTATTGAACGATTCATTATCTGTCATATTGAATAATAATGAAATTAATGTCTAATAATAGAATGAAACTAAATACAATTAAAATTAAATTAATGATACAATGAATAAAAAAGGAATAACAGCTCGAATCTACTATGCATAAAAAGAAGAGAAAAAAAACACTACAATGAATTAATCTACGCTTTTTATACAAGGCATTAGGTAAATATATTAACAAATCCTAAGTCTATTTTTATTAAATAATGCAAAAACGCATTATTAATTCATAAAAAGTAGTATTAGTGAGTTGTTTCTGTTAGTGATTTTATTTTCAATTTATTTCTGAAAGATGGTAAAGTTTGGCAGTCTGTGACATAGGGTGGAAGTGAATTCCATGTTCTAGCAAGAGAAACTGTAAAAGATTTCGAATAATAGGTAGTATGATGAGGAGGGATATAAAGGACACTGTGCTCAAGGGATCGGGTATCTAAGTTATGTGTATCAGAGAGTTTAGTGAAGCGGTGTGATAAATAATAAGGTAAAGATGTGTGTAATATGTTATAGAGTAGGCATAGGGAATGGATGGTTCTACGATCTTGAAGACGAAGCCATGACAATTGTTCCAGGGATGGTGTAACGTGATCAAATCTACGTATACCACAAATAAAACGTATGCAAGAATTGTGAACACGTTGAAGACTTTGGGTAAGAACAGTATTTAGGTCAGTAAAAAGAGTATCACAATAATCAAAATGGGGCATTGCGAGTGTTTCTACTAGCATTTTTCTTAGAGAAAACGGTAAACAATTTCTTATACGATTTAATGAGTGTATTATTGAATTCAAATAAAAACTAGGCAACGATGCAATGAATAGATTATTTAAATCTAGCATTTTTTCTAATACACTAGAAAGTACATTGCACCATAAAATTATTAAGTTATAATAATTGTTATATGTCCAAGTAGTTATTTATTTATTTATACATATTTTTACTATCCAGGAATCAGCTTATCTACTAACATATAACAAAAAACAGAAAGAGAATGTAGGTTGAAGAAAATAAAAAATACGCATAAATTGAAGAATACCATAGATGGTTATAGAAAACGATTTGTAATTTTTGAAAGTATTATTATTATCATTCTCATATTATTACTACTATTATAATTATTGTTATTATTTTTGTTATTAGTATTATTGTTGTCCACCGCTGTAGTCTCGAGGTAACGTGCTGCCTTGTCACGCAGCGGGCCCGGGTTCGATCCCGGTCGGGGCAGTTTTTCTGGGTGAGGTTTTAATCGGGGTTTTTCCTCACCTGTAAGACAAATGTCAGGAACATTTTAAAGCCCAAACAGTCCCCGAAATCATATGACCATCATCATCATCATGCTTCACCGGTATGGAAAGCAACGGGAAGCTACCATACCTACAATTCCCTAGTAAAGCTGCAAGCATAGCATGAAAATGCTCTAATTGCAGTGAAAGACCTGCCCTCTGGCAGAATTACTATCGATGGAGTATTATTGTTGTTAGTTATATTACTATTGTCATTATTATTATTGAGTATCTATCTTCCATTCCGAAAATCCAGGGTAAATTCCCGGTCGATTAGAGGATTTTTAAAATCTAAAGATTACGTCTAAATTTGTCCCTTGATCCCTTGTCCTGTAATGCCATGTGTTGTCTTTGGCAATGGTCCTGAGTACTCCTAACCACAGATCCAGTGGGAGACACTCAGTGAGTGGTTAAGAGTTCCTGCTACGTTCTTATAGGCTACAAGCACAGATAATTTACTTGTAAGACCGGCAGGGGTGCAAATCCAGCAGTAGAATGGATGATAAAAGAATGGAAAGAAATTAGATTTACTTCGTTCATTTGTATAATGGACAGTAGTTGATTTAATTATAGAGATATAGAGATACCTCTATTTATAAAATATTTGCATAAATATTATTGGTAAATCCATTTTGTTTCAGTTATAATATCATTAAACATATGATATGATTTAATTTCCTTTAATATATCTGCTCTTTAATCTGCCATTAGAACTTCGATGCATTCTTCAGTAATAATCTTATTGGTACATAATTTAAATAAGTATTAGGAAATATTTAAATTTATTATGATGACTTGGCTTGATTGAATATAAAACAAAATATTGTTGTGACTATGAATGGATTCACAGAATGTGGAGTAGGAAGTCAGCTGTCAAGTTGATATGCATTAAAGTCTGATAGGCATTATTTCCATATAAAATTGAATTGATGCTCGAGTTAACCATGGATGACAGCGCTACGCACTCATTAAGTGACGAATCCTATGTCTGTGATACTTAAATTTACGTCTAAATTTGTATCGACAGGAAATACGTAACTGTGTAAATTCTCATAGTGGGAAATCATTGTTTTAAATTATAACTCTGGAATGTCATATTTTTTTCATTTACAAATACGAAAATATACCCACAACGTATTTGAATGTTTAGGAAACTTTGTAAGTAATGAAACATTTGAAGTTTTAATTGAAGTAGACTACTCGAACCACTGTAGATATTTGCACACCAAAAAGTAGTCAAAAAAACTCTTATTCTCAATTTTTCAAAATCGAAGTCTTACAATATATATTTTCAAGACTTTCAGGATATTGCCGGGTTCGATATTGCCAGCGAGAAAGTTGAAAGGGTAAAATGATTCCACTACAGACCATAGGAGAGGGGATAGTAGGATGTTGAATCTCCCACTTTTTTCTAGATAATCGGAACTTGATGCCAGCCGGGTTATCAGCCCTACGTGACTACCGGATTTACCCCCAGAACAAGCGTCTGGTATTCGTTTCCGTTAGAGGCTGAGTCGACCCCAGAGTCATGGTGCCACCAGTAGGTTTAGGCCAGTTTAAAAATCCTGATCCCCACGGGACTCGAACCCTCAATCTTCAGGTTTCTAGCGTATTGCCTTAACCAACTACGCTACGGCGTGTCCCCAAAATACCAAACAGGATTAGAATCTGAGATACCTAGATGACAGTCCAGCGTCTAACCACATGACCCAACGCCGTCATACGTCAGAAAGTTAGTTAGAAAAAACTGAAAAACTAAAATTACGGAACTTAGATCAGACCTTGCTTTTTATAACTAAGGCTAGGATTTTTATGAAATATTAAGATGCAAACTGTCAGAAATTTTTGACAAAATAAAAAAAAATCAAGAAGTAATAATGACAGGAGATTTTAATAGTCGAGTAGGAAGTAGAATGAAAGATGAAGTGATTGGACCATTTGGGAAAAAAAGTGGAAAATGACAATGGAGATAGGTTGATAAGTTTATGTAAACAACATGGATATATGGTAATTAATAGTTTCTTCCAACATCGGGAAATATATAAATACACATGGGAACAGCCAACAAAAAGTCTCAAATCAATAATTGATTATATAATTGTGAAACAAAAACGTGATATGATAGTGAAAGATGTTAGAGTGTATAGAAATCCAGATTGCGGAAGTGATCATTATATGCTTTTGGGAAAATTCATATTAACAAGTAGGAAAAAAACAGAATATGGAAGTAACGGAAGACAGAATAAATAGAACCCTTTTGAATGAATAAAGATATAAAGTAAGTTTACTCTATGATTAGAGTATAAAATATATTTTTCAATCAGGGTTAAAACAAAAACTTAATTTAAATAAATCTGCAGTGGAAATGTATGATCAATTGAAGGAAAGTAAACATTCAGCAGCTTTAGAAGCACTTGGGACAGAAAATCTAGAATTAAAAATAAATAATGAATGGTTTAATCACAATATTAATAAATTAGTAGATGAAAAAAAGAAAGCACGGATGAAATGGTTAACAGATCACTCAACAACATATCGAAATGAATATATCACTTTAAAACATAAAACAAAGGTGGAAGTGAGAAGAACAAAAAATGAGCACTGGGATAATATATGCTCGAATATAGATCATTCGATTAGATATGCTAGATCCAAAGAAGCTTGGAAAACACTACAAAATATCAGGAAATCAGAAAGAAAGAAGATAAATATTCAGTTGATAAGACCATCAGAATGGATGCAACATTATAAAGGTGTACTTCAAGAAAATAGAAATGAGTTTCTTCAACTTCAAGATACGAACGTAGAATATAAATTTGACACTCCAGAGATAACAGAAATGAAGTAAAAAAAGAGCTTTGAAAGAGGCAAAAAATGGGAGAGCACCAGGACCAGGAAATATTCAGACGGAACTCCTAAAACACGGAGGAGATATTTTAGTAATATTTTTAACTAAACTCTTTAATAAAATTGAAATTGGATAGATATCCCAGGAAGACTGAAATGTATCGTATATTACTCCTATTTTTAAAAAGGTGATAAAAAACTGCCTTCCAATTATAGAGGTATAAGCATTTAATCTTCAACAGCTAGAATTTTTAGTAAAATTATAAATTTTAAACTTAAGGACATAAAAGATAACTTAAGAGAAGAACAATGTGGATTCCGGAGTGGAAGATCATGTATGGATAATATTTTCTGTATTAGACAATTACAAGAGAAAATCCTAGCAGAAAAATAAAGAAATTTATTGATTTAAAGATAGCATATGATAGTGTATGGCCCGCGCCGTAGAGGAGCGGTTAAGGTAGGAAGCCTTGGCGCAGAGCTACGGGACTTGCGCTGGTTCGAGTCTCCATGGGAGAAGAAATTTTCTCATGGTATTTCGGCCAGTATGGGACCGGTGCCCACCCAGCATCGTGAGGCAATTGGGTAGCTACAATAAGTAGCGGCTCCAGGTTGAGGAACCAGCTATAACGGCTGGGGGACTCGACATGCTAACCACATGTCACCCCTACACTGGCTATTGATCATCTACCTCTGTGATTGACACATGTGGATGTGAAGGGCCAGCAGCCGGCTGGTAAAAGGGCAATCGCTGAAAAGTGGAAAGACCCTCAATCGGAATATGATAGTGTACCTCGACAATTGTTATGGACGGCAATGAGAAATATGAATATAAGTGATAAACGGATTAATATTGTTAGGAGGATCTATAGTAATACAAAAGCTAAAGTAAAAAAGCAGAATAATTTAACAGAGGAATTCACAGTGATTAAAGGCCTTAAGCTGGGATGCAGTTTGTCACCAATTCTTTTTAACATTTATTTAGACCAGGCTCTTAACTTATGGTATAAAAAATGTTCTGAAATGGGTATTCCTATAGGAGGAAGTGTACTGCATTCATTGTTGTTTGCAGATGATCAAATAATTTTTGCAGGGGATGAAGATGATATGAAATATACGAATACAAACATAAAATGCAATAGCCAAAAGAGAAATTAAAAAAGCACACAAAGTCAGTTGGGATAGATATATACGATATACATGGGCAGCAAAAAATAGCCTATAAAGTAATGAAACATCTAAATAAACAAGAAAAAGATACTATACAGATCAATGTAATTGAGGAGAAACAATGGGAAGAACATTATAAAAAACTGTGGTATAATGAAAATAAAATAACTAAAGATAATATATATGAGTGTGAGATAGGAATAGATATGATAACAATGGAAGAATTAGAAGAAGTACTGAAAACAACCAACAACAGAAATGCAGCTGGAATAGACGGAATTAATAAAATATGGAACTGAGATTATTACATTTTTTTAAATATATGTTGGAAACAAGCAACAATACCAGAAACCTGGACAAGAGCAATAGTACAATATATTTTTAAGAAAGGAGAACGTAACGACTGCAATAACTACAGAGGAATAAGTATTTTAACTGCAGGCTATAAAATATACTCAAGAATCTTAACATTTAGGTTAAAACAAATAGCAGAGGTAATGTTAACAGAAGAACAAAGTGGATTCAGATTAGGGCGTTCGTGTATGGATAATATATTTACGATAAAAGAATCTATAAACAAAAGAAGAGAATATAACAAGGAAACACACATAGCTTTTATTGATTTTGTCAAGGCATTTGATAAAGTAGATAGAGGAAAACTTTCGACAATTTTAAAAGAAAAAGGAATTCCGAAACACTTAATAGCAGCTATAAAGAGTTTGTACTGGAACACAAATTTTGTTATAAAAACTAGAAATGAAGTAAGTAAAAATAAAATGCATACTAATCAAGGAGTTAAACAAGGATGCAGTATCTCTCCAGTTTTATTTAACCTATACATCAATGATATAATACAAAAATGGAACGAAGAAACAAATAAAGGAATACAATTAGATAAAACACACTACTTGAAAACATTATTATACGCTGATTACCAGGTAATAATAGCAAATACAGAAGACGAACTTCAGAGGAATATTTTTAAATTACATAATATATGTGAACAATATAATCTCAAAATATCCATAGAAAAAACTAAGGTAATGGCATTCCAAGGGAAAAATAAAATCAGATCGAAAATAGTAATAGGAAACAAAATCATAGAACAGGTGAACCATCTCAATTATCTAGGATGTGACATTTCATTTAATTATGATAATGATATAAATAATAAAATAACAAAATTCCAGGGAATATGTGGTACGATAAAACGATCACTAAATAACAAAACAACAAGAGAGACCCAATTGAAATTTTATAAAATGTTGGCAGTACCGGCACTGCTCTATGGTTCAGAAGCCTGGATACATAAAAAACAAGATCTAAGTAGGATAACGGCGGCAGAAATGAAATTTTTGAGATCTGTTAAAGGGTGCACTAAGGAAGACAGAATCAAGAACACAGAAATAAGACAGGAACTTGAAATATTTGCAATAACTGATAAAATAGATACATAGGCTATTGACGAAAATGGAAGCAGCACATAGACAGAATGAATGAAGATAGATATCCAAAACAAATAAAATACAAACCTAAAGGCAACCGAGATGTGGGCAGACCTAGTAAGAGATGGGCTGAAGTCGGAACGGGTCAACAGACCTAATCCATGAATGCAGATGATGATGATGATAAACTAATGGAATAATATAAAAAAATGGGTCTGAATATAAATTTACAGAAAACAGTATATATGTGTTTGGAAAAGGATGTGGATGACCTCATACTCGAAACAGGGAAAATAAAAAAAATGTGGATTTTTTTAAATATCTTGGATCAATAATTACAAGTTTAGGTACCTGTGAGAGAGATGTACAGACTAAAATTGCAACTAAAACATTACATGGAATAATTAGGAACAAAAATATCACAAAGGAAACTAAAATGAAAATTTATGAGAGCGTAATACAGAATATTTTGTCATATAGCAGTGAAACATGGTTTTTGACAGAAGTACAAAAAAATAAAATTAGAACAGTTGAATTTGATTATTTTAGAAGAAGCCTCCAAAAAACAAGACAGGATAAAATAAGTAATTAATTCCTTTGGAGAGAAATGAATGTCACCACATCGGTTGTTAAGAAGATTGAAAATCAACCGCTTAAATGGTATGGCCATGTACAAAGAATGGAAAATGAAAGATGGCCAAAAATATATACCAATGGTCACCCCCTGGAAGAAATAAACGTGACAGACCAAGATGTAAATGGAAAACCTACGTCAGAACTATAATGGATGATAGGAATTTGGAAGAGGGAGATTGGAATGATAGATATAAATGGAAACTGAAGACGGCAAACCTATAAATGGGGGAAAGCCGAAGAAGAAGATGCAAAGTATGTACATAGCTATGTAATAACATTATGTAAAATATGTAAGATTACTTAAGAATGTATTGAAATATGTAATATTAAATACGTTAAATTTAACTTTATATAAATTTACATTAAACGTTAAGTTTAAGATAGATCAAATTTGAAGGAATAAGACAGTTAAATACTTGGCAACGTGGTAAGAAGGAAATTATCGTGTTTTTATTATAAAGTGATTAAGTCCTAGGGATATTGAAGTTGTGTTGTTCTATTATTGCAAACCGTGAAACAGTAAATACAACAATTTCTAAGTTAAACAATCACAAAAGATTTCAGTCTTGTGCGATATCCATCTTTACCTCCACACCATGGTGCAGTATTAATTTTTTAAAGGCTGAGTCGATCCCAGGGCCATGATCTCGCCAGAATATTTAGCAGTTTAAAAATCTTGACCAATCGTATCTTGATCCACGATTTTCCAGATTGAAGATATTGCCTTAATCAACTATACCATGGCGTGCCCCCTATATATTTATACTATTTCATTCATAAAAAGAGTAGATCGTCCAGGTTTTAAAATAGATTTTGTTATACGAAACCCTATATTCAAATCTTCAGAGGATCCTGTACCTATATTTAACATGTTTAGTAAATGGAATTCATCTTTCACCGTTTCTTACCAGCTTTTGTTTAAGTTGGAAAAAAAAAAAAAAAAAAAAAAAAAAAAACAGTATCAATGCACTATCAGATATCTGAGTTTTTTTTTAATGAAAACAAAAATTGTCACAAATATTCTTTTAAATTACTTTCCGCTTAAGATTTTTTTAAATTAAGAGGCATAATATATAAAGTTAGATTAAAAATATTAAAAATATGTTAAAATATGTAATTATGATCAAATATTTAAAAATATGTAATGATAAATATTGTAGCGGGTTTTAGTGTAGGCACGAGGGCCTCTTTTTTTTAAATTAAGAGGCATAATATATAAAGTTAGATTTAAAATATTAAAAATATGTTAAAATATGTAATTATGATCAAATATTTAAAATATGTAATGATAAATATTGTAGCGGGTTTTAATGTAGGCACGAGGGTCTCTTCAGGGCGTATTTTATATTAAGCTTATTTCTGGGTTCTATCGGTGTGAAGGACAAGGAATTCGATGATCACTAACAATGAGTTATGTAAGTAATTAAAAGGGGTTTATTTTGTTAACGATAGATTGATTCACACTTTTAGGTAATAATATGGGAGCAACAGGCTAGCCCACTCTGTTTTCGTAAGGGAGCTACTAGCTCCTCTCTGTATGTACTCGTATGGGAGCTACTGGCCACACTCTGTGTGTGTATGAGCTACTAGTCACATTCTGCTAACAATAAATATTACTTGGCCTTTTATATTCATTTCCCAAGGAAGTTTTAAATTGGCTCAAGTATTCCTCTTAACAAAATTTATTGTTTTACAAATCTCACCATATTCAACACGTCAATCAAATTTACACTTTTATATTAAACATTAGTTTCGCTTCGCTAGGTACATGTACCTGCCAATCCTTGAATTACTATTAACCACAGTATAACAACAGCTTATTGTGTGATCCCAAATACATTTTAATTCTAGAAAGTACCGCAGCCTCAATATTCATATATGATAAGTTTGTAATTCGTGGACATATATCAATTTTACCCACGTATAAGCAAAGGGAAAGAATATGTAATTAAATACAAATCCTAGCCTTATTTTTAACTAATGGCCAATGCCTTTTAAATTGTTTATAGTTATCATAGAAGCAATAAAATATTGCAAAACTATGGCAGTAGTTCAGACTCTTTTTGTAATTGTGTTTTTTATTATTGCAAAACCGTGAAACAGTAAGTACAACAATTTCTAAGTTATCGCTTATTTTTTATTAGTTATCCCGGACACCATTTATTGTAGGCATACTTCCGTTTCGATAATGAAAACAGAAGCTAACAATTCCATGATTTGCCGAGCGAGTTTGGTCGGGAGGTAGGATTTGAGATTTGTATTCCGTTGATCCTGGGTTAAAATCTCATGAAGATCAACCTGACTGGATTTTTTCTTGGTTTTCCTCAGTAATTTAGGCAAATATTGGATTGCTATTTGATTATGTGAACCCATTTAATTATGATTACAATGTCATAATAAAGTTGTAAGACAGTACTTGAGATCTCAGTCGTCCTCAATAATTTGCAGTGTTGTTTTGTAGGAGGCCTTTCGATAACTCAGGTATCATCTTCTGCTTTCATTTTGGTACTGACTGTTGTTGGTGATTATTTTGTACAAAACAACGCTTCAAATTATTGAGGACGACTGAGATCTCAGGTGCTGTATTACATTTCTTAAAACTTTAACACAATGACCGGAGTTTCGTAATATATTTTAAAAATTTCATAACAAGCCTTTAATTATAATTAAATCACTTATCGTTTCAGAGAGTGAATGACAATTTCGTACAATCAGGGCATCTATCCTTCTGTATTAACTGAAATGTACAACTTTTAGTATTAAAGTTTGTCCGTCGCTGTGGCGTAGTTGGTGGAGTTCCACTCCGGCGACCCGGGTTCAATTCCTGGTGGGTAGGGGATTTTAAATCTCCACCTTGGTACTGGGTGTGTGTGTGTGTTTGTATTGTCCTTGTGTCTATGTGCGAATTAAAGAAAGTTAAGAAACAGGTAAAACAAACAAAGATAAAGGTAAAACAATAAGGAAAACCAGTAAAAAAAAGCGTATAAAAATAAACATGGGATAGAAAATGCATTATTTATACGAGATTTTGTTTGTGGTTACGGTTCATTCAAAAAAAAAAAAACACTGTTTAATTTGAACGTAGTTTTCGTCTCACAATGTAGTGGGTCCATAAAGTGAATCAGCAATTGTATATGGAGTTTCAAATTATTCAAATGCTTGTAGAGCTGTAAAATAAACATCTGAAATAACTGTAAGGAAGAGATCTTGTAGAGCTCGACTATTACACGTTTTATATTATCTTGACCTGTATCTATCTATGTAACGGAATATTTAATCACGATTTTGACCCACTTAAAAATATTGGATCGACTTGAAACTTTGTATACTTGTAAAGGACCAATGAAAGTACAATAATTTCATAAATATATATGTATATATATGTATATATATATGTATATATATATATGTATATATAAATGTATATAATAGGTTGCGGACTTATCGACTTTTTAGTCCATTGTTGTAAGAAATTAATATTATATCCTTTCGTAGAGCGGTGGACTGTAGTGGTATATAACTTCAGTAACCGATAGGTCGCCGGTTCAAATCCGGCCCGGAGGATTTTTTAGAAGAATATAACTTTTAGCTCATACTGTACTACAATAGTATGGAATTTAAAGATATTTTGATTTTTATCGTATTCTGTAAAATATTAATGACACATTTGTAAACTTATCACATTGTGATTTATCGAAACAATATGAGAAGGATACGATTAACTGTAACTATTTATCTATATTAAATATTCAAACATATTATAATAATTTTTAAAAATATAATTATATTCGTGTCTATACACTAAAAATATCGTAAGCAATTAAATTTTCACGGGATTCCGGTTTATGACAATCAATTAAACTAAACATTAAAATAATAAATAATGGTTTAAAGAAACTAAAACAAAGCGCTTTATTAGAAAACCAAACTAAAAAGTGAAAAATAATTTTAATTTCCAACACGCTTGGGATAAAATTAAAGTGGTCAACAAAAAATCATCTCCAACACATCTAGAATAAAACTAGAGTTACCTACAAAAAAATAATTTTACCATCAAAAGCGTGGGGTGATTTTTATGGTTTTTACGTATTCTTCTTAGAGACTTTACTTTTACCAATATATTTTTATAATCAGATATGTTAATTAATATAGAGCACCCCACGCTTTTGATGGTAAAATTATTTTTTTTTGTAGACAACTCTAGTTTCATTCTATATGTGTTGGAGATGATTTTTTTGTTGACCACTTTAATTTTATCCCAAGCGTGTTGGAAATTAAAATTATTTTTAATTTTTTTAGTTTGGTTTTCTAATAAAGCGTATTGTTTTAGTTTTTTAAACTATTATTTATTTTCTAATTGTTCGTGATGAGTCCAAGTAATGGTAACTCCATTCAAACTACGTATTTTTACTCTTTCCCAATTTATCTTATATGACTCCATTTCCATAAGACTAATAAAACATACATAAAATAAATGACTGGAAAATGGGTAATATATAATTCATACGGGTACTGCAGTCAGATTCGCTGGGGTGGAAAATAATACGCAGATTTGCTGTGACAAACACATTAACTGTCGCTATCCCTCAGTATTTCAAAATTTGTCACCGATATCGTTTGTTCCTCTTGCATAAATGTATGTTATATTGCAATTTTTTGTAAAGTTTTTAAATAAAAGAGTAATTACTATGATGGATTGAAATTTCAAATACTACAAAAGCGTTATATTCCAACATAACATGTTCGTACATATTTTAAAGCTGTTTTTTGATAACTATGTTTTGTGTGTAACTTTAAAACGCAGTAACCTTCTTCTGACCTTTTTACATTTCAACGTAGATAGTAGGTAGTCTATAGGCCTATCCATAAACACCAAGTGGGAACATTGGTCCCTAGAGGAAGTGTCTTAAACAAGCTAAGTTCGTTACGTTTGACTTAGGCTTTCACGGCCGGAGTTACTATGATGATCTTGTAGAAGATTTCCGGGCCTCAAGACCACGGCCAACAGCCTGGAAATCTTCTACAATATCTTCGTTACGTTTATTTCCAATCAGATGTCAGTGGGAAGACATGTGGTTAGCACATTGCCTCTAAGAGATATCTAGTAGGAAACTAAGGTATTATTTCCCATTAAATTTTGCTCTGAGGCACTAACTTCGGCTTCGCGTTCTTTTACGAGACAGAAAATCTTTAAACTTGGGATCCAATGTTTATAGATCCCTCTCGGAGGACTTGCCTCTCGGATTTTGCCATCCTAAAAAAATAATCATCCATCAACCCTGGCCGGGTTTCAACCCGCGACTCTCGGGACCAGAGGCAAGGAACTTGATCCATAGACAGCGACCTATTCATTTGACTGAGTTATCTAACATCTTAGTACAATAACATTGCCGTGACTCTCGGGAGCAGAGGCAAGGAACTTGATCCATAGACAGCGACCTATTCATTTGACTGAGTTATCTAACATCTTAGTACAATAACATTGCCGCGACTCTCGGGACCAGAGGCAAGGAACTTGATCCATAGACAGCGACCTATTCATTTGACTGAGTTATCTAACATCTTAGTACAATAACATTGCCGCGACTCTCGGGACCAGAGGCAAGGAACTTGATCCATAGACAGCGACCTATTCATTTGACTGAGTTATCTAACATCTTAGTACAATAACATTGCCGTGACTCTCGGGACCAGAGGCAAGGAACTTGATCCATAGACAGCGACCTATTCATTTGACTGAGTTATCTAACATCTTAGTACAATAACATTGCCGTGACTCTCGGGACCAGAGGCAAGGAACTTGATCCATAGACAGCGACCTATTCATTTGACTGAGTTATCTAACATCTTAGTACAATAACATTGCCGTGACTCTCGGGACCAGAGGCAAGGAACTTGATCCATAGACAGCGACCTATTCATTTGACTGAGTTATCTAACATCTTAGTACAATAACATTGCCGTGACTCTCGGGACCAGAGGCAAGGAACTTGATCCATAGACAGCGACCTATTCATTTGACTGAGTTATCTAACATCTTAGTACAATAACATTGCCGTGACTCTCGGGACCAGAGGCAAGGAACTTGATCCATAGACAGCGACCTATTCATTTGACTGAGTTATCTAACATCTTAGTACAATAACATTGCGATTCAAAGCTAAAAGTAAATAACTAGCAAGCATATAATTTCGAGTTTCTGTTTGTGTGTTCGAAATCTTCAACACTGAGTAATTGTATACTTACTAAATAAAACTATTAAAGTTCTATGTGATTTTCATAAATATTTATTTTATTTAACATTGATAACAGCTGTTTCAATGCATTGTATCTTATTCGGACGAATGTCGCAAATACATGACATTCGTCTGAATATTTCGAAACAGCTGTTACCAATGTTAAATAACATTAATACTCTTGAAAACCATGTAAAACTTTAATAGTTTTATTTAGTAAGTAAACGTAGAAGATTTCCATCAAGTAAACACCAAATCGATTGATTACTGATAGCTTCATTTTCTTCCAAAGAAAGCCATACTCAGCATTTCAATGCCCTGAAAAATCCATGAACCCGTTATTGGATTTTTTAAAAATTTTATCTCGATATAGTTCTTAAGAACATTTTTGGACCAAAAAGAGGTGAACAGAGAAGCGAATTGAGAAGACTACATAACAGTTAACTGTCATGATCTTTTGGGAAACCAGATATAATGTGAACAGTTAAGTCTCATAGACCTGCGAAGGGCAGGACATGTGGCACGAATGGAGAATAAAAGAGGAAAATGGAAACTCCTTGTAGGAAAACCAGAGGAAAACCGCCCGGTAGAGAGGTTAATTTGAGTTAGGTAAATTATACAGGGAATGATTGGTAGATATAAGCTTGTAATAGGAATATATGGAGAGCTTATGTCTGCGCGATCATCAACCTATGGGGTCAATACTGCTAGTGAGTTAATTGGTTAGCCTGATAGCTCGCCGAAATTTATAGACATATGCGGACGATTCTCAATTGCATTTGATATAAAATATTTCAGTAGAAGGCAATTAAAATTAAAAAAACTATAAAATTTTTACTAGAAAATATACTTAACATTTTTCAATCTATTTCAGAAATTCCTATATCGTCTTATAGTTATCTCGTTTCCTAATTATACAGGGTGTCCCATTCAAACGTTCCACATTTCAATTAATCATAACTTACAAAGTATGGGGAATTATGAAATGAGGCCAGTATTAAACGAAAAAGAAACTCAAAGAATTTTGCCGCACTTTGCCACACACTAAAACATCTCTATATATGCACCATTAGTAGCACGGACAATATCATGTCTGTATTCGATTTCGTGCCACGTTCTGTCCAACGTGTCCATTGGTACTGTTGCAATTGTGTTAATGTTACGGGTTCGTAAATCGTGAAGATCTTCTACTGGAGTCACAAACACACGGTTCTTTACATATCCCCAGAGGAAGAAGTTCAGTGGAGTGATGTCTGACGAACGTGGTTTTATGTCACTATTGTCCAACATGCGACAGATGCATTAACTGCAAAAATGAAAACAAAAATTATTTGAGTTTCTCTTTCTTTTAATACCAATCTCATTTCATAATTCCGCATATTTTGAGAGTTATGATTAATTAAAATGTGGGAGGTTTGAATGGGACACGGTGTACTCTGACAGAATGAGCCAAATACTGTAACAAAAGAAGAGTCCACAGCATCACTGAATTATCCTAAGTGGATTCACGTCATTTTGGCATAAATAATTAATCAACAAAGATGATCGTGTAGTACTTCACAATAACTGTAATTCCACAAACTATAAGTAACAATTCTCTCACAATTTGCAATGGTAGTTTTACCCAAACCCTCCATGGTATCTTTACCTTGTCGTGGTGGAGTGGCTTGCGTGCTTAAATGATCCTGAGAGCTATGCCGGCGGTAGCATTGCTGCCGA
Organism: Diploptera punctata; assembly: GCA_030220185.1. Lineage (NCBI taxonomy): Eukaryota > Metazoa > Arthropoda > Insecta > Blattodea > Blaberidae > Diploptera > Diploptera punctata. The sequence goes on from JASPKZ010010694.1 coordinate 443,590, forward strand.
TAGGGTTATCCATGCCGGACTGGTCGAAGGTGATAAGCCAGACGAAAAAAGTACCTTGGTCCAAAGAGTAACGATCTTTCACCGTAAAAATACAACCGTCAAGAAATGCGGACATGGGTTCAACTGGGGTAGGAGAGCTTATGTCCGCGCGGCCATGAACCTACGGGTTCGATAGTGCCAGTGAGTAAGTAAGTAAGTAAGTTTTACCCAAAACTATCAACACCCACAAACCGCATGGAAAAAGTTCTTTGGGACGGTCAAGGAAACGATGGAATTGAGACCTGAACAGGTCGAATTGGACTAATCTTGGAAAGGAAGAAGAAGAAGAAGTTTTAATGTTTATCTGTTACATTATTATTTTGCAGTCTCTGATGTATCCTCTCGCTGCAATTCCTTCTCTCTCCCCGCTCACTTACCGTTGTTATAACACGATTGCCCCGCTTCACGCTCGATCACAGATTACGAGTGTATAGGACGTGAAGGGAACTTTTTTAGGCTTAGGCCTATAGTCGAGACCTTTTCACTATGGAAATTTCGGGGCATGGATATTTCCCGAAAGGGAAAGTAGAGGCTCGTAGACATCTTTGGAATGGGAGCCTAGATATTTTGATGAACTGCGCGGGTTTTTCGACTCGCGAGTTGGCAACTCACGAATCTATTTCTACCCATGCGATACCACTATTATCGCCCCGCAAAATTCAAATGTCGTTATTACGACGAGTCACAATTCTGACATTAAATGAAATTTAGTTACGCCCAAAGCTCTATACTTGTTTAAAATATACGCGGAAGGCATTTGGAACAGGATATAAACTAACAGTAAGTTAAATCTCTTCAATCCAGTATCACTCTACTATATAGCAATTACTCTATTCGCGAAAATACTCAATGGTCAAAGCTTACTTTATATAAATAAATAAATAAATACTGATGCCTCGGCATTTCCTACTACCATGTTCAACTTACATATTCTTTAAAAATATGTTTGATAAAGTTCATAGGTCTAGTTTGTTTGGTGCAAGATTCAAACGCTTTAAACTTTACTATTCGCCAACACTTTCAAAAATTCACTCTGCGCGTTCAGTCAGATTTAAAAAGGAGAATAAAAACCAAACTTAATATACTGTACAGCAGTTTTTTTTTACTATTTAACTTAAAGTAAAGTATTCCCACTACAGGCCTCAGGAGGCCCTTGGGGTAGTGGGAGGTTAAGGCTCCCACTGTTTCTAGACAATCGGCACTTGATGTCAGCCGGGTTGTCAGCCCTGCGTGACGGCCACCTTTACCCCAGAACAAGCGTCTGGTATTCATTTCCGTTAGAGGCTGAGTCGACCCCAGGGCCACAGTGCCGCCAGAAGGTTTGGGTCAGTTTAAAAATCCTGACCCCACCGGGACTTGAACCCTCGACCTTCCGGCTTGTAGCGCAGTGCCTTAACCACTACGCTACGGCGTGCCCCCTAATTCCCCAAATGGGATTCAATGACCAATCACATTTCAATGATTTTTTATTTACACAGTTGTTTTTCACCTCGATTTTATCAGTTTAATTTTATCACTGTAAAATCAAGCTCCTCCTTTCTAACATTCAGAATAGGTCATAGCATTATTTTGCAGTGACTGCACGTGGCTATCAGATTTTATAAATAGTGCACCAATATAACCAGATCGTGGTTGCGGGAGATAATATAAAAACATTTGTAGCAATTGATTATACCACAAAAAGAGAAACCACTGTTTACATCTTCTTAAACGTATTTTTTCCCAGGTAATAAAGTTCCAGAAAAATATAGTTGACATATTTACATCATAGGACATCAGAAATGGATTAATATACAGTTTGATGTGTTTGATTTTTTCTCCACTAGGGTGCATTCTTACAATATTGCGATCCTTAGGCAATAAATAATATGATCTGGTTGCAGTGACTATTTAACTCATGCCTCAAATGGGACTCGATAGCCAATCACGTTTCAATGATTTCTGTTTTACAACCAATCAGAGTCGTGTTTCACGAAATATTTATCAGTGTTATAATTACCATATTAAAGAAGGCTCCTCCTTTTTAATATTCCGAACAGAACTGGCCATTATTTTGCAGTGACTGAGCCTCCGAGAAATACGGCTACCAGATTGTATATATAGTGCATGAATGTCAACACATGCCGCATGCAGGAGTTAATATAAAAACATTTGTAGCAATTGATTATACCACCAAAAAAAGAAACCACTGTTTGCACTTTCTTAAATTTATTTTTTCCCAGGTAACAATCCAGAAAAAATATAATTGTCATATTTACATCATACGACATCAGAAATGGATTAATATACAGTTTGATGTGTTTCATTTTTTCTTCACTAGAGAGCATTCTTACAATATTGCGTTCCTTTGGCAATAAATAGTATGATCTGGTTGCAGTGATAAACAAAAGAAGGAGATGAAGTGTACCTATCGCTTCTCATTTGTTTTCAAACATTGCCGTTTACATTAATATATAAATATTTTAAAATAACTATAGTTAAATAATGATTTGTGAGTAAACAGCTTAATTTGATTCGTTAAATAGTCCTAACAAATGCCACTCTTGATTTCCAAATTCTCTAGATAAATTCACTCCTCAGTTCGTGAGTCGTGAATTTATCGATAATTTTGAAATCACTCGTGGCATTACTTATGACAAATTTATTATTGGACTTATATATGTTTGTTGTATCAAGAATAAATATAAATAATATTAAAAATGAATTAGAGAAATTATAGTCATTTTAAAGGATTTTATTGAATGATTGAAAAGAAAAATGTTGAGATACGCTAAAAGGATGAAAACACAAAGAATCCTGAAGTTAACATTGAATCAAACAACTGAAGGCAGGAGAAGAATAAGAAATTCATGAGAAAATTAATAACTTAATAGTAAATCGGATTAAAATATTCAAGGCCGAAAAAAAAACAAATTAATACGATTAGAGGAATAAAATTGTTGGATTTAGTCTTAGCTGATCTAAATTATAGTAAAAATAAAACTTGTCGGTTGTAATATTTCTACGCCGTACTTATTTAATATTAATTTCAATACATCAAAAAATCCAATACAACAAAAACTAAACAAATAATAAGCACATGCGAAATGAAAATCTTAAGAACTATTCAGGGGAAAACATTATTTGATAAAATACACAACACAGAAATTAGGGACAAATGCCATATTCAAGACATAACCAAAGTTATTATAGATAGACGAAAATATTGGAAGGGTCATATAGAAAGAATGGAAGAAAACCGGCGTGCAAAAAGAGCTAAAGAAGATAGACCAATGGACGGGAGAAGAACAAGAGGAAGACCAGCCAAGAGATGGATAGACAGTGAATGCACATCCAGTACGTCTTCCTGCGAGGAGTGATTTTGGAAATAAACAGGATGAAAATCCTCAAATTAAGTTTAAGAACAAGAAGAAGAAGAAGAAGAAATCTTGCAGTAAAGAAGTTCACATTCATTTAGGGCCGCAAAGATTTTCTGAATAGTAAGTAGAAAATGAGGAATGCTTCATAAGACGCATTCAACATAAAAATTGTGTTTCCTTCAACAGCGACAGAACTAATAATCTCAAAATTACACCAAAAATAAAACGAAAATAACTCCCGCTAAAATTAAATGGAGTTTTTACACTTCTACGAAAAAAAAGACATTAATACGGAATAGGAGTAGAGATTTTTACAAGCGGAAATGGGAATTATAGCATTCTAGATGTTCACAGCACGGAGAGGCGACAAGCCACGTCTCATCTTATTATTACAACTTGTGTGAGACTTTTTACGAGGCACTAGCGCAAAATGATGAGCCACAGCGAATCAAACTCGAGTTCGTTTACTCTTGACACTTAATTCTGACCGTGTTCATCTCCTGTTATTTTTATTTCTTTTTCCTTAGATGAACTCTGCTGGATTTACAGAAGCATCTATATACAAACTTTATAACAACAATGATGATAATAATAGGCTTAAAATAATAATAATAGTAATAATAATAGGCCTAATAATAATAATTTTATTTTTAAACAGATGTTCAATTTTTACAAATCTTTCTGTGCCTAAAGTTTTATTTTCCTTCTCCACTCGCCCTTATCCATCCACTTCATGTCTTCCAGTGCTCTTGTTCTCATTCCAGTTCTTACTTCATGCATCCATGAGTTTCTAGGTCTTTTGATTCTTCTTTCAGGTGGACACCATTCGAATGTTTTTCTGGGTACCTTTCTCCTTGCATTCGTCATACAGCCCATACCAATTTAATTGCTTATATCTTATATAATCTACTATATAATATTTAATTTTAATTTTTTCACTTTATGACTTTAATTCTAAATTTTTTCCAATTTTGAAGAACTTGCTGCTCTCTTCAAGAAATCCATTTCCATCGACATAAGCTTTTGTTGAATTTCCAAACTTCAGCTCCGCATGTGGAAGTACTTCTCACTATTGGAGATAATAATAATAATCATCATCATAGTACATTCACGAATTTAGGCCATTTGTTGACCTGTTTCGGCCTCAAGAGAAACACCATCCAGAAGTCTTTTGAGTGGACGTCCTGGTCTTCTTCTTCCTGCAGGTTGATATCTTAACATTTGTTTGGGTATTCTGTGATCTTCCATTCGATGAACATGTTGCATCCATCTTGACTTATAATCAGAAATTTTGTTTTCTAAAGATTCCATGTGTAATTCTTCTAAGATGTCTTCTAATAATAATAATAATAATAATAATAATAATAATAATAATAATAATAATAATGATAATAACAGTAATATTGCCTTATTTATTCTTTCAGAATTAACGCCATAATATTTACTCTTGCATTTAACCAGAACAAGTATACAAAGTAGGGATTCTCTATAAATTATAATGAATGACGCATAAATACAAATGTTTATTACATTTTAAGACATGAAAAATTAAAAGTACATACTTAGCGTTTCTTTTAATATACGTATGTACCCTAAGAATATCGATATTGTACATCGATAACAATAGTATTGTAATGTACTGTACATACTATTGATTATTAGATTAAAATTATTTAATTGTAAAGAAACCACTATTGTATATATATAATATATAATATATAGACAGCAAGATAGTATAAACTAAAAAAAAAGTTATAACAGACCTAACACAAGTGTCAGGAAATATTATATGAACTTCGAGAACTTCTTAATGCAAAAATAACTAAGATTAATACATTCCACTACTTAAGAGTCCTTTAAGTTAGTGTAATCAATAAACACTGTTTTCATAAAATAATTTAATATTTAAAAATATGCAGAAAATCCAGTCAGGATGTTTGAAAGTTCGCGGTAGTTTGTATCGCCAATTAATAGGTTGGTTATAGCAAGGCGCATGCGCGTGTCACTTGTATTGTTAGTGCTCCAACACGTAGCACTTCAAATCACTAACATCATAATACTTATTAGACTAAACTATATCTGTATGGATTTAAAACAGACAATACTGAATCTGCTGTTAAACAGCTAACTGCTTTAGTTACAACTATAACTCCATGGCATAAAGGGTCTAGAAGGCTCTTAGTCTACTAGTCTGCTGAATAGATATGGACGATCATCCAACATGTGATCAGCATGTCGGCATCCAAAGCCGTTATAGCTGGTTTATTCAATCTAGAGCTGCTGATTGTTGTAGTTTCCAAATTTCTCACGTTGGGCGGGAAAATCCCATACTGGCCGAAATTTCTTTATTCCAGTGGACTCGAACCACCACTCGACCCTTAGATCACTCGGCTACAGCGTGATCTACCCATAAGCCCTAAAACACAACACATAAATTATATTGTAACACAATATTTCTCACCAACAAAATGGTACATTCATTACAATTGATCAACATAAAATTTGAAATCTCATAAAACAAGTTATTTGATTGATATACAGAGTGTCTACACCAAAATTCACTATTTTCAATGTTCTCCAATATACTAAATAAATAAACTTAAAGTTTATTTCCTAAATAAGTTGTTTGAATTATTGAGATCTCACAAAAAGTAATAAAATAAAATAATAAATATAGTTCCCACGTGAGCCTCTGCAGTGGCAAAAAGAATATACAGTCTGTATTCAATTCCAATCAAGGTCCGCCGTTATATGTATGGAATGATGAGTGACAATGACTTCCACAGTCTGAGTACAGAGATCTCCAGTTCTGCAGTGGCGAATATTCTGTCCTTCAAGTAGCCCTGGAGAAAACAAAAATCCAATAATGTGATGACAGAAGAACGTGGAGACCACTGCATGGGTCAATCTCATCCTTTCCAATTTCCGGGCATGTTTAATTCAGAGTTTTAAGGACATGCAATGGCCCGTGAGGTGGAGTACCATATTTCTCAAAGTGGCAAGTTTGTTAGCAGCTCTTCAACCTGGGAAAGGCGAAATTCTTTATAATGCCCAGTGACAGTCTTCTCTAAAAAAAAAAAAAATGTAGTTGGACATGGGTCATACCAAACGCTCACTTATGCATTGTGATTCTGGGACCCACATATTCGAAATTTATGCTTATTCGCTATCCCCAAGACTGTAATCGGATTGTGGATGTCATTGGTACTATCACTCTGGACATTTTGCAACAGACCTAGACGTAAATTAGTTATAAACTGTCACCGCAAAGCCTCACATGAAAATGTATTAGTTTGTTGTTTTTTTTTGAGAACTTAATAAATCATACAATTTGTTTTTGTAAATAAATTTTCATTAATTTTATTTGTTTGATATACGGAGCGTTTTGAATATTGGGCATTTCGGTGTAGATACTCTGTAGTTATCCCTTAAAGTCATAATTTACACAAATCATACCCATAACAGACAAGATACACCGATCTCACAATGAAACTGTTTTTTTAATGAAAACTAGAAAAATTGACTGATACCTGTGCCTACAGTTCATAGCTAAACATGTGTTATACCTCGACCTCACACTCTAGATTATAAACATAGCACTTATACAATCACACACACACAATCGATAAATTTGCAAGATCTAAAAATCTCCAAAAATCCAAATAACAATAATTTAGAGATAAGCATATACAGTAAACCAACTAACAACACAAAAGCTGTACACCAAAAATCAAGGCACTCAACAGAAAAGGAGTGCATTTATCAGCCTAACAAACAGAATGTTAAAGTTACCTCTAAACAAAACAAATTACATAAATCAATAAACAATACAAAATTTTTGACAGCAGAAAATGGATACAAACAAAAAATAAACAACATTTTTTTAGAAAACAAAAGATTTAACTAATTTAACGAAACTAGAAAGATAAAATAACGTAAATGCAAATAACTGGATTTCACTCATTTATACAGAAAATGAAACGATAAAATTGACTAATTCAATAAAGAAATTCGATAAAATATGAAAATATGTTTTAAAAATAAATTTCTTACTTACTTACTCACTGGCACTATCGAACCCGTAGGTTCATGGCCGCACGGACATAAGCTCTCCACACATCCCTATCCTGAGCTAATGCTTTCCAATCATTCCCTGTATAATCTACTTCCCTCAAATCATAGTTAATGTTATTCTACCACCTCATTCTTGGTCTACCTACTGGGCGTTTTCCCTCTGGCTTTCCTACAAGAAGCTTCCATGCAAGTCTTTCATTTCCCATACGTGCAACATGTCCTGCCCAACGCAGTCTACGAGACTTCACTGTTCTTATTATATCTGGCTTCCTATAAAGACCATGTAGTTCATTGTTGTGTAGACTTCTCCATTCAAATGTCTGTTCACCTCTCTTTGGTCCAAAAATTTTCCTAAGTACTTTATTCTCCTTTCCTCCCTTTCCTCCCTTAAAGTAAGAGTCCATGTTTCGCACCCATATAATATAACTGGTAGAATAATAGTTTTATATATTTTCAGTTTAACGTTCCTTGAAAGGAGTTGGGACATCTAGAGTCTCTGAAATGCATAATAGCACGCATTTCCAGAATTGAGCCTATGTTTAATTTCTTTGTGCATCTCATTCCTATTTGTGATCATTGTTCCTAGGTATTTGAATTCAGCCACTTCCTCAAAATTTCCCTCATTTGTCATTAGCTGTCCATTATATACTGAATTTCTACGTGTCACCATATATTTAGTTTTACTGATATTTACTTCCAGTCCTAATTTCTTAGTGTTACTCAATAGTGTGTGCGTGTTGACCTTTAGTATCTCCTCGCTATCAGCCAGCAGTACTACATCATCAGCATAAACTAACAGCTTATTAATACCATTCAGTTGTAAGCCTTCCTCATTCTCTAAAGATTTAATGGCATGCTCTAGTACAAAATTAAATAGTAGAGGAGATAGTGCATCTCCTTGCTTCAATCCATTCTGGATTTCAAACGTGTCTGAAAACTGTTTGCCTACACGCACCCTACTCTTTGAGCCATTTAGACACATTCGTATAAGTCTAACTAACTTTTTAGGAATTCCGAACTCCAGCAGGATACTATATAACTTCTCCCTCTTAATTGAATCATATGCTTTTTTGAAGTCTACATTTAGTTGATGTACAGTACCATTATATTCCCATTTCTTTTCTAAAATCTGTCTTATACTAAAAATCTGATCTGTTGTAGACCTGTTTCTTCTAAATGCACATTGATGATCTCCTAGAATGTCATCAATATAGGGAGTAAGTCTGCTGACTAATATATTTGTTAGAATTTTGTACGAAGTTGAAAGTAATGAGATGCCCCTGTAGTTGTTGCAATCACTTTTATCTCTTTTCTTATAAATTAGTATGATAATTGATTCCTTCCATTCATCTGGAAGAGCTTCTTTTTCCCAAATCATACTAAGCAACCAGCGTATCTTGTCCATCAATTTTTCTCCCCCTGATTTTATCAGTTCTGCTGGGATCTCATCTGAACCTGATGCTTTATACATCTTCAATTTTTCAATCGCCATTTCAACCTCTAATGCACTTGGCTCTGCGACTAGCATTTCTGCTGTCTGTAACTTATCCTCCTCAATGTCCTGTTCTGTATGTACATTTAATAGCTGATTAAAGTAACATTTCCATCTATTTAATATACTCCTAGAATCTGCAATCATATCCCCATTTTCATTCCGAATTATGTTTTGTTCTAGCCTGAAACCCTTTCTTCTCTATACTAATTCCCTGATATAATTCTCTAATGTTCCTATTTTTTGCATTCATTTCAAGATCATTAATCTTCTCTCTCAAATATTCCCTCTTTTTACTCTTTAGTAACTTGGTGGTTTCCCGTCTAACACTACCCAATTGCTCTAAATTTACCTCATTTGGCTCGTGTAACCATTTCATTTTTGCTAGCTTTCTTTTCTTTACAATGTCGGCACATTCCTCATCAAACCATTTCTTGTTTTGCCTCTTTTTTAAACAACCAATGCTTTCTGATGCTGACAATTTAATAGTATCTCTTATAGCCTCCCATTCTTTATTTATATCAGTTTCTTCTTCGTTTGCCACATTGTCATCGGAAGATTCCAGTACTTCAAATCTATTAGCAATTTTGATTTGGTATTCTTGCCGCATTTCATCATTTTTCAAGTTTTTTAATTCAAATTTTACAGAATCATCTTTAGCGTTTGTTCCTCTCATAAGCGATAGCCGTTGTCTGATTTTCACTCTGACCAGATGATGATCCGAATTGCAGTCTGTCCCTCTAACTGATCTAACATCAATGATGCTACTGTGCCAGCGTTTATCCACTAATACATGATCTATCTGGTTCCGAGTTTCTCCATCTGGGGACGTCCAGGTGTATTTATGTATATCCTTATGCTGAAATGTTGTGCTCTTAACAATGAGATTCTTTGATGTGGCAAATGTGACTAATCTAACCCCGTTGTCGTTACTATCTTCATGAAGACTGAATTTGCCTATTGTTGGTTTGAATATATCTTCCCGCCCCACTTTTGCATTAAAATCTCCTAAGACAATTTTCATATGATATCGTGAAAGGCTATCAAATAAGCATTCTAATTCTTCATAGAACTCATCCTTGATCTTGTCATCTTTATCTTCTGTGGGGGCATGTACATTTACAATTATAAAATCATGTTGTTTACCCTTTAGAATTATGTATGATATCCTATCACTAACAAACTTAATATCTCGGATAGCGGATAGGATCCTCCTTCTGACTAAAAAACCCGTTCCAAATGCAGGTCTTTCTGCACCCCCATAGTATAATGCAAAGCTTCCTGATTCCTGACTACCTTCTCCTGGCCACCTAACTTCCTGTAAAGCGACTATATCCAAGGGCGATTTATCTAGTTCCCGCGTTAATATCTCTAGTGCTCCGCTATTGTATAAAGTCCTAACATTCCATGTTCCTAGGAACATGTCCCTGTGTTTGAGCCTTTGGCATGGGTTCCCTGAAGTAGTCCCCGCCCGGAGAACCGAATGGGGGACTATTTGACCTCCGGAAAATTTTACCCCAGTTGAACCCATGTCCGCATTTCTTGACGGTTGTATTTTTACGGTGAAAGATCGTCACTCTTTCGACCAAGGTACTTTTTTCGTCTGGCTTATCACCTTCGACCAGTCCGGCATGGGTAACCCTATCGGCAGCAATGCTACCGCCGACATAGCTCTCAGGATCATTTAAGCACGCAAACCACTCCACCACGACAAGTTAAAGATACCATGGAAAAAATAAATACGGAAATAAATGTGTTTACAAACTCAAACGTTGTGACAAGTTATATATCGGCGTAACCACCAGGAATTTTAACCTAAGATTGAATTATGATTTTAGAAATTTTTATTAACCACCCGAAGTGTTGCACAAGAATATTTCGAATTTAAAGTGCCAGGGGGTATTTTTTTAAAATCCTTATAACAGTTTAATCCCATGATTCTGGTTCACATAATTTTGGGATGATGGGATTATAATAGTAATCCATCCATCCATAGTAATTCTGCCCGAAGGCAGGTCCTTCACTGCAATCATAGCATTTCATGCTATGCTTGCAGCTTTACTACGGAATTGTAGGTGTGGTAGCTTCCCACACCGGTGAAGGATGATGATAATGATAAGGATGATGATGACCATATGATTTCGGCGACAATTTGGGCCTTAAAGTTTTCCTGACATTTGTCTTACAGGTGAGGAAAGACCCCGATAAAAACCTCACCCAGAAATACTGCCCCGACCGGGGATCGAACCCGGGCCCGCTGCGTGACAAGGCAGCACGCTTCCTCGAGACCACAGGTGTGGACACATTTGTAATAATAATAATAATAATAATAATAATAATAATAATAATAATAATAATAATAATAATAATAATAATAATAACAATAATAATATAATTCATTAGGTACACTTAGTGACAAAAAGAATGAGCCGACTCTTGATCTTGAATATTTGAAGATCTAACGCACTATTCACAGGAGTAAACTAATTGCACACTAGAGCTACAATACGTTTCCCTTCTTCCTTTCAATAGTATTCTTTCTAAACGCAATAAGGAAGTGGAAACTTAGCTCCGTGCTTAGTGGCTTGATTCGTATGTAAAAAATCACAGGTTTGATTCCCGGTGAGGTTATTTTTTTTTTAATTGTTAAAATGTTTTCTATTTTATTCTGTATGTCCATTCTTAATAAAAAACATACTAACTATTTGGAAATATTACTATTTTTATTATTTATTTATTTATTATTTATAAACAGGTTTAAAGTGTAATAAAACATCTTCCTATGCCCAAAGCTTTTTAAATTTTTATCTTCTTTCTCCATTCTTCTCTGTCTTCTTATTCCAATTATTCCAGACCTAGTCCCCTCATACCTCTTCTCACATCATCCATCTATTTAAATCTAGGTTGACCTCTCTTTCCTTTTCCAGGTGTAATCAATTCCAAAGTTTGTCTGGGTAATAATTTCTCTAGCATCCTAAGTATATGACCATACCATTCTAGTTGTCTGTTTCTCACAAAATCTAATATTGAATTTTGGACTTTCATTTGTTGTGGGATGATTGTATTTCTGATTTTTTTCCTATTTAGAATGCCTTGTTGAGCGTCTGAAACAATCCATTTCAGTAGACATAAGCTTCAAACTTAAATGTTTATTCAACTGCCAAGTTTCTGCACCGTATGTTAGAGTGCTTCGAATTATGGATTTATAAATTTCTAATTTGGTATCATTCTTAGCTGTTATCCCACAAAACTCTGTTTAACATTGTCATTACCGATTTACCTTTTCGAATTCTATATTTTGTCATTTTCTTGGATACATTTTGAGTTATTTTGGATCCCCAGGTAATTACATTCTTCACATCATTTGATACATCCCATAATATTATTATTATTATGGATAATAATAAAAATAATAATTATTATTATTATTATATATTATATATCATAATAAAATTATTATTCTTTTTATTAATGTCCATCATCTTGGGCTATTATTATGCTGGACTTGACATATATAAACTAAATATTTTAATTGAAGCGTGAAACTTTTTCCTCACTGATACGTAACAAATAAATAAACTCATAAATATATGAAGCTATATTATATTTTATTACATAAATTTGTAAAATTATTATTAAAACGTGGTACTGCACACAAATTAAATTTATACCGGTAGCTAAATAGTGTTACAGAATTTACGAAGGCAGGAATGTTACTTAATATAGTGTAAAGTGGACGTAGATTATGTGGCAGAAATTAAATGTTATAGGATGTATTTTTGCGAAAATACAAATGAATCAAATATTGACGGAGGATTCGAACCATGGCTTTCACATACATTTCATCTTGTTGTGAGTAGTTTAACGATCTACGCTATTTGAACATCGGATACCAGTTGCTTTGTTTACTTTACACTATGAACGAGAGTTGAACTTTATTTAAAATGTCGCAATTTGAGTAATATTGCATTTGTCAGACACTCGTAAATATCTAGAAATATGTCTCCTTCGTTGTTCTTCTACATTTAATAGGATTAAAACCAAATACAGCGTATTTAAAACATTTAATAATGCGTTACCTCGTGAAACGCAGCTATTGCTTTTCGAGCTTGCGCAGTGGGCCATAACAAGAACTCTGCCTTTAGAAGCGGCTCTTTCTTTTTGCCACTAAGTGTACATTTCAGACTGCAGTGGTTACCCTCCAAAAGTTATTTCTCGCCAGATATGTATGTGTAATACACGTTTCTCCCTAAGATCTCTCACTTCTAATACTTACTCTTGCTTCATCCATCCAACATTCTCTTGGTCTACCTCTTCCCTTCCTTTCTCTAGCCTCACATTTAAACATTTTCTTTGATATTCTTTCCTCTTCCATTCGCATGAGGTGTCCATACCACCTTAAAACGCCTTTCTTCTATTTTTGTCCCCAATATGTTCCTGTCGACCTGCATAATTCTTCTTATTGTACGGGTGCGGCAGCATAACTTTCTTTTTTAAAATGTGCGCCATTTAGTCGGTTGATGTCGTAGCGGAGCGCTAGTGGTCTCGTTCGAGAGGGAGGACTATAGAGTTTTGTCCTGACACAGTTCAGTCGCCATCATGCGTTGGAACAGTGAGGAGCGTGCGTTTGCCATTGAGGCCTACTTTTCGAGCGGATGTTCTGTGATCGCAACCCGGCGCGCCTTTCGGAATCGCTTTAATTTAGCCCCGTTGGCCCCTGTCCCGGACCGGAAATCAATTGTTACGTGGGTCACTACGTTCAGACAAACTGCAAGTGCGACAAGACGAAGAACTGGAGTCCCTCGGCCGATTAAATCACCTGAGAACATTGAGGTAGTGAGAGCTTCAATGTTGCGATCACCACGGCGTTCTGCGCGCAAACATGCGTCTGCCCTTGGACTTTCCGATCGTTCTGTAAGGAGAATACTTCATGATGATCTTCATTTCCATCCATACAAGATGGCAATTGTGCAGGAACTTTCTGAACGTGACTTCAATTCTCGGAGGAACGCGTGTGAGGTTCTTCTGGAAGTCATTCCTGAGGACGCTATTGTTTTTTTTTAGTGATGAAGCCCATTTTCATTTGTGTGGATCCGTCAACAAACAAAACATGCGCTACTGGGCTGACACCAATCCTCGACAATTGCATCAAAGGCCTTTGCATTCACCTAAAGTCACAGTGTGGTGTGCAATTTCCTCAAGTGGAATTATTGGTCCCTGGTTCTTTGAGGAAAATGAAGTCACAGTGACAGTGAATTCGGACCGGTATGTAAACATGTTACAGGAATTTTTTTTCCCACGGCTAGATGAGTTGGACTTAGGGGACACTTGGTTCCAACAAGACGGTGCAACGGCACACACTTCAAGAGCATCGATGACTGTTTTGAGGGAACACTTCCCAGAGCGCCTTATCTCAATTAGGGGCGATTTGAAGTGGCCGGCCCGCTCTCCCGATTTGACCCCTTGTGATTTTTTTCTATGGGGTTATTTGAAATCCCGTGTTTATGTGAACCGTCCAAGGACCCTACAAGATTTGAAGACCAACATCCAGGAAGAAATTGCCAACATAACGCCTGCTATGCTGGCAGGAGTCATGACAAACGCCAGAAATCGGTTTACTCAGTGTATGGAGAATGGGGGACGTCACCTACCTGATTTGATCTTCAAAACTGAGTAAAACAAAACTTTATGTATGTGCCTATATTATAAAAAACGAATAAAAATTTTCTGATTCATACAATGCATTTTATTAAGTTTTAAAAAAAGGAAGTTATGCTGCCGTACTATCATTGATTTCTTGACATTTGTATTGATTGCCTTCAAAAATCCATTTCTGTTGCTAACCGTTTCCGTATTGACTGTCTATGTTTCGGATATATATATATATAAACTCCTTGTCCCGCGCCGTAGCCGAGTTGTTAAAGGCAAGAAGCCTTAGTGTAGAGCTACGGGACTTGCGCTGTTTCTAGTCTCCATGGGTGGAAGGAATTTTCTCATGGAATTTCGGTCAGTATGGGACCGGTGCCTACCTAGCACCGTGAAGAATTTGGGTAGTTACAATAAGTAGTGGCTCCAGGTTGAGGAAACCCGCTATAATGGCTGGGGGACCCGACATGCTCACCACATGTCACCCCTAAATTGGTAGGATGATCGTCTACCTCTGTGATTAAAATGGGAAGACAGGAGCCTTCTAGGCCTATCGCGCCATGGAATTAATATAAAATCCCTTAAAATAATGGTAATAAAGCCTGAAAATACTGTGTCGAAAGGCGAGGAAATTTAATTGCATACGATGGATTTTATATCAGGGAAAGTTGGTAACGATGGATTAGTGTATAAGGAAGATATGTTGACAAAATTTTAATCACTTTAATTGACTTGCCCTCTTAACCTTTGAGGCCTACTTTATTGGGGAATTAGTTGTAGATTGTAATTGAAGCGCAAAGCTGAATAATGAACAGAAGTCATTTGTGCGGATATTTCTTTCAACACGTCTTGTCTTACAATTTCAACAGGGATCATAATGACACAATGCCAATATTAATCTTGTTCAATTACCGGAACGCCTTTAATTAACTAAATGCTATAAATTTTATGAAAGTTTATACAGCAAGCGATGAGAAAGTTCTTTCTTAATTACTCATTCTTTGTAGCCCTCTTCCAAAACGGAGAGACGGTTTAGCGTATTTTAGTTCAGATAATCACTTCATGAACATTAATGTATATTCCATATGCTCATATTTTTGTAAAAAACTGAAGTTGTCTTCATTAATTTTAATCCTTCATTTATTAAAATAAAGCTAATTTGAAATATATTAAAATCGATAATTATTTTTTCACACTAGCGTTCTATAATAATGTATTAAACGGTTCCTGGCTGTAGCGCAGAGGCCCATAACTGGTGTTTCTGCCTTGAATACGGAGAGCATATTCAGTGGCGAGTTCTTCTAGCTGATAATACCTGGTCGGAGGCTCGGCTGTGTGCCTCCGACCAGGGAACACTACCAAGAAGAACTCGTCATTGAAGATTCCCTCCGAAATCGAGGGAGCCAAGTCTCCAATCAGGGAAAGTAACCTGGAAGAACTCACCATTGAAGATGCCCTCCGTGATCGAGGAACCCTAAGGCTCGGAATATTTTAATATGAAGACTGCCGACCGTGAAATTATAAATAAATAAATACTTACTTAATACAGGCTTTCCACTTTACAGCACTGCCTTTGATTCCTGCTTTGCAGAGATTCCTATCTTCCCCCTTGTCCATCTTCCAACCCCTCTTCATCATGGCATCATATATTCCCTCATACCATGTCTTCTACTTCTCCCCCTCTTCCTTCTGCCTGGTACCATCCAATCCAACACCTGTTTAGGCCACTGGTCTTCCGACATCCATTGTACATGACCATACCACTAAAGAGCTCTCTTTTGTAATCCTATCGATAACAGTTTCTTGTGCATCCATTTCATGTATTTCGAATATGTTGTAACCTGGATATTCTCATACTTCTCCGTAATCCATCCATTTCTGTCGCCAAGATTCTTTTCTGCATCCTTTCATTTATTGTCCAGCTTTCTGATCCATATGTATGTATATTTTTTATTATTGTCTGTATAATCTCTTTTTTTTTTGTTTTTCTGGTCAAATTTCTAATCCATAAAATACCATTCAGGGATCTGATCGCTTTCCTTGCACAATTTACTCTGTTAATAATATATTTTTCGCAAGTACCAGATGTATCTATTATATATTCAAGATATTTAATTTCTTCAACACGTTTAATTATCATATTATTTATTTGTAGGTCTTCTTAATTTCCTCCGATTATCATATATTCTGCTTTAATATAATTTATGTTCAGTCCACCTACCTCAAATGCATCGACCAACTTTCTAATCATATATTATACATCTTCTTTATCTTGTCCTATTATAATCTGGTCATCAGCGAATAATAAATTGTGCAGTAAATGGCCATTAATGTTGATTCCCATTCCCCTACATGACTTATTCCATTTCTTTAATACATCTTCTAAATACATCTTGAACAATGTTGGTGACATCCCGCAACCTTATCTTAATCCTTTTGTTATATCAAATTCTGAGGATACTCTATTTCCAACCTTAATACTTGCTTTACAATCATACATTCTTTTTATAAAATGTATAAGAGATTCAGGTATTCCAAACTTCTCCATTGCCACCCGAAGCTTGTTGATGGGTACAAAGTCATATGCCTTTTCCAAGTCTATAAATGCCATATGAACTTCTTTTCCTTTAGCCAACCTCTTTTCTGTAATCTGCCTAATCGCAAATATATTATTAAGGCACGATTTACCTGCTATGAAATAAATAAATATATAAATAAAGTCAGCATTCTACAACAACAACAACAATAATAATTATAATAATAATAATAATAATAATAATAATAATAATAATTTTATTCATATACAGAATTTTAATGTTTACACATCTTTCTGTGCCTAAAGTTTTATTTTTCTTCTCCACTCGTCTCTCTCCAATCCATGCCTTCCAGTCCTCTTGCTCTCATTCCAGTTCTTATTTACTGCATCCACGAGTTTCGAGGTCTTCCTCTCCTCCTTCTTCCATGTGGACACCATTCCAATGTCTTCCTGGGTAATCTTTCTTCTGGCATTCGTCGTACGTGCCCATACCAATTTAATTGTTTATACCGTATGTAATCTACTACTGAATAACGAATATTCATTTTTTCTCTTATGAAAATATTAATTATTTTGTCTAATTTAGAACATCTTGCTGCTCTTCTCAAGAAATCCATTTCCATCGACATAAGTTTTTGTTCTGAGTTTAATAATAATAATAATAATAATAATAATAATAATAATAATAATAATAATAATAATAATAATAATAATAATAATAAATAATAATAATAATAATCAGCTTCGGGGATTAAGCTTCATAAGGCTTATTTCGGATTCATTCCTTTACACTGTTGAGCGCATCTTGTCTTCGGTCTTCCAACATTTCTTCAAACCATTCGGTTGTAGTATATCAGTTTTGGTATGCGGTCGCTTTCATTCTTTGTACGTGCTGTTTCCAATAATTTCTACCTTGTTTTATTCTGTCAATTCATTTAAAGATGTTTAGGTTTAGTTACCTTCTTATATCTTCACTTTTTTTTCTAGTAAGGGTATATCCCACAACAGATCTCAAAATTCTGATTTCCGCTTCTTCAATTATAATTTTCTTTTTTCTTGGTCAATACACAACATTGATATTGCTTTAACCTTACTTTTTTAACATGCAATTTTTGTTTCCTTTCTGGTGCTTTTTACGGATCTATTAATAACCCCGCATACATAACTGAATTTATTGATTTTGTTTTGAATATCTTAATTCCTCACATAGGAATTGTTGCAGCCGAGGCACTTGAAACATTAGTACATTCAATTACTTTTTCTATCCAAGATAAGTTTAGTTCTAATGGTGTATATGCTAATTTTTGTGTGTTTTGTTAACTAAAATGTTGAAATCGAATTTTTCTACTTACATTATTTATTCTCTGTGCATAATTTTCAAAATTATATGTTAAGACTTGGTCATCAGGGAAGATAAGCATATATTTTTTTTTTAAATTCCGAAATGTTCATTTAAATCTATTTGTCATTTCGTCACAATTAAAAAAGTGACGATGAAAAGTGGGCACCGTTGTCTTATTTATTTTTTATTGCTGCTGCTGTATTCTTTCGTTCCATTGATGTCATTCATTTTATAATTTAGTGAAATCCGAAGGAATGAAGCGATTGAGGCTGTTCTCTCGAAAAGATTCTTTTAAATTAAAATTTTCATCGATCCTATATACGTAGCAGACGCCGAAAATGACCATGACCAAAATGTATATATAGGCTATATATGTGTGTGCGTGTGTGTGTGTGTGTGTGTGTGTCTATTAACGCTCTAGCGGCCGCAATTTTTGTTTTATTAGAACCAGATATAGGCAATAAATTAAATAAATAAGATCAAGTTAGTTAACCAGCAAAATCGGACAAGTAGATGGAATTCGCCTGAAAAGAAAATTTTAAATCGCTCTAGCTCTCGCAATTTTCTACGTTTCTCAACGAAACTCAGTACATAGCCTACTATTAAAATAAAACGAGAGCAAGGTACTCTCCGAAAATCAATGAAATTCGACCATAAGAAGTGGGTGTTTACCTGAAACACGAAATTAAAAAATCGGTCTAGCTACGTCCGAATGTATCTGCATGTCATATAGTTTAATTAACCCTTAAAAGTAGTGTGAAAGTAGAGCCCCGTGTTTCTTCCACTGAGACCCACGTCCGTGATTCATGGACTGCTTGGTAAATTGAAAATTTATAATTATTTATTCTAACCTTATTGGGCCAAAAATAAGCCACGGTTTTAAACCAAATTTAATTTAAAGTGTCAGGTAGTAGCTTGAATTAGCTATCTTGCCTTTATACATATCTTTGCTGTTAAAAGTTTTATTCATTTCTAATAATACAGCTGGAGACTTTAAGAAAACTGGCGATATTTTATCACGTATAAATACAAATTTGTGAACGGAATTTTGACGTTAAGATTGTATATATTGTTTGGTTAGCTTCCAATTCAGTCCTGTTTCAGTAAGTTAGACAATAGTAAGAAAGCTGTTTTAATGCCGCTATGAATGATCATAAATAATTAAGGAAGGTTATTAATTTTATGATCTCACATTGAGATAGATTTTATTATAAAAGTGAACGGTTAATTACAAATGAGGGAAATTTTGAAGAAATGATAGAATTCAAATATCTAGGAATATTAATTAAAATCAGGAATGAGACGCAGAATGAAATTAAACATAGGCTGAACTCTGGAAAAACATGCTAGTATGTACTGCAGTTATTCTTGTTATCCCAACTTCTCTGAAATATTTAAACTAAAATTATGTATAAAACGGTTATTCTTCCAGTTAAATTATATGGATGCGAAGCATGGAATATTGTTTAAGAGGAGATGTATTTGAGAACAAACATCTTAGGAAAATATTTGGACTGAAGAGAGATGTACAGACATGTTTATGGGAAACCAGAAGTATTAAAAATAGTTAAGATATGAAAATTGTGATGAGCAGGATGTGAAATGAAAGATGGACCTGGAAACTTCTTATTAAAAAACCAGATTGGAAACCCCCAGTAGGTAGGCCAAGAGTGAGATGTGGGAATAATATTAACCATGATATGAGATAGGTAAATTATACAGGGAATGTTTGAAAGGCTTAAGCTCAGGATAGAGATGTCTGGAGAGCATATGTTTGCGCGTCCACGTAACTCCGGGTTCGATGTTACCAGCGAGTTAGTTTCTTATGAATGATCATTTAGTGAAAAAGCATCATCAAGCCTAGGAATTCCGCGTGGTTACGATGTAAGCTTCAAACTAGTAGTTATGCGTTATACCAGCGGTTCCCAACCTCTTTGGACTCGCGAACACCTTCCACAGCGATCTGAGTTGCGTGAACCACTGACTTTTAAATATACATACAGTGGACATGCATAAAATTTAATTCCAAGCAAAAGGTTTAATAACCTTGAATTAACTTATTCCTTAACGGTTAGAACCTAAATTTACTCTAGTTACGGCTTAAAAGTTACGCAATGTGTAGGCCTAGTTGTAGCGAAATCAAATGCATTCCTAACGTTGTTACATAACTGTAAATCAGGCATTCGCCGTAAATATTAATTTATTGTGAAAATAGTGTGATTAATACCCGATCTTACACATATGCAACAAGGGGCATTATAGGGTTAATTTAATTTTAATAATATTATTATTATTGTTATTAGTATTGTTATTAAGATAATGCTGCAGAAATGAAGGAAACACTAATAGGCCTAACCTCGAAACCTGCCATTACGGAAAAGTTTTGGCGAACCCTTTGAAATATTTTGCGAACCCCCTGGAGGTTCGCCAACCACAGGTTGGGAAACGATGCGATATACTAAAACTACAAATAACAAAAAGGCCGAAAGAAAACAAGGATTGGACTTATCTGTTTTAAGACATAGGTTTTTTCAGAAAAAAATCAATGGTAAAATTGTTTGGGGAACCGTAATGTGGCGAATAGCCTATAAACATGTTATTTTCTACCTGGAAGATATCGGTACGTAGAAGTATTCTTCGCGCACTTTAAACTTGTGGGTGGAAATATTACTTATTCATCGTCTTAAAGCCTAATGAGTACCTCTCACTTATATAGTAGTACAGACCTGAAAGAAAACGTTCCCTTAGTTGTTTGTTGAGATGGTTCCTGTCGTGTGCTACACCCGATAATTTTGCATTCAGTAATAAGTTTAGCTATAACCTATATTCTTATCTACGTACAAATTCAAATTTGAAATTACTCTTCAGTAATAATAAAAAGGACTCGATAATAGATTATTCAAGTCTGTGAGTAGTACCATTTCACCTCTTGTTTCTCCAAGTACAACAGTGACGTCACGGGCCCGTCAGTTTAGAGTGTGCGAAGTTTAAGTATAAAATAAAGTAAATGTTTATGATAATTTATCTTCCCGCAGTATGGGTCGAGTTATTTATATTAACGAACATTTTTTCTCCTTCGAATTTAGAGCGCGGTTTAAATTCGCGGCCAGTTTATATTCGGACCGATACGATAATTGTTTATTTTTTAAATATAAACTGGGGACAAAAATTAGTACAGATGAAAGGCATGATGCTGAAATTAATGAGAGGATATGTACCGAAAGTGCATTTTCGGTACGTAACATCTATTTTGTGTATCTTTCCTCTACAGTGAGATTCTTAAACAGTGCCAATTTCCTTGTTCTTTGTGCTTTCTCCTACTTACCTCCCCACCCCTTCACTCTGCGCTGTGTATAAATGCACAACTTCCCCTCTTCCTCGAAACACTCAAACACGTGATACAAATTACAAAGAGTGTCATCACCATCTTGGTTATTGTCTGGATCACTTCGGTCAGCTCGAGTGGAGCTGCTGTGTTGTTTTGTTTCGGTCCTGTAAGCCAGGGTAGGGCATCCGGGGTGTGGACCCTAACCCTCGGCTGGACTAAAGAATGCTTGTTTGAATGTGTGGATAATTATCATTATCATTATTTTGTTTTGTAAATTTATTTGATGACCAAGATAATTGATTTATATTGTTTATATTATTTATGTATTCATATTTTCTTTAAACTCATAGAATGGTCAAAAAGGTCAATTTATGTTTAATTAATCAGACTTATAATTTAAACATTAAACTCGATTTTAGTAAAAAGAATGTTTAATTACTGTTTAATTAGTTATGATATTGCTGCTTCATATTTATTCCTATTCTAAAGTTTTCTCAAGCCAAATTAGCTCCCCTTTTCCTTCTAGCTTTCATGATTGTAGATACTCTTCAGAATTAGACATGAATTATATAAATTACTACAGTGTATTTAATAATTTCATGGTAATAGTTAATAAATGTTATACATACAACATAGGAAAGATGAATCAATCTTTGCCTCTGATGGGCCCGGGCAAATGAAACTAAATATCACTGATGTTTATAAATTGGGGACTACAAAATGGTAGTAGAACGTATGAGCTAGGCTACAGATAAATAAGGACAAATCTGCAATATCAAAATTAAATGGTGTTTTATGGGATAATAATATAAGTTCTAAAAACAAAAAACAAACAATTTAATACTATAATAATTACAATGACGTAACATAAGGCTCAGAAACATGTGAATTAAACTCTAGAACAATAAATAAACTAAATTCTGCAGAAATGGATTTCTGGAGACGTTCAGCTGGAATTTATAGAAGACATAAAATAAGAAAAATAGCATAATTAAACAAAAGAAGAACGTTCAAACTTCAAAAGTGGATTTCAAACAAAAACAAATTATTAAAATGGTATGTATGATCATGTAAAAAAATGACAGAATGCAGATTCCGAAGAAGAAAATTAGAATCGGCGCCACTTGGTAGAAGAAGAAGAAGAAGAAGAAGAAGAAGAAGACGGTATAAACTAACGTGGAATGATGGTTTCTTGGGGAGCATGAGGGAAAAATCATTGGAGATGTGGAGGAGAATGACAGCAGTAATTAATTGGGCGCACGAAGATGTGAAACATTGTGAAACCTACTAAATAAATACATAAAATAATACAGGACCACGAATATAGTAAAAGTGATCATTTACGTATATAAAATCATTCTGGAAGCCTTTCGTTAACGGCATTTTATTATTTTACGTTGAACGTAAAATTTCACATCCCGTGGCTAAAGTAGTTAGAGATACAATTGGGATTAAAGTTCATTGTTATTCATGAGACGAAAACAATGAACAATTTGGTATTAGCAGCGGGACCCGAGCCGACAGAAATAATTTCATAACCTTGATGCACTTCGAAATCGCTTTAAACGGAGAAAAATTGTATACAATCTCATCTATTTTCAAATTGATTTCCATTTTGTCAGCAACACTCCACAACATGACTGTTGTGCTCAAATAGAAATTTAGTTACTAAGACCATTGTTCTCTGTATCAAAATATCCCATGCAGCACAATGTTATATTGTTTATTAAAACATTATTAAATGGTTATAAGAGGCTTTATAGGCTTTTAATGGGTACTATTTATAATATTATAATTTCGGTTTTTTTCTGGATTTAGTTTATTTTTATTCAAAATTAAAGTGTAAAATTATGGAGTATTTACCTGAAAGGTCCATCTCCTCAACTTTATTAGTTATTTAACTGTAGCGCTTTCGGGACTTGTCCCATCAACACCAGTTTTGAATACTTGTGTATTAAATAATTTTACACTTTAGTTTTGAATAATACCTCAACGGAACGTATCATAAATCTTATAAAAGTTGATTATTTTTATTCAAATATGCGCAACTTTGTTCTCAATAGCAACTCGAAAATTCCCCGCATTTATTCGATTTTCTATAAATAATAAGTTTTAGCTAGGGTTATACATTAATTCCAGATATTTATTTACTTCATTCTTATTTCATCGTCGTGAAATTTCAGAGTTTTGTTATACTGAAAACCAAGGCGAGATAGACCATTCTTTGTGTCATTGATTGTGCTTTGCTTCTCGTTTTGTTGGATTATAATGCCATGCTTGTCACGGAATTGTTTCTATATTAATTATTCTATTATTATTTATAGACACTTTAACATCTAAGTTCATAAGACGTTAAAAATCTCTAGGTGTATTCAATAGGTGAGTTTCTATTCTTATGTTTTAAGAAGACTTTCAGTGGTTAAATTTTTTAGTGATGTAAATTAGCGACTGTGACGAAATTAATCCTGGAAAAGAAATTTAATCCGGAGTTTGCCTTCATTTGAGTAAAGCCAAGGAAATAATCCCTGTCAGGTGGACGGCATTGGAGATATCTCGAATACGAATCTAAAATGCTGTCGTGTGATCCAACAGGTATTTACGTATATTTTGAAAAGAAAAAGTAACGCTTAAATCGGGACTGAACTCCGGGCTTCCAGCTTTACACTCTAGTAGGCAGTCCATTTACCATTCAAACCAATAGCGCGTTAAGAGCTAGAAGTCAGCGGTTTGAGTCCCGGTTCGAGCGTTAATTTTTCTTTTTGAAAAAAAAAAAGTTCAGCATTGGGAAGTATTACAATTTAAATATACGAGTAAAATGCAAATTTATGTATATGCCTATGCTATGTTAATTATAAATGTACCCTCATCTAAAACAATATAATGTATTTACATTTTTATCGGCACCGGTAGACTTATTCTACTCTTAAAAATTAGTATTAGTTAGATTATGATCATGAACTATTATTAATAATTTTATATATAAATAATATCTAATATATAAAAATGAATTTTTGTTTGTTGGTTTGTTTGTTTATTCGTTCATACTTTATGCGCGGCCATACCATTGATCCGATTGTGAGGAGGCTTTTTGAAAAATGTTCACAAGATTCCCGGGATGAACATAGGCTATAAGAGAGTTGTGTTATTCAACTCCTACACCCTTAAAAATCGGCTTTTGTAGTGGAAAACGTGGAAAAAGTAGCTCTTTGAACGCTTAAACGGCTTACACTGCCTAAACCATAACAAATACACAAAGTTGATGTACACATAATTGAATATCTCAAAAAGCTGTACAAAAAAGTCCGCGAAAGCATATGTTTAACTCTATCGGATAACTCACAATAACAATTTTTGTCTTTCATTGATACCAAGAAGATGGAGACAAGTACGCAGTAGATTCCTGTGCAGGTATAGCAGCACATGGCGGGTATTCTTTTACGGATAACTCACAATAATGAAATTTGTCTTTTAGCTCATTTGTGCCAAGTAGATCGAGATAAGTAGATTCCGGGCAACACCGGGTAATCAGCACGGGGAATCTTAAAATTATTACGATATACATTTCAAATTATTTTTCATTTTAATTATTCAACTAATCATAAGAAATACATTAATTTTTGTCTTTCAGCTCATTTATGCCAAGAAGATTGGGATGAGTAGATTCTCGGACAACGCCGGGTAAACAGCACGGGGTATCTAAAAATAATTACGATATACATTTTTCCTTTTACTTATATAACTGAACATAAAACGCATTAATTTTCGTATTTCTGCTCATTTATGTCAAAAGGATCGGGATAAGCAGATTCCCGGGCAACGCCGGGTAATCAGCACGGGGTATATAAAAATATAAATTTATAATTATTTTTCGTTTTACTTATTCAACTAAACAGTCCCGCGCCGTAGCCGAGTTGTTAATGCAGGAAGCCTTGGCGCAGAGCTACGGGATTGCGTTGGTTCGAGTCTCCATGGGGGAAGAAATTTTCTCACGGTATTTCGGCCAGTATGGGACCGGTGGCCACCCAGCATCGTGAGGCATTTGGGTATCTACAATAAGTAGCGGCTCCAGTTTGAGAAAACCAGCTATTACGGCTGGGGTCTCGACATGCTGACCACATGTCACCCCTATATTGGCTGGATGATCATCTACCTCTGTCATTGACACATATGGAGGTGAGGCCAGCAGCCGACTGATAGGCTAAGGGCCTTCTAGGCCTGTCGAGCCAGGAGTAGTAGAGTATTCAACTAAACATAAAATCACATTAATTTTGATTCATTTTGGCCTGGTATTAGCTAGTGTTTAATACAATTAAGTGATGTACTTAATATATGATTTTACACTCACGTTTTAATTGAGAAATAACGGTATTAAAACGACATAGCTTCTAGTTAAATTATAGGGACAACAGTCAGCCTGAGGGGACTATATAATTTTAGAATTGAAAGAATGGTCCTCCCTGTGGATTATCACCTTGGTGTGGTAGGGAGGCTTAGTACCAATGACCCAGACGATCATAACCGGGAAGCTTTGGCTTGCGGTTAGATAAGAGGAGAGGGAACTAAGAATAATCCGCAACGTGGGAGCAACGACCACACTGGAAGCTGCAAACACGGAAGATCACAATGGCAGACACGGCGGAGATAGATACATGGGAACGGCGAAAATGGCGGAAGTGGCAACCCAATCTCTGGGGATGAAATAAGAGACCCAGCTCGGGGAAACAAGAGTAAAGTCCTCAACGGCAGAAGGCGGAAGAGGCAACCCTCATTGTGGGGATAAAACACAAGGAAGCAAGTCCAAAGGCTTTAAGGAGGCAGCCCCTCCAAAGGACTTACCCTGCAGAACGTTAGTAGCGTATTCAGGGGACAATTCAAAATACTTACAAGCTCCAAAGATATAGCCGGACTGTCCAACTGATGACGATAAACGCAAAGCATAAGGATAAACGTTTTGGAATTCAAGACCAAATTAAAGTAGCAACATGGAATGTCAAAGGAATACATCATAAAGAAACCGAACTGGAAAGAGAATTAAAAGAAAGAGGTATATATATATATAGCATTGGTAACTGAATGAAGATAGAAACAAAGAGGAAGTCTAGATCTAAGTAATTATATAATGTTTAATAGTGGAGTTGAAATAAGAGAAGTAGCTCAAGCAGGAGTAGCAATATTAGTAAGCACAAGATTAAGGAAAACAATAACTGCATACGAATGGATAAATCAGAAAATAATGAAAATAAGAAGTGGAATACTAAAAGGAAATCTTACTGTAAAAGGAATCTCCACCCCAGAGGAAGGCAGCAAACAAGAAACAACAGAATTTTACCAATAACTACAAAAGATAATAGATCAAACAAACAAAAACGATTACTTAATCATAGCAGGAGATGCAAATGCACGTATAGGGAAAACACCAACTACAAATGTAACGGGAAACAATGGAGAAGAAACGCTAAATTATAATGGGAAAACATTACTAAATTTCGCATGCTTTAACCAATTGATAATAACGAACAATTACTTCAGACATAAGGAAATACATAAATATACGAGAAGTGAGAGAGGACCATGCTCTATAATAGATTACATTATGATTAATCAAAAAATGAAAAATCTAGTCAGAGACACAAGAGTCTTCAAAGGAAGCGATTCCGTAGTGATCACTACCTATTGATTAGTAAAATAGATATACTAAAGAAATTGTATAGAAATTGGAATAAAGAATTAAAGAAGAAGGAAGAAAGCAAACAAGAAATTTATACAATAAATTCGTTAGAAGAAGAATCGATACAAGATTTATACAAAAGAATGCTAGAAGATTATACAAAAGCGGAAGAGCCAAAAAAAAATGAAATTGAAGAAGAATGGAATAGTATACAAGGACTCATACATAAAACAGCAAAAGAAGTATTAGGAACAAAGAAAGTAGGAGGAAGAAACAAAGGACTAAAAAAATTGGATCCCGAAATCCAGAAATTGGTAAGAGATAAAAAGGAGGCCTACTTAAAATACTTAAACAACAAGAATGACCAAAACAGAACAGAATATAATAGAACAAGAGCATTAGTAAAAACATAATACCAGAAAATTAAATAGAGAACATTGGGATATATACATAGCAGAAATGGAACACAATTTACACGGAAGACAATACAAAATTTATAAGAAGCCTTAATTCTGAAGTAAAAGACAAAACAAATTTGCTAACTATACAAGATATAGAATTAGAAAATTATTATAAAGAACTGTGGGCGGAAATACAACATAAAGAAGAAATAATACTCGTAGAAACAAACGAATAATATGCAGAAATAGATGAATTAGAGATGCAAGAAATTATAGAAAAATTAAAAAAATGTAAAAATAATAAAGCATGCGGGATAGACAATATAAACATAGAATTGATAAATAAATTCCCCAAAGAATTTTCAAGAAAGATTATTAAATTTCGATAACAAGTGCTGGAAACAAAGTACAATACCAGAGGAATGGAAAATTGGAAAAATAATCTCAATATTTAAGAAAGGCGATAAAACAAAGCCAGAAAACTGTAGAGGCATACGCTTACTATATACAGCATATAAAATATATGCAAAAATGATCAACCAAAGATTAACAACTGTACAGTGGAGGAAATTGGTATAAGGGAACTTGTTAAAAATGTTAACACAAGTTTATTTGCTCTTTCTTTGGCATTTTTCTATATTAACTTAGGAGCTGATTGAGTATAAAACACACACAAATAATGTCAAAATTAATTATCCATTTCCGTCAAAAAAAAAAGTACATGAAAACTGAAACCACTCTCACATATGGGTGGAAATTAGTATAAAGGCACTTTGTGTATTTCACAGATTAAACCAAAAAGACTGAGCGCAAAGTTTACAACAAAGTTCTAAAATTTAGTTGAACCTCCACTGTTGTTAATTACTTGGAAGATTCTCTTTGGCATTGACTTGATGAGAGTGTTTATTTCTTCCACTGAGATTGAAGCCCACTCTTCCTGAATAATATTTTTCTGCTCAGTCACTGTCCGAAACTGCCGTCCATTGCGAACACACGCCTTGCCAGGATCCCCCATAAGTTCTCAACCGGGTTTAAATCAGGACTTCTGACTGGCCACGTCAAAAATTGTATTTCTTTCTTCCTGAACCACTCCTTTGATTTGGCAAATACGTGAATGGAAGCATTATCTGGCTGAAAAAAAAGATCTTCGCCATATTCTTCATACATTCGTATCAATTAGGACTCCAGAAGCTCCTCAGTGTAGGACTCAGAATTCATCTTGGTGCGTATCCATGCTATTTTTGATCTTCCTTTAAAGCAGAATACTGCCCAAATCATAACGCCTCCACCACTGAAGTTTCTACTCATTCTAACTTGCTCTTCAGTGCGGAGGTCGTTCCAGTAATACTGAATATCATCAGGCCCGTCCAAATTAAATTTCTTCTCATCACTGAACATTACTTTATTCCATTCTGAGGTCCAGGACATGTGTTCTTCAGCAAAAGCCATTCTAGCTTTCTTATGTGCATTGTTCAGAGGTAGTTTACTAAAACTTTTTTTTTTAATTTTAGGTTCTTATCTTCTGACAGAATTTGTCTTACGCGTCTGGCTGTTACTGGCAACTTCAAATCAGCCTGGTTTTGAGAAGAAAACATACTCTTATCTTTTGCTTTACGTAAAATGAGACGTTTAGTGCGCTCAGACAATTTTCTTGTCCGTCCATATTTATCGTTTTTTTTTTTCATATTGTGAGCCCAGTTTGACAAAATTTCAATGACACATCTTGAAGCCTCAATTTCGTAGGTATTTGTCTATTGGAAAGGCCCATCTCCTTGAAGGCACTAACTCTTGATTTCTCATTTGATAGAGGCTTTCTACGTGGCATTGTACGTACTGCTGACTTGTAACTATGAACGATGCTCACAGACACGTCGTCTCCATGTAATTGCAGTGTTTTGTTTACATTTATGTCTCTGTAAGAGCCCGAAATTAACCTGCCTTTATACCGATTTCCACCCCTTGGACAGCGTTTTCTTAGATTTTACATATTATTTACATATATAATAAATACAAAATGAGGAGACCTGTATGAAAATATGTCCAAGATAATTATATGTAATCTATGACACACTTACGGTATTTGCATAAATATTTCAGGTTGTTTTACTACTAAAAGTTAGTGACTTTATACCAATTTCCTCCACTGTAGTAGATGCAATAATATCAGAAGAGCAGACAGGTGTTAGGAAAGGAAGAAACTGCACAGACAACGTATTCACTTTAAAACAAATAATAGAGAAGCGAAGAGAATTCAACTTAGAGACGCACATCCTCTTTATAGTTTATAAGAAGGCTTTTGATAAAGTGTCTAGACCAAAATTATGGAACATATTAAGTGAAAAAGGAATTCCACTACACTTGATAGCAGTAATTAAACAAATGTATGAGAAAACAAAAATAAAAATAAATCAAAGGGAACCAATACATATAACAGGAGGAGTTAGACAAGGTTGTCCACTATCAATCATTCTTTTTTAATATTTATTTCGACGACATGATAAGATCGTGGAAGCAAATGACGACTGGGGGAATTAACTTACGAAATATACTAATAAAAACAGTAGCCTTTGCAGATGACCAGATTTTAATAGCAAAAACAGAAGACGAACTACAAAGAATGCTATATAAACTAAATGAAATATCAAAAAAATACAACATGGAAATATCCTCACAAAAATAAAAAAAACAATGGCCTTCGAGGGCGCTCATCCAGTTCGGACAAAGATAATATTAAAAAATAAACCAACAGAACAAGTAGTAAGATATAATTTCCTAGGTTGCGAAATATCATATACTGCAGAAACAGATATAAATACAAATAACAAACTAAATAAGTTTAATTATATAACAGGTACACTAAAACGAAATTTGAAAAATAAAGCCAGGAAAGACTCTATAATGAAATTATGCAAGACAATGGCAGTGCCTATTATTACTTATGGTCCCGAAACATGGACAGTGACAACACAACAATCAGCCAGAATACAAGCTGCTGAAATCCAATTCCTCAGACCAATAGCAGGATATCAAAGAACAGACAAAAAACATAACACGGAAATAAGGCAACAACTAAAAGTAGAGGAATTAAACACAACAATAGAGAAATACAGAACAAACTGGAAAGAACATTTGGCAAGGATGACTGAGAATAGAATACCAAAAGCAGCATACAGCAATTCACCACGAGGAAGAAGAAGTTTGGGATGACCAAAGAAAATATGGAGAGAGCAGCAATTTGGAGCCGGAACGGACTAGTAAATAAGCCTAAACCGTGAAGAAGAAGAAGAAGAAGAAAGAATGGTACATTAACTTGACAAATCACAGATAAATTAAAATGTTTCATACCTCTCCTCATAATTAATCTTCTAAGTAGATCGCGATTTCAGGATCTTGGCAGCCCCATCCTCAGTATACTTATGCCGACTGATATTATGTCGATCGGAAGAAACACTTCTCGTTCCCTCTGTCCAGAGGTTCATCGGTCCACCAACAGTGATTTATTCCTATAAAAGTTCAAAATAGTCAAATCATATTTGCATGTATTGAGATGTAACATTATTGCAAATATGAATTTATATAATAATAATAGGTATAATTGCAGCCAATGGCCGTGTAGAAAGAACTGTTTTCATGTCTTACAAAAGTCTGTTATCGATGTTCCTATGTTTTTACACTGTAATAGGTGATATCGGTCGCAGTGCGACCCACATACTTTGCACTTGCACTTTTCTTCTGTGTTATGGCGCTTCACTGTTGTGCATATCCTGTGGTGGAAACCATGGACCGCGACTCTCGTCACGGTGTGTCTGAGGTCGTATCTGGCTGCTGTCCATTCCCTGTAGATCATCGCATCCGTTGCGTAGAACTCAGGCCATATCTGTTCTCTCTTCTCGTTGAGTTCCCACAGCATATGAATTTATATATATATATATATATATATATATATATATATATATAATTTTACTTGGTAATTAACTTAAAATACATGTTTTACGTCAGTAAGAAAACACGTGTCCAAATTCATTGATATCTCACAAATTCTGGCTATGATATCCGAGTTGTAGGACATTTTAAATCTCTACGTTGGGTCTGGATATGTGCTCCTCATCTTCTATGGTATATTTGATGGTAACTTTGATAGCCTACTAACCAGAGATGTTAAGAGGCTGGCCGTTATGTATCTTGTGTGTGTGTGTGTTGTGTGTGTGTGTGTGTGTGCGTGTGTGTGTGATACAAATAACATTGAGTCGCTAAAATATTTCCTTAATGCAGAAGAATTATTAGATCGAAGGATTTCACACCTTCCATTCCAGTAATCCAGATTCGATTCCCTTAGGTAAAATAGGACATGTTAAATATCTACTCCATTCTATAAAAATACTTGTTCTAGAAAAGCTACAGGAGAGTAGAAAACTAATTATAACTTCTTCGCTTTTATTTAATTTTTATTTTATATTCAATTCTACGTCGTATTGCGTCCAGGTCTTCAGGATTTAGTCAGTGTGTTTGTGTTGATCCCATTCTGCGATGAGCAGGACATATGAAACGAATAGGGAATGAAAAAGGGACATAGAAACTGATTTTAGGAGAACCAGAAGAAAGCGCCCTGAGATCCTGAGATAGGCAAAGGATAAGGTGGAGAATAACATCAATCATGATTCGAGGGAGGTGAATTATACAAGGAAAACATCAGGATACAGATAAATAGAGATCTTATATAATTTCCTAGTAAAGCTGCAAAGCATAGCATGAAAATGCTATGACTGCAGTGAAAGACCTGCCCTCGGGCAGAATTACTGTGGTGGATGTCCCTATATATATATATATATATATATATATATATATATATATATATATACCACACCTACTATTACCTAGTAAAGCTGCAAGCACAGCATGAAAATGCTATGATTGCAGTGAAGGACCTGTCTTCGGGTAGAATTACTATGGATATATATATATATATATAGCCTATACCATATATATTTTCATGCTATGCTTGCAGCTTTACTAGGGAATAGTAGGTGTGTTAGCTTACCGTTGCTTTCCACACCGGTGAAGGATGATGATGATAATGATAAGGGTGATGTTGATGATGGCCATATTATTTCAGGGACCGTTTGGGCCTTAAAGTTTTCGTGGCATTTGTCTTACAGGTGAGGAAAACCCCAGTTAAAAACCTCACCCAAAAAACTGCCCCGACCGGGGATCGAACCCGAGCCCGCTGCGTGACAAGACAGCACGCTACCTCGAGACCACAGTGGTATATATATATATATATATATATATATATATATATATATATATATATATATAATATCTGAGGGAAATTATACTTTTTAAGGAAAGGTGTCTCTGTGCTGTTGAACTGTGGCCCTTATATCCTGTTAAACAACATTCCTGAAAGATCCTCTACTATGTATATGTCTAATGCGCATGTCATAAATATTGCATTTCTCAGCTTTGTGCATTGACTTGTAAGATCCAAAGGGGAGTAATGCTTCAGAAGAGGATAGTAAAAGAGTGGGTTAAAGTAAAAGAAAGGAAAACAAATATATTACAGAATCTCTTGTTAACTTTACAATGTAATTTGATGTGTATCCACCCTCTAGAATACTAATTTTATATTTAAGTTAAGATTAATTTATTAAGATACACCCTCCCTCACGTCGTAAATGTGAAAAATTCACGTTTGCTACGCTGTGATGGTCCATCTTCATAAGCTGGTCCCGGTTGGTTTCCGACAAATTCAACATCTAATTTCCGCTTCTAGATTAGGTTTTAGAATATTAAAACATATTCAATTTAGGCAAGAGTAGTCTCCCTTGCTCTTATTAATGCATAGAAAGCAGGATGGAAACCAAAATGTAAAATGAAATTTAAATAAGTGGAACAATTTTCTTTGTATAAACAACAATATGCACGGCGGAAGCGATTGATATTTTAACAAGCTATTGGTGTATTGTCTTTTTAGAATCTCATCATAGTTTATTCTCACAGGTGGCATTCTGATGCAGCTGGTTTCCTTGTATTTACCTTGCGGCTATTATAACTCGGTTCTCGATTCTTTATTCATTGAACATAACCTCAAATTGTGAAAATTTCACATTGTGGTTCAACAAGAAATAAATGTTATAAATAGGTTCAATATAACAAATTTGGGTATAAAACAGTGTAATAATTTGATAACTATTCAAAAGGGGTCTTATTGATGAAACAAATTCTCTTTAACTTCATTATCTTCTATTTTACAGTTAATATTCATATTACCCAATTTATTTAACCTATTATTTTACAATATTTATCCAATATTTTACAGGGTAAAGATGCCTATTTTCGTGATATCCCTAATTCTTACTTAGGGCCAACTTACTCACTGGTACTATCGAACATGTAGGTTCATGGCCGCGCGGTCATAAGCTCTCCGTGCATCCCTATCCTGAGCTAATGCTTTCCTATCATTCCCTGCATAATCTACGTCCCTCAAATCATAGTTAATGTTGTTCTCCCACCTCATGCTTGGTCTACCAACTGGGCGTTTTCCCTCTGGCTTTCCTACAAGAAGCCTCCACGCACGTCTTTCATTCCCCATACGCGCAACATGTCCTGCCCATCGCAATCTACGAGACTTAACTGTTCTTATTATATCTGGCTTCCTATAAAGACCACGTAGTTCATTGTTGTCTTCTCCATTCACCTGTCTGTTCATCTCTCTTTGGCCCAAAAACATTTCGTATTTAAATTCGTATCACGGAATTAAATATTTTAAAAAGTAGTTACAGATATAGTATATCCTTTATTCTTTCCATTTTATGGCTTTGCCCGCCTTTTGGAAACCAATACAAAGCCTCAAAAACCATCGTGATGTTGAAATTGATTGAAGAAGTAATTTGTCTCTCTCTCTCTCTCTCTCTCTCTCTCTCGTGACTGTCCTTGCATAAATGTTCTATATTTTGGATAAGAGTTTGTCTTTATAGTTATATAACATTTTAACATCAACTTAACCAACTGATAAGAGTCTTAACAATATAAGAGGATAATAATTTTACAGCTGCTTCTGCATTTTCGATTTTTTATCATTTGTTTATGATATGACTCTTCACATTTAGACATATGAAAAACAGTAAGAAAAAATTTCTTTAAAATATTAATAATCTTTGATATTAGTTACATTAGGCGGCTCCGTGACGCAAACAGTTAGACGCTTGCCTCTCACCGCTGGGGTCCCGAGATCGAGTCTCGGTCACTCCATGTGGGTTTCGAGATGGACGAAACGAATCATGGGCAGGTTTTTCTCGGGGGTTTCTTCCATTTTCCCCTGAAAAAATTCATTTCACAATTTGTCCATACTCATCTCATCCATTTCGTTCATCTGCCCTGTGATGTTGCGTCAGAGGCGTAATCGGCCGGCACCTTTGTCATTCACAGACCTTTATAAATATAGGGGTTTCATCTCATGTCATCCCTCGACTCGATCCTGAGTCGGACACGAGTTCAGGATGTTTAATTTTATTAGTTAAGCCTACTTTACGTAGAAATGAATTATATTAAAATGACTTATTTTACTCATTAAGAGGGCTATAATAATTAAGCCTGTAGCGGCTAAATAGACATTTGATTGAAACCAATTTCCAAAAATAATTTCTTCATTGTTCTTTACATTTTTGGGGTTTTCTGTATTTTCAATATCCGTTGTAATTTCTCAAAATAATAATAATAATAATAATAATAACAATAATAATAATATTTTTATTATTATTATTGTTATTATTAGGCCTATTATTATCATTATTATTATTAGCTTTATTGTTATTATTAGGCCTATTATTATTATTATTATTGTTATTATTATTATTAGTCGTATTGTATTTCTTGCTTATGTTTATACAGGACAATATTTTTGCTACAAAACAGTACTAATATATATTTTTTTGCGCGATAGTGCGTTTTGTCGTACTTACAGCAATGACGACCATGATTGAAAGTTTAACTTCCTACATTTCGGAGTTGACAAACTAAATAGGCCTAACTATACTGTAATAAAAATAACTATACTGTAATATTACATATCACAAACACGCGTGTGGGAAGGAAAACCACTGCTTTCTATGCATACTATATACAATGTATATATAGAAAATATCAAAAATGTAGTGCTATTATACATTATACGAAATAAATCATTGCATTTTAAATTAACTGAACTTTATTTGAAACAACAAAGAACAATAAATACGTACTTGCCGCCATGTTATCACTAAATTAGTCTCACGGCTTCCTGTTGTTTCAACTAATAAACATTGCCTACACTATTAACTTTAGTCAATTGTTTATAATGAACGCAAATATTTCCAACAAAGATGTTATTATTTTACTATTATCTGTTATTTTGAAAACACCATCGCGCAAAAAATTACGAACAACGCACATTTGTGAAGTGTTTTACAGAATCCCGGAAGTTAAAAACTAAGCTACCGCTCGGTTTTTTTAATTTTCCTCGATTCTGTAAAAACCACTTCCCAACCTCGCATCGTAATATACTATGTTTGCAAATATTTTATCACTATTTGTTTTCTTAATATTATTATTTAATGTTAAGTTCATATTTAGAAAGAACTAGGCCTAAATATTAAATGTCGTTTAATATCAGTTATGACATTTTTTTTGCATTTTCCCTCATATAGGTTGTAATATTGATTATCAAGTATAATGAACGGCGAATTGAGATTTATTTCAATTTATAAGCTTCTGTTTTAATATCACGGAATTAATATTCCACTATCTCGGATTTAGGAGCCATATCATGTATTTGGAAATCCTTGCATTGGAGAAAAAATGAGACATTTGGGGACAACTATATATCGATTTGAAGTGAATTAGTTAGATAATATCGTGGAAGGTTGATAATATGTTCCTATATTCATATTTTGTCACCATTATCTGAAATGTTACATTTGACAAAAAAAGTAAAAACTATCACGGAATTAGGAAACCTTGCCATATTTATGCATAATTGAAAATTACATTAATTTTAATAGAGATAGACAAATGTATTAGATCCGAGCGAGTTGGTTCACGTGGTAGCATTTCAATATATTCTTCAGGAGGTACCAAGTGTAAATCCCAGCCCTTAATAATCTAGTTGAAGTTTTCTCCTATTTTACTCATCGATACAATAAATAATGGGTTGGAATCTCACTATGAGGACCTATTCCATCATAATCACTATTTCATAAAACAAAAATAGATCCAACATAGCTTTCTGGATTCTAGTAAAGATTCTGGAAACGATGTAACTTCAGCACCCATAAATAAAATTAAAACAAAATAGACTACTGTTGTGGTCTAGGAGTAACAGTATTACCTCTCACGCATTGGGCGCAAGTTCAATTCCATGTCAGTTGAATTTTATGGTTAAAGTTTTTTCAGTTGTTTTCACTATAAAAGAAATGCCTTGAAATTAAAGCCGGAAATTCTTTACAAAATCACAGTTATTATTAAACATATTCCCTTGTAATTATGTAAAGAAAGTTATAACATCCAATTCACTTAATTAGAAATCGTTCATGATTGTTTCCATCAAAGACCATGAGTAGCATCTGCCCACATTAAGAGTTAAAATGTGTAAGCCAGGTACACAATATGTTGTTCCCAAGCGGTTTGAGAGTCCAGATGCTATGATATTCGGTTACTGTAGTAGTAATAGAGTTAATCTCCCATGAATTTAAATTTCCGTTCGTAACGCTTGTGTCTTGGCACTGAGACATCTCTCCCATCGGGATGTTTAGAGCTTCCAGGGAAAGATTCCAAACATAATAGACCAAACAGAACAATAGCTTTACCTATAAAAAAGTCGCGGCACAACTATATTAGTTAAACCGATTATAATGTAACAAAACATACCTATATGGGCATATTGCAAAATTAAATAGCTCTAAATCCGAATTCAACGAAAGCTGCAGCAATGTTTTGATTAGTCTAAATGCAAATTAATACAATTATAATAAATTTGGATTGGTATTGTCACTCGCATAATTGTAGCAATTTAATGTGAAATCGTGGGATTGTTTAAGTGAAAATATCGTCATGGAAGAGAAGCAAAAATATCTAACTCTAAAATCAAACAAAGTTAAAGACAAACTTTTGTTACAGTTAGCATACTTTATAAATGTCAATTTTGAACATTCTTCGTATTCACATGTTTCGGAGAGATCATGTTCATTGCTAAAATATGGAGACATTTAGGGCCTATAATAGAGGTACCATTTCTCACAGAAAAAGAAAGTCTCATGAAGGAATGCGGCTGAGCCGAATACCACGCGAGTCTGAGTTGTATTGTACACTTCGAAAACATAGTTTGGCAATGCGCTGTAACACAATTAAAAAGTAATACAATATATAAAACTAATATAAAATTTAAAACTAGTATGGCGTTATGTGAGTGTAACTAGTGGAATTGACACAATAAATCTTGCTCGATAGCAGAATCTCAACGAATTAATCTAATGTTTTATGTATAGGACTTCGGAACAACAATCGCTACGTCATTACTATGTAGCTAATGATATTCGAGGATTCCACCTGCCTGCAAAACTCAATATCCCCGTTCCGCACTAGAGCGTCATCAACGCGCGGTGATTTTCTTTCTCCTGGGAGTACAGAAGTTTTGTTTGCTTTGCAAGCCAATTTTAGGCAGAGAGATTATTTCTGCACTTACAGTCGTCATCTATTTTCATTTTTCAATGCCAGTCATCTGATTTCGTATTTTTTCTAGAGACGTTATTTATCAGAGCAGTCAGGTTTCGAACATGATCATTCCAAAATGCGTGAAAACAAAAAAAGTGTTCTACATTGGCATTATGAAGTAGGATAACTGTGAAAAAGTTCGGTTATCAAAATTGTTTAATTGCAGACATTTTCTGTAGCTAGATAGGTGTGATATAATGTTTGTTTATAAGGGAAACATGTATTATTTTCAATCAATAAAATTACTGTCTCTGTAAATGTTCACATTTCTTAATATTTCGACGTTCAATACTTCGGTTTCCATCTGTGATGGCACTATAAATGTTCATTTAAATATAACCCTATGAGTCCTTTGAATAAACAAACTCTCATCTGTTCCCCTTGTCAGCAAACCGTGAGCTTTCCTTGTAAAATTATCAGAGGATTGTGGGTGTTATGAGAAAACAAAAAATATATACTTTTGAGAGTGAAAGTCTTTATACGTACCCTGTATAAGTTATCTGTAGGAAGATTCTATTGGGTAGGAGCTCATACTTTTTATGTTCACTCTCGGGGAATTACGTTAAGATGTTCGCTTTGAGGTAAAATACTTTTCCTCCAGAGTTTCGCATATTGTCAACTCAATTTCCAATAACCAATGATTATTTCAAACTGAAAGTATAGTCTCTTATCGATTTCTATTCACTTTTCAAAGGTAAAGAATTAATACTAACAATTTAATATATATTTAAAAAGAGAAAATGATGAACGAATTTTGCTGAGAAGTCTCGTATTAGAGTAGTAAACCTTCAAACATTTATATTTAATCAATATAATTTATACACACTTATTATATATAGGTCTATATTGGACAGATGAAATAATTGTATTTGATATTCAGTTACGTAAAGTTTGTCATTCTCATAACATTGATCTTACTCTCTGAAATATTCATCGGCTTCCTAAAGGACTGGAAAACTCGAAACTCGGATGTAGGTGCCAAGATACTAGCCACTGTACTACCAGGTTCGACACTACTCATGTTGGAGTTTGTATGTGTGGGTGCGCGTGTGCATGCGACTTTTACATTTTATACAAACTACATTAATGTCGAAGAATTGAAAACTACATTAATGTCGAAGATTTGTGACAACTTAACTTGCATGAAAATGGAATTAATTTAATTTTATTGCTGATTTTAAGAAAACACTATACTCTTGCTTTCAATGTGATGCCACTGTCCGTTACTTGTTATTCATTTTATTTGTAGTTGCATAGGTTCATAGTGTATGAAGTAATCGACTTTCTCTCGTTGAACTATTTGCAATAACTTCGATGAAGTCTTTCGTTGAACCTTCCAAATGAAAGTAAATCGACTTTATCAAAAATCTGACTATGAAATAGCACTAATATAGACCTAATTATTATAACTATCCTATTTTTTCCCCAGAATTGTATTATCAGAAACCACTAGCAGCTTGTGTTACGAATAACAGTTTAAGATTCTTTAAAATAATTAATTATTATAGAATAAAAATAACTGCTTGTCGTTATATTTTGTGGTATTCTAATTTCGAGTAATATGGGTCTTTAATTCTATTTACAATTTTTTATGGTATCAGCTTTTCCTAGGCTTATATGAATTTTCCTATTTTATCAGCTGCATAGGAGATTATGACAACGAGGCAGACTATTTACAAATGTATAGTTTTATAATACATATGAAATTTTATCCACATATGGCATTATTAGTTTTGCGAAAAGCCTTCCTAAGTCTTACAATTTTCAGACTATTATCATAATGTTCAAATCCATTTACATTATTGCGTACAAATGGTACTAAGCAAAAAATAAAAAAATAAACAAAAAAAAAATATATATCCAAGGACTATTATATATCTCATGAAAGAGATTTTTTTAACGTTTCTCAGATTTTAATATGTTCCCTCGACTTCTGTTCCTCAACAATTATAACTGGTACTACTCCGCTGTCAATTGTATTATGCATAATAAAATTAAAACTAGGGTGTGTATAATTACACATTAAGATTATTAATTAAAATAATTGGGCCTAGAAATAATATATATTCTGAATTACAACATACAAGCTTTAGAATTGTCTCTTCATTTTGCCTCTCCCTTCAAATTTCATCTACCATTCGATATTAAAGGCAATAGGAAATCTGAATTGCAGAGCAGATTGTACAAATCTTTAAAACACACATACAGAGAGAGAGAGAGAGAGAGAGAGAGAGAGAGAGAGAGAGAGAGAGAGAGAGAGAGAGAGAGAGAGAGAGACTGAAAGGTTAGGAAATATTTCCCGGGTCCTGGTGTTAAGCTAACACACGCCAGAGGGAAATGAGTGCAATGAAATGGATTTACCCTATCCCCTTCTGATTCTGGGGGGACGGTCAAGACCACATGACGCACGTTCGCGCCCCTCACTTTATTATTCCGACCTACAATTATCACACTCATGTCTAAAATTATACAAATTTCTTAATTGCTTGCCATGCTTTTAATAAAATTTCCCTGATCGTGGCAATTTGTGATTTTACATGCAGAAGGAAAGCCACACTTAATTCAATGGAAGGATAAATTAACAGTAAAATAGCGAACTTTAATTTCATTCAGATCTTTTATTTTTTAGAGACACTTGAATATCATAGATATCGCATACAGTATATTTCGTGTATATGAATAGAATTACCAAATTTTATTTTTATTTTTTAACTTCTATTGCATATTTTAACGTTAAATACTTTAGTTTGGATGTTTCATTATTTTCGATTTTTCTGACATGATTTTGTATGAAAACGAATTAGTAGATTAATAAAAAAATAAAGTATGAATACATTTAATGTTGTAGCCGGAAAGTTAAAATATAGGGTGTAACATAACTCGACGGCAAAATTTCAGGAATGAGTTCCTCATATGGAGAGAATAAAAAACGTGTATTACAACATGGGTTCTGAAATTGATAATTACAGAGTTATTCGAACTTTTATGAATGTTAGGTTATTAAGGTTTACAGTAGTTATTGACAGTCTGTTTTCTGTTCATTGTAGGCTGCTGTGATGTACACAAATGAAGAATATGCCTGTATTGAGGCACAAGGAGGTACTTTGAACATTTCATCTGACAGAACAGAGCGCTCCAACAAGTCCCTTGCATTTTTGTCGCCATGTACTAAGATTCATAAAAGTTCAAATAACTCTGTAATTACCAATTTCTGGACCCATGATGTAATACACTTCTTTTATTCTCTCCATATGAGGAACTCATTTCTGAAATTTTGCCGTTGAGTTATGTTACACCCTGCATTTATTTTGGTTGAAAGGGAGAAACATGAGCGCTAAACTACATCTACTAATTTATAATTATATATATTTTCGCCGTAAAATTGTAACTGTCAAGAAACTCAGATGTGGGTTCCACTGGGATAAATGATAGGCCTATAACGGTAATATTATTTGGCGACAGCGAGGAAATTCAAAGGGACAATATGCACATTCTATTAAGCAATACTAAATGATTGGTTCTGGAAATAAACATAAATAAAACTAAATATGTGGTTACACATGGAAATAAATTATAAATGGAAATGGTCAGTTAATAGAAAATGTGGGAATTGTTGAAGAAGAGACTGAATTCAAATAGCTATATAAACAAGAATTACAAATAGGAATGTGCAGCAGAAAGCAATTAAACATATGCTAAATTGTAGAAATGCATGTTATTTTGTATTGGAGGGCCTCCCATCATTCCAATTTTTTCTCAAAAAAAAACGTTATATTGAAATATTATATTATATGGATGCGAAATATGGATTCTTACTTTAAGGAAGGAGGAAATTTTACGAGTATTTGAGAATAAAGTTCTTAGAAAAATGTTTGGGTCCCGCGCCGTAGCCGAGCGGTTAAGGTAGGAAGCCTTGGCGCAGAGCTACGGGACTTGCGCTGGTTCGAGTCTCCATGGGGGAAGAAATTTTCTCATGGTATTTCGGCCAGTATGGGACCGGTGCCCACCCAGCATCGGTGAGGCAATTGGGTAGCTACAATAAGTAGCGGCTCCAGGTTGAGGAACCAGCTATAACGGCTGGGGGACTCGACATGCTAACCACATGTCACCCCTACACTGGCTGATGATCATCTACCTCTGTGATTGACACATGTGGATGTGAAGGGCCAGCAGCCGGCTGGTAAAAGGGCAACCGCTGAAAAGTGGAAAGACCCTCAATCGGAGAAAAATGTTT
This sequence comes from Diploptera punctata, assembly GCA_030220185.1. Lineage (NCBI taxonomy): Eukaryota > Metazoa > Arthropoda > Insecta > Blattodea > Blaberidae > Diploptera > Diploptera punctata. The sequence continues at coordinate 486,455 of JASPKZ010010694.1, forward strand.
GGGCCAAGACAGTGAGCCACATGAACTTTATGGGAAACCTGATGTATTAAGAACAATTAAGTCTCCTAGACTGCAAGGGATAACATGCAGGGCTATTGGGGAATAAAAGAGGGACATAAAAACTCTTTGTAGGAAAACCAGAAAGAAAACCTGAATAACTATGATTTGCGGGATGTAAATTACACGGAATAATTCGAAAACATTAGCCGAGTATAGGAATATATGGAGAGCATATGTCCGCCAGGCCATATAATGCCAGTGAGGTAGTTAGTTAGCTTAATATAATATGTAATGTGTTGCAGTGCAATACCGGGTGTATATAAAATAATATGGCGATTTTAAAGGTGTTGAATTATACTTTAATTAACTATGACAAATTCCATCCAGATTTGGTCTTTCTTCCACCTTAATTCCTCCATTGCGACGTTGTATGCTTCTGTGGACTGCAGATGTAGATCTTGTCGCAGCTCTTCAATATAGAAGGGTTCCCTCGCCAGTTCATACACGAGGCGTGACAGTGTGTATTTCGACAGACAGAGAGCCTTTTTGAGGTACGTAGCTTTCACCTGCTCTATTTGTAGGATGTTTCTCTTTGTAAGGTGAGTCCGTATGTTGTCCAGTCCGCATGTGGCAATCGGCGTTATCTTTGCTTTGAGAAGCGCTTGTGCTGTGTCCAGAGGAGAGTCGGTGTATGAGGTTGATGTCATTCATAGCTAGTGTTGCTGCTGTTGTTTTGTCTGTGATATGCCTGTTAAAAACTGTTCCGTGTGTCCGAAAGGTGAGTCCAGGTTCTTAAAATTGTTTACCCGTGAATCTTCTTACTGTTGATGAAGATATCATCTGTCGGTGTTGTTCGTCTCCTTTCCCGAATATCGTCGACACCGTTTTGCTTTCACCGTTTTGCATGTGAAGGTCATTTTCACTTGCCGATACTTCTAATTTTCTACATACAAGCTGCAGTTGTTCAGATGATGTTGACATCAGCACCATGTCATCTGCGTAAGTAAATACTTTTACTTCGTCTGTCGTGATGGCTTGAGCAACATCCATTGTGGCAATGTTGAATAATAATGGGCTCATTGGATCCCCCTGCAGGACTCAGTTGTATTGTGTTATCGGGGCTGAGTTCTCTATCTGGTTGTCTATATGGACATAGTTACACGTCAAGACATTATTCACAATTCTTGCAAGGTAATGTTATTCTCCTAGGAGACTTATCAATTTCTTGCCTGTTGATTAAGTCGAAGGCTTTACTATAATCCACAAAGATGTTGTGAAGCTTCCGTTCTTGATATCTTAGTGCATTTGAATTTCGTCTTGTAGGCATTTTTATTGCATTGACGGTGGATCGACCTTTCCTAAAACCAAATTGTTCTTCCGATAGTTTTTCGTCGAATGGGTTGTCCATTTTCTTGGTTATTAGTTTGGTGAATATCTTGAAGAGTGCGCATACTAGCGCGATGTCTCTGTAGTGGTTTGGGCTTGCTACATCTCCTTTCCCTTTGTAAAGGATCTTGGCAATGGAGGTTCTCCACCTGTCTTGAATGATTGAATGCAAAGAGCATTTGTTCATGAGGATGGTCCAGGGTATCGTTAAGAGTTCAATGGTGCTTTGAAGATGTACGTTGAATATATGATATTGTCCGCATGCTTTCATTTTCTTGGACTGTGCGATTGCATCTTCAATGTCGCTTTCGTTGAACAGGTCGATGTCTTGTCCTTCACCATCTAAATTGGGAATTGCCAGAGGTCGGGTTTCCTTGAACTGTAGTACTTCTCTGAAGTGGATTTCCTAGGTATCTATGGAAATTTCTCTGGGTATTCTTGGTTGTCTTGTTTGTAAGGCTTGAATTGGTCGTTTTCTGCCGTTTCTATTAATTTGGTTTCTTCCAAGATGGTATAGTTTTTTTCTCGTGATTTTTAGCCTTTCCTTGTACTCTTCCTTTTCTTTGAATACTGTAGTAGGTTATGTTGTGATTGTGTTTGTCTGTAATTATGAAGTGCATCTAGCGTAGCTTTCCTTGTCCAATAGCAATCAGCAATGAACCATGGCTTGGATCTCCTTCGATTGTTTGGTCTTTGCTTTACTAGGCTGTTGATTACTGATTCTATTGTTATCAGGGCTTCGTTTAGATCCTTTTCAATACGTCATTTAATTGATTTGATGTATCAGCTAGTGCTTCTTCCAGCTTCTCCGTATCTATCATTCTGGTTCCATGGCTATATTTGTTATTACAGTTTTTGGGCATTCGTTGCCTTTCTTTTTCGATTATATCCTGCATTCGATGGTAATGTCTTTTCTTATTACTATGTTATCGTGTGTATGCCGTCCTATGAGGCGCATTTGTTTCATATTCCCAAATATCACATCGATAGTACTTGTGCCGTTATGAGAGAAGTATGTTTCGACTTGAGGGTCACTGAGTAGTGTGAAGCCTTCTTGCTGTAGGCATTCAAACACGTGAATAGCTTTCAGATTTGGACGGTCTAGTTTACAATTCAGGTCCCCTGCTAATAATATAGCCTCGTTCCAGGACATGCTATGGAGAGTAGTGCTGATCTCATCTATGATCTCTGTGGAAACGTATTCTGGTTGAAAGTAAGCACATATGATGTAGCATAGCTTGGTTTTTACATCTATAATATTATTTGTTTTATGTATTATTTCGAAGATAGTAAACAAATCGAGGCTGCAGAAATGAAGACGTTGAGAGCAATAGCAGGATACCAAAGGACTGATAAAAAGAAAAACGAAGCTATAAGAACAGAACTTAATATATTTAATCTCTATGAAAGAATAAAATAGTATCAAAAGGCTTACTTTCAGCACATATTACGAATGAATGTACAACGCATACCAAGAAGAATGTATAATTATAAACCAAAATGGAGAAGATTGTTGGGAAGACCATTGAAGAGCTGGAAGAACCATTTCGACCTATAATGAGATTGGAACAGGTCATTGGACTCAATCCTTGTTGTTGATGATATATTATTTTGAAGGGTGCCAGTTATGAGTTTAGGAGGCATGAGATTCCGCCTTTGGGTCTCCCTATTAATGCTTGGGTTGCGAAGGTGTGTATTCCATAGTGGTTCGGTGTGCTTCATGGATGTCTTAGAAAGGTTTCCACTAGGACTACAATATCTTGTCCATGGAATATATCGTCTGCTGTCATATTTGTTGCATTTTTAGGCCCTCTATATTCCATGTCATACATTTCAGTACGGTCTCGTTTTTTCTATCGTTATTGTTAGGTGGTACTCGTTCATTGTCGTGTGAGAGATGCGCCGTCTTCTTGTCTGTTGCATGGGCGACGAAAAGGCCGTGTTATGACACCTTCAGAAACGGCTGCAGTCAACTTTTGGCGCTTCTTCGAGTGGGAATCCTATTTTGAAAGCTTTGTTTTTGTTCCCTGAGTATTAAATTCCTCGACTGATATCTCTCCATTTACACCACCTTCTTGTAGGTATGATCGTATGTCTTGCACTCTTGTAGATGGAATTCTACTGCACGGACGCTATGATGACAACGGATTGGAGATAAGCAGAAAATGACCTCAGACATCTGATGACGAGGATGGCAACACATGGGTTCCATCATAGGATCTGTGATGTCAAGAAACATCACGAACCAGACTCCCATTGCATCTGTGAGCTGTGCGCTGAACACTGTGACCGTTACCATGTTGTGTTGTGTCGGTGGCGAAACGTGTCCTTGAGGGCTTACTGTGGAGGGGACTGAACGGTTGACCCTGGTGAATGAACTTGACATTATGCACATTGTGCGCACTTCATTATTATTTATATTCACTATGACAAAAAACAAAATTCATGTTAAATGAAAGAGTAACATGTCCAGTTTGCATTATAAGTTTATAGGTGTTTAATGTGAGCCCCGATTTACATGACATACATCCAACCTCTAGGCAAAGTCATCCTATACATTAATAGGCATGTCTGGATTGATGGTAGCAACAGCTTCTCGAATCCTGTCTCGGTCACGTTAGGAGGCTATGGAGGCATGTAGACTTTTTACTTTACAAAACCCCAAAGGAAAAAAAATCATGGGTGAGATCCGGTGATCTTGGAGGCCACTGGAGATAAGCCGTGTCGTCTGGACCATGACGACGAATCAAGTAATGACAGTGTGGAAGGTGCTACGAAAACGCTTGCATATGCGTTCCTACCGTTTACAATTGTTACAGGATCTAAAGCCTACTGATTGCGCTGAGTTTGCGCTTGAAATGTTGCAGCAGCAACGTTCTCCTCAGACACTCTTGGTCGTCCCACACCTCTGCCTTCACACAGACAACCGGTCGTTGCAAACTAATTATGCCATCGATGGATGTTGTTGGAATTGGAGGGATCACGATTAAACTGCCTACGAAAGGAATGTTGAACTGTCACAACTGATTTACAACTTTCAAACTGCAAAACAGAAATCGACTTCTGTTGAGGAGTTGCCATCTTTGTTATTATTGTTGCCATAAAAACAAAACAAAATAAAGCTATCCGCTCACTCACATTACTGAAACATCTTTCCTATTTCATCTAGGTCTACACACGACTTTCTGCGCCTCATTTAAGTGATAATATTATTACTTTAAACTACTATATTCTTTTATGTACACACTGTATAATACATAATATTTATGTAAAGTAATTTAGAATTTTCTACATGACATTTTGACATGGGCGCCTGAATGATCGGATCTAATATTAATAATAAATAATAATAATAATAATAATAATAATAATAATAAACTCTAAATGACTAAAAATCTAGGATGTAACACACTCTTGCTAAAAGTTATCGTCCGTTTGTGTAATGTTGAGAAGAAAAGACTTGCATCAACAGGATACAGTACACCAGAGCTATTTTCTCTCAGCAGTGATTTTGATGAATGCGAATTGAAAGAAAGAGAAAGGAAAAAATGTAAGCAAAGATACAAATAAAAGAAAATAACACTAGCTCCCCCACACTCTGACTCCTTCTCTTAAAAATGAATATAAAAATAATAAAGATATGGAGTACTAAAGTAAAGATTCTTCATTTTCAAGATCTCTGCTTTCTTTATTTTTCTCCTTGTAACATGAGAAAGAAGACAAAAATATTAGACAAATCTTTTGGCATTCTCATTGGTTGGTTGAAATTTCACGATATGGATACAAGAATAATGAAAAACTCCAACTATACAATTCTCCTTGTTGTGATGATATAAAAAAGGAAGAGAGATTGACTGAAGACCGCTGAAGAAAATAACAAAAACATAAGAGAGAAAGAGAAGAAACTCTAAGGTGATGCTAAGACGTTGTATACAGTACCAAAGGTGAATAAATTAAGACAGAAAGAAGAGTGCAGTAATGAGATATGAAAGGAAAATTAATTACACAAGAATCGTCGTAATAACGAACTAAGAATGATACATTTTCATTTCCTATAATGGAGTTAAAATTAAACGCAGAACGGGAGTCCGAAGGCTCTGATATTATATTAAAAAAGTAAAAGAAACTGGAAATCCTGTCATGGAATAAAATGTAAACTCCATCTTAAAAAAACTAAATAAATAAACTCCGTATTTTTTGCTTGGGTGTTGTGTACTTGTACCACAAAGAGATCTAGGCCTAGGCCTATCATAAACATTTCTTTCCACAAAATCTGGACACGAAATATATTTTTTTTAGAAGTCGGCCCGAGATTTCTCTTAGATCCAGAAAAATAATCTTGAATCAATAAAGCACAACTAACTAATTTTCTGGCACTATTGAACCCGAAGGTTCATGGCCGTGTGGATATAAGCTCTCCATATATATCTATCCTGATTTTACAATTATCCCTGTAAGCCTATGATTCATTTCTCTCAAACTATGGCTAATGCTTTACTCTTATCTCATTTTTGGCCCTTCTGGACCATTTCTCTCTAATTTTCCTATAAGAATTTTCCGAACTGCTCTATCTTTCCCCATAATCGCTATATGCCCTATTCTCCACAGTCTATGAGACGTTAAGTTTTCTTATTACATCAAGTTTCTCATAAAGATAATCTAGTTCAGGGTTATGTAGTATTCTCTATTCACCCGTCCGTTCCTCTTTGACCCAACAATTTTCTAATGCACTTTATCCACAAATAATCATAGTATTTTCTCCTCTCTTAATGTAAGAGACTGTGTTTCGATTCCATAGGGCCTATAAAGTTATATAGTTTAACATTTTAAAAGAAAATGGGATGACAGGAGTCCCTGTAATGCATAATAGCATGCATTTTCAGAGTTGAGACTAGTTTCATTTAGTTTTGCATCTCATTTCTGTTTGTTATTATTATTTCTATGTATTTGAATCCCGCCACTTCTTAAACCAAAATAATAAATATTTATGCAATTCTTTCATTTTAAACATATTTTTTGGGGCAATCAGTATTGATCATAATTAGCTTATTACAGCATATTTACTATACAGACAGTCTTAACAATACAACAATTAGAACAAAGTAAGCATTTTACCAACACAATAGGCTGCAAACAACGGCTTTTATAGCTTAACAAATATAAGTGTTGTCATTTTTAATTACTTATGTGGTTTTAATAACATTTTTAATGGTATATTTTACGACAGCCTGTCCAACGTGGCGTCATGGAGCCCGATATATATTTATATATATATATATAATTTTTTTTTTTTTTTTTTTTGCGCCCGCCGGACATCTTGCCGTATTTTGTTTAAAAACCGTTTGTGATAAACTGATAAGTTTATTGAATAATTTTAAATTTTAAATTTATATGAGAACCAACTCTGAAATAATATTTAATTCCACGAATCGTTGGCAAAGATTCCACTTCTCCGAAACCCGACATTGCAATAATGCTTCAAACATTCAGTTGAAAGCTTCTAAAATCCATTATTTGTGTTCGCTCAATCAATATGCATCTGCATTGTATCGTGATAAGTAGTATATTCAAGTGTTATGTTGTCAGTGTAATTAAAATACTGTTCTTTGAATTATTCTCTTAATAAACAGTACTCTTTTTCAATTATTCATTCTTGATATGGCTAAAAAGCAAAGGACTTATACTTTTAACAGTGAATGGGAGCAATAGCATCGTTTTATTGAATATAGAGGAAAACCAGTGTGTTTACTGTGTAATGACAGTGTGTTTGTCTCTAAAAAAGTAATATAGAGGGATATTTTTTAACTAATCACAAACATTTTAACAGCGAGTTTCCCATTAATTCTGAAATGAGGAAACATAAAGTGAAAGATCTAAAATCTAAAGTAATATTGCAACAGAGTGTGTTCACAAAGCCGGTCCAGTATATTAGTAACGTGACAATTAGCTTCTTACAAAATCTGTCATGTATTAGCTAAAAGGAAAAAGATATTTCAGTGATGGAGAAGTATTCAAAGAAGCAATGATCAGTGCCGCCGAATCTCTGTTCGATGGTCATAAATATAAATCTGCACTCATGTCTTCCATTAAAGTACTTCAGTTGTCTCACCAAACTGTTACTAGGCGGGTTGAAAGTATTTCTAATAACTTGGCATCTCAATTACATCAGGATTTGCAATAATGTCAATTTCTTTCACTCCAGTTTGATGAAAGTGCTGATATATCAGAAGTTGCACAATTGTGTATATTATTAGAATGTGTTTTTTTTTGCGATTTTGCGGTAAAGAGTTTGTTAAATTGCTGCCACTTCATGAATGTATTAGGGGAAAGGACATATATAAAGCATTCCTTAAATTTGTTAAAGATACTAACTTACCACTTTCAATGCTTGTTGCTATAACAACAGATAGGCGCCTTCAATGACAGACTCTTCTTGCTCTTTGTTCTAAGGATGGGTGATTTCCTAAATTGATTTCTTATCGTTGCATTATCCACCAGAAATCTTAATGCGCAAACGTTTTGAAGTTTGGCCAAGTCATGACAGTAGTAATCCTTGTGATAAATTTAATCAGGTCGTCTTCCACTCGTCATAGATTGTTCAGAAATATTTTGAATTTGTCACATGCTGAGCATGGTGTCGTAATTTGTATTAATTAGACGGTGACTTGGCGCCGTCCATTGTGCCGCATAGAAACCCACTGGGTTACCTGGCAGCTAATTACTTGGTGGCTAACAAGTTGGGGTTCTGATATATATAATCTTAGCCTTTGGGGACAAGTAATTCGCCTGCAGATCCAGGTTTGAATAAATGGTGGACATTTTCATCTTAAAAGAGGGCATCAGAAACTGCACCGCCAGCAAGCAGAAAGTCCGAAAGCCGGACGGCGCAGGATGAGCCACACTCTTTCAAGCGAGTAAATCTCGCACTATTTATTTGATGGTTCCATCTAACTGGCTAAACTATGCTAAGCATAGGTTAACCAATTGATGCATGAAGATGAAACGCTCCATAGGACTTGACAATTCAGCCAACATGGGCTGAATGTCCCGGAGCATCTCCTCTGCACGCTCACTCAATAATCCTGCTGGCAATCCTCGGTATTGTTCTTGAACAGTGTTGTTCACATTTGTTCTGGAAGAAGTTCCAGTCCTTAAGGCTTGTGTGAAGGATATGGTTGGATCGACCTTAACCGAAGTGAAGGTCTTTGGTTGAGGTGGATTTACTGGATGTTTAGGTTTGGGTTTTGCTGCCCTACGATAAGCCTCAAGTGCTGCTTTGTAAACAGGGCAGCCACGGTATGAAGCGGGGTGACCGGACCCCCCGCAATTTGCACATTTAAGCAAATTTGGTTCTCTCCGCGCTTGGGCCTTTAAGGCACAATCTTTGTGCCCGTGGTCCCCAGCGCAGACAACACAACGTGGGACCCGGTTACAGGCAGGGAAAGTGTGATTAAAAGACTGGCACTTGTAACACTGTTTAAGTCCAGCCCGAGGTTTGTATGCTTCCACGGCTACAACCATGTATAAAAGGCGCTTTAAGTCATAAATTTTTTGAGCATCATTTGTTCGCTCAAGTTCTAAGATGAAAATTGGGAGTGGTACAGCCAAATTGTTTACTGTCTTAGTAATTTGCTTGACAGATTTGATTGGAAATCCTAGAGCTAGGATTTCCTCTTTAATTTCATTTGGGTGTGTTTCTGCAGGCAGCCTTTTAAGTACGACCTTCAAAGGAAGATCTTTTTTTAAGTTGGAATGTATAATATTCCTTTCGCAAGGAAGTAAAATACTCCTTCAACTTAGCAAAGTCTTCCAATGAAGACGCATAATATCTCAATCCTTCGTCAGTGCTGATTACTTTTGGGTCACTACTAACTAGTTTCCTAATTTCTCTATTCATTCGGAACATGTCCCCGTGGCCAATGACAGTGATTGGCGGGGGACGCTGTCCCGTAGTACCAACATTTAACGAAGGAACTGATGTTGCTGGTAGCCGTAGAAGGTCCAGCAGTTGGAGGAGAAACCACCCCTGAGAGTGTTCCAGCAGTTAATTCAGAAGTATCAGCTAAGGATGAGAATTTATTATTGGTAGGAACTGCTGGAACTACAGCTCGTGATTCCACAGGTTGCCTAGATCGTTTTGGTAAATTTACATGTTCAGAAGTTTTAGTTTCTTTACTACCAATGTAGTTTCTTTTTCTTTTGATTTTTTCTTTTTTCCTTTCCATTTTTTGGAAGTTTCATTAGAGTTAATTTCTCTTTCTCTTTAAGGAAGTTCTCCCGACTAGTTGATGGTATTTCTTCATCAATTAGTTTACTTTCTGGTTCTGATTCATAGTCCTCCTCCATGGGTTTCTGGGAGAAGAGAAAACAGCACGATTGAATTTCAACCGCAGCTGCCTTCAATTCACACAATATAGCTTCAAGGAGGGGTTGCCCTGGACTTTCTGTTTGAATAATATGATTAAGTCGATTTAGACAACATTTTGTGAAATCACGAGCGTTGTCTGACCTCTCGTACTCATGGTAGGCAGATAGATAGTTAGTGATAACTAAAAAGGTATTATTTATACACCGCAAAATGTTGCTCAATTTAGTATCTTTATCATATTTATGATGTCTAGTAAAATTTTCAAATTTGTTTCCCGTATCCTCCCAGATTTCGAGAGGTGAGACGTCCTCAGGGTCAAGGTCCATGGACCTGTCAGGATCCGGCATAGTAGCCATGCTTGGCAATTGCCAAGTCTTAGTTCAGATACTACACTAGATTCAAATAACACTTATCACCACTGGCTAAGATTATAACATACAATAAAATATTGTAACACCACAACCTTACCTGTTAGCACAACACTCCCTATTAGAAAAAACGAAAACACGTCACGCGGCACTGGACTGGCCCGAGGGCCAGTCAAGAAAATTAGCTGCACTCCTAACGATTGGTCATTGGTTGATTACAATAATTATATGACCAATCACGGCACACTTAAACTACCGGTCACCATCCGCACAAGTCAGACTCGGTGTTGGAGCACTTGTCGTCTAAGACGTTATTAAGCCAATTTGCGTTATAGTTGTAGAGCTGCAGTAGATGTTGCTAGCTGTAGAAATCAAAGATGACTGAAGCCAAAGTTGACGTAAAAAATATGTAGGGCGGCGGCACGTATTTTAGTATAAATGTTTTCACTATTGTTGCTTGAATGTGGTTCACTGTGTCAAGTAGACTAGTAGAACTACACTTTAACTTAATGTAATACAGTTTTAATGGTATCTTGAAATGCGACGAAGCAACCTGCTCGTAGCATGTACGGGACTCAACTTGTGTCGTAATTCTTCATGCAGACGTAAGGTGGCTTAGTAGGGGCAAAATGCTGGAACGATTCTGCTGTCTTCTCAATGAGATTAGGGACTTTCTGAGATCAAGCCACTCTATCAAGGTTTTTAGTGGTTTCCCTTGATGTTAAGGCAAATGTCGGAGTGGTCCCCTAGCATCCACTAGTAAAATCATCAAAGTCCAATAATTATTCTAAATTCAAAAAATTAAATAAGAACAGCTAAATCCGAAAAAGAGCCGTTTCTGATTGGAATGCCGATTGGACTTCCCGCTCTTGCCCTCTTTAGGGCTGGCGGCTTCTGTGGTGGTGGCAGTCTTCCTGCTGGCGGCTCAGTGTATCAAGTGAAACAACTAGAACTTCAAAGAAATTCAACTAGAACTGATTGCGGGATTGGTGTGCCCTATCACTAGGCTTTTGGTACCGGACTACGTCTAGTCGTCGTTGGCAGGGGATATACACTACAAAAAATCAGAAACGAACAATAAAGTTCGGAAAAGATTAATCATAAATAACAACGAAGATGGAAAATAACTCAAAGGGCTAAAGAGAGTCGGAAATCCCTAAGAATAGCCGGAAACTGTAGGTCATGATTGAAGATTCCCATGGTCGAGGACGACTTCCACAAAAATGGATGTTTTCCTTGATGGATAAAAGGGAGATCCAAGAAGTGACACAATTTCCATTACATAGTAACTAATTAACTAACTAACATGCAAAATATATCGGAGATGCTTTTGGAATTTGTTTTGCCATTTTACAAAAAGCAGAACTGTCACTTGAGAATATTTTCGCGCCAAATTCTTTCACGAAATTGGTCAGTTTGTATTTTATTGTTGTCCGCTTTTTAGGTATCTTAAAGAGGAATGAGGACTGCAGACTGAATTCAGTGTTACCAACATCAAAAATAATATTGCCGGTTTCAGCACCAGGTGTGAGACAAAGGAATAAGCTTAAGCCATCTACCCTCTTTGTCACTCAGCAATGTTTGTATTGAAAAGAAGCAAATAACGTTTCTCCAAGCCTTTAGAGCCAGAGCATAATACAATGGGACATAGCTTAGGGCTTATTTCGCTTAACGGGAATGCATGAGGTGAAAAAATATAATATTTACCTACTGGAGTGCATTGAGGAGGAAACCATCTACCTGATAGATTATTGGGTTATTGCCACGCTCATCCTAAAATATTCTAAAGGAATTTATAAAAAGAACACTTGAAAACTTCTATGAAATGATTTGTGCCATAAAGTTTGTCCATTTCAATTGATTTCATTGAAATACTGAGTTAATTTCGAGACAAAATTGCAAATAGGCATTTATAGGCATTATAAGCTGAAATAAGCATTTATAGGCAAAATGAACTTCATGGAAAACAACACTAGGGTCGTTGGTATGAACTAATATGATGTCACTTTTACAATATCTATAATAAATAGCTATAGGCATTTTCCCTAACACCCGGTCTCTACTCATAACCATGAATGTAAAAGTTAATGTTGTGTCTGGTATTAAATTTATGTGATGTATCGAAGATGGCTCCGGCATCGAGATTATCACTCATGCCCATGTTCTTATATGGTTAAAAAAAAGTGTGTATCTCCTAAACGACATGATTCCGTAGGACCCTGAAGGTATGGGACACAAAAAGTGCTGTTACTACAAAGAGAGTGGTTAAGGCAAAGTAAGAGAGAGAGAGAGAGAGAGAGAGAGAGAGAGAGAGAGAGAGAGAGAGAGAGAGAGAGAAAGAGAGAGAGAGAGAGAGAGAGAGAAAGAGAGAGAGAGAGAGAGAGGTAAAGGAGACATATCAGGGGATAGAAAGAGTATTGGATCGATAACTTATAATTTAATTAGAGAAATATCGTATCAGGATCACGTGTGTTCCTTCCAGTAACTTTGAAATAATAATAATAATAATAATAATAATAATAATAATAATAATAATAATAATAATAATGATAATAATAATAATAATAATCATAACAATAATAATAATAAACCATTATCACGTCATATTATGCTAATATTACAGATAATGTGTTTGTGTATACCCCACACGTCCCACGTGGGAACACAGATGCACCCTTGGGAGAGTTTCTTAATCAAGCTAATTTAGTTACGCTTATTTACCTACACGTGCCAATAAGTGACACAGGGTTAGCACATAGCATCAATCAGACATCTAGTATATAACTTATGTATTACCTGGATAGATGAAGGTCGGTTAAATTTTGCACATAAACATTTTATTCGGATTTGCGGTTCTTTTACGAGCCTGAAAAATCTTCAGACTCAGGGAAAACTTGTATCTTGGAGTTTTCCATACAAAAAATCCATCGACCCCGTCAGGGTTTGAATCCCCCGGACTAGGGTCAAGGAACATAACCACTAGACCACTGTAGCCGACAATATTACGGATTACTATGTAATAATGTATTACTTTATTCTATAGCCTAGAGAAAAAAGGTTCGCTGATAACACAATCACCAACACCCAAACCTGTAACTTATAATTCGACTATAAGGCACATAAATCAAAAATCAAGGATATTAATGACAACAGACTTCAATCATCCACAAAAGACAAGAAATGGGAATGCCTCCTTCATAGCACCAACATCATACCAGAACTTCCACGGAAGACAAGCAGTTGCACAATTCAGATTAACTACAGGTCATGTTTGCCTTGCTAAACACTTGTACAAGACCAACATATTGTTTACACCCAGATGCATTCTATGCAACAACCCAGAGGATGAAATGGGTGACGAACACCTCAACAACTGTACAACCGTCAAACAGAAAACTTCCAAACTTCAAAGTACTGGAGAGCAAGACTGCTAATGACTTCAGTGTTAGATGCAGCATATTAGAAACCAACCTTTAATCCATAGTTTTGTGCCCAGAAACTGGTCATTCATTGTAAACTCATGGCATTCTCATGCCATCTTTGCAGTTCATCATCAGCAATCAGTCAAAGATAAAGGCCTAGTAGCATATCGGTCTTATTATCCATGCAGTGCTCTTCTAAGTGGTTGACTTTGGCTTAATTTCGCACATTGGCAGTATTTTAATATGAAATTGTTAGTCATTCTCTGGTCATTATTCCTTTGTGTACTTTTGAATTTGTATATGATTTTGTATTTTTTCAAGAATGAGTTTCAATTTTAAGTTCTGATATTACTTATTTATTTGTTTTATGTTAGCAATTTTACTAGGATTACCTATGTAGAGTTCCGGAGAATAGTATGTTATCCAGATTCTGAATATAATTGAATCTTGTCTAGTTCCAGTGCCCAAAAGTATTCTCTCTAGTACGACTCAGGAATGATCCCAATTTTCTCGAGGAAGACCCCTACCTGCCAAACACATACTTAATTCTCGTATGCTAGACATGCGGTACCTGTTACTGTCGTATATCACGGTACCAGTTGGAACCACGCTTAGGAGAGGAGTGTGATGGAACCGTTAGGACTGCAACGAAACTGCCAAAAGGTTAAGCATCATTTCCACTATGTTTTTGAATGCCGGAGACCAGAAATATGCACTAACCTATCCCATTTACTATGAATGCCTTAAATTACTATTATATTGCGTATCTTTTTCCAAATGTGCTCTAACTTCAATTAATGAAAATGTTAGCTTTCTCAAAAATAACCTTCCGCATTTCGTATTTATGGTTGTACTCCACATTTATTGGATTTTATATTTTTAACGTATTTTATTACACACTCCCATATATTCCTGACTTCCCTAATTCCCTTATATAGAAAGCGTTGGCTCCCATTTGTATAACTTGTTAGTAATCTCTCATCTGAAATTTTACTTAACCTATATACCGAAACCAACATAATCTCTGTGCATTAATATAATTTAATATACTTCTAGTTTTATCAATTGTTTTTTATTCTCCGCATATTATATGAGTTTTTTTATCCTACTTAATATTTTTAACTTACTACTAATAATTTTTATTTGTCATTCCCTTTTGTGTCTAAGTCCTCTTGGATTAAGTGACGACTAGCGATGAAACGGATGCTGTTTGGCCGGATACCGGATATTCGACCGATTGGCGCATCGCAACGAGCGATCTCGCATAGATGGCGCACGAACGATTGGGCGGACTCGGGTGAATTCAGGTCTTTTCGTTCTTGAGCAAAGTTATCAAGTGTCATTGACTTGTTGAATTAATTGTAAGCACAGACATTTGAGCTTATTAAATAACGCGCTATTGTAGTTTGAGGTCATTATAAAAGTATTTTTCTAAGTAATTCTAAAAAGATTTAGCGACGCAAAATAACATCTTCAACACCGGCTAAGAAAAGTAGAGGAGATGTGACAAGAGTCGGCTGTATCTTGCGAAGCTCATGACATATTCTGGGATTGCTTCAATGAGCTAGCAAATGAAGAGAACAATAGCTAGTGTCACGATCAAGAAAAAAAAATTCGATTACATATGAGATTGATTTTGTCTTAAGTCAGTGCGAATTGATCACGATCGTGACCTTTATATTTGGTGATCAGCTACGCAATACCCGGACTTAACAAAGTTATCTTTCAGCACCCTGCAGCAACGTATACAGCGAAATATTTTTTCTGAAGCTGGCCTTGTCTATGCAGACTAGCGAAATCGTTTGTTGCCTCTTAATGCAGAGAAATTTATATTTATTCACTATAATTTAGGCTTAGTGCAGTACGAGTACTATAGTTTTTTTTGTAAAAATGAAAATATGGTTATATTTGTTATGTGGATTAAATAAACTACCAAAATTTTAGATTTCGTACTTTTTTAATCCAGTATCCGACCGGATACTAGCTTATTATCCGGTATCCGACCAGATAGTAAAGTTAGGCCGGATATGCCGAGTACCGGATAGTTGCCGGATATCCGTTTCATTCCTAGTGACAACTGATTTTGACAGCGCATGATACAATTTTTGTTAAGATTATCTGAAAATTAATTAATTTTTAATAACGTCACATTTGCATGGTATGCTTGATTGCCTATCATTATCATATTTATGTTTCATCTTTAAATATCGCTCACACATTATATATATATATATATATATATATATATATATATATATATATATGTACTCCGACATTACAGCTGCTCGTTCTAAAATTTTGTTGGTCACTCTGCTAGCTGAATGCCTGAATGAAGTGTACAATGATTTCGCTTTTATTTCAGCTTGTAGTTCTTGCGATGTGAGAAAAAGATGGTTAGTAACAAAAAATGTGACCTCAACAAGTTCACAAGCACTTATTGCCACGGTCAGCTGCGGGAACAAGCGATGGTTCATGACGGACAATGGACGTGATTTCCGATCCAAACTCAATTACCTGTGACAGGCTACAAAACCACACAGCATTTACACTAAAAACCATATTAAAAATAAACTCCATCATTATCAGTTTAAATTCCAACCTAAATATTATCAGTTTTGATTCTGTGGTTAAGAAATACATTTAATGTATAAGCTATTGAATTTAGATTGGATACCATAGTTTTAATTCGTGAGAATCATTCTGTTTTTGGAAACACTTTCATCGTATATCTTAATTTCTAATAAATTACTCAATATTTTTATATGTAGGTCCATATGCAGTGTTCCAAAATATTTCTATTATTATTAGTGAATGATACCAGATATTTTACTTTTGTAAATATCTAGAATGTTTAGTTTTCATTCTGCCTTGCTGATAAAAATTTTCATTATATGATTGTATACTTAGATAGTTGTATCAACTACGTTTTATATTACCTTTACGGTTGCTACTAAAACTGTTTGCTGGCAATGAAGGTTCTTTGACCGAACACAAAATATGAACACTTTATGATTTTAAAGCCTACATGACTTCAATACGGACAATGTTTAGTTAAATTGAACTTTTATAAGATTTCAACTCCGAACGAATTTCGATCTATTAGTACTTTACTTACCCTTTCAAAAGCTTTGTGACTATTAGTCTTAAACAACCGACTGAATATCTATATGAATATAACCTTTTAGGTCAATTCCAGTCAGGCTTCAGGACAAGACACAATACAAATACCCCTCTATTAATATATGTGTGAAGATATACGCGAAGCCTCTGATAATCGAAAACTTTTCATTATTACGCTACTTGACTTTAGTAAACTGTTTGGCACGGTAGACTGGGATTTATTGTTGCATAAACTAAAAAAAACTCACTTTCCGCTAGTGCCACGCATTCGTTCTACTTCTTACAGAACTAATTTTAAAATGTTATTGATTATGCCTTTACTTTTGATATGATTTCTTAACGTTCTGAAAATACCAAATTCTACACAACCAGTTTATTAAAATAATTATCAAAGAATTATATATATATATATATATATTAAAAAATGACACTTATATACCTTTTAAAAACTCAAAACAATTTTTTTTTTCAAAATTTTGAAGCAATAAGGTTTTTTTTTTTTTCATTTGTTACTTCTTTAAATTAGTAGTACTCTATATATTCTACTTCCCAAACCTTTGGAATGCTAGAAAGTTACACTAAATAAGAAAACTGTAATTTAATTTCTTCTCTTAACTGTAATGTTCACTATATTTCAGTTATTATTACCAATTACACTTCCACATGTATATTTGACAACATAAAAGAAAGACTAAATATTTAAATTAGAGAACTTCTAGTGAACATGTCCTAATACCAAACTACATATAATTTTCTGATGAATAATGTGTGGAGTTGGCGATAGCATTATGTAATAAAGCATCAAGCCGCAATCCGGCATGTATCTGGATCGATTCTAGATGAGGACATTTCAATTCTCAATTGAACTAATCCCCATAACCACATTGAGGCTTTATGGACGTGGTACCAGCGCCTGTTCTAAAAGACATTCATGTCCCTTTCATGGAACTGCCAATTATTAAAGTATACTTAACTGCAAGCTAATAGGGTTACACCGATGAATCAATTATGCGTTGAACAATATCTGAAGACCTTGGGAACGTGAACTCGCTAAGGGTATTTTTCTATTGTGCATGCTATAATTTTGCTCAACAAGAAGAGGTGTTAGATTGAAGTTTTATAAAATATTGACAGTTGCTGCAGTACTTTATGGGAGCGAAACTTGGGTAATGACCAAAAAATTACAAAGTAGAATACCAAGTGTAGAAATGAACTTCCTTAGAAGAACAAAAGGCTGCACAAGAATGGATCGGTTAAAGAATGAAGATATAAGAACAGAGCTAAATATATATCCATTAAATGATAAAATCAAAGTATACAGAAAAAATGGTTTAGACATGTAAAAAGAATGAACGTAACAAGATTACCAAAAGCAGCATTTAATTACAAGGAAAGAGATTCAAGGAATGTAGGAAGGCCAGTGAAAAGATAGACAGAACAACTGTGAGACGGAACAGCATTTTGTCTAGCCCGTGAAGTGAAGAAGAAGAAGAAGAAGAGAAAAAGATAATTTTGCTCCTTGTGTGCATGTATGCCAGAAGAAAATCAGATCTAAATGCTGGAATATTTATTTCCTTATTTCTTTCTTTAGCGAGTCAAATCACGATCTATCGTCGCTAACAGAAGGCAGCTTTCAAAGTAAATAAAGGTTCATATTAAACCGCTGATTTAAAACAAAAACAGAGTAACAACGTGATTATAACAAACTAAGCCCATATTAATAGAACTAAGAATGTTTTTTTTATAGTTTAAGTATAGCCTTTATTTCATTATCTTCTGTTAATTTAGGTATAATAGAAACAAAATCGACCTACATTATTCTGTTCACCAAACTAACTAACTCACTGGCATTATTAAACCCGTAGTTCCATGACCATGCGGACATAAGTATCCATACATCCATAAACTGAATTAATATTTTCTAATCATACCCTGTTTATCCTACTTCCCTCAAAGCATGGTTAACTTTAATACTAGTAAAATTCATATCAAATTCTGTTGAGGTGAATAGTCATAAGATAAAAATTAAAAAGTAAAATGTACCTGTTGACAGGTGCCGTCGTCCTCAACTTTGTTAAAATGTAAATTACACTAGTCTGCATGATATCAGATGACTGAAAACTAATATGTTGTATTAGTTCACTTTTTTATGCTGATTCCAAAACTGTTCTTAGTTTTTTTCTATCACGTACAGTTTTTTTTTTTCACAATGGACCTAATCTGTTTCCATATATTTATTGGTGAGAGCATAATATGAGCCAGACGGTAATGAGTATTGTTGGAGGGAAATTTGTCAATTCAAGCCTCTAAGCTTTTAGGTTATCAGAACTGCTGCTGAGGTTGTTATTGGGTGAACTTTGAAGTGTTGTTCATCTCAGAAACTTGCGTTATGAATTCTGTTCTCATTTTATCTCTCTAGTGTAACTACAAGTATGGCAATGTATACACGCAATTGTATGAACAATCCTAACGTTTTCTTCTATAAGCTTATTTGTGGAAATTATACAGTGCTTAAGCAAAGAACGGATATTACAGACTTTGTGAAAAACTTACTATGCTTATTTTAAAGTGAAACTTGGTGACCAGGAAAAGGCGTGGGCGCCAAAGAAAGTTTGCCGCAATCTATGTGAATGAGACTGTCGGGCAAAGCAAAAACATTGGGGTGTGAAAGTTTAGCCAGAGCAGAGAAATGTTGTGCCTGGAACTAAAAACATCCTACATGAACCACTTGTAGACCCTCAAAAGTCCTTCTTCCACCGCTAAATATCGAATTAGGTTTGATGAAGCAGTTTGTAAGGACTCTACCAAAGCTTCAAGTACATTTGTAAGAAATTTCCGTCTGTCACACAAGAAAAATTGAAATCTGGAATTTGTGTTGGTCAGCAAATAAATAAACTGATGAAGGATGAATATTTTGAATAAACAATGAATGAGAGAGGAAAAGAAGCCTGGGCCGCTTTCTGATCTGTTTCTGAACTTTCTAGGCAATAACAAAGATCCTAATTACAAGGCAATTGTAGAAAATATGTTGGAAATTTTCAAATAGTTGAATAGTAACATGAATGTGAAAGTTCACTTTCTGTGTTTCCATATCAACTATTTCCCCGAAAATCTGGGATATTATAGTGATGAGCAAGGTGAACATTTTCACCACGATATTAAAGAGATGGAGAGGAGGTACCAATGGACATGAAATGAAACTGCTGTTGGATGTTGATGAGGGAGACTAAAAATGGAGGAACTTTAAGGAAGTCAAAGAAGAGAAGATTTCAAAATTAATGGAACACCATTTACTTTCTGTTTTGTTAGAAGTTAGTCACGAAATTATTAGGACAGTTCTTTATAGTATTTTCACATGTATTTTTAACAAAAAATATCTTGTGTGAAATGAAGTTTGAATATATTTGTGCTTATAGTAGGTAAAACGTGAAAATATAAATTCTTATTTTGTGCAAAAACCTGACGTGATAGACAAAAATGGAAATAATTTATGGAATAAGTATAAAAAAAATGATTTAAAAATACCCACATTAAATAAATCATCTGATAATATGTTTTAAAATGCAGACTTGTGTTATTATTAACTGGAGACCTTTCGGAAGTTAACTTCCATCATCAGCAGGATGAGTATGCGCTACTAGTAATTAAGATGCTGCAGACGTAGCGGGTCCTGATGCGTCACGAGTAGGAACTGAATGTTTTTTATGAGATACTTAAAAACAAGTCAGTTCCTACTGGAGACGCATCAAGACATGCGACGTCTGCAACATCTTAACTACTAGTAATGCATACTCATCCTGCTGATGATGGAAGTCAACTTCGAAAGGCCTTCAGTTAATAATAATTTACATAAATCATTTTAACATAGTTGAAGACGACGGCACCTGCCAACAGGTACATTTTAATATTTAATTTTTATCTTATGATTAACTTTATTCTCCTCCCTCATTCTTGGTCTACTAACTGAGCGTTTTCGCTCTGGTTTTCCTACAAGAAGCTTCATTCCCCATTCATGCAACATGTCCTGTCCATCGCAGTTTATGAGACTTAACTGTTCTTATTATATATAGTTTCTTATAAAGACCATGTAGCTCACTTTTATGTGGTCTTCTCCATTCGCCTGTCTGTTCATCTCTCTTTGGTCCAAAGTTTTCCTAAGAACTTTATTCTCAAATACTCATAATCTACTTTCCTCCCTTAAAGTAAGAGTCCATGTTTCACATCTATATAATATAACTGAGATAATAATAATTTTATACATGTTCAGTTTAACGTTGTTTTTAAAGGAGTTGGGTCATTAAGAATCCCTGTAGTGCATAATAACGCGCATTTCCAGAATTAAGCCTATGTTTAATTTCTTTCTGAATATCATTCCTATTTGTGATTATTGTTCCTAGGTTTTTAATTCAGCCACTTCTTCAAAATTTCCCTTATTTTTCAGTAACTGTCCACTTTCCAGATAAACAAAATATGTAAAAACTAGAGTTCAAAATCTTGGCACAAAGGAACGGAAATTTTGGTATTTTGGGGTAAATATTTAGTTTTAAAATAGTTGCTGAAGACTATAAACAACTAAAACAAATCTCATATTTTAATTATTTACGCTGCGAGATAAATGTTAGAAATGAAAAGGAGAGAGATATTAATATGAAGTAGATTTCACAGAAATTAAAAAAATAAAACGAGAAACGGTACAAGAATTAAATTTTATAAAACCATGGCTAACACCTGTCCTACTATGCGGAAGGTAAGTGTGAGTTCCCACAAATAAAATTAAAATTCGATTACAAAGTGCAGAGATGTGATTTTTAAGAAGAACAAAATAATGCATTAAATGAAATCACATATGTAAGGAAGAGATACAATCAGAATTGAAACGTATTCCATAAGCGAAAAAATAGGTAAATAGCACATCATATGGAACGCATGTGACGAAAGAATGGACACAAACAATTTCCAAAATTTATTAATGTACAATTATGATCCCACAGTTCGAAGAGATCTAGAAATACCCTTTAAAAGACGAATAAATGCTATGAAGACGGAATAGGCTTACCACGAAGTGAATATGAAGAATGTACATACGTTGACAAGGAATTTGACTGATCGTTCAAAGCTAAGCCCTTCTTTGTTCTTGTTTCATGAAATGATATACACACACGTGGATATGTTTGGCATTTAGTGAATGCTGTATATATTTTCTCGCACATATATTCTCTCTTTGTTATTGACGTGTATTAGGTGCTCATAATTTGGAACTTTGAATAATTTACCGTCAAGAAAATCGGTCAAATTCCGTTTCTAAGACTATACACTGGAATCTGCGAATAGCATTCGCAGGATTTTTTTTTATAATTAGTTTCTCTATTTGTACCCTTGACTAAATCACATATAATTAGAAAATTGAAAAATACCAGCTGTGCATTAACATTATATATTGCATTTTCCCAACATGATAGATCAATAAGGTATAATCTAAGACACTAAAATAAAATCAGGATGAATATTTGTAGGAACGAGCATAACTTAATAGTCTTGCTTTTGCACATATCGATATTTAATAGAACTTGAAATGCATGACGAATTTTTGAGAAAGTAGATTAGGATAAAAGTGGGGATATTTTTATTTTGAGAATTAATTTTTAATGATTATTTAACTTATGCCCCAAATGGGGAGTCAATGACCAATGACATACCAATGATTTTTTTATTTACAAGCAATCACAGTCGTGTTTCGCCTAAAATTTACCAACTAAAGTTTATCATAATAAAGAAAGCACTTCCTTTTTAACATTCTGAATAGGTCATAGCATTATTTTGCAGTGACTGACTCTCTAAGAAATACGGCTACCAGATTGTGTATATATATATATATATATATATATATATATAGTACATGAATGTCAACACGTCGCGCATGCGGCAGTTTATATAAAACATTTGTAGCAATTGATTATACCACCAAAAAAAGAAACCACTGTTTGCACATTCTTAAATGTATTTTTTCCCCAGATAATAACATTCCAGAAAAGTATAATTGTCATATTTACACATAGGACATCATAAATTAATTAATATACAGTTTGATGTGTTTCATTTTTTCTCCACTAGAGTGCATTCTTACAATATTGCTTTCCTTTGGCAATAAATAATATGATCTGGTTGCAGTGATGAACAAAAGAAGCAAATGAAGTGTACCAATCGTTTCTCATTTGTTTTCAAACATCGTCGTTTACATTAAATATATAACTATTTTTGAATAATGATTTGTGAGTAAACAGCTTAATTTTTTTCGTTAAATAGTCCTAACAAATGCCATTCTTGATATCCAAATTATCTATATAAATTCACTCCGCACTTCATGGGTCGTGAATTTATCGATAATTTGGAAAATCACTCGTGGCATTACTTATGATAATTATTTTTTATTGCATAATATCAGATTACCCTGCATTGTACTGGTACTTATCACAATATTTGTATCTTACAGAAAGAGGAATGGATTCTATCTATAGAGTAAATTTAAAGTGATATTATTTATAGGTATTTAAAAGTATAATTAAAAGTTAGGGTAAAGTTATCCAACTGCAGATCCTAAGAGATGATTAAGGTTCCCACCTTTCTAGACAATCAGCAAAGATGTCAGCTGGGTTGTCAGCTCTTCGTAATGACCGTTTTTACTCCATACCAAACTAGTAGTACTAATTTGCGTTAGAAACTGAGTGAATCCCAGGGGCGTGGAACCGCCAGTAGGTTTATGTCAATTTAAAAATCCTGGCCCCATCGGGACTTGCGAACCCTCGTCCTTCGGCCTTTAGCTTATAATCTTAACGAACTATTCTAAGGCGTGGCCCCTTAAAAGTATAAATAAAATACAATGCATAAATTACCTATAAACTAAAATAAAGTTTACATTAATTGAATTACAATATTTGCACAACTTTCTAAAAGGTTTTACGGAGTTCCGTTCATTTCTACAGTCCTTTAGAAAATTCTACAGACTTTTCATTTCTATAAATTTCCAGAAGATTTTATAGACTTATTTTAATTACTACAGAAGTTCATAAGATTCAACAGTGTTCCAGAGTTCTATTCGTTATATTCGACTAAACGTGGGCTCAAATGTCATCGGGACTGTCAACACTAGCTTAGGTATCCAGAAAACTATGTGCTCGAAACTAATATCGGAATTTTTGGACATTTTCTTTTTTACCCCATGCCGATTGGATCTGAATTTGGACTTAAAAGGCATCACTAACATCGGTATTTATTATTATTATTATTATTATTATTATTATTATTATTATTATTATTATTATCATCATTATTATTATTTATATTTCCTCCACTCTTTTACTCTCTAAGAGTGCATGTCTCTCTTACTGTACATCACCTACACGTAGACTTAAAAAATGCATACGTTTATATTCAAAGGAATAAATTGTACATTATCCTTATATAATTCGGAATTCCTAAAATGTTTTTATGAGTTCTTCGAATATGTCTAAATGCACAATTAGTAGTGTACGCGTATATAAACTGTTTTCAGATTCTTTTAAATTCAGTTTTAAAAATAAGAATATTTTTGTTATTCAGTTTTGTAATAATAATAATAATAATAATAATAATAATAATACTTTATTTATTCTGGCAGAGTTAAGGCCATAAGGCCCTCTCTTCCACTCAACCAGCACAAATACAAATAAATATTCGACAAATATAGATATATACTATACTAATTATAAACAGTTGAAGATACAATAAATGTAGCAATGTAAATGTCATGTACAAACAACATTTTATAGGGTAATAACAATAATGATACGATAATAATAATAATAATAACAATAATAATAATATAAATATGATACATTATACGGGAAACACCAATTAATATATATATCTTACACTGGATAATAATAAAGTCGAGTTTAGAGCAAATATAAATTTAGATTTCTTTTAAAAGATGCCAATGTCCGGCAGCCCCTTATTTCTTGTGGTAGGGAATTCCAGTTGCGAGAAGTGGAGATGGTATATGACATGGAGTGATGTGATGTCCTATGTTGCGGTATATTAAGTAAGAGACTATGTTGTGATCTTGTGTTTAAGTTATGGTTTGAGGATAGTTACTGGAAACGGGATGATAAATAATTGGGAATCGAGGTATGTAGGATCTTAAATAGGAGAATTAGACAGTGCGATTTTCTTCTCTCTTTTAGATGTAGCCATGACAATTCGTGGATTAATGGAGAAATGTGATCGTATTTTCGAACATTAAATATGAATCTGATACACATATTATGGACACGCTGCAGTTTGTCCGACAATCCGTCACTTATGTCAGTTAGTAGAACGTCACAGTAGTCAAAATGCGGCATCACTAAAGTTTGGATTAAAATTCCTTTAAGAGTTGTAGGAAGAAAATGTTTAAGTCGCTTTAGGGAATGCATTATGGAGAAGATCCTTTTAGATGTTTGTTTTACTTGCTCATGCCATTTTAAATTAGAATCTAGGTAAAATCCCAAGTTTTTAACGACGTCGGTATAAGGAATTTGTTCATTATCTAGTATGACAGCCGGCATATTGCCATTGTTTATGAGGTGTAATTGCCTTGGATGTCCGATAATTATTGCTTGAGTTTTGTTTACATTTAGTTTCAGCCCATATTGTCTGGACCATAAAGATATATGCCTGAGGTCAGTGTTTACTTTGTCAATATATTCATTGATTTCGTCAGGCCTAAAGTGTGTGTAAATCTGTAGGTCGTCGGCGTAAAGATGATGCTTGCAGTTTTGTAGTTTCTTGGTCACGTCATTAATATAAATCGAGAAGAGAAGAGGAGCGAGGACGCCGCCTTGAGGTACCCCTTTCCTCACCAAGCGCCAGGAAGAAATGCGATTATTAACAGAAACTGATTGCTGACGATTAGTGAGGTAAGATGCAAACCAGTCAAGGCAGTTTTCCGACAGATGTAATGTCTTTAGTCTCGCTAGCATTAAGTCTATATCTATTGTGTCAAAGGCTTTGCTGTAGTCGAGTAGGACTATTGCGGTGAGTTTGCTTTTGTCCATTGAGTCTCTTATGTCCTCTACAATGTCAAGTAGTGCAGTACTTGTGTGATGTCCTGTTCTAAAACCAGACTGATGTTCATCAAGTAAGTCGTGTGTGGTGAGGTAGTCTGTTAACTGTGAGTGTATTATCTGTTCCAGTGCTTTAGATAAACAGGGAAGAATACTAATTGGTCTATAATCATCGAGTGTTGTGGGAGTGTTTGATTTCGGTGTGGGACGACCTAGAGCCATTTTCCAGAGTCTGGGATAAGTCCCAGTCATTATAGAGGCATTAAAAATGTGGGTTATTGTTGGGAGAATAATGTCTATTATTTTTTGCAGGAGAGTTATTGTTATATTGTCTATTCCTTGTGCTTTAGATTTAATATGTAATACTGCTCTTTTGGCTTCATCAGGTGAGATATAGGAAAAAAAGAATTTGTCTCGGGTAGGTTGGGAATATGACATTAGTTCATCTATTGTCTGTCGTTTGTGTTGTGGGGTGTTGTCAGAAGGGAGGCGGGTAAAATGGTCATTCAACTCATCTAGTGGTAGGTCAGCTGTTTCTACCTGTAGTTTATTTTGACAGAGGCCTATTGATTTTAAATTTTTCCACATGTCAGCTGAGTTGGACATAGATTGTATAATAATAGTATGGGCATATCTTAGTTTTGCATTCCTTATAGTCTGGTTGACTTTATTCCTCAGATGTTTGTATGTCTGTATGTCTGTCAGTTCTTTGTTCCTCCTGTATTTCCTGAATGCTGCGTCTCTCTCAGTCATAAGCAAGCGGATATTATCAGACATCCAGGGTGCAGGTGGTCTGTTTATACGTCTAGTCTTGATAGGTGCGTGTTTGTCATACAATTGTAAAATCATATCATTAAAATTTTCAACTTTCTCGTCTACAGTTCTAAGTGTCCATATGTTGTTCTAAGGTAGTTTTGCAGCGTCATCAATTAATTGCGCATAATTTATATGTTTCAAGTCTCTGTATGTTACAAGTCTAGGTCTACGTTTAGAGCAAAGGAGTGAATATTCAATGTATATAAGTCATGCGCAGAGATGCCTGGAGCTTCTATCTGTCCACTAGTTATAACTTTTTGAGGATTATTTGTTATAATTAAGTCTAGTAGTGTGTCAGAATACCTAGTATGATGGGTTGGTTCTGAAGACAGTATTGTCATATTGCATGACTGGAACATTGTCTGTAGTTGTATAGTGTTGTAAGAATTTGTGGCTAATATGTTCGTACTATGTTTTGTACTAGAGCATGCTAATATGTTTATAAGATAAAGAGGGTATACAACACAATGGTATTAACCAGATATTTGTACCATAAATGCTGATGATTTAATATTATTAGGTGATATGTTATATTAAAAGTCGACACACATTCTGTTAAATAACGTTAAAGAACGGAGACTGGAAGTAAACATTAATAAAACCAAACAGATGGTGTCGCGTATAAATGCGTTATTAAATTAGAAGTGAGCACTTATAAAAATTGAAGATATTTTGATGAAGTGTCTGAATTGAATTAATTAGGAACAATGATTACATACGTGAATGAAGTGGAGAAATAAATTAAACATAGCCCTGTGCTCAGATCTGGAAATTAATGATATTATACATTACAAGGACTCTTGTCATCCCTACTTAACGAAAAAAAAAATATTAAACTTAAAACGGTTATTCTGTCAGTTATAGTCCTACAGATGCGAAAAATTGTCTCTTATTTTAAGTGTGGAGAAAAGATTGCGAGTATTTGAGGATAAAGAGAATAGGCAAAGTTTTAGTTCAAAGAGAAATGAACAGACAGGTAAATAGAGAAAAATTACGCAAGAATGAGTTACATGATCTCTATGGGAAGCCAGATCAGTTAAATCGCGTAAAGAATTCGGCCAGTAGCTAGGTTAAAATTGAATAACATATATATTTGACAGACGTGAATAATAATAATAATAATAATAATAATAATAATAATAATAATAATAATAATAATAATAATAATAATAATAATAATAATAATAATAATAATAATAATAATAATAATGGTCCACCGCTGAGGTAAAGGAGTAACGTAATTGCCTGAGACCAGTATGTCCAGGTTCGATTCCCTGTCCGGACATGTTTCCTGAGTGAAGTTTTCTCTGAGTTTATAATCACCGATAATACAAATACGAGTATCAGGAAACTTTAAGGTCCAAATAGTCTCCAAACACCATCTGGCTACTACAATCGTCTACATTATAATTGCCTTGTTTAGTATGAATGAATGGTGTGTCTTGTCTTAAATGTATGTGTTGTCTCAGGTAGCCATGTCATTGAGCTGATTATTCATCCACGAAGGCCCTCCATGTCTTTGTGTGGTCAAGTTAATTTAATTTGTGTTTGATTCATAGTTTAATATCCCCATCCTACAGGTGGTGTCTCTGTAACACCCGATGACGTCTGCCATGAAAAATAAACTCCTTGGCGCATGGCCTGTTATCCGACTGCTGGTCTCACATTCATATGTATTAATAACAAAGGTGGACAGTCATCTAGATAGTATAGGAATTACATATGGTCAGCAGCCATTATAGCTGATTTTCTTAACATGAAGATTCTACTTATTGTAGATATCAAAATTCATCATGTTGCTGGATGAGCACTGGTCCCATACTGGCCGAAATTCCATGAGGACTTTAATTAGCCCAAGTCCCATAGTTCTCCACTAAGACATCACGCATTAAACCGCTCGGCCAATGAGCGGGACAGAGCGTGTAAAAATAACTGCAAAAGGAGAGATTAAACATAGGCAAAGATAATAATAATATTAATAATAATAATAATAATAATAATAATAATAATAATACTTTGTTTCTTATTCCTCGTACATCCCATGTGCCTATATTCAATGTCCGTTTTCGTTGCTTCTGTCGTAATTTTTCCTGTCCGGCTTTGATATGTTTGGTCTTTTAGCATTGTGTGTTTTTTTTTTCTAAGGTGTGGGGAGCTGGCCTACAGCATAAACCCCCAACCTAGAGGACCAGGCAAATTTCTGTCTGGATTTCCCTCCCATAGCCTTTGACGTTCCCTCTTCTCCGCAAGACCACGTTTCTCTATTTCCCTTAGAGATAGAGTTGCCTCTTCCGCCAGATCCGCCGTGGTGAAGGACTCCTTCTGCGCCGACTCTGCCGTTGTCTTCACCGTAACCCTGGCTACGGGCCCTTACAGAGTACTTTCAGTCGGAGCCAACTGAACCCGGTGTTTTAACGAGGTTATTACTCCTCTTCCCGCTCCTTTCTCATCCGGGCTTGGGACGGCCATGGTGGAGAATAGACTAATAGCTCTAGAAATGGATTATTTACGCAGAAATGCCAGAAAGTCAAAATTATAACATGCCACAAATAAGGAAATTAGAAACATTATGGAAACAGAAGAAAGCACAATTGAAAGAATTGAGGAGAAGGAAGTAAAAGGGTTAGGACATATTTTAAGAATGGAAGATGAACGATGGCCGAAACTACTATATCAATGGCAACCGATCAGAAAGAAGAAAAGAGGAAGACCAAAATTAACATGGAAGGAAAACACGAGGATAGTAATGCAAGCAAGAGGGCTAAACATTGAAGATGCTCAAGATCGTAGGCTTTGGAGGTTTGGCACGGGAAGACGGCAGTAGCTGTAAAAAATTCCCGAAGACAGAAATATAATAATAATAATAATAATAATAATAATAATAATAATAATAATAATAATAATAATAATAATAATAATAATAGCAATAATAGTAATATAGTGGATTATGTGGAGCTTAAGTCAGTATTACAATGCGTATTGGTCGTTTTTTTTTATTTCAACACACTATTTTAATGCTGACTTTATGCAGGAAAACTTGAAGGCCATAGAAGTCTGAGTGTGTGTGAGTTCTGTAATAGTGTAGATCAACATAAGGAACGACTTGAAGCGTATGTTATGCAATAAGGAACGACTGGGTAAAGGAAATTAGCATTATTATGCATAAGGAATGACTTGGTGAAGTGTGTATCGATTGTCAGCGCATATCAACATCACTGTCACGGCATGAGGCGTGGAGTTTGATTTGTAAATTATCCAGAGGGGTGGATGATTACTGTGAATCCCGTTACAGAACCACCAATTTGCAGCACAGTGTATAATATTCAAGACCAACACCGTGGTACCCGCTCATCCCCATCCCACTGTAAGCTTCAAACATTATGACAAATAGAGCCCCTGCACGCCCTTAAATATATGGCCATCTTTAATGCATGAAATTTTCCCAAAAATGTTACTTTTATTTTATTTTATTTATTTATTTATTCTGGTGGATGTAATGGGACCGACTGGTGAAAACGTTGAAAAAATGGCAAAAAATGAATTTTCTGTTTATTTGCTTATTAATAACTCTGTTTCTTTAGAATTATTTTCATGTAAATATTTTTATAGTAGGAGCAAAATTGAGTCCGTGACGTAAGGGTTTACATACTTTTGCACGTATGGTCAGCATTACTACTCAAAATTTAATATACGTTTTTTTTTTCTGTTTCCATTTTTTTGACATTTTCCAAAACTTGAAATGCTCCTTACAATACAATTTTTTTTCTATCAAAATGAAATTTTGTGGTTAGACTCTCCAATAAATGTTAATTCAAATTTGATATGCAGTTACTAGCCTAAGGCTCTTGTGTTCGTTTAAATTGAGTTGGAAAAGATAATGAGAGTGATAAAAAACATTTAAAAATTAAAAATAAGCAGCATCCTCCCTTTATGAATATTTTATGCATAGTAAATGTGTTTAGTGGAATCATGAAGACTCTGTAATCTCAAATTTCATCATAGAATATTTAAAAATGCATAGTAAGGAGCATTTTTTACAAAATATTTAAAAAAGGATTACAAAATCATAATTCTGAAACTATTCTACTTTCAAACACCAAACTTCGCAGAAACGCTTCTATAAGAACATTATGTATGTGATACAAAATTCAAAACAATCAGATGAAAACTAAAAAAAAATAATTGAAATTCACCAGACCATGTGGCCTACCTCTTCTACTCACCCTTACAAGACAAACATATGCTACATTATAATATGGCAACCACAATTAACTATAATATTAAATTCATCCATCCATAGTAATTCTGCCCGAGCAGGTCTTTCACTGCAATCATAGCATTTTCATGCTGTGCTTTGCAGCTTTACTAGGGAATTACAGGTTGCTTTCCACACTGGTGAAGGATGGTGATGATAATGATAAGGATGATGATGGCCTAAGTTTCCTGACATTATAATATTAAATACTAAATGAAAATTTGATCAATCTATAACATTAAGAACGATAACATAATAATGTTAATAATAATAATAATTAAAATTAAGACAAAAAGTAATAATAAAATGTACATAAGCAAGATAAATTGTTTGGTAGACTGTCCCTATCTAATGTATATAAAAAACAAAGAAAAATAATGAGATATAATAAATTAATATGACGGTTATACAATATTTAAAAGAAATAACTGGAAATATTTGTTAATCTTAATACTATTTTCATAAAATAAATAAAATTATTATTAATTGTTAAAAGGGTTACTATCAATGAGGTGTATAATATAATTTGTAATTAAATAATTCTTCAGTTTGTTTTCGAACGATGTTATAGTTTGTTCTGGCAAGTTAAACTGTAAAAGAAAGTGAATAATACACAGTGTGATGAAGAGAGATAAAAAGGACAATGTGTTGATGGGACCGAGTGTCTAAATGATGTGTGGCGGAGAGTCTAATGAAGTGGCGTGATAAATCATTAGGAGATGAAGTGTATAGTATTTTATAGAGAAAGGATAGGGAACGGACAACCCTACGACCTCTTAGACGAAACCACGATAATGTTCCAGTACACAAGAATTATGAAGACGTTGAAATCTTTGAGTGAAAATAGTTTTTTAGTCTTTAAAAGATAGTATCACAATAATCAAAATGAGGCATTACAAATATTTCTATTAACACTTTCCTTAGAGCAAATGGCAAAGAATTTCTTATACGATTTAATTAATGCATTATTGAGATGACTGTTTTTCATGTGTAACTTTCTCATTGACAAGAGGCTAGCAAAGCTATTTGTTTTGCTAGAGATCATTCTAGCCATTATTCTTATTGATATTATATTAAAATAAATAAATGTTGCTATTTAGGATAGTGATAGAAAGTCTCTGCGCGGGGATGACGGATTAGTGCGAAACGTGTTGAGTTTACGTGCAGGTCGATTCATCTAATACTATTGGCTAGCTATAATGTGGCGATTGTTGTACCGTTGTACTACACATAACTAATTAGATTAGTCGGTACAGATTCCTGCTATGGAATTTGGTTAATTTTTCTATTACTCACACTAGTTTTAAATGTTATTTTAAATGTTCTATTAGTTTTATATGTTACTAGCTAATATCCGACGTGCGCTGCTACGCCAAAATAAATGAAAAATAATGTACTTTTATGTTTAGTTAAATAAGTAGAAGAAAAAATAGTTATAATTTTATATATTTTAGATACCCCGTGCTGATTACCCGGCGTTGCCCGGGAATCTACGTATTCCGATCTTCTTGACATAAATGAGCTGAAATACGAAAATTAAAATAAGTACAATAAAAAGTTATATCGTAATATTTTTTTAAATACCCCGTGCTGTTTACCCGGTGTTGTCCGGGAATCTACTCATCCCGATCGTCTTGGCATAAATGAGCTGAAAGACGAAAATTAATGTACTTCTTATGATTAGTTAAGTAAGTAAAATTAAAAATAATTATAAATGTATATCGTAATTATTTTAAGATTTCCCGTGCTGATTACCCGATGTAGCCCGGAAATCTACTTACCTCGATCTTCTTGGCATAAATGAGCTTAAAGACAAAATTCATTATTGTGAGTTATCCGTAAAAAAATACCCGCCATGTGCTGCTATACTTGCACAGGAATCTACATACTTGTCTTCATCTTCTTGGCATCAATGAAAGACAAAAATAGTTATTGTGAGTTGTCCGTAAGAGATAAACATATGCTGTTGGCGGAGTTTTTTGTAGAGCTTTTTGAGATCTTCTATTCTGTGTACATTAATGTTGTGTATTTATGATTTAGGCAGCGTAAGCCATTTAAGCATCCAAAGAGCTACTTTTTTCACGTTTTCCACTACTAATGGCGATTTCTAAGGATGTAGAAGTTAAGTATCACAACTCTCTTATAGCCTATATTCATCCCGGGAATATCCTGAACATTTTGCAAAAACCCCCTCACAATCGGATCAACGGTATGGCCGCGCATAAAGTACGAACAAATAAACAAACATTCATTTTTATATATTAGATATTAGTTTTTAAATATGCTTATAGAGCATTGCCAAACTATGTTTACGGAGTGTAGATTGATTACAATCTAGACTCGCGTGGCGTTAGGTTCAGCCGCATTCCTTCTTGGGACTTTCTTTCTTTAAGAGTACACTATCAGAAAAAGCTGTTTACGTTAAAAAGGTTGAACGTGAACTTTAATGAATTAGTAAAGCACTTGAATTCTTGCTAGTTAAACATTCATATTATGTCGAATTTTTAAAATAAATAATATTCAACAACCGATAAAAAAAGACACTCATAAAAATTCAGAATAAACAGGCCCATATTTAATAGTATTCCCCTCGCTGGCTGGTGGATAACATAGTCGATTCGTGTCGTAGAAGGCGGCTAGAATGAACACTCGGTGTCTGGGATATGGCCGGACCGTCCTGACTCCGGAAATGCAAATTAGAGTCCTGGTTTTCCATTTGGAGATTTGGCACAGGGTTGACAACGCTATCCTATAAAAAATCCATTGTTGAAAAATTGAACAATATTGAAGCCGGAAGTCTGTCTCACTGGACACATACACCGAAGACGTTGAACAATTGTCAATGGAGGAAGATCTTGTCAGTAGCCATGGCTCAAAATGGGCTGCAGTGCCATCTATGATGATGATGGTAACGGTGATGTTTATAGAACTGCTTCGAGATAAAGCAGAAACAAAGATAATATAAAGAAAAGTGTTAAAGTATTAGTCGTTACACAAACTCGTAGTTATGAATGTTTAGTCACATATTGTAAAATTGCTTATAACTAGGGCTCGGAAGTTGAAGATCTATAAAATGCCTATAAAAGACCTTGGAAAAGACTAAATATATGCTAAAAATACATAAAAACTGAAAAAAGGGCGTAAAAAGGCAATTCAGATTTAATAATAATTTTAGTTTCAACTGAATTTTGAATGAATATAATAAAAATGTTTAAAAAGTACGAAATTTTAGTAAAATGCAACATACATTGCGAAAAAAATAGTTCTTCTTTCATACTTTATTTATTAGACAAACAGGCTGACATCCCTGTCAGTAGGCTGGTTAAAAATAACCGGATATTTTGTGAGACTTTCTCGCAGAACAAAAGTGTTTGCAATGTGAAAAGTCTTTGGAAAATAAAACTAGATAGTGTTTTTAAAATAAGTTTCAAGACTCTGCGTAAGATAAAGTTACAAAAAACAAAAGCCGGCAAGACCTAAAAAAAGGCTGAAAAAAGGACCAGTAAGTCAAAAATCGCCGAAAAAGGACACAATGACAAATAAAACCCACCATTTTTAGACTTACAATGACCCAGAATATATAGGCCTATAATATATATTAAGCTGGGATTTGTCTTCAGACATCAAATTAAAAAAAATAATAATCATTTTTTCCTCAACTTCCGAGCCCTATTTATAAAAATGTAATAAATGAAGACTGGATTAATCACTACCACTTATTGACAAAATGAAATGTAAGTTGTAAATTGACTGTTAACAGCGTCTTTTTGTAGCCTGAAATATTTCACTTTTAGATAACCTTACAGTGAAATAAGTACTGAAGATATTAACTTAAATTTCAAAGTATCTCGCCTGAAATACCGAAAACTTCTGACGGTTTTTCGGTAGAGTTAATTTTAACCTTACATACGTAGAATATTATTTTTTTAGTTTGTCTTCCTGTATTTTTTTTTATCCGTCAGGCAGGAACTGAGTGGATTTCTCAGAAAGTCTAATTTATGGCACGATACTGCTAGTTTACGAAATAACAGAACACTTTCCATTACAATATAGTAGAACTCTTTGGAAGGGTTTATTTGAAGATACAATCAAGACATTTCGCTGCCATTGGGTAAAGACAACTGACATTTTTCCTGTGAATACGAACATATTTTCAGACGTTAACTCTACAGCTACTGAATATGAGAGAGTCAAAGACCTGCAACTGATTGAGTTATTCTCAGCACCTATCATAATCTTCACTCCCACCTAGACCATCACCTCCAGATGTAGCAGGATCTTCAGAACAGTCTACTATAGAACTCCACCGAGTAAAATAATTTATAACACATCTGGATTGGTTTCTGCACATGACATTTTTTCTATTCTGTCAACGCAGAAAAAAAAAATAGAAAATCAACTTCCGTCAGTATCGTAACAGGGTCACCATATAAAGCGGAACTTTTCAGCATCTCACAATATTAGTGCCGTCATAATGCTGTCGCAAAAAATGTAATAAGACGAAAATTTCCAGAAGAATAAGAAAACTAAGAAGAATTTTGATGATAGCATATCAGGAGATGTTAATTAAGGATACTGATTGGATATGGACCTGAAAGGCAGCAGGAAATTGATAAAACAAGTTGTCTGTTTTGTGATATTCGTTTCAATGATCATTGTGGAGGGGAACTTTGGATACAATGTTTAGTTTGCTCAATGTGGATGTATAACGTGTGTGCAGGTGCATGATTATGTATGTGATTATTCTAAATAAAAATAAATTAATCATAATAACAGTTTTAATTGAAAATCTGTGCAGAACATTAAATTTATTGTGAATGTATTTTTTAATTTGTATGAATAAATGTAACAAATTCAAAATCTGGATAACAAAATTATATATACCCTATTTAGATTCGCTCATCAACGTACTCTATTTTTATAACATTGCTATAATATAATATAAAATAAAGTTCTTTGTTCCCTTCAGATCATATAACAAAATGGTAACTCATATTTATGCCCTTTCCTCTCTCTCTCTCTCTCTCTCTCTCTCTCTCTCTCTCTCTCTCTCTCCCATATATATATATATATATATATATATATATGTGTGTGTGTGTGTGTGTGTGTGTGTGTGTGTGTGGCGCGCGCGTGTGCGTGTGGTCAGGAGTGTAAATAGGTAAATTAAATATGGAAGAGCATTGACATAGAAAGTCAAAGGTCCTGGGTTCAAACCCCAGTCTAGGCGTATATTTTTCTTTTCAAATATAAATTAAATATATATATATATATATATATATATATATATATATATACGTTTAAATATGAACTAAAGTGACAAAATTTCGACGCCATGATTTAATTTATATAATATATATATATATATATATATATATATACACACACATAAGGATTGTTTTGTTTTGAAATTGGACTATTGTATCACTTATATATTACACTGGGCAACAATGATTTCATTGCATGGAAATTCTGAACGTTTCTAGAGTGAAACGTACCCACAGAATCCAGATTTGAACTCAGAAAAATCCTATCACGTCACATTTTCTCAGAAATTATAGTTTACAAATTTCCATTAGCCTATGTTTAATTTTCTGAAAAAAACTCGTTTCACAATACCTGCAAATTTATATTTATGTTTAAGTCCAATTTTGTTTCTAGGATGAAACTTACCCACAGAATCCAGATTTGAACTCAGAAAAATCCTATTACATCACATTTCCACATAAATGATAGTTATGACCCTACTAAATGGAGACTTTTTATTGATGCGTCAAAACGCAGTTTGAAGGGTGTTCTCCTACATAATGGGAATTTATATGCTTCACTTCCAGTTAGTTACTCAGTGATTCACAAAGAGTCTTATGAAAATCTGAAACCACTGTTGACCAAGACAAAATATGAGGAACACAAATGGCAAGTGTATGGAGATTTAAAAATTATCTCACTCTTGTTGGGTCAACAGTTAGATTTTCAAAACGCCCATGTTTCATTTGCGAGTGGGACAGTCGGGCAAAGGCACAACATTGGATTAACAAGGAATGGTCCCGAAGACAATGGAACGTTGGTTCAAAAAACATGAAGAAGATGAGTTTTATTGAGGCATCTGATGTGCTCTTAGCTCCTCTCCATATAAAGTTAGGGCTCATGAAACAATTTTTCAAGGCCTTGGACAAGGAAGGGCACTGCTTCTTCTACATTTATGAAAAGTTCCCAGATTTAAGCAATGCAAAACTGAAAGAAGGTATATTTACATGCCCGGATATCAGGAAGCTGCTTCTTGATGATATTTTTGAAAGTAAAATGAATTCGAAAGAGTTGTTAGTATGGCAATGAATCCGACATGCTGTTACAAAGTTTCTAGGTAATATAAAGGACCCAGATTACAAAAACTTGGTAAACAAAATGTTGAATGCATTCACAGAACTTGGACATGAGTCTCAAGGTCCAAATGCAACATTCTCACTTGGACTACAGTGATGAATAACTTGGTAACAGATTCCACCAAGATCTCAAGGAATAAGAAACAAGATACCAAGGCAGGTGGAGCACTACAATGCTGGCCGACTACTGTTGAATGATGAAGAGGAAAACTCCTAGAAGTGTTTATAAAAGGAAGCCAGCAGGAAAAAGCTCCACATTAAAAAAAACGAAGATACTGAAGATTAACTGTACTCTTTATCACTATATATTAAGTTGCCAATTAAATTGACAATATTGCAATACTTAGTCATTTCTAACAGTGACTGCATCATTATTTTAATTAAAACATTATAAAATAAGTTTCTTCTTAAAATCACCGCATTTGTGCATTGAGCATTACACTAATCTCTGTTTTGCAAAAAATTCTGATACAAGAAAACCGTTTGCAGGTTCGGTCTCAGCACACCTGAAATATATTAGGGCATATCTCAAAGTTTGTGCAATGTTTTAAAAGTGAAAATTTGTTGCCCAGTGTTATTTGTAATCTTGCGATGCATTCATATACATTATCGCTACTCTCGAAAAGTAATGATAATATTGCACATGCACTGCACACTGACAACCATTCGCGAGGGAGAGGGTGCGTTCATCACTATAATTACACGTCTAACATCAAATTTATTAGATTCAACAGAACTGGGCATCCCTTAAAATTAATACTAGTAAAATTCATATCAAATTCCGTTGAGGTGAAGTCATATGATGAAAGTTAAAAATTAAGTTGTACATTTTGGTAGGTGCCGTCGTCCTCAACTTTGTTAATATATTGTATGTAAAATTAACTGGAGCGCTTTCGGAAGTTACCTTCCATCTTCTGCAGGTTGAGTAGCGGAAACAACCTGCAGAAGATGGAAGGTAACTCCCGAAAGCGCTCAGTTAACCTTATAATCAACACAAATTAGACATTACATGATGCGGCTTTAGATGGGTTCCATATGATGCTGATATATATAAGCACATGGAACCCATCTAAAGCCACAATTTTATATATATATATATATATATATATATATATATATATATATAGAGAGAGAGAGAGAGAGAGAGAGAGAGAGAGAGATATAGAGAGGAACTTCCGGTAATTTGGGCCCCTGTTTTGAATTTGATATTTTCTTCTTTTAATTAAGGGATTTGAATTTTCTTAAAATTCAGTGTTATAACTATGAAATAGCATTATTATTTTATTCAAATATGGAAACATTTTCATAATTTATAAACTTTTTTACATTACAAGGAAGCTCCACTTTAACCTCCATATTCGGATAAAGTGAACCCCAGAGTCCACCTTAGCTTTTAGTAGGCCTATATTTTTAAGTTTATTTACTCTAATAATTTTTGCAGAAAGGCACAGATTAATCTGAAAATATTTATGACTGATCATATTCAAAAAGTGTCATATTTATTTAATGTTTTGAAAAATTATTGTTGATTATAACATTCACACGTCATTCATCTGAAGAAAGCGACGGTCTTTGGGTTTTAGTAACATTACAAGGATATTAAATACAATTGATTAAGTGAATGGCTTTTACAGATAGCATCCTCATTGATAAAATATACGTATTCGTGAACAGTGGACCTAGGTCCTCGTGGAGGGTTCACATTAACCGAATTATTTTGTTATGTTTAATTATTTTATACAGCTACCATGTCACTTGATATCAAACCAAACCCGTCAGTATATTAAAACAGCATCTACATAATATAATATATTTAGGAGTTTTTTCAACATTTGTTATATTCAATAGCAGCAATTAAGAATTGATTGTCAGCTTGAAAAACTTTTGAAGGGGTCATTTTCATAAATATCACAAATAAACCCTTCTTCGCAGAAATAATAAAAGAAACTGGCCTTGAACCAGTCAAAGTTGATGAGGGGAAGGAGTTAAAATATTTTCTGTTCGAGGGCAGCACCAATTAAAGAAGATATTAACAGGGTCCACTAAAACAGTAGGGTCCACTTTACCCGAACTTCCATATATATTGTAACGGATATATATCATCATTAATTTAGTATAACGATTAATCAATACACGAAAGAATGAAATGAATATAGAATGTGAAGAAATTAAATAATATCTTATTTGGGGAAATTTGCAAACGTCAGATCCCACGGTTAGCAAAAATAAACCTTATAGCGAAGAGGCCCCAATTAGATTGGAAAACCTTAAGCTGGATTTCTTTGCAAACATCACATTTAAAGGGAACTTCATACTTCAAAATTTACAACTTAAAAGTCCAAACGGGGTAAAACAGCCCCTACTATCCGTGAGAAGAAATTAAGAAGTAGGTGGGAGTTTAACAAAAATATTTACGCCCCTAGGAGACATGTAATATAAACTAGCCAATTAAAATCAGAGTTAGGATGTACAACCATATATAAAGGGTCCGGACTTCGATACCAAACTCATGAGTACAAACAAACGACACTTATACTTAACAGTTCGTGGGGAGAAGACTTACATTTAATAGTTCGTGGACAGAATATCTGTATTGTATTTGTTGAAATAATGTCTTGAAATAATAATTGCGGGACTTAGTAAGAAGTTCCCAAATTTCTAAATCATCAGATAGCTCGAGTTCTCGTAAGTTTTGGAATATTGAACGTCCTTAACAGAACATTTTTATTAATCAAGTGCATTTAAGTTTGTTAACGAAGAGAAATAAACTGCTTTAATTATGAACAATTGTCTTTCCACGTAACTCTCCTTCCGATCCCTATATTAGATAAGAATCTCATCGCTTCTATCCTAAAACAAATAGGAACCGACTGGCTACCGAGCTAGGCCAATCAACAATCTATATCAATTAAAATAGTGACCCAGTGACATTTACGAATCATCGACATTTTCAGCCATTAAAAATACGTCCCCATATGTATATATATAATTACATATTAAATTACTTTTATCCCTATTTACATTCTCGTTTATGTGCTTTGCAAACCAATTAACCCTTCTTCAATCTCTTCATCCACTAAATCACAAAATCAATTATTTTTATATACTGATCAAGTCTAAATGGCACAAAGAGTAGGGTGCGTGTAGGCAAACAGTTTTCAGATGCTTTGAAAATTCACAATCGGTTGAAGCAAGAGATGCACTGTCTTCTCTACTATTCAGTTTTGCACTAGAGAATGCCACCAAATTTTAAGATGTGAAGAAGACCTACAACTCAAAGGTATTAGTAAGCTGTTAGTTTATGCTCATGATATATTCAGGTAACTGTACCCCATATGGACTACCTAAGGATAATGATTTATATTTAATTTTTGTGAATGATAGTAATTTGTACGTGTTGGTTACAATCTAAAGTATAACAAATTGGACATGTAATATTACGATCTGGTGCAAATAAATTTGCTAGGCAAGTTCTTAATAATACTAATAATCCTCCTTAGTAATTCTGCCCGAAGGCAGGTCCTTCACTGCAATCATAGCATTTTCATGCTATGCTTGCAGCTTTACTAGGTAATTGTAGGTGTGGTAGCTTCCTGTTGCTTTCCACAATACTACTACTACTACTACTACTACTACTAATAATAATAATAATAATAATAATAGTAATAATAATAATAATAATAATATAATAAATTATTTTTATTACTAACTAACTCACTGGCACTATCGAACCCGTAGGCTCTCCATACATCCATATCCTGAGATATTGTTTTTGAAATTATCCCCTGTATAATCTACTTCCCTCAAATCATAGTTAATGTTATTCTCCCACCTCATTCTTGGTCTACCAACTGGGCTTCGTTTTTCCTCCGATTCTCCTACAAGAAGCTTCCATCAAGTCTTTCACTCCCCATTCGTGCCTCATGTCCTGCCCATCGCAGTCTACGAGACTTAACTGTTCTTATTATATCTGGCTTCCTATAAAACACCATGTAGTTCATTGTTATATAGTCTTCTGCATTCACCTGTCTGTTCATCTCTCTTTGGTCAAAAATATTATTATTATTATTATTAATTTGACAAACATATTAGTTCTATGGATATTGAGTACACTATATATCCAATGTTGAATCAACTTCTTGTAATAACACATTTAAAATAGTTGAAGTTAATGAAATATGATTAGTAATCATACTATCTGTATTTATTAATTACATTAATCCACCTGCAATTACATGACAAATATACTAATTTTAAGAAATTCGGTTGACACAGTTAAAAAAACTTAAACAATCCTAATATAAGAAAATTATTTTACAGTACTTTATTCAACAAATTTAATCGTTTACGAAAGGTTATATATCAGTGCTCCATGAACGCTGATTAATAAAATTAAACCATTTTCTGTCAGTTGAGTTTGAAATATGTTTGAAGGGAGGCAGTAAAAAACTATGTTGTAGTTCATAATCCAAGTGGCTTTTGGTTCCATCAAAAAATCAGTTACACAACGAGGTTTATGATGACCAAAATGGTGTAGCCAGTCAACAAAGCTCTTTGTCGTCATTGATCCCATTTCAGTCATGCAGCACAGAGAGCCTGCAGGTAGATCATCACAAAATTCTGGTTTCATGCGTTTGCCTTTAAATAAGATCATGAGAGGATTAGCTGCTCCTGTTGCATTCGCACATGACACAACAGTTATATTTTCCCCGTGTTCAGTGCCAATGATATACACTCTGCGTGCACCCTTCTGTGCGAGTACTCATGGTTCTTTGTGCAAATTCAATCTGAAATATTTTCGTCCATATTGTACAGTCTTTCAGTTTTTTCAAAAATATAATTTCCTTCAAAAACATTTTTAAGTTATTGAAAATGTTCTTCAACAAATACTTTGTTAATATCTGGGCCCTTTTCGGATTCAGATTTTGAGACTTTCTGATAGATACTATAGGGTTAACCTTTAAAAATGTAATTACTCTTCTCTAGTTTGCAATCTACTTATGATTAATATTGTTTCTCTTATATAACTTTGAGACATAAAGTATTAAAATTTTAGCCCACTTCTGCCAATGGTACTATTCGAGAAGATAGCTCAACTTTTTTTACTTCAGATAAAGTGAATTTTCTTCCCAATTTCATTTTAATTTTTATTCAGATTAGACATTTCTACGAAGTGGTATACCACTTACAGCCATTTCATTATTTATGATGACGTCTATTACTTTATTGAGGTCATCCTGGCTCAATAAACTCCATGTTTTATCAGGGTTTGAACCCATAATTACAGTAAATAAAAAAAACTTCAATAATGTGTTCACACAATATGGCCTACCAGTTAATAATGCATGTAGTCAATATAGCCTACCGTGTTAAAATAAAAACATTTCAATCATTAAATAACATAAATGTATTTTGGTAAAATTTGCATTCGTAAATTTATTACAAGATTTAAAGCAGAACAAATGCATAATGTAATTGACAATTTCACGTTTGTAAGAATGTACAGTAAAACAAGCAGCTTACCTGGACTATTTAACTCATGCCCCAAACGGGAGTCAGTGACCAATCACGTTTCAATGAATTTTGATTTACAACCAATAACAGCCGTGTTTCACCTCGAATTTATCAACTTAATTTTGTCATATTAAAGAAAGCACCTCCTTTTTAATATTCTGAATAGGTCAGAGCATTATTTTGCTTGACTGACTCTCTAAGAAATACGTTGAATATAGCATTTTATATATTAAGATGGTAAGAATCCCAGAATGCAAGTAGCTGCTAGATTGTATATATAATGTACGAATGTAAACAGATACTGTTTGCGGGGTATAATACAAAAATATTTGTAGCAATTGATTATACCCCAATAAAAAGAAACCACCGTTTGCACTTGCTAAAACGTATTATTTCCCAGGTAATAACGTTCCAGAAAAATATAATAGCATATTTACATCATATGATATCAGAAATTAATTAATAACCTATAATGTTGGTTATAAAATGTTTGATGTGTTTCATTTTTTCTCCACTAGGATGCATTCTTGAAATATTGCGATCCTTTGGCAAAAAATAATATGATCTGTTTGCAGTAATAGACAGATGAAACATAACAAACGTTTCTCATTTGTTTTCAAACATCGCTATTTACATTAAATATATAAATATTTTAAAATAACTATATTTAAATAATGATTTGTGAGTAAACAGCTTAATTTTATTCGTTAAATAGTCCTAACAATTGCCACTCTTGATTTCCAAATTATCGATATATTCACGATGTCACGAAGTGACGAGTGAATTTATATAGAGAATTTGGAAATCACTCTTGGCATTACTTATGATAAAATAATAATACTTGGCAGATTAACAATACAATCTCTCTACGAGCTATCTTATGTAACGACTGATAGCAACTGAGCAGTAGGTATCACGCAACGGTGGTTGACATAGCTCGTCAAACAAGCAGGAGTAACCATTTTTCAGAATCCCATCACAGTAACCAAGAAATACCCATTAGGCCATATTGAGTCCTAGGCCATATGGAG
This sequence comes from Diploptera punctata, assembly GCA_030220185.1. NCBI lineage: Eukaryota > Metazoa > Arthropoda > Insecta > Blattodea > Blaberidae > Diploptera > Diploptera punctata. Next base: position 530,195 of record JASPKZ010010694.1, read on the forward strand.
TACAGTTACCTTATTAGGCAACAGCGAGCAAATATTAAGGCCCAACATGCACACTTTATTGATTAACACTGAGACAGTTATCCCTCCAGATGGTTTTAGTATTTCCTGTTGTTTTGTTGCTATAATGGGTCTCAGAACAAGCATACTCTTACCCAGCACCAGCGCATCTGAGAAGCTGCTAGCAACACTGAATAGAAAAAGAGAAGAAATACACCCAGAATTCTACAGCACCGGGGCCATGGTGGACCTTGAGTGTACAAAAGAAAATTTCGAAATGAGACACGTCATCACTAGGTTGGCAGTCCACGGATTCCACCACCTGATATGCAAGAACAAAACATTCCATGAACCAAATATAGACTGTAAATGTATACTATGCGAAAAAACATGTGACCGATATTTCATTGAGCTATGCACAAAAAGAACAAAGACAATTTGTGAATATGCTATTTGGCTGCAATAAAATTATTATATATTGATTAACACTAAGAAATCGGGACTAGAAGTAAATTTCAATAAAACTGAATATATATTCACACATATAAATACATTATTTGGACAATTAATGACAAACGAGGAAAATTTTGAAGAAATGCCTGAATTCAAATCCCTAGAAACAATAATTACAAATAATAATAATAATAATAATAATAATAATAATAATAATAATAACAATAATAATAATAATAATAGTAATAATAATAATAATAATAATAGTTTTATTTTACCTGGCAGAGTTAAGGCCTTAAGGCCTTGTCTACCATTCAACCAGGTTCAAAAAAATACAAACAAAATAAATATTTTTAATCTAATTTACAAAATATATATATATATATATATATATATATATATATATATATATATATATATAAACGATTACAAGTTATGAATACAATACAGAGTCCCGCGCCGTAGCCGAGCGGTTAAGGTAGGAAGCCTTGGCGCAGAGCTACGGGACTTGCGCTGGTTCGAGTCTCCATGGGAGAAGAAATTTTCTCATGGTATTTCGGCCAGTATGGGACCGGTGCCCACCCAGCATCGTGAGGCAATTGGGTAGCTACATTAAGTAGCGGCTCCAGGTTGAGGAACCAGCTATAACGGCTGGGGGACTCGACATGCTAACCACATGTCACCCCTACACTGGCTGTTGATCATCTACCTCTGTGATTGACACATGTGGATGTGAAGGGCCAGCAGCCGGCTGGTAAAAGGGCAACCGCTGAAAAGTGGAAAGACCCTCAATCGGATACAATACAGTTAATATTTATAATGTATTTTGATTTACTCTAAATTTAACGAATTAAATATATAATATGTACAAGATATATAAAAAAACGAGGAAAATATTAATGACATAGTATAAAATTAATTAAATAGAGAAAAATTAATTATTAGACAACAGGTAACTCTATAAGCGTGACTTAAAGATGCCAATTGTGCGGCAACCCCTGATATCTTGAGCAAGGAGATTCCAGGAGCGGGCAGAGGCTACTGTGAAGGAAGTAGAATAGGAGGAAGTGCTATGAAGAGGAATTGTTAGCAGACTGCTATCTTGTGACCTAGTGTCAATATTGTGGTAAGAGGATAACTTCTCAAATCTGGACGTCAGGTAAGTAGGAATGTAGGAATTCAGAAGCTTGAAAAGTAGTGAAAGAGAGTGCAATTTACGTCTGTCAATAAGACGGACCCAAGATAGGTTATTAAAGTGTTCGGAAATATGGTCATAACGGCGGATATTGAAAATGAAACGAACGCAAGCATTATGAACACACTGCAGTCTCTGCGACAAGTCATAGTTTAGATCATTATATATAATTTCACAATAATCGAAGTGTGGTAACATAAGATTCTGCATAAGGATTTGTTTTAGCGAAACTGGGAGAAAATTCTTTAAACATCTAAGATAATGTAAGATGGAGAAAGTCTTTTTTACATATGTGTTTCACTTGTGTTTGCCAGATTAAATTTGCGTCTAGACGTAGTCCAAGATCTATTACTGAAGAAGAATAAGGGATAATTATAATATTTATAGTAATGTTTGGAAGTGTAGATATGTCAAAGGTTGTAAGCAGTCTTTGTTGTCCCATTAGAATTACTTGTGACTTGTTAGGATTTAGATTTAGACCGATACTTGAAGACCAGTTAAAGATGAATATGAGATCGTCATTCATTTTCGTCAAGCTGTTATAGAGAGAATGAGGAGGTGAATGTAGGTAAATTTGGAGATCATCAGCATAGAGGTGATAACGGCAATGCTTTAGTACAGTTGGTAAGTCATTTATGTAGATTGAGAAAAGAAGAGGTCCGAGAACACTGCCCTGGTGGACTCCAGCCGGCACGTTGCGCCAAGACGAAGATCTACAGTTTAATGAAACGTATTGTTGACGACCGTGCAGGTATGAGGCGAACCAGGATACAGCGCTGTCAGACAAGTGTAGGTGCTGGAACTTTATCATAAGTAAGTCGTGGTCTACTGTGTCAAAAGCTTTGCTGAAGTCAAGTAAGGTTAAAGGAGTCAATTCACGTCTGTCCACGGCTTCACGAATATCTTCAGTAATTTTTAGTAAAGCTGTGGTTGTGCTATACCAGATCTAAAGCCAGATTAATAAGAATCAAGGAGGTGATTTGCTTGTAGATATTCAGTCATTTGCTTATGTACAATATGTTCCAGAGCTTTAGATAATGTCGGAGGGATGCTAATCGGTCGGAAGTCATTACAGTTAGTAGGTGTACTTATTTTTGGTATAGGCCGAGCTCTAGACTGTTTCCATACAGTAGGGAAGATAGAAGTTATAAGGGAAACATTAAAAATATGAGTCACTGTGGGTAGTATAATGTCAATGATTTTATTTAGCATTAAAATGCTGATGTTATCTGTTCCTTGTGCATTGGATTTAATCCGCTTGAATGCTTTTTTAACGTCTATAGGCGAAATGTCGTAAAAGTAAAATGTTTCTCTTCCTATATGGGTGGATGGAGATAAGTCTTTGCGAATGTCTATTTTAGTCTTGTTGTCTGGAGGTGTCATGGGTATTGAGGTAAAATGTTCATTTAAGTCATCTACAGAAATGTCTATAGAGTCAGTTGAGGGATTTATCTGTCTAAGTCCCATTGTACGGAGATTTCGCCAAGTGTCCCGTGCACTAATTTCAGGTCCGATTATACTGTGGGCGTGTCGTAGTTTGGCATTGCGTATAGTTTGTGTAGTTGTGTTTCTAAGTTGTTTGTACAGTTGCCAGTTCTCGTCATTTTTATGTCGTCTGTATGTTCGGTAAGCTTTGTCTCGTTTTGACATAAGTTCACGTATTGAGTCATTCATCCAGGGAGCAGGGGGGCGGGAAAATTGTCGGGTTTTTACTGGTGCATGTCTGTCGTATAGGCCTAGTTGTAGTATCAGTGTATTAAATGTGTCTACTTTTTCATCAACTGATCTAAGATTCCACATTGTGTACCAAGGTAGTTCTAAAGCGTCTGATTTTAGTTTAGTATCGTCTATGTTTTGTAAATTTCTGTACGTAATCAATTTAGAGCGTCTTTTAGGACATTGGAGTGAGTATTCTACGAATACAATAATGAGGGCAGAAAGAAATGAAACAGACCCAATTCTGGAAATGCATACATAGTGCCGCCAGAGGGTGTGGGTCAGTATAAAAATCCTACCTCCACCGGGACTCGAACCTCGACCTTCGGCTTGTAGCACAGTGCCTTAACCACTACACTACGGCATGCCCCGATAATAATAATAATAATAATAATAATAATAATATTAGCAATAATAATAATTATTATAATTATAATAATAATAATATATTAATTTACGTAAAAATATGTTATAGTTACAGAATCAAGTTTCTTCAACTTAGAAATATTGCTCATGTATTATATTTGAATTGTTTCAGATTTTTATTCAGAAAACCACGATTTCAATTCACAGAGCTGGATAATTTGATATTCCTCTCACATTGTGAGTTATATTTCCATTATCAAGACCATCCGTTTCACCACTGATTATTATCATTTCATAATTTATTAACCACAATCTGTGAGCTTATATAAGTGACTCTAACCTACATATAGGGCCTAAATACACGTAACTTCATAACTATTGTACACTAGTAGATCCTAAACTTCGTGTAGTTTATCATTTTGAAGCGTCTCAAATAAATACAATTAAAAATAATAATAATCATCATCATCATCTTCTTCTTCAAGGTATGGGCCTGTTGGCTCGTTCCGCTCCCCGGCGCACTAAATGCCGCAGGCGCAGGTCGTCCTTCCAAGGACGTTTTGGTCTTCCTACGTTTCTTCGGCTTAGAGGCCTATAATGAAGCAGGTGTTTTGATAAACAATTATTTGGCATTCTTTGTATATGTTCAAACCAATTACGTTTATTTGTGTGTATTTTCTCGTTTATATTATAGATTTGTAGTTCACCTCTGATATCTTGACTTCTCTTTTGATCTCTTAGAGATATACCTGAAACTGATCTGAGAAATCTCATTTCTATTGTCTCAATTGTATTTTTATCAGAGATTGTTAAAGGCCAAGTCTCAGACCCGTATGTTAATGTTGGAACGGCTACTGTTTTGTAAAATTTTAATTGAGTTTCCCTTGTGGTCTTATTTCTCAAATATCTTCTTATTTAACCACATATCTGTTGAAATTTCCCTAATTTCTTCTCCATGTCTAAATTTTGCTGGTACGATATCATGCATCCCAGATAATTGAAACTAGTTACTTGTTCAATTATGTTTGCTCCAATTACAATTTTTGTCCTTTTATGCTGAGTTCCAATAAATGCCATTGACTTTGTTTTCTCTGTTGATATATTTAAATTATAATCGTTTATTAGTTTCCATAATTTATAAAGTGATCTTTGTAGTTGATTATCTGAGGAAGCTACAATGATCTGGTCATCTGCGAATAAAAGACAGTTCATTTTCGTACCGTTCATCATAAAATATTCATCTAAAAAAGTTTGCCATGTACTAATGATATCATCTAAATATATATTAAAAAGTATTGGCGAAAGAGGGCAACCTTGTCGAAGTTCATTGTTGATTTCTACGCAAGTTTTTTCAGGACCATTTCCTTTATCTATACAAATTAAAAAACAATGAATATTATTTAGTATAAATATTATTAGTATATAATATAAACGAGAGAATATACAGCAATAAATATAAATGGTTTTAACATGTACAAAGAATGCCAAATAATCGATTATCAAAACAGATGAAACGACGAAGACCGAAACGACGTTGGAAGGTCGACCTGTATTATATTGTGCAGCGGAGAGCAGAACGGGTCAATAGGTGCATATCTTGATGATAATGATGACGATGAAATATTATTTATTTCTTACTTATGTTCTCAATTAATATATTTTAATTTAAAATTATTCGAATAGGCCTATTTTCTAGCTTCACTGCTTTTTTTAATCTATGAAACCCAATTAACACAGTAAAACAAGAAAATATTCGAATATCATTAATCTAAAATATAGACTATTGAATTATAAATCCACACATCTTTTCAATTTATTTTGAGTAGCTTCAACATATTTGGACATTTGCGTCTAGGATATTTGGATGTATATCAACAGGATATGTTTATTGTGGGTATTCATGCCACTAGTGCATATAAAACTGACATTAATTACAATTAAATTATGAATAGCCTATTGGTCCCTCCATGGTATATTTACCTTGACGTGGGCGAGTGGCTTGCGTGCGTGTTTAAATGATCCCGAGAGCTATGCCGGTGGTAGCATTGCTGCCGATAGGGTTACCCATGTTGGACTGGTCGAAGGTGATAAGCCAGACGAAAAAAGTACCTTGGTCGAAAGAGTGACGATCTTTCACTGTAAAAATACAACCGTCAAGAAATGCGGACATGGGTTCAACTGGGGTAAAATTTTCCGGAGATCAAATAGTCCTCCAATCGGTTCTCCGGGCGGGGACTACTTTAGGGAACCCATGCCAAAGACAGTTAAGTCTCGTAGACTGTGATGGGCAGGACATGTGGCACGAATGGGAAATGAAAGAGAGAAAAAAAGTTAGATTTCTACTGAAATATTCTGATTGACTAAAAGTAAATGTAAATCTTCCCGTTATTAAGCATTTAGAACACTGATAGTCGTTGGAAAATCCTGTTCCATCTGCTTATGGAATTGTAAGATCCAAAATATATTTCGAAGAGGCTGGAATATAAAAAAAGTCTTATTTCTGCTGAAATCTCTGTCTTGTCTGTCTAAAAAATTTGCTTCCTAGAAGCATTATAGGGCGGATAAAATATCACAACCTCTCTTTTTCACACCTAGTCTCATGTTAATATATCGACATATTGATATATTATTGTCATAAAAGACAATGCTTCGTCCGACATAGATGATAGGGGAGTTGAGCGGGGTGATTTGTAATGTTTATTATTATTTTGAAGCTATTTTTTGTGTTTTTTTTAGTAATGTCTTTAAAACATCAGCAGTATCCCGTTTACCATATGACCAAAGTGATATTTCTGTTGCAAGAGCAAGTTCATCGCGAGAGAATTCCTGCTTAAGTGAACATTTCTTTTATTCCAGCCTCATCGAAAGTTATTTTGGGTCTTCCAATTCCATAAGTAGATGGAACATAATTTTCCAACGATTGTCATTGTTCTAAATTAATTCTTCATAACGGAAAAGTTAACATCCACTCCTAGCCAATCAGAATATTTCATTATATTTTTTTTTTCTCCCGCACAACTTCGTACGTTTGAGAAAATCGCTTTTCAAAAAAATATTGATTTTTAATATAATTTAAAACATTCTGCTAACACCCCCTACCCTTAATTTGTTTACTAAATGATAACTTATTGCCTATATCTAACATTATTTTCCATATTAAATCAAACAATTATTCTCTGCGCGCAAATGTAGGCCTCAGTTGCTGGCTACCTCCTGTAATGTGAAAGCTAATTAAAAAACGCAATAATTTGCACACATGTTATTGTGCGGGAATTTAAGTCCATGAATCACTCTATATTATAACTAAAATTTGTACTACTGTCGCGGACTTTTTTGTAGAGTTTTTTTGAGATATTCAATTCTGTGTACATTAATTTTGTGTATTTTTATGGTTTAGGCAGCGCAAGCCATTTAAGAGTCCAAAGAGTTACTTTTTTGACGTTTTCCACCAAAAAGGGCGATTTTTAACGGTGTAGGAGTTGAGTATCACAACTCTCCTATAGCCTATGTTCATTCCGGGAATCTCCTGAACATTTTCAAAAAAACCCCATCTCAATAGGACCAACTGTATGGCCGCGCATAAATTACGAACAAACAAACATACATACAAACAAACATTAATTTATATATATAAGATTACTTCTAGTTGTATCAAATATGGTGATATCGAATCTATATTTAAATAATGGTATTAAATGGAGAATATGATTACATAAACACTGGTAATGAGATTCTCACTCAGTATTTGACGACTGACTGAGAAAAATCAGTAAAAACCTCAATAGGTTGTTCGGCAACGCAGTTTAAGACCAGGATCTCCCGAATAAAAATCTCAAACACTTCAGCTTGAATAAATTCACTGGATTCACAAATTTAAGTAATCTCGTTTTTATTGCTTTATTAAAATTATGGAATATATTGAAACCAAAATATCTTACAGAATACATTGGCAATTCAAGAGTTAATATCACTAATAGAATGCCTTGATATTCCACTAGCATCATAAAATATAAAAATATGTTCTGATTTTTTATATGGTTTTTGTTTCTGTTCCCCCTTTAAGTGTCCAGTATGAAAACTGAATTTTACACTCTAGTTGCTGCTGCCATCATATCACCCCCTTTAATTCCACCCCTTTCATATTCATGGCTAAAATAATGTCCCGTTTATCTCTTCAAATCTTTATTACACTATTGTTTTCAGCTAAACCATGCTCACATCTAAATAAACAATACATTACTATAGTCCAATATGTCTGGATTTGTATATAATTATTTACAATTTTACTTGTTTTTCTAGTTTTGAAACCAACAACATAGGCTTATGCAAATTTACTAAAACGAATAAATATCAAGATCTGTGGTTTAAATCTTGGCTCAAATAAAAAAATATTCTCTTAGTCTGTCAGTCTTGAAATAATTATTTAATTTTCTGGAACTGTTGGAACACATTGTGACTTGTTTAGGGAAAGGCAAGGAGAAAGTTGAAGGGAGGAATTGAACGAGGAAATAAAAATCGCTTTTGTGATTTATATTTATTTTTGGGTTCTTGCAAAAATATAACCATGAATCGAAATTAAAAAAAAAGCGGGCAATACGCACACTAGGTAAGAATTGTTAAGTCTCATAGGTCTCATAGATTGTGATGGGCAGGACATATGGCAAGAATAGGTAATGAATGAGGGGCATTTAAAATCAGAGGGAAAGTGCCCAATAGGTAGGCTTAAGATAGAAGTGGAATAAATAACATTAACCATGACTTGAGACAGTGAATTATGCGGGGGATGATTGGAAAATATTACTCAGGATACGGATGTATTGCGTATCTCTTCTTTGTTAGGAGTTACCAGACCAAGTTTATTTAGTTACGCATATTTGCCCATAGATGTCATGAATGGTATGGGGTCAGAACACCGACCCATTGAGACATCTAGCGGGCAACTAAGGTATTGCTATGATAATTAGGTCCTTAAATTTTGCTTAGAAGTCTTTTTACTTAGACTTCAGGATCTTTTACGAGCCTGAAAATCTTCAGACTTGGGACCCATGGCTTAAATTCCCTCCCGGAGGACTTGCTCCTTGGATTTTTTCCATTCTAAAAAATGCATCAACCCCAGTCGGGTTTGAATCCGCGACTCTCGAGACCAGAGGCAAGGAGAATAACCACTAGTCTACCGCGGTCGACTAGGATACAGATATATGAAGAGTTTATGTCCGCGTAGCCTGGAATCTCCAGTTTCGATAGTGCAATGAGTTAGTTGCTACGTACATGAATAAACGATAGTTTATTTTTTAGCGTTTGAGGCTCCTATTCGAGAGATTAAAAAATATAAACCTTCGAATTTCTGTCTTCAAGGAAAATGTTGAGTTCGAATTTCATTATTCACTAAACCCTTCACTATTAATCATCATTCCATGATTACACAAAATTCAAAATCATGTGTTGTTAAACAGTTTGTAGCGAGTTTTTTTAAAATATCATTAACATTAATTGATGATTATCCACAAAATATGTGACGTATTATAGGCATTTCCCTGATGATCCATTCATTGAATTCTAAACAAAATTACTGAGAGTCGGTATTCTATTTTTTTGAACTCTAACACTGATATGTCACATGTTACTACCTACTAACATTTCTAATTCTAAACATATTTACGTCATTCAAACATTTAGTTCTTATTCTACCACTAATCTGCTGGCGCTGCGAAAAGTTTGTTAGAGGCATGATGGAATTAAACAAAAAGAAGACTATGATGAGGCAAGGTGGCACCAAAGCATCCTTCCGTTTCTTCGGGATCGGCAGCGGAACAACTAGGGAGGAGTAAAAACTGTTATGGAAACGCTGGTTTTTCTCGGGATGTCTCTCTCTCTCTCTCTCTCTCTCTCTCTCTCTCTCTCTCTCTCTCTCTCTCTCTCTCTCTCTCTCTCTCTCTCTCTCTCTCTTCAATAAAAATAATGGAAGCGTATATTCTAACAGCGTAGCAAGCAAGGGGCTGCTGCCGCCGCCATTCAATCCGGCCTGCTTGCTTGATTACAATGGAATTTTGTCATTTCACGCATCGACAGGCAGCCAGGTCCATCGATTGTTTTTACATGACGCGGCGGCCAAACTTTACCAGAGATAGATAGATAAAGGGAGACTATGGAATTGGAAAAGGCATATTATCCAACATTGACTGGTTCAACCATCATACAAAACACGGCTAACTAATGCACCAAACCATGCATATATTTTTCTGGAAGGTGATTTCGGCTATGAGGGAATATTCTGAAATGTATAAAATTCCCGATATTTCTTACACTTAATAAATTATGATGTAAGATTATATTATCGCATATGGAGTATTCGGTTATCTCCAGTAAATACGGTAGTAGGCTATATTGCGATGCGAGGTTGGGAAGTGTTTTTTACAGAATCGAGTTTAATTTCCGAGATTCTGTAAAACACTTCACAAACATGCGTTGTACATTATCTTTTGCGCGATGGTGTTTTCAAAATAATAAATCACAATAAAATAATAATATCTTTGTTGGAAATCTTTGAGTTCATTATAAACAATTGACTAACGTTAACAGTGTGGGCAATGTTTATAACTTGAAACAACAGGAGGCCTTAAGAATAATTATTCATAACGTGGCCGCAAATACGTATTTGTTTAAATTGTTTCAAATAAAGTTCAGTTCATTTAAATTGCAGTAATTTGTTTCCTATAATGTATATTAACATTGACTTTTGGTTATTTTCTGTATATATATATATATATATATATATATATATATATATTGTACTTAGTATACATAGAGGGCAGTGGTTTTACTTCCCGCACGTGGGTGTAAATGTAATATTACAGTATAGTTATTTAGGTTGGCAACCCCGAAATGTAGGAAGTTGAACTTTCAGTAATGGTCGCCATTGCTGGTAAGTACGACAAAACGCACTAGGCCTATCGCGCAAAAATCTCTTTCTTTCCCTGAACTCTTCTTCTTCTTCTTCTTCTTATTCTTCACTTCCTGGTTTAGGCAAGAGTTGCCTGTTCCGTCTTCACTAATAGATCTAAGACCATCTCTTCCGAGGACGTCCGACATCTCTTCTTCCTCTTGGAAAATAATGGAAGATTTTATTTGGTAATCTTCTTTCTTCCATTCTTTCTACATGTTCTTTCCACTGTATCTTGTTGTTAAATATCTTTTCTTTTACGGAGAAGATCTGCAGTTCTTCACGGATATCCTCGTTTCTTATCTGGTCCATTCTAGTGCAGCCTTTTACTCTTCTTAAAAATTTCATCTCGGCTGCTTGAATTTTACTTTCTTGTTTGGTAGTGGTAATCCAAGATTGACTCCCATACAAAAGGACAGGGACAGCCATTGTTTTATAAAATTTTAATTTTGTTTGTTTATGGGCTTTATTATTCAATGTTCTATTTATTGTACCACAAATAGCTTGAAACTGATGTGTTTTGTGTTCAATATTTTTATCATACCCATAGCTGATGTCACATCCTAAATATTTAAAGTGGGATATTTGCTCAATAATTTCGTCTCTAATTACTATTTTTGCACGCAGAGTATTTCTTCCACAAAATTCCATTACTTTTGTTTTACTTATTGAAATTTTAAAATTATAATCACTACATATTGCATTTAATTTGTAAGCAGCCAATTGTAAAGGTACGTACACATATGCGCGCCGCATGCGCGGCGCGTGTTATGTTCGTCGAAATGATTAATTTCAACGAACCTCCTGCGATCCGTAGGAAACCCACAAACCTTCAGTAGACATTTTGCAGAGCAGGTGTAACCAACCATGTCTATTCCCTTTCCGTTCTCCCGCTTGTCCTGCTTTCTTTCCCAAAAATAGGGACTTTTTTTAAATGCCGCGGGACGCGGGACAAATTGTTAAAAATCGGGACTGTCCCGCCAAAATCGGGACGTCTGGTCAAGCTTATTACTTATTACATCTTATAACTTTATTTATACTTTTTCAAATATTATAGCATTAAAGGAATTTAAAAAAATATATGATTTGTATATATATATTTTAAATTATTAAGAATCTATCTCACCATAACATGGCCTTAATTTTTAATAAAGATGTATATGATTATTATACTAGAGGTTGTACTTTATTGCACAAAGATACTAGTTTCTCAAAAAAAAAGTATAAAAGGGATTCGTTATGCATTAATCAACCATTACAATAACTTACCTATTGAATATCAACATTTCACGAATGTTAAACATTTTTCTAATTGTATTAAAAAATATTTTTTCTCATTGCTTTCTTAGTGAATTTTGTTAATTTTATTATTATTAATATTATCCTGTTCAAATATTGTATTTATATGTGTATATATATTGTGCATCTATAGTAGTTTGTATTACTTAAACTTATGCCTGAATTTGTTTTCTTGTTTTTATTGTTAATTGTTTTATGGCCATTATTTTTTGTATATTGCCCCTTAACATGAGCAATCTTGCTCTTTGGAGTCTTCGAAGAAATAAATAAATAATTAGTAATAAATGTGTTTATATATTGTATTGTTTTGTGATACTTCATACATAATATTATGAAATGAACGTCTTAAATAAATAATGTTTTCTAAATAATTCTAATTTATTCATACAATTACAGTACACACGAAAAAAAAAACACATAACATTGAAAAAAAAAAGGCATCTCCTTTCAATGATTTTTTAAAATGATCCTTATGTTGAGGATCCCACAATAATTGCTTGTTTCTATAAATATCAATAAGTTTTAACATGTTTTCCTCTGACCACTCCATACTCAAATAATAGGTGCGCACCGAAAACAACGAACCTCTCAGGTACCCGTCCAAATCTAAACAGCGAACCATCAAAGTGTTTGTGGAAAAAACCGACAATGAGTGGATCGTGGTGAGAGACGCGCGCGCGGCCCGCGCGCCGTTCGCGCGCACCTTAAAACCCCGTCCAAATCTGACGAACATGGTGCGCGCGCAAGTGTGTACGTACCTTAACAGATCTTCATCATGGTGTAGTAAGACCAAATCATCGGCGAAAAGTAAGTTATTAATACTTGAGTTATTGTTCAATCTAAGGCCATTGTCCATTATGATTTTCCATTGTTTCATAATGTCGTCGATATACATATTAAAAAGAGTGGGTGATAGACTACACCCTTGTCTAACTCCTTGATTTATTAAAATTTCTTCTGACCTTTTTCCATCAGCTTTTATCACAACTTTAGTTTCTTCATATAAGCCTTGGACTGATTTTATTAGATGGTGTGGATATCCTCGTTCCTTCATTATTTCCCATAGTATAGATCTATTTACTCTGTCAAAGGCCTTTTCAAAATCAATGAACAACAAGTATGTTGGCAGGTTAAATTCTCTTCTCTTTTCAATTAGTCTCTTTATAATAAACACATTATCACTAGAGGATCTTCCTTTTCTGAACCCTGCTTGTTCTTCTTCTAAGAGTGTGTCAGATATTTTCTTCAATCTATTATTTATTATTTTTGCATATAATTTATAAGTGGAGTTCAATAAGCTGATACCTGAACTCTATAATACAATTAGCAGTATGAGAAGTGTGCTAAAATTTTCATTGTAACATCTATCAATGAAGGACTCGGGATACGGTTTATTTGTCAGGAGTATTAAGAAAGTGGTTTAATGGCTATACATTATTATTATTATTATTACTATTATTATTATTATTATTATTATTATTATTATTATTATTATTATTATTATTATTATTATTATTATTATTATTACTCCACCGCTGTTGTCTCGAGGTAACGTGCTGCTTTGTCACGCAGCGGACCCGGGTTCGATTCCAGGTCGGGACAGGTTCCTGGGTGAGGTTTTTCGGAGTTTTTCCTCACCTTTAAGACAAATGTAGGGAAGTTTAAGGCCCAACGGTCCCTGAAAATTATCCGGCCATCATCATCATCCTTGTCATTATCATCATCATCCTTCACCTGGAAGCTACCACACCTATAATTTCCTAGAAAAGCTTCAAAGCATAGCATGAAAATGCTATGATTGCAGTGAAAGGCCTGCCCTCGGGCAGAATTGCTATCGCTGGAGTAAAGTAAAAGTAAAGTAAAGTGATCCCACAACAGGTCCGGAGACCCTTGGGGTAGTAGGAGGTTAAGACTCCCACATTTTCTAGACAATCGGCACTTTATGTCAGCCGGGTTGTCAGCCCTGCGTGACGGCCGCCTTTACCCCCAGAACAATCGATGGAGTACTATTATTATTATTATTATTATTATTATTATTATTATTATTATTAAATATATTCATAAAAGGAAGGTCGGCCGCGGTGGACTAGTGGTTATTCTCCTTGCCTCTGGTCCCACGGGTCGCGGGTTCAAACCCGGCCGGGGTCGATGGATTTTTTAGGACGGAAAAATCCAAGGAGAAAGTCCGGGAGGGACTTTAAGCTGTGGGTCCCGAGTCTGAAGATTTTCACGGAAGGTGTAGCTAGAATGTTTAAATAAATTGATGATTTTATAAAAAAAGGCTCGTAAAAAATCCTTAAGCCTGAATGGAAAAGCCTCTAAGCAAAATTCACCGAATTTTCCCGTCCTAGTACTACCTTGGTTTCCTAGATGCCAGTATGAGGCGGAACTCTGACCACGGACCACTCAAAAATGACATCTATACGAAAACAAGTGTAACTAAATTAGTATAGTTCAAATTCTTCCCTGTAGGGGGAGAGCGCCTAAATCTCTGTAAAGGGAAAACATAGGCTTACAATACAATACAATACAAAAGGAAGGAACACCTTCTAGTGACCAGTGCTTATACTCTTATCGTTTTACTTCAACAACCTCTATTTCTCCACTCCCGCTCTTGCAGTCTTCCATTATATTCATTAACTTTTGCAACCACATGATTTGAGCATTATTATTTCTCACCTAGTCGGTATTTTTTTTTTCAAAAATTCTTCTTGGTAAAATTTCATCCTACTTTAGTTTCACGTGTCCACATCATTCTGATTCTTCTTCGTCTTCTTCTTCTTCTTCCTTTCATGTGATGGACCTAGCGGTCTGTTACTGTCTCAATCCAATGTTTGAAGGGTCTGCCCAATGATCTCTTGTCTGGTGGCTGGTAATTTAAGATTTGACGTGGTATTCTTGTTCTGCTCATTCTGTTTACGCGAGATTTCCAGTTGTTTCTGTATTTTTGCACATATTCCATGATTGATTCTATTTGTAATTCTTTGAGAATCTCAGAATTCCTTTTATGGTCTGTTCTTGAGTACCCTGCAGTACGTCTCATAAATTTCATTTCTGCCGCAGTTAGTCTTCGTTCATCTACACTGCGAATTGTCCAGGCCTCACTGCCGTAATATAATATGGGTCCGGCCTGTCATTCTAGTTAATATTTTTAAATATATATAGGGCCTATATATATATATATATATTACTTCTTGAAATATAGAATCTGTGACACTTTTCCGTGTAATAAAGCAAAATCTAGTTCATTAATATATGTTTGCGCGATACTGCGTTTTGTCGTACTTACAGCAATGGCGACCATGACTGAAAGTTCAACTACCTACATTCGGGGTTGCCAACCTAAATAACTATACTGTAAAAAAATAATTATACTGTAATAAAAATAACTACTGTAATAAAAATAACTATACTGTAATAGTACATATTATAAACATGTGTGTGGGAAGTAAAACCACTGCCCTCTATGTATACTACACAGAATGTATATATACAAAAAAATATCCAAAAGATAGTGTTAATATACATTATACGAAACAAATAACTGCATTTTTATGAACTTAACTTTACTTGAAACAATATAAAACAATAAATACGTACTTGCCGTCATGTTATCACTAAATTGGTCTTACGTCCTCCTGTAATTTCAACTAATAAACATTGCCCACACTGTTAACGTTAGTCATTTTCTTATAATGAACGCAAATATTTCCAACAAGATGCTATTATTTTACTATTATTTATTATTTTGGAAACACCATCGCGCAAAAGATAATGTACAACGCAAATTTACGAAGTGTTTTACAGAATCTCGGAAATTAAAAACCTCCCTATCGCTCGGTTTTTAAACATTTTCCTCAATTCTGGTAAAAACCACTTCCCAACCTCGCATCGTAATATACTATTATCTACCATTATAACATTGTGTGACGCTTTAGTTCATGGTAACAAACCCAATACTTTATATTCTAACAAAACACGCTATCAAAACTAAAACACAGGTTCAACAAAACTTAAAATATTCTTTAATGATTATATATTATAACTATATAAATAAACTTTCCATGACTATTCTGAAAGCATATTAATGGTTGAATATTGGACATATTTTTAAAATTGTTCCAGATGAACCGTGAGAAAGCACGTTTTTACTTTAAATTTACGTATGAAACTAGCACTCAATTGCAGAATATAACAACACTATTTGCTGATTTGTCGTTTTTTTCTTCCAAAGCCCACAATACTTTTCTCTAAACATATCGTTTCCGCAATAAATAAATTTAATTAAATATACTAAATATACAACATAATACTAAAATACTCGGAAAGTAAGTAAAATATTGTAGGCAACACGTTACAAAATTATGTTTGAAAATTGCTAACTTGAGCATCTCGTTACTAAATCTTTAACTAGTTGTCTAAACAACTATTTCTTAATATTACAAAATCACAAAATAAATTAGTGGACTCTTACGTAACAACACGGAACGCAACAAAAGAAATTCAGCCTCTTACGTAAAACCTATGAATAAGAACTAAATAATAATAATAATAATAATAATAATAATAATAATAATAATAATAATAATAATAGTAATAATAATTATTATTATAATAATAATTATTATTATATTATTATTTTTGTTTAACATTAAATTCATAATGTCGGAAGTGTGCATTTCGGAGAAATGTATCATTCCATTGGTAAACTGTTAGATATTTAGGTAGACAAAGTATAAAACAATGTTAGACTTCTGTAAATTTTAAACGTAAATTGAAAATGTCAATCTTACTATCACCATATAGAGAAGACGGAAATATAGCTAATGTGTTTTTCTTTTTCTCACGCTTGTCTGATCCATTTACTCTCCGTTCATGAACACAACTACAGTATATCAAAACTGACAATCTAAATACTTTATACGATTCCAATTCTCTTACTTCTGATGAGTAATGTAAAATTCTAATATATTAAAATCATACTGTGTTGTGACTTTTCGCTACTCAATTTCCTGGACAAGGGATGATGTCATAATAATTATTGCAATTTTCATGATAACATCAATCAAAAAAATATTCACTTAGTTTTCCAAATGAGAAATGAGAATAAAAGCGACTGTAAATTTTGAAAATGAGATGTCAATGACTCGCTTTTAATAGATGTAGCATACTGAATAAATCGAATATATGGATGTCTGAAATATCTTAAAACTATTGCTCAATGATAGATTATGAAAATGTAAGTAATAGTGTTTTCTGTAATGTCAATAATATCATTTTAGAGACTATAAAATCAGTTAGTTTAAAATATTTTTATTTTCTACACACACACACAACATACGCAAGTGAAAATCATGTAAGACCGTCCGGTGGCTATGTCCGGACATACCTATTTTTAGAAAAACGTCGCTAGGTGGAAGCACAATCTGCAGTGTGTCTTTAAGTCTGTCTTGCTATACAGTAGTTGATTGAGCGGCAGTGTGAGTGAGTGAGTCATCGCTATAAGGTAGAGTGTATTCGTTTGTGCGCGCAAGTAGTCTGTCTAAGAATCAAGACATTACTGCTCTACAACGGGTAAGTGGATTTACTCTAACACATACAACTGCGTACGTATCATTGTTATGTAAGTAATTATGGAAGTTAAATAAAATATGGAATATTTTAGGAAGGGCGGGAATTTTAACAAGGGCATGTGTGTCGGATAAGATCGGACAATGTATAACGGGTAAGACCGGACAGAGGAATAATTGAATTTCTCTGTTACAGTTTTCATCAGCTGAAAAAACAATGCCAAAGAAAGTGAAAATAAATGTCAAGGGCAAGTGGACGGAAGAAAACATAAAACTTGCACTAAATAGCGCATTGACTGGAAGAACCAATGTGAGGGAAGCAGCAAGATTGCATGGTGTACCAAAGAGCTCACTACAGGACAGGGTTTCGAAGTTAAGAAAGGGAGAACATGCAGCTGTAGCAGCAAAATTAGGAAGATTTGACTCTACGTTCCTTCAAAGCTGTGAAGAAGAACTCATTCAACATATCAGACAACTGGACAACATGTTTATGCCTTTGATGAGAAAATAATTCCTTAAGTTGTCATTTGATTTGGCGAAGGAATTGAGGCTTTCTCGCAGATTTAATAAGAATAAGAGAGTTGCCGGTAAAGATTTCTATTAAGCATTTGTGAAAAGGCATCCAGAAGTGGTAGTAAGAACCGCGGAATCTACAAGTTTGATGAGAGCAGTGGGGTTTAACAAACCTCAAGTGGATGTATTCTTCACTAAACTTGGTCAGTTAATGGACAAGCATTCTTTCCCTCTTTCTCGTATATTCAATGTAGGAGTTCCTTCAGTGCACGAAAATATGAGAGTTCTCTCTATTAAAGGAAAACGGCAAGTGAGGAAGCTCACGTCTGGAGAACGAGTGCGCAATGTCACACTAACATTCTGTATGAGTGCCTCTGGACAATTCATCGCACACTTCATCATCTTTCCTCGACAAAAGATGAATCCCGATTAATGTAGAAGATTCTGACGAGAGGCAAGGTGGGGCTCAGGCTAACGGCTGGATGAACGGAGACATCTTCGAGACGTGGTTGAAGCACTTCGTGAAACATGTTCGGCCAACTCAAGATAGTCCAGTGCTTCTAATACAGGACGGTCATTGTGGCCACAAGGAGCTGAATGTTATTTTGTATGCTCGTAGGCATCATGTCCACATGCTTTCTACTCCTCCCCATACAACACATAAGATTTGACCGCTTGATAGTCTTTCATGAAGCCATTTAGGTTCGCATACGCGGAAGCTTACTTTTCATGGATGAGACAAAATCCGAGATAGAAAATAACAGAATATGACATCGCACAGTTTGTATGCAGCGCTTATGGTAAAATAATGTAGGATGTAAATTGCTCAGAAAGGTTTTTCTTGCACGGGTATTCACCCACTGAATCCTGGCATATTCTCAGACCTAGATGTCATGCCTTCGCGAATAACTTAAGTGGATATTGATATTTTTAATGAAAGTGAAGCTAACAATGATATTATTGCTCCTACTACAACTACTGAGGATAGATAAAATGCAAGTCTGTGTGTTATCCCCGGGACAAGTGGGGCTGCAAAAATTGTATCTGCCTTAATGAAGCTTTCTCCCCTAGCAAAAGGAGACTGGCGACTAGAAAAAGACGAGCAGAGAAAAGTAAGGTCCTGACTGGAAATCCATTCAAAGAGAGGCTCGAGAAGAAGAAAAACGAAAAGGATGCAAAGGAAGAAAGAAAACGTCGCAAATATTAAAAAATGCTGAACTTTTGTGAACCGTCTACTTCAGCAAATGTTCTGGTGGGTTCCGACGAAGCTTCTGGTTCCAATGAAACTTTCTGCATTTTGTGTGGCGAAAATGTCGAGGAAGACTGGATCCAGTGCAAAGCCGTTTTTTTTAAGAGTTGGGGCACATGAAAATTGTAATAATTAAGGACAATAATTCAACAGGGCATCATACGTGTGACAAGTGTCTCCAAATGAACTGAACCCATTGTTTTTTTGTTAAAGTGAACTTAATAAAGTTGATACTTAGTGAACTAAATTGAATGTCCGGTACTACCCTCCATGTTAAAAGTATAACAGAAAAATGTTATGTTTCACAATTATTTTGTTCTCTACTATATTAATTTACATTTAATATATTTTGGTGTAGGTTAGTGCAACAAATTCTCGATAAGTTCAATTCGAGTTTAATTATTTTTTTTGTTTCTTGTATGTAATAAAAATTAAGATAAATCAAAAAAAATGTAAGTGTCCGGACACCATAAACGACTTTTCCCCTAACATTTTTATATTTCGATCGGTTAACTCTAGATTAAATCAAATATTTTGTAACAAATAATAATTATATTGTAGAAGTTGACGATGTATATTTATTGTTAATTGTAAATTAGCTGTAAGAATATTTTTTGTATTTTTTTAAACTGGTTGAGTGGTAGACAATACCTTAATACCTTAACTCTGTCAGGTAAAATAAAGATATTATTATTTTTATTATTATTATTATTATTATTATTATTATTATTATTATTATGAATTATAAGAAAGTAATTTATGAATATTGTCACGTGTATGAGAAACGTATTATTAGCACGTGGGTTGTAAGGGGTAGCGACGTGTGTATAACCTCTCCTACCCAATTCTCATCCTCACCTTCTCGTGGTACAACCCGTTTTCACAAACGAGGCTCTGAGGACCGAGTCACGGCGGTATAACCGTTCCATCGGGTACTGAGTAAATGCAGTATCCTAATGTCTGTCCCCGTAGCGTAGTGGTTAAGGCACTGAGCTACAAGCCGGAAGGTCGAGGGTTCAAGTCCCGGTGGGGTCAGGATTTTTAAACTGACCCAAACCTTCTGGCGGCACTATGGCCCTGGGATCGACTCAGCCTCTAACGGAAATGAGTACCAGACGCTTGTTCTGGGGGTAAAGGCGGCCGTCACGCAGGGCTGACAACCCGGCTGACATCAAGTGCCGATTGTCCAGAAATAGTGGGAGCCTTAACCTCCTACTGCCCCAAGGGCCTCCTGAGGCCTGTAGTGGGATTACTTTTACTTAATGTCTGTCCAGAGACTAAAAGGTAGCAGCCCTACCACTGGACTACTTAGCGTCGGGCCACCTGTCCTAAGGAACTTCAAAACTACTTTCAAGTCTCAACACGAATTTTTTTTTGATATGTATTCAAAAATGCAGATATACCACAAGAATGGAAGACACGCATTGTTATACCCCTGTTCAAGAAAGGAGACAAGAGAAAAATGGATAACTATAGGGGAATCAGTTTGTTAAACACATGCTACAAAATTTATGCAGACATTTAAAATGGAAAATTGAAAAGTTTTAGTGAAACATTCCTTATGGAATGTCAAAATGGATTTAGGAAAGGACGATATTGTATTGATTCAGCATTTTCTGTTAAACTATTGCTTGAAAAAAGAAGAGAATTCAACTTAGAAACACATTTTGTTTTCATAGATTTTGAAAAAGCATTCGACATAGTCAAGAGATCAAAACTCTTAAATATAATGGAAGACAGAAATATACCAAATTTACTTCGGCAGAACATACAAAGTATTTACAAAGACAACACCATAAAGATTAAATTAAATAACAGATTTTCTGAAGAAGGAATTATAAATCGTGGTGTGAGACAAGGCTGCCCCCTATCCCCAACACTCTTTGCAATTTATATCAATGAAGTAATATGTTGCTGGAACAAAAAATATAAATTTGGAATAAGAATATCAGAAAATAGAAAATTAAACACCATACTGTTTGCAGATGACCAAATAATAATAGCAAATTCCGAAGATAATCTACAGAAAGGTCTGTATAAACTTAACAAAATTACAGAAGAATATGGTTTGAAGATATCTACAGAAAAAACAAAAATTATGGCATTTTAAGGTGTAGATCCTGTCAGAAGTAAAATTGTACCGGACAATAAAATTTTGGAGCAGGTGAATAATTTTACATATCTAGGATGCAATATCTCATATGAAGAAGAAAAGGATGTAAATGCAAAAATATCTAAATTTTTAAGAATTTTAGGGTTAATAAATTCTATCTTCAAGCCACAGTTAGTCCAAAAGCATTCAAGATTAAAAGTGTATAAAACACTGGCTCTTCCAACTCTTTTGTATGGTAGCGAAGTATGGACGTTGAAACAGAAGGATATACAGAGACTTAGATCTGCTGAAATGAGATATCTTCGGAGGACTGCAGGATACACACTACTAGATCACAAAAAAAATGAAGACATCTTAGAAGAATTACACATGGAATCTTTAGAAAACAAAATTTCTGATTATAAGTCAAGATGGATACAACATGTTCATCGAATGGAAGATCACAGAATACCCAAACAAATGTTAAGATATCAACCTGTAGAAAGAAGAAGACCAGGACGTCCACTCAAAAGACTTTTGGATGGTGTTTCTCTTGAGGCCGAAACAGGTCAACAAATGGCCTAAATTCGTGAATGTACTATGATGATGATGATGATGATGATTATTATTATTAGCACGTTCGGAAAGATTTTAAATACATGGTTTTATACCAAAAACAAATGGCATACGCTAATTTTTAAAATAGCACATAGAAAGAGTAAACATTTAGGCAACACTATAATATTGAGCGTCACAGTGTAACCAGTGGTTGCAGTAAAAATATATATGACCTAAAATAAATATATTACACTCTCTACTATTTTCCAATAGAACTATATAATCTTCATGAACATGTTACAATGTACATCTTCCTGTGACCATTGTTCTACACACTTATCCATTTCCTTCAAATCTATCTTCCCAAACCCGATCTTGCAATCATTTTTCATTCATACCTTTTTAATTTCCAGCAGTTTAGTGTTTTCGGCCTACCTCTGTGTCTGCTTCCTGCTGGAATCCAATCTAAAAATCTTCATGGTAATCTTTTATTATCCATTTGTTTTAAATGTCCATAACATTGCAATTATCTATATGTTACAAAATGTGGTACAGTAATTGCATTTTCTTTATTCATGTGTTGTCTAATCACTTAATTTCTAACTGTACCCAGCAGTAGAACAGTATCCTTGTACCAAAAAATCAGATATAGTGTGCAGATATTTTTTTAATAAATTATTAATGGAAAGTATTAATGCGCTACTAGGATTAACTAAATAATATAGATTGATCTGCTGAAGTTACTTGAATGTTCTTATTATTTTATTATTTTTTTCTAAAATACAGAAGTGTTATGATATTCGATGACCGTATAACTAATTTTATAATGAAAGTGAAGTTTGCCTCATATTATTAAATAAGTATACTCAACTCGTGTCCAACTCAGGATCGGGTTGAGGGATGAGATAAGCCCCTATATATCGAGGTATGTGAATGACACACCATCACACGGGCAGATGAACGAAATGAATTGAAATGGATGATATGAGTATGGAGAAATGGGGAATGCAATTGTGGCAGGGGAAAACGGGAGAAATCTCGAGAAAAACCTGCCCAAGCTCCGTTTCGTGCACCACGAAACCCACATGGAGTGACGGAGACTCGATCTCCTGACCCCAGCGGTGAATCGCCTGTGAATAGTATTAATAGAACTAATTACTTTGTCCGCGAAATGAACAAAAAATAGAGATAAATTAAAACATTCATTCATAGCCCTAGATTTTGTGATTTAGTTGATCCATTCTTCTTCTTCTTCTTCTTCTTCTTCTTCTTCTTCTTATTCTTCTTCCTCTACGCATGAAAGCTGGTAGCTTGTTGCGTGTTCATTCACTACAGGTCCGAGGTATGGTGACGTCTTTCCATCGTAGTTGTGGTCGTCCTAAAGGCCATTTCTGCTGAGGTGTCCAGTTACACACTTTCTTCACTAATCTACTGTTCTCCATTCTATCCATGTGACGTTCCAGTTTAGTCTTCTATCATGTATCCAGAGGTTTATAGGTTCAATTTCACATTCTTCTCTAATAACAGAGCTGCGAATTTTCTCTCTCAGTGATCATCCACTAATAGTTACTTATTTTTAGAATGTCTAATACTTATATAATTATCGAGAAATGAAAGGTGGAATAGTTCCACCTATGGAATAGAATGATAATATGTGGAAAGAGCAAGATAATATGATAATACATTTGATGGCACAGCTTCCTTTATCACTAGATGCCTGAATTTAGAATGCTTTTATTCCGCCGTTGGAGTTACGTTAAAAGTGAAAATGTTGTAAACTTAATTAGTCATTAATTAATAACATAATAAAATATTTGTACTGCTGAAAGACAATGGTAAATTTTACAATCCGTAATTTCCACTCGGATTCTTTTTGTTAAAATGCTGTTTATTATTCATATTAGGAACGGTTGGTACTTCCGGAAATAGCCTTCGATGTGGTAATTGAGTTATGACGTTGTTTCGCTCTCTTTCTCTCTCTTTTATCATATATGGGTTTAAATTAAAAAAAAACATCCGCCAGAAATTATTAAACATGGAGTGAGGGAGGAGGGGTACGCGGAAATGTGAAAATGAATATTTTATTCAGTGTATATATGGGGAAAAAGTAAGTTGTACATAACCGATCTGTGTGTGCTTGTAATTTTTATTAAATGGTTTTGTTAGCTCGAGGCTTTGCCACTTTGGTCTGAGTAAAAACTTTTTCGGTAACTGTGGCTTCAGGTTATGTGATCTCGGAATTGAACTGCTCTCTGTGACGGAAGAGTGGGTCCGTATAGTTTGAATTATTAGAAAGCGACCTTTCCTGCGGTCATTCATCTGAAGAATGCAGTCATTTGCCTAGGCATTGCCACCTAGCTTGGCGGGGATGCCTTGGGCTTTTATAGCTTAACGATCAATATTTAGGGGTTGAGTTGTCATGATGGCATAAAATAATAAAACTTACTACCAATATAATGTATTGAATCTATAGTTGATGTAGAAATAAGTTTTAGAATATTTGTATTGTATACCTTTGTTCCGCGCCACAGCCGAGTGGTTAAGGCAAGAAGCCTTGGCCCAGAGCTACGGGTCTTCACGGACGAAGACATTTTCTCATGGAATTTCGGTCAGTATGGGACCGGTGTCCACCAAGCATCGGTAGCTACAATAAGTAGCGGCTCCAGGTTGAGAAGGCCAGCTATAACGGCTGACCACATATCACCCCTACACTGGCTAGATGATCGTCTACCTCTGTAACACATGTGAGGTCAGCAGCCGGCCAGTAGGCCAAAGGCCTTCCCGATCTCTCGCGCTTGGAGTTTATGCCTATACCTTAGCGCAAGGATTTTTAACTCTCAATAAGTTCATAAAGCAAATTCACATCAAAGGAAAAAAGTTATGACATCATTTTACAATAGCCTCATTTACAACACTAGAACTAAGACTGAGGTCTTACCTACACACGTCCACTTTCTGAACAATATCCAATTATTTATATGGTTATATGTATCAAATTCATTAACATCTCAAATAGAAAATTGGCATTTTAGGTTCTAGATTTACTTGAGCAGATATCTTATGGATGTAAAGTTTTAACTTTGAAGCTGTTTTCAATGATAACTAATTCATTGGCACAATCGAACCCACAGTTTCATCGCCGCGGGGACATAAGTTATTCATACATTCCTATCCTTAGCTAATTTTTTTTTTTCAATTATTCGCTGTATAATCTACTTCCCTCAAGCCATGGTTAATGTTATTCTCCCACCTCATTCTTGGACTACCCACTGGACGCTTTCCCTCTTGTTTTAGACTTTCCATGCCCATTTTTCATTCCCCGTTCGCAGTCTATGATATTTAACTGTTCTTATTATATCTGGTTTGCACAAAGATCATATAGTAACTCACTGGTATGTAGTCTTTTCAATTCACTTGTATGTTCATCTCTCTTTGGTCCATACATTTTCCTAAGAACTTTATTCTCAAAATCTCTTTATTTTTTCTCTTCCCTTAGAGTAAGAGACCTTATTTCACATCCTCATAACTGGGATAATAAAAATTGTATATATTTTTGAGTTTAATGTTTTTTTAGACAAGTTGGGACGCCAAGAGTCCCTGTAATGCATAATAACATATCGTACATTTTCAGAATTGTGCCCATGTTTAAATTCTTTGTTCTCCTTGTTCCTGCTTGTAATTATTGTTCTTAGGTATTTGAATACAGCCACATTATCAAAATTTTCCTCATTTGTCAATTTACTGTTCATTTCCATTATTATGTAATATATTTCTATATGTGACCATATAGGCTTATGTAGTTTTATTGACATTCACTTCCAGCCCCAATGTCTTAGTATTACTGAATAAAGTGTGCATGTTGATCCTTAGTATCTGCCAGCTACCACTTAATAATACTACATCATCGGCAGTAAACTAATAGCTTATTATTATCGAGTAAATTTTTTCGACTAAAATAAATCTCGATTATTCCTTAACAAATACTTTATTTTCTAAAATTAAACACTAATAGATATTTCTAATTTGGTGTGAATTAATTTTTTTATAATCGACGACAGCTGTAAGAAACAGTATAAATGTAGTATTTAATAAATAGGATCTTCTTGGTGACAAACTTGCATTACACAATAAAAACCCAAATCATCAATTTAAAGAGTTAAAAGAGTCAACGCGTTTCAGTAGCGATCAAGACTTAATATTGACCCAAAGACAAGCTAACTGAAACGTGTAAACTAAAAATCAGACAAAAACAAACTACGTCACAGGAAATAACATTGACATTATATAACTAATCCTGCTCTCTTTTAATTAACGAAAAGAGGGCGCGGACTGGAATAGTGTCTCTGTCGTTATTTATAATTTTATCTTTGCATTTTTATAAATTTCTAAACTTTCAAGGACGTCAAGGAATTTAAAATTAATGATCGATCTAACCAGCCTGAGATTACTTTTATCAGTAATGTGACCGTGATTATAAATATGTTGAGCAACCACAGATTTATCAATTCTATGCAATCTAGAATGTGCAATATGCTCATTAAACCTGGTTGAAATGGATCTTCTTGTCCAACATACTTATCGCAGTTTTACTCCGATCTCATAAATACCTGTTTTTTAAATCAACTTTATCCTTGGGATTACTGAGAATAATATTTAACGACGGACCGGAAATATAAACTATACTACATAAAGTATAAACTAAAATTTAAACCGTTGTTAAATAGTATTCTCGGAAACCCTAAGGATAAAGTTGATTTTTTTAATCTGGTATTTATTGAATCGGGTGTAAAAACTGTGATAAGAAATAAGTATGTTGGACAAGCAAGAAGATATATTTTAACCAGATTTAATGAGCAATAACAATAACTGTTATCGATAGGATAACAAAGAGAGTTTACAGTGATATGGACATGTACAACGGATGTCAGATGAACAGTAGCTAAACGGGTGTTAGATTGGATGGTATCAGGCAGAAGGAATAGGGGGAGAAGCAGAAGAACATGGTATGAGGGAAAATATGATGCCATTATGAAGGGTGGTATGGAAGAAGGACAATGGGAAGATAGAAATCTCTGGAAAGCAGGAATCAAGGGCGAACTGCTGTAAAGTGGAATGCCTGTATTAAGAATGAAGTATCCAAATAGAAATGAAGAAAATAAAATAGCTTTAATAGGATTTATCTTATTTTTTAACATTCCATTTAAAATAATTCCTCTAAAAAGTGTTTAATGTTTTAATAATACGAATAAAATGGATATTTTGTTTGGAATTTGATATGATTTTTTCTTGGCTTTTACATATTTGAATACATATGTCATTATTATTTTTTTTCTCCAGATTTAATCTTAATAATATTGGATTTTTTAAAAATCGTATCTTCTGGAAAAGAATGGGGAGACAATGTTTGTAGGTGATATCATATACTAATCTATATATATATATATATATATATATGGAGTCTATATTTCTATATCTGAAGTATTTTTTGTAATAAACAAATAAAATCATGAAAGTATTTAATGAGCATATTGCACATTCTAGATTGCATAGAATTGATAAATTTGCGGTTGCTCAACACATTTATAATCACGGTCACATTATTGATAAAGATAATCTCAGGCTGGTTAGATCGCCATTAATTTTAAATTCCTTGACGTCCTTGAAAGTTTAGAAATTTATAAAAAAAGCAAAGATAAAATTATGAATAGCGACAGAGACACTATTCCAGTCAGCGCCCTTTTTTCGTTAATTAAAAGAGAAGATTAATTATATAATGTCAATGTTATTTCAAATCAATTATATCATGTGAGACCACCGCTGTGGTCTCGAGGTAGCGTGCAGCCTTGTCACGCAGCGGGCCCGGGTTCGATCCCCGGTCGGGGCAGTTTTTCTGGGTGAGGTTTTTATCGGGGTTTTTCCTCACCTGTAAGTTTTTATCGGGGTTTTGTAAGACAAATGTCAGGAAAACTTTAAGGCCCAAACGGTCCCCGAAATCATATGACCATCATTATCATCTCATCATCAACATCATCCTTCACCGGTGTGGAAAGCAACGGGAAGCTACCACACCTACAATTCCCTAGTAAAGCTGCAAAGCATAGTATGAAAATGCTATGATTGCAGTGAAAGACCTGCCCTATGGCAGAATTACTATGGATGGATATCACGTGACGTAGTTTGTTTTTATCTGATTTTTAGTTTACAGATTTCAGTTTGTTTGTCTTCTATCAATATTAAGTCTTGATAATGGTAGCGTCGCTAACTGAAACGTCGATTCTTTTAACTTTTTAAATTGGTGATTTGGGTTTTAATCGACTTCGTGTAGTATAAATGTAACTTAAATGTAATGTAAGTATGCACGAAGAATACATTGCAGTTTAAAATGGGTTCTATTATGAAAAAAAATACATTAATTATATGAGGATCATTTTAGAATTTCTAGATCAAAGTAAAAACAGTTAATAAATTAAACTATTTACGAGTATTTATATATCATCAAAATTATTCCCAGAGTTTTAGTCGAAGAAAGTAAACAAATACTGCATTTGAGAATATTGTTCCATTCTACAAACACTATCTCGGATCTATAAAGTCAATGGACTTATTATTGAGATATAAGGAATCATCCCAAATTCCTCCGTCCGGTTTTTAAAAAATTAGAATTTATGAATTATTTAACAGCAAACATCTAGTTGTCTGCTATTAGTGACTCCTTTCACATATTCAAGAACACTCTAGGCCTACAACTTCAAATATGAAGTTTAAATAGTTAATATTTATTTAAAATAAATATTATTGTGGTTTAATGTTTATAATTATAATTTTAATAATAATAATAATAATAATAATAATAATAAATATATTTTAGTTAATATCTACGATGATATATATTTAAAATTATTGTTAATTTTTGTGAGTTTAATTAGAAGATAAAGTCATTATCAATTTTATACGAGTATCCTATTGGCTACATATAGCAACCATAAAAGAAAATAACTTCATCTGGGGACCAACTATTAAATATCTGATACCCCTCGTTGGTTGGGTTCGGAGTTCGAAGAGCGGTTGTTTTCTTCGGCACATTCTACAGTATAATTATCTTTCTCAAGGAGAAGTTCAGAAAGACGTGGGTTTCGACTATCTTAGAACTAAAATTAATCTCGTTTCAATATTCAATATATAATCACCCTTTATGACTTATTACATCGTCAATTATTACATTATCATCGTCTGATGATTAGTGTTTCAATGTTTCACTCGGACGCCAACAAGAAACGTACTATTACCGAAAGCCGCGTTATACAACGGTTATCAATGTTCTCTTTCGTTCGTACAAATTAATGTCAGGTCTCTAATTTACATAATATTGTAACTTCAAGTTAAAATATTCTTCTTTTACTATAATTTGAAATCACCGATATATGTTTCTCGGCCTTCCTCTTGTGTCACTATAATAATAATAATAATAATAATAATAATAATAATAATAATAATAACAATAATAACAATAATAACAACAACTACAACAACAGCGACAGCAGCAACTTTATTTTACCTGGCAGAGTTAAGGCCTTAAGGCCTTTTTTGCCGCTCAACCAGGTTCTAAAAATACAAAAAAATAGTCTTACATCTAAATTACAATATACATAAACGATTGCATGTTATAAATACAATATAATTAATATTTATAATGTATTTTGATTTACTCTAAATGTCTTCTTCTTCTTCGGCTTTCCCCCATTTATAGGTTAGCCGTCTTCAGTTTCCATTTATTTCTATTATTCCAATCTCCCTCTTCCAAATTCCTATCATCCATTATAGTTCTGACGTAGGTTTTCCATTTCCATCTTGGTCTGCCACGTTTATTTCTTCCAGGGGGTGACCATTGGTATATATTTTTTGGCCAACTTTCATTTTCCATTCTTTGTACATGGCCATACAATTTAAGCGTTTGATTTTCAATCCTCTTAACAACGGATATGGTGACATTCATTTCTCTCCAAAGGAATTTATTTCATTTTATCCTGACTTGTTTTTTGGAGGCTTCTTCTAAAATAAAATTCAACTGTTCTATTTGCAAATTTAGTCTGTACATCTCTCTCACAGGTACCTAAACTTGTAATTATTGACCCAAGATATTAAAAAAATTCACATTTTCTTTTTATTTTCCCTGTTTCAAGTATGAGGTCATCCACATCCTTTCTCAAACACATATATTCTGTTTTCTGTAAATTTATATTCAGTCACCATTTTTTATATTCTTCCATTAGTTTATTTATCATACATTTCATATCATCTTCATCCCCTGCAAAAATTATTTGATCATCTGGAAGCAACAATGGATGCAGTACTTTTCCTCCTATAGGAATACCCATTTCAGAACATGTTTCATACCACAAGTTAAAAGCCTGATCTAAATAAATGTTAAAAAGAATTGGTGATAAACTGCATCCCTGCTTAAGTTATCTTTTATCTCCTTAAGTTTAAAATTTATAACTTTACTAAAAATCCTAGCTCTATAATCGGAACACAGTTTTTATCACCTTTTTTTTAAAATAGGAGTAATGTACGATAAATTCCAGTCTTCTGGGATATCGTCTCCAATTTCAATTCTATTAAAACGTTTTGTTAAAAATATTACTAAAATATCTCCTCCATGTTTTAGGAGTTCCGTCTGAATATTTCCTGGTCCTGGTGCTCTCCCATTTTTTGCCTTTTTCAAAGCTCTTTTTACTTCATCTTCTGTTATCTCTGGAGTGTCAAATTTATATTCTACATCCGTATCTTAAAGTTGAAACTCATTTATATTTTCTTGAAGTAAACCTTTATAATGTTGCATCCATTCTGATGGTCTTATCAACTGAATATTTAGCTTATTTCTTTCTGATTTCCTGTTATTTTGTAATGTTTTCCACGCTTCTTTGGATCTAGCATATACAATCGAATGATCTATATTCGAGCATATATTATCCCAGTACTCATTTGTTGTTCTTCTCACTTCCGCCTTTGTTTTATGTTTAAAACGATATTTTCACTTCGAGATGTTGTTTAGTGATCTGATAACCATTTCATCCGAGTTTTCTTTTTTTCTTCTACTAATTAACTTCTATAAGATTCATAATGTGCTCCGTTGAGGTATTATTCAAAATTAATATAAAATTATGGAATATTCACCTGAAAGGTCCGTCTCCTCAACTTAATTAATCAGCGCTACAGTTAAATGATTAATTAAGTTGAGGAGACGGACCTTCCAGGTGAATATTCCATAATTTTATATTAACTTCTACTAATTGTTTTAATATCGTGATTAAATCATTCATTATTTCTTTTTAGTTCTTGATTTTCTGTCCCAAGTGCTTCTAAAGCTGATGAATGTATACTTTCCTTTAGTTGATCATACATTTCCACTGCAGATTTATTTAAATTTAAATTAATTTTTTGTTTTAATCTTGATTGAAAAAGATATTTTGTACTCTCATCATAGAGTAAACTTACTTTATATGTTTGTTCATTGAAAGGGGTTGTATTTATTCTGTTTTCCGTTACTTCAATATTTTGTTTTTTTCCTACTTGTTAATATGAATTTTCCCAAAAGCATATAATGATCACTTCCGCAATCTGGTTTTCTATACACTCTAACATCTTTCACTACCATATCACGTTTTTGTTTCACAATTATATAATCAATTATTGATTTGTACTCTAAATTTAATGAATTGAATATATAATATGTACAAGATATATAAAAAACGAGAAAAAGATTATTAATGACATAGTATAATTTTAAATAAATAGAAAACAATTAATTATTATACAACAGGTGACAACAGGTATAAGCGTGACTTAAAGGTGCCAAGTGTGCGGCAACCCCTGATATCTTGAGGAAGGAAATTTCAAGGAGCGGGCAGAACCTACTGTGAAGGAAGTAGAATAAGAGGAGGTGCTGTGAAGAAGAATTGTTAGCAGACTGTTATCTTGTGACCTAGTGTCAATATTGTAGTAAGAGGATAACTTCTCAAATCTGGACGCCAGGTAAGTAGGAATGTAGGAATTCAGAAGCTTGAAAAGTAGTGAAAGAGAGTGCAATTTACGTCTGTCAGTAAGACAACCCAAGAGAGGTTATTAAAGTGTTCCGAAATATGGTCATAACGGCGGATATTGAAAATGAATCGAACGCAAGCATTATCAACACGCTGCAGTCTCTGCGACAAGTCATGGTTTAGATCATTATATATAATGGCACAATTATCGAAGTGTGGCAACATAAGATTCTGCACAAGGATTTGTTTTAACGAAACTGGGAGAAAATTCTTCAAACGTCTAAGATAATGTAAGATAGAGAATGTCTTCTTACATATGTGCTTCACTTGTAAATTTGCGTCTAGATGCAGTCCAAGATCTATTACTGAAGAAGAATAAGGGATAATTATATTATTTATAGTAATGTTTGGAAGTGTAGATAGGTCAAAGGTTGTAAGCAGTCTTTGTTGTCCCACTAGAAATACTTGTGACTTATTAGGATTTAGATTTAGGCCGATGCTTGAAGACCAGGTAAAGATGGATATGAGATCGTCATTTATTTTCGTCAAGCTATTATAGAGAGAATGAGGAGGTGAATGTAGGTAAATTTGGAGATCATCGGCATAGAGGTGATAACGGCAATGCTTTAGTACAGTTGGTAAATCATTTATGTCGATTGAGAAAAGAAGAGGTCCGAGAGCACTACACTGGGGGACTCCCGCCTGCACGTTGCGCCAAGACGAAGATCTAGAGTTTAATGAAACGTATTGTTGACGACCGTGCAGGTATGAGTAGAACCAGGATACAGCGCTGTCAGACAAGTGTAGGTGCTTCAGCTTTATTATAAGTAAAGCGTGATCTACTGTGTCAAAAGCATTGCTGAAGTCAAGTAAGGTTAAAGGAGTCAATTCACGTCTGTGCATGGCTTCACGAATATCTTCAGTAATTTTTAACAAAGCTGTGGTTGTGCTATGACTAGATCTAAAGCTGGATTTATAAGGATCAAGGAGGTGATTTGCTTGGAGATATTCAGTCATTCGCTTATATACGATATGTTCCAGGGCTTTAGATAATGTCGGAAGGATGCTAATCGGTCGGAAGTCATTACAGTTAGTTGGTGTACTTATTTTAGATATAGGCCGACCCCTAGACTGTTTCGATACAGTAGGGAAGATATACTGCAGCCACTGATTCTCGGACCCTGACGTTTTCACGACATTGTTACCAATATGAACATTCAGTGGGAGTGGCCGCTTTATGAATGCGGTTAGCAGACATATAGCTGACAACATCTCAGCAATTTCAAACCTTACTAGCGCACTATAGCTGCGTCAAGAGCAGTGATTGGTTGTGACAGGCATGTACTCCCACTACAACCATTTCCTTATTAGCAGCAGAGGGCGAATTCTCCCTTTACCCCTCGTATAACCTAAACTTCAGAGTCGGAGATATAGCGGCTGGGGTATATTTACATTCAACACTTGGTGCCATTATTTCTTACATAGCCGTGGAAATATATTTACTGCAAATCGCCCATGTAATAATCGAACTGGATTACAACCTTCATCATATTTCTTTCAAACGTTTTTGACCTGAAACTTGAATATGATTAGCTCTTCTTCAAAATTTAACATATTTTAAATAAAGAGTACAGTATTACCATTTATTTAAAAATATGTATTACTGTTTATTTAAAAATCTGTCATCACGCCTTTCAACCAATATAAGTAATTCGAATTAAATATTCTAGAAGGATTTAAAATGTAACCGTTTGAAATATTTTGATCAGAAAAATAGGCATGCATAGCCAATAATGAAATTATAAATATTTAAGATTTAAAACACTCTCTCATTGTTTTTACAACAAACAACTATATTTACTACAAACAACTATTATTTAACAAACATTTTTTATAATAAAGTGGATCTAAATATATTGGTTTAATACATATAGCTACTTTTCCTAACTTAGGTACTATGCATTTTATTTTTTTTTATAATTAAAGACGAATCTTTTGTCACTAGACATTTGAAAGAAAATCTTTTGTACAATAGTATAAAATTTATTGCAGTAACCTGCTTTCTTGGCGGGTAAATGCGAAAATTCAAATCAAATTTCTTACACTCACTGAGAAAATATTAGCACGAGTCTGCAGAATAATAACTGTAAATAAAGAGAAATATAATATGTTCTGTGAGATGTTTTAGTTTGCAGAGAATATGTGTACTCACTCCATAGCACTTCTACACTTTTTTTCATTTACACAAAGGACTTGTGTCAATCCTCTTAATGTTAATGGATTGGGACAGACATTTTAAACGTTTAATGTGCCCATTTAGATGCACGTTCATCTCTTAACAAATATACACAGCAGCTTGTGAACTAAAATACGTTTTTATCTTCTTCGGCCGCTGCATTCTTCTCAAATGTAGGTTAATTGTATGCGGTATAACCTAGAAATTAATTAAGAGAAACTTCTAATTAACAAGTAGATTAAATTATTTAATCGATCGTAGCGCACACTTAGGAACTAGAGGAAGAGAACTTAGAATTCAAATCGTTCTAAAGAAGGTTATTGAAGTCGAACTGTCGATAGTTAACTTCCTTGATGGTTTTCAGCAGATCATAAAATTAATCAACTTTTCTTCTACAGCTATTTTAATTTGTTCACTTTCAAGTTAAACAGGAACGCTAATTTATTCAAGTAAATAAAATACAAAAAGAAAATTTAGATCGCTATAAATAAAATTGTCCACCGCTGTGGTCTCGAGGTAGCGTTCTGCCTTGTCACGCAGCGGACCCGGGTTCGATCCCCGGTCGGGGCAGTTTTTCTGGGTGAGGTTTTTATCGGGGTTTTTCCTCACCTGTAAGACAAATGTCAGAAAAACTTTAAGGCCCAAACGGTCCCCGAAATCATATGGCCATCATCATCCTCATCATCATCCTTATCATTATCATCATCATCACCATCATCCTTCACAGGTGTGGAAAGCAACGGGAAGCTACCACACCTTCACAATTCCCTAGTAAAGCTGCAAGCATAGCATGAAAATGCTATGATTGCAGTGAAGGACCTGCCTTCGGGCAGAATTACTATGGATGGATAAAGAAAATTAATTAAAAATTTTTTTTTCTTAATATATTTCAATTTTTTTTACATTATGATAGTTAAGATTACACTACAGCCATTTTGAAAATAGTAAGGCTTATTGTACAGTCTGCAAATGAATTTTTGCATTCAATTTTAACTGCTCACAGAGTAGTGATTATTTGCACCAAGACCAGCTATAAATATTGTTAAACCAGAAATAATTAAAAGAAAAGTGTTCAATTCCGCCCCAAAAGAAGGGCTAAATCGAACTAATAAATAAACCCCCATCAATAAGAAATATGAACCAGTGGTCTATGCAATAAAATGACCGAGTAATATGTGTCGCGGGGCACGCCATAGTGTAGTTGTTAAGACAGTATCGAGTATTCGAGTTCCGGTGGGCTCAGGATTTTTAAAATGGTCCAGATAATCTGGAAGCACCATGGACTTGGGTCGACTAGCCTGTAACGGAAATGAGTAACATATGCTTGTCCTGGGGGTAAAAGTGGCCCTCAAGACAGATCTGACAACCCGGCAGACACGAAGTGCCGATTAGTAGAAAGTAGGAGCCGTAACCTCCTATACCCCAGCGGCGTCCTAAGGGCTGCAGTGGGATCAAAGGGTCGTAAGTAGAGCTCGGACTTCATTGCCTTTTCATTGCCGTGTCGCTTTCAAACAGTTGACTACATAGGTAGTTAGTCCTGTCCCGTGCGAGGTGCCACAGTCAGTGGCGTCTTTGCTGTGCTGCTACAAGTATAGTATGCAGTCAAGTCATAATACCGATCACCACGATCTGTTGAATGATTAAACATGCCGAAAACAAACACACAGACGATCAATTCACTTGAATGTGAGTACGGCCCTGAGTATTTTTACCTAAAAGAAGATAAAACATTTTGAAAATTGTGTAATGTAGAGTTGAAGGGGGAGAGAAGAATTTTTATCAAGAGCCATTGCAAATCTAAAATACACATTGGGAATGTAAAACATAAGCTTGGCGATGAAATACAGTCATCTGCACAAGGAGTTTCAGACACTTGTAATCATCGCGAATTTTACAAGGATTTATGCGAAACGATGGTTTCCGCGAATATTCCTTTCAATAAAGTTCAAAATCCAGCTTATAATGTTTTTGAGAAATATACGGGTAGGAAAATTCCTTGTGAAACAACTTTACGCAGGTATTATTTATCTCCTTCTTATGAAGACGATTTGAAATACATTAGAAATACTGTGGCAGATCATAAAATATGGGTGTCAATCGATGAAACCCAGGATGCATCCAGACTTTCTGTAGGAAATGTGATTGTGGGGATATTATCACCTGAAAAACCCGGGAATGAATTTTTGTTAACTACCGAGGTCTCAACCATTGTGAAATCGACACAATTTTTGAAAATGCTATGTCTATTCTATGGCCCAATGAAATAAAAATAAACAATGTTTTTTCTATTTGTAACAGACGCAGCCCCTTATATGTTGAAAGCAGCTTCCAGAATTAAAGAACGATATCCGAAAATGATACATCTAACTTGCTTGATCCATGGACTTCACCGAGTAGCCGAAAGAATTAGGTTGCATTTCTCTCATGTGGACTTTTGTATCAAACATGAGACAATTTTTAAAGACCTCTTCTAGGAAACAGAAATTTAAGGAAATTGCATCACAAATCGCTTTGTCACCTCAACCTGTTTTAACTCGATGGGGGACTTGGTTGCAAATCACTGCATACTA
This sequence comes from Diploptera punctata, assembly GCA_030220185.1. Lineage (NCBI taxonomy): Eukaryota > Metazoa > Arthropoda > Insecta > Blattodea > Blaberidae > Diploptera > Diploptera punctata. The sequence goes on from JASPKZ010010694.1 coordinate 566,989, forward strand.
CTTACGGCATAATGAAGTGATTGTTAAAGTAGTTAATACATTTGATGCTGAATAATTTCGGCGATAAAATTGTGAAATCTCTGATGTCAGGACAATTGTATCAAAATTTGCTGGTAATCAATAACGTCTACAAAGATATACTTTTAATAATAATAAAAACTGGAATCTTCACATTGATTGATTCCGTAAAACTGGTAGAAAATTTATCGAGACATTTTGATGAAACAGGAGATAGTTTTGACATCTGAAATTGCAAAACAGAAATTGCAAAGTGTATTGCTGAAAACCCCTGAATACTCAGCTATTTGCAATATAAAGGATTTCCTGATGGACAACAAGAACGCATGTACCGTCTCCATGTTAGATACCTGTGATATACCCTACTTTCGTTTTGCACCAGTTACCTCATGTGAAGTAGAAAGGAATTTTTCTAAATATAAACTTTGCTTGAACAGTCACCGAAGAAGTTTTTCTTTTGAAACTTTACGGAAATACATTGTTAATCATTGCAACAGCTCTACAGAAGCGAAACGAGTTTAACTAACAGGGTTTTAAGTATATTATGTACAGTGCACATACTTTTTTGTGTTACCTCTTTATTTAAAACTGTACGAAGAAAATAATTGAGCAGAAATAATAAACTTGTTATTTTTTTATAATACTGTATGCAGCATTGTATTTATAGATGCGCAAAGAGAATTAATGTACGGAAATTCTAATTTTGTTTAACTTTTTGTTGTATTGTAGCGTTTAATTTAAAAAAGTTAAATATATTTTACACAACAAAATAAACTTGTAATCCACAATTAGCTATTTATTTCATTACCCGCCTATACCTCCTGTAAACAGTAAGACACAAATACCATACTAGTCAGACTGGTACTTCTACACCCCCTACCGCTCTCTCATCAATCAATATTACGTATAGTAAGAATGCACTTAATCTAACTTCATGTCCGAGCCCTAGTCGTAAGTAAGAAAAGTCTGATAGTGATAAATAATTTTGTATGTAAAGTTGCAATATAGGCCTAATGTATAGATACTTTAAAATGTTATGTGGAACCCTAAAAACCCTCAAAACTGTAGTCTTATCGATTGCATTTAAGGCTGATAAAATATCGACAGGAAGCGGTATTTTATTACTGAGTGTTAATAAATTTGTTGTCTCTATTATTACTGTCATTTTTTCAAAATTTTTAAGACATCAAATTAAAAAAATAATATTACAGTCGTTCTGCAAAATAAGCAACAGTTTGATTTCTATCATTATCAACACTGACAGATACTTACTAACATACTTACTTACTCACTGGCACTATCAACCCGCAGGTTCATGGACGCGCGGACATACGCTCTCCATACATCCCTATCCTGAGCTAATGCTTTCCAAACATTCCCTGTATAATCTACATCCCTCAAATCATAGTTAATGTTATTCTCCCACCTCATTCACGGTCTACCAACTGGGCGTTTTCCCTCTGGCTTTCCTACAAGAAACTTCCATGCAAGTCTTTCATTACTCATACGTGCAACATGTCCTGCCCATCGCAGTCTACGAGATTTAACTGTTCTTATTATATCTGGCTTCCTATAAAGACCATGTAGTTCATTGTTATGTAGTCTTCTCCATTTACCTGTCTGTTCATCTCTCTTTGGCCCAAAAATTTTCCTAAGTACTTTATTCTCAAATACTTGTAATCTCCTTTCCTCCCTTAAAGTAAGAGTCCATGTTTGACACCCATATAATATAACTGGTAGAATAATAGTTGTATATATTTTCAGTTTAACGTTTTTTGAAAGGAGTTGGAATATCAAGAGTCTCTGCAATTCATAATAGCACGCATTTCCAGAATTGAGCCTATATTTTATTTATTTGTGCATCTCATTCCTATTTGTGATTATTGTTCCTAGGTATTTGAATTCAGCCACTTCCTCAAAATTTCCCTCATTAGCTGTTCATTTCCATTATATAATGTATTTCTACGTGTGACCATATATTTAGTTTTATTGATAATTACTTCCAGTGCCAATTTCTTAGTGTTACTCAATAGTGTGCGCGTGTTGTCCTTTAGTATCTCCTCGCTATCGCCCAATAGTACTACATAATCAGCATAAACTAACAGCTTATTAATACCATTGAGTTGTAAGCCTTCCTCATTCTCTAAATATTTAATGGCATGCTCTAGTACAAAATTAAATAGTAGAGGAGACAGTGCATCTCCTTGCTTCAACCCATTCTGGATTTCAAAAGTGTCTGAAAACTGTTTGCCTACACGCACCCTACTCTTTGTGCCTTTTAGACACATTCGTATAAGTCTAACTAACTTTCTAGGAATTCCGAACTCTAGCAGGATACTACTTCTCCCTCTTAATTGAATCATATGCTTTTTTGAAGTCTACGTATAGTTGATGTACAGTACCATTATATTCCCATTTCTATTCTAAAATCTGTCTTATACTAAAAATCTGATCAGTTGTAGATCTGTTTCTTCTAAATGCACATTGATGATCTCCTAGAATGTCATCAATATAGGGAGTAAGTCTGCTTACTAATATATTTGTAAGAATTTTGTACGAAGTTGAAAGTAATGAGATGCCCCTCGTAGTTGTTGCAATCAGTTTTATCTCCTTTCTTATAAATTGGTACGATAATTGATTCCTTCCATTCATCTGGAAGAGCTTCTTTTTCCCAAATCATACTAAGCAACCAGCGTATCTTGTCCATTAATTTTTCTCCCCCTAATTTTATCAGTTCTGCTGGGATCTCATCTGAACCTGATGCTTTATACATCTTCAATTTTTCAATCGCCATTTCAACCTCAAATGCATTTGGTTCTACGACTATCATTTCTGCTGTCTGTAAATTATCCTCCTCAATGTCCTGTTCTATATGTACATTTAATAGCTGATTAAAGTAACTTTTCCATCTGTTTAATATACTCCTGGAACCTGAAATCATATCCCCATTTTCATTCCGAATTATGTTTTTCTAGCCTGAAACCCTTTCTTCTCTATACCAATTGCCTGATATAATTCTCTAATGTTTGCGTTCACTTCAAGATCATTAATCTTCTCTCTCAAATATTCCCTCTTTTTACTCTTTAGTAACTTGGTGGTTTCCCGTCTAGTACTACCCAATTGCTCTAAATTTACCTCATTTGGCTCGTGTAACCATTTAATTTTTGCTAGCTTTCTTTTCTTTACAATGTCGGCACATTCCTCATCAAACCATTTCTTGTTTAGCCTCTTTTTTAAACAACCAATGGTTTCTGATGTTGACAATTTAATAGTATCTCTTATAGCCTCACATTCTTTATTTATATCAGTTTCGACAGATAAATATTGTTAATTCTAATAGGATTAATCTAGGCGATAAAATGAGACTATTCGTGGTAAAAATCCTTGAGTCAATCTCAAATAGAAAAACATTCTTCCATATCCGAAAATTTATGGGGGGGGGAAACATTCTATTGGTAGGATTAGATGATCACATGAATTTTTCTTGAGTTTGCATTCCATGAACTATTCAGAAGTGTTGACTACTAGGATGTTTTTAGTTAATTTTTATGCACAGACGCTTTCAATACCTAGGGCAATAACACGTCTAAGATATTTAAATGTATCTGCAAGGCTGTATGTTTCTACTGTCATGTGTTTTTTGAAGAAGCTTAGTAATTTAATTTTAATGGCACAATAAAACGGTGATTGTACTAAAACTTGGTCCTTAAAATTAAATTACAATCTTGACTAAGGAAAATTTAGGTTGGCAGGACATCCCGAATACAAGTCTTAAACGTCGCAGCCTGATCCACCTCGTTCGATTATCTTTTTCAGCCCTTTGTTCCCTATGTGATACAAGAAAGGCTATTTTTTCACTCTGTAATTGGTTTTATCATGATATTAAATAACAGTGCGCTGTTTTAATAACTAACTCATTGGCACTATCGAATCCGTAGGTTCATGGCCGTGCTGACATAAGCTGTGAAAAATGAAAGATAATAAAATTAGCTCCAATCTTACTTCATAAGAAATTGTTTGAGCTAAAGCACGCTTCCCTTAAATCTTAGTTAATATTATTCTACCACCTCATCATTGGCCTGCATCTAGGTGTTTTCCCTCTGGATTTCCTATAAGGAATTCTAAGTCCGCGACGATGCTCATAGTTTCATTTTTAATTACACTCTAAAGGGGATTTGGTCTTACTTTACCACTCAAGGCCGTGTACTTATCTTTCCTACAATTATTTGGAACGGGTTGTTTCTTTCAGTAGCAACTAACATCACGTGCTTTCTGTCGCTGTTGCCGGTGCGTAAAAAAACGCATTCCATTTTACATATTAGCCCAGAGCTGATTTGACAGTTGAATCGACAGTTGAAAATCTGAGTATCCTTAAGCTTTCCTCTCCACACCTTCCCTCCAAAAAAGAAAACATCTGAAACTAAGTAAAAACCCTTAAACTCAAAACAACCAAATCCAAAATATATAAAATATCTGTTTATCTGAAAGACGCTTAAGCATAGCTTGAGTTGGGCTTGGACAAACTTCGGCGCTTTTTTTCTACCTTGCACACAAGACTTTTTAAAAAATTAACATCGAACCTTGATTAAAAAAACTTAAAACCCAATGAGAAAGAGGGTAGCAAAGGACAACAAATAAGACCCTAATCTACCGGGTATCGGAAAGGAACCCAAAATTAGTCAGTCGGCATTTATCTGTCTCTCACTGCATGACCTTGAGCGGTAATGTAAAACCAAATGCCCTATAGTTGTTGACGTTTAATACTAGCATTGTATAAATAGTAGAAACGTGTAACTGTATCATAAATGATAAACAGTAAACTCCATTATTTGCAACTTAATTTGTTTAGTAAACATGTAAATAATTTTGCCAGTTGATAATGCATATAACACAAAATCAAAATTAGAGCTCTACGAATCTGTTTTGGGTAGACGCGTCTTTCCAAATGTGAGGCCAAGAACAACATTTGCTTTGAAAATTAATTTTGCACTCAAAAATCCATTAAACATAAAATTAAATATTGTACTTATGATATATGATAATTCCACCTCAGGATTAAAGAGTAAGAAATTGCAACCTTACAGTTAATGAATAATATTGTTATTTTTGTTACAAGTGTCTGATTAGACAATTATTTGTAAATTTTGTGACACGAGCAGGCTAGCGCAAATAATTTAATTTCAACTAGCATTAACAGTATTCTTTAATCCTGGAATGATATGTGATATTTTGGGGGCACGCCGTAGAGTAGTGGTTAAGGTCGAGGGTTCGAGTCCCGTTGGGGTCAGGATTTTTTAAATTGATCCAAACCCTCTGACGGCACTATGACCTTGAGGTCGACTCATCCTCTAACTGAAATGTGTACCATACGCTTGTTCTGGGGGTAAAGGCGGCCGTCACGCAGGGCTGACAACCCGGCTGACATCAAATGACGATTGTCCAGTAAAGTGGGAGCCTTAACCCCCCACCACCCCAAGGGCCTCCTGAGGCCTGTAGTAGGATCACTTTACTTTATGATATATTTTATCTTTTCCTAATAACTTGTAATTATTATATTTATTATTCCAATTACATTATTCTATTATTTATAATAAATTATTATCCTATTATATGCTGTAAATTATTATTCTATTATATAACAATACATTAGTATCCACTGTGAGGATAACAAGATCTGTTGTTTGTTAATTTGCTATGTTATCGAGTGATGTTTAATACCGGAAGATTATCCATCAGGAAACATTGAATATAATTTTATTTAACTAGTTTTTATTATATAGACCTACGTTGCAATAATTACCTGTTTCACAGTATGTTATAAATCCCGTTGATAAACAATGTTCTCTACAATTTGTATGAAATAATTTAAATATTATGACACTTTGACACATTGCCATGGCACGGTAGGTGGAGCCTCTACCTTCCATTCCGTTCCTTTTCGATTTAATTGCTGAAAACGTTTAGATTTTCAATCTCCACCTTGGAGATTCTGAATGTGTATTCATCGTATTGTTCTGTCTTGGGCGGTGGCCCTGTCAAGCTCCTCAGTACAACCCTAGAAGGCCTTTCATGTGTTTCTGCCTAATGTAGCTTATAGTTTCTTGACTCTGACTCAGGGAGAGCAGTCTACCTAAATATTTATATTATAACATGAGTGCAGGTCTGACTGTCTGCCCGTTAATGGACTCAAAAAACTGCTTGACCGATTTGAATGGGGGTTACACCATCGTTTAGAGATTTTTTCTGGGACAATTAACGTATAAAATATATTACTGTACGTACTATAAAGCCGGAAGTAAAAAATGCATCGGTGCACTAAAAAAGTAACTTCTTGGACACCTAAATGGCTGCTTAATCCATAAGAAATGCACAAAATTAATATGTACACAGAACTGAATACCTCAGAAAATTCTAAAAAAAAAGCCCACAACCACATAATGTTTAGGCCTATCTTTTACGGAAAACTCACAATAACCAGTTTTGTCTTTCAACTCATTGATGCCAGAAGATCGGAATAAGTAGATTCCCGGGCAATTTCAGGTAATCAACACGAGGTATCTATAAATAATTACGATATAAATTTATAATTAGTTTCTTTTTTTTACTCATTCAACTAATATAAAAACACATTTCAGGTATTTAGGTGTAGCAGCGCACGCCGGGTAAAATTAATTAAAAGAAAAGGAAATAAAATAATGAGAATTATCCGTATGTTTGAGCATTTTGTTTTTTTTGAAGGTGCATTTTTAGTGTGTATGTAATAAGTTTTTTTTCTGAAAAATTAACTTATTTTAATTTTAATATAATATGAACAGGTGATTATAAAAATGTAGCTCTTGATAATGAAATTCCAACCTAGCATTTGGCTACACGATTGTGAAAAACCAAGTAAAATAACAGTTTGATAGGCCATGGGTTTGAATGGAAACCTTCTGAATATTAGTTTGAATACTATTATACTGTATGTCACTTCACACTTGGTAATTTTTATTTTCTTCATCTGAATTTTGGAGGAAAACTATTAAGTAAAAATGGGCGTGATTAAATGTAAAAACATTTAGTTGTCTTCTTATGGAAGTATAGTGTTTATAAATGAAAAGTTTTAATCAGGGAAGAGGTTTTTCAGTTGCTCGATAACAAAGCTGCTCGGCTGAAGTTCATCAACAAAATATAACAAACAACAAACAGTCGCCGGACATTTTGATATTGCGCGACAATTAAATCATTGTACTGGAGCATGTTGCGAAAATTCACATAGTCAATGTGTTTTTGTTAATTTACAAGCTGTTACAAGATAAAATAAAATAATTCACATGGATTGCGCTGAGGGAAAATAATGTATTATTATTGTTGTAATGCTTTACATATAATCCTTATTTTAAATATGACCGGATATTATTTCTACCAGATTAATTGTGTTTATTATTAAACAATTTGTTTTGAAAGGATATTATTTAAATTTGGATTTCTCTCGGTTTCATTTGGTTAATGGATGGTAAATTATATTTCCTATCAGCTCTTTTTTTATACCGGCCTTGGTGGTCTAGGGATTAAGTTATTTGCCTCTGGTCCCTAAAGTTGTGAGTTCAAACCCTGTTAAGTTGGATTATTTTTAGGATGAAAAATCCAAGGGAAAATTCCTGCGGGAGGAACTTTAATTCATGGGTCCGGAGTCTGAAGATTTTCGGACTCATAAAAGAAACTCAAGCCTAAATTAGTGCCTCTGAGCTAATTTAATTGGCCTTTCCTATCCAAGTAATATCTTAGTCGCCTACTATACATCTCTTTGAGACGATATGTTAACCACATGTCACCTCGCTGACATCTGTACTTGAAATAAACGTAACAAAATTAGCTTGATTAAGTAACTGCCGGTAGGGAGGAGCCTTGTCCCCAAGTGGGGATGTACTGTACTATATACAAGACTTTTCATTGATATTTAATATGTGTGTATATATATATATATATATATATATATATATATAAAAGGCTAGTAACTCACTTCCAAGATGTAAAATTTTCAATTACTCACAGAAATATTCACGAAGGGCGTCACCATACCCCGGACCTTTAGTGAATGAACACGCAACAAACTGCCAGCTTTCATGCGTAGAGGAAGAAGAAAAAGAAGATATATATATACATATATATATATATATATACATCCGATATAAGATAAAATATATGTAAAAATATTATACAATTAAATAAAATAATTTTAAGGGTACATAATTAATATACAAATATAGCCTATAGTTTTCAATAAAGAAAAAAACTGAAAACCGTTCATGAATTTGAGCAATCTCATTGGCGTGTGATATTAACAACTACAACAACAACAATAATAATAATAATAATAATAATTATTATTATTATTATTATTATTATTTTATATTCTACAATACAGTGTTTCTCCTTCATCCCAAAGTGATTTGTCGCCAGAAGTTCCTGTCTAAAACATCATCTTCCCTAAAATAGCTTCCATACTTCTCTTCACTCCATTCATCCATCGTTCTCTATGCCTGCCTCTTATACTTCTTCCATTAGCTTTCCAATTTAGAATCTTCTTTGGCATTCTCTCTTCTTCCATTCTTATGAGGTGTTCATATCATTTCAAACGTTTTTTTCTATTTTTGCTAATATGTTTTTTCAACTTGCATAATTTTCATTATTGTGCTGTTTCTGACCTTATCCCTTCTTGAAATTCTTGTCGATCACCTCCAAAAAATCGTTCATACTGGTAACAACTTGTTGGCTTGTTTTCAGTTTACTGTCCAGTTTTCAAACCCATATAATAAAATGCTTTGTTAACAGGACTTGAATTATAGTTTTCTTCGTTCTGTATATTATATTTCCATTCCAAAGCACTGAGTTCAACATACCAATGATTATTTTTCCATCAGTTATTCTTCTTTCAATTTCTGTAGTTGAATTCTCATTTTTATCTAAAATAGATCCTAAATATTTAAATTTTTTAACATTGCGTATTCTTTCTTAATTACATTTTAGATCATTTGTTGTATCCAATGAAAGATATTCTGTTTTATTATAATGTCTGCAATCCCCGTTTTTTATATTCTATCTCTAATTTCCTTAACGTGAAAGATAATCATCTGGATCCTGAGAAATCACCACAAGATCATATGCGAATAGTAAATGGCGGTGGTAAAAATTATCTTCTATTTGAATTCCCATATATTTGCAGTGTCCTGACCAATTCTTCATACAATTATCAATATATAATTTGAACAACGTTGGTGATATGCAACATCCTTGTGGTAGACATTTTGTTGTTTGGAATTTTTCTGAAAGTCTGTATCCCATCTTAATTTGGCAATTGTTCTCTGAGTATGATGATCTTATAATGCTAATGTTTTGTCATTTATATTCGCCTCTTGTAGGGTTTTCCAGATTAAGATTATGGGTACACTATCATACACCTTTAACAAATCAATGAAGTTCAAACCTGCTGGTTGCGATTTCACTCGGCATTTCTCTAACACCTGTCTCAGTATGAATGTGTTATCAGTGCATGATTTGCCTGCAGTGAACCCACTTTGTTCTTCCATATCTTTGTATTCTCTGTCTAATCTATGTTTTATAATGCGAGTGAATATTTTCATAATTGAGTTATTCACACATATCCCTCTATAATTATTGCAGTTTCGTCTCTCACCCTTCTTATATATCGAGCTTATAAAGCCCAATTTCATTTCTGATGGTATTGTTCCTCCTGTAAGAATATTTGTATATAATTTCATAAGCAATTTTACCACTTTTCGTCCTCCATGCTGCCACTTCATCCTCAGACATTTCCCAATCTATATTCTCATGAATAATTTATTATTATTATTAATATTATACTTACTTACTTACTCACTGGCACTATCGAACCCGAAGGTTCATGGCCGCGCGGACATAAGCTCTCCATACATCCCTATCCTGAGCTAATGCTTTCCAATCATTCCCTGTATAATCTACTTCCCTCAAATCATAGTTAATGTTGTTCTCCCACCTCATTCTTGGCCTACCAACTGGGCGTTTTCCCTCTGGCTTTCCTACAAGAAGCTTCCATGCACGTCTTTCATTCTCCATACGTGCAACATGTCCTGCTCATCGCAGTCTACGAGACTTAACTGTTCTTATTATATCTGGCTTCCTATAAAGACCATGTAGAATAATTGTTAATATTATTATTCAGCATCATCATCATCCAGGGATTAAGCCTGTTGGCTCGTTCCGGTTTCACGAAAGCTAGAATTGTTAAAATTGTTCAGACCATCTTCTGTGTGGGCGTCCAACATTACCCCTTCCGTGCGGTTTATACTTTAGCAATAATTTTGGTAATCTTTCTTCTGGTATTCTATCAACATGTTGTTTCCAGGCGTTCCTACATTTAATTATTCGGTCTGTAAGTTTGAAAATATTTAGTTCCTTCATTTCCTTTCTTATCTAGGAGAGTATATCATGCTATATTTCTTAAAAATCTCATCTCAGCTGCTTCCAATCTTTGTTCTTGTCTTTTAGTGATCGTCCAACATTGTAATCCATACATTAATATAGGAACAGCCATTACTTTATAAAATTTCATTTTTGTTTATTTTCTTGTATTTTAAGGGTTATTTTAATAGTGCCACACATTAGATTAATTGTATTTATTTTGTCATTAATATTTTTAATTTAACATATGACAAATTGAAACCTAGATATTTAAAACTATTCATTTGCTGTAAAATTGTATCATCAATTACTACTTTTGCTCTTGTGATATCATGTCCTTTAAATGTTAAAATTTTAATTTTATTCTTTGAAATTTTAAAATTATAATTGGCACTTACTTTTTCTAAATTAAAAATAGCTCTTTGTAGATTCTCTTCTAAACTGGAAATCAGCAAATAATACGTATTGTTTTCAACAATTTATTATTTATTTTAAAATGTTTAGTTAAATTAATCTGCCACTCTTACATTACTTCGTCTATATATAAATTAAAAAGGTAAGGTGATAAAGGACACCCTTGTCTGACACCACGATTTATTATTACCATTTTTTGTTGTTTTGATTTAAATCCCATGTCTATTACTATTATTAAATCCCATGTCTATTATTATTATTATTATTATTATTATTATTATTATTATTATTATTATTATTACTATTAAATAATTCACTGGCACTATCAAATCCGTAGGGTCACGATCGCGCGGACATAAGTTCTCCATGCATCCCTATCCTGAGCTAATTTTTTCCAATCATCCCCTGTATAATACACCTCCTTCAAATCATGGCTAAAATAATTCTCCCAACTCAATCTTGGCCTACCTACTAGGCGCTTTCCCTCTGGTTTTCCTGCAAGAAATTTCCATGTCCCTCTCCTATTCCCCATTCGTGCCGCATGTACTGACCATTGCAGTTTACGAGATTTTACTGTTCTTGCTACATTCGGTTTCCATTTTATTATAATGGTAATAATAATAATAATAATAATTGTATATATACTGTATATATCCCATCAGCACATTGTCCTTTATATCCCTCCTTATCACACTGTATATTATTCATTATCTTTTACGGTCTCACTTTCCAAAACATGGAATTCCCTTCCTACCTATGTCAGAGACTGTCAAACTATAGCATCCTTCAAAAACAAACTAAATAATTATTTAATAACAAACTAACTTATACACCTCACTGATAGTATTCTTTTAACAATTAATCAATTTAATTATCTATGAAAATAATATTAAGATTAACAAATATTTTCTTTTATTTTGTTTTAAGTATTGTACAAACGTAAAATTAGTTTTCTATATCTCATTGTTTTTCTTTGTTTTTTATAAACATTAGACAGGGACAATTTAATATGTTTTGCTTGTATACACTTTATTATTAGTTTTAGTCTTAATTTTAACTAACATTAACTGGTTGCATTATAGATCGTAATATAGTAGATATATTTTTGATCAAATTTTTATTTAGTATTTAATATTAGAATTCATTGTGATTGTTATATTCTGATGTAATATATGTTTGTCCTGGTGAGTGGAAGAGAAGGCCACATGGCCTTAACTCCACCAGGCTAAATAAATAAATCTAAATCTAAATCTATATATAAATTAATGTATGCCTGTCTGTCTGTTTGTCTTTATGCGCTACCATAGCGTGTATCCGATTGTGTTAGGGCTTTTGCAAAATGTTCAGTAGTTTCCCTGGAAGTTTTTAGACTATAAGAGAGTTGTAATACTCAACTCCTTCAGCCCTATAAATCACCCTTTTTTGAGAAAAACGTGTTCTTCTAAACTTTTTGGACAGTTAAATGGCTTACGCTGCCTAAACCATAACATATACACCAAATTAATGTACACAGAATTGAATATATAATATATATATATATATATATATATATATATATATATATATATATACACACAAAACAAAATCCGCGACAGCAAATGTCCATCTTTTACGGATAACTCACAATAACCATTTTTATCTTTAGCTCATTGATGCCAAGAAGATCGGATGACTAGACTCCCGGGCAAACTAGCAGCACACAGAGGGTATTCTTTTACGGATAACTCTCAAAAACCATTTTTGCCTTTCAGCTCTGAACTAAAGTTGGCCTAAGTGGGCTTGTGGAGTATTCAGACATTTGCTTATAACGTGCGTCTGTGTGTGTGTGTGTGTGTTTGTGTGTGTGTGTGTTTTCTAATGTTATCCACTGTACTTTGCGTGCTTCTTGTTCCGCGCTGGGCGGATAGATGATGTTTAGTCTATTTTCAATTTTACGCACCACTTCGGCAGACAACTTTACGTAGATGATGTATTTTTGTATTGTGTACAGAGAGGAGTTTAAGATGGGTGTGTTTATGTAGTGTAAAGTATGAGAAATGGTGATGAAGACAAGGGAGAAGTTAAAACCGATGCTTCCCGTAGCCTATTCCTATCGCAAAACACCAAAGCCCCCCCCCCAGGCTTTTAACGCTCCCATCCGACGGACGATTATCATATGTAGGCTACTACGGAGAGGTTTAAAATTTAATGCGGGAATCTGGTGCACAATCCAGCGATTAATAATTGTACACCACCACCTCCGCTGGCCCCGTGATTGAAAATTTTGCTCTTAATTAATTGAGACTAACAATTAAAATTTTCTACCCCGCCGGGTATCGAACTCTGGCCTACTAGTCAGGAAGCAGGCATGCTACTACCTGATCCACCAATGCGGACTTCCATATAACGTAACACGTGTTAATAACTGCATTATATAATTGCTTAAGAGGTAACATAATTTAAGTGGCTGATGAAGTGTCTTGGATATAAATTATTGAAGCTGAGTACTGAAGCTACATTTATCACTTAGGCCTGTTTATGTCCGTTGACCACCCAGTTTCCTGACAAAATCTGAATTTCTCCGTGTGTTTTGTCTAAATTATGAGTGTTAGAAATTATAATTAATATCCACCTGACGTGCGCTGCTGCGCCTAAATAAATTAAACGTGTTTTTATGTTTAGTTGAATAGGTAAAAAGAAGAATTATTATCAACTTTTGTAATTATTTTTAAATACCCCGTGATGAACCCCTGACGTTGTCCGGGAATCTTCTTATCCCGCTCTTCTTAATTTCAATGAGCTGAAGTACAAAAATAGTTATTGTGAGTTATCCGTAAAAGATAGACATGCTGCCGCACACATTATTGTACATTTTTTTTAGATATTCAGTTCTGTATACATTACTTTGGTGTATTTGTTATGGCTTAGGCAGCGTAAGCAATTTAAGGATCCAAAAAGTTACCTTTTTTAGTTCACCGATGCTTTTTTTATATAGCTCCGGCTATAGTATATACGTAATCGTCCCAGAAAAATTCTCTAAGCGATGAAAAAAAAACATTTAAATCGGTCAAGTAGTTTTTGATTCTGTCAAGGACAGGCAAACAGACTAACACACACGCACATACACAACACACACACACACACACATATATATATATATATATATATATATCCATAGTAATTCTACCCGAGGGCAGGTCCTTCACTGCAATCTTATCATTTTCATGCTATGCTTTGCAGCTTTACTAGGGAATTGTAGGTGTGGTAGCTTCCCGTTGCTTTCCACACCGGTGAAGATGATGCTAGTGATGATGAAGATGATGGCCATATGATTTCGCGGACCATTTGGGCCTTAAAGTTTTTCTGACATTGTCTTACAGGTGAGGGAAAATTCCGATAAAAACCTCACCCAGAAAAACTATCTCGACCGGGGATCGAACCCGGGCCCGCTGCGTGAAAGGCAACACGCTACCTCGAGACCTCAGCGGTGGATATATATATATATATATATATATATATATATGTGTGTGTGTGCGTGTGTGTGTGTTGTGTGTGTGTGTGTGAAGATTTATTTCCATTGACCACTCAGTTTAATGACAGAAATCTGTGTTCCTCGGTATGTTTTGTGTAAGTTACGTGTTTTAAAAATTAAAATTAATATTAATTGTCTTCTTCTTTCATCCAATGTAGACAAGGTTTCTGTTCTTCAATGTATTGCCTAAATTGTATCTTTCCATCTTTTCTTCGGATGTCCAACATTTATTTTCGCAGTTGGGTATGTTTTCCTAACTATTTTAATTATTATATCGTTTGACATTTTATTTATCTTCATTCTATTTTTTACCCAATTTCAAATTTGTTCCATTTGTAAATTTTCTCTTATCTTGTCACTTCTAACGTGTTCTCTTTATGTCATGTTGTCTACTGTTCGCAGAACTTTCATTTCACGTGCTTCCAGTAGGCGTCGGGTATCACTTGTTTCTGCTGTATATGTACAAAGTAGTCTGATTACCGATTTATATATATACATACTAGCTGGCCCGGCGAATGTCGTATCGCCTTTAAATTTTTTTACATTAATTTTTCCGATGTTTTAATAGTTATCTGCTATTCGGGGCGGAAAGAAATCCAACAAATCAAATATCATAAAAATCGGTCCAGCCGTTCTTGACTTATAAATAGTGTAACTAATCCAACTTTGTTTTATATATATATATATAGAAGTCCCGGCCACGCGTTACTGTGACTAAGGTATATGTTAAAATATGTTGTTGTAAACTAAGTGAGAAATCTAAATCAGAAAGTTTTTCTTTTACACAATTTTTTAGTTCTGGTACGTTAACTACACCCGGTATAAATATGGGTGGTGGTTTATGTGGAAGTGGTTTTGTTGATTGAGATGAATTCATGTTGTCTGTAATCTCAGTATCATCCATACGTGTATCATAAGGATTATATACATTTATTGGTTGAATATTTTGAGGAGGTTTGCTGATTTCATTATACTATCGTTTTTTTCTACGAACTTGTTGGCATTTGGATTCTCATCATCATCAAGAAGTCTCTGTATAGTAATATCGTCTTGTGATATATTATAGTCATCTTGTTTTTCATTTAATTGAGGCATGGAGATTGTTTCTGTAATATTAGGCATATTATTATAACTAACAGACTTACTTTCAGTTCTGTTATTCCGTTCCTTAGGACCTTCTTAAATGTAAGATTTATGTCACATAGGCCTCTACCAATTTGCGGAAATTCACTTGGTATCTTATCATTCATGGTCTCTAGAACTGATTCACCATATCGTTCAATGTCTCTTCTCGGTCCAATTAAATTTAAATTAAGTTGCTGTATTTCAGCCAGATTACTTAAAACGAATACTTGCACACAAAATTAATATAATTAATAAAATATATTGAAAATAAAAATAAACACAAACACACTTAAATTATGAAATAATCAATATTTGTAATTCAATTGAAATTCGCGGTTGCAACAAAAAGCACAGCCACCTGGTTAAATAATAAACCAATTACCTTACTCGGCCATCTGTTAGAATCGTATGGAATTCACAGATAATTATAACTATTTGTTAAATAATAAAGAAATAATTTGTAATAAAAATAATGCGACTATAAATTTAGTTATAAACTTCCCTAAGTCTCAAGTTGGATCAAACTGCACACAGTGTGCAATATTTTTATTAAAATCGGTTCAGTAGTTTAGGATTCCATCGCGGACAAACAACGTGACACGTAATTTTTATATATTAAGATATATATATTAGTTTTAGCATATTTTCTTAGATATTTATTTTTCCAAATGGTTTCTTTCAAACAGCCTAAAACTCTATTGGTTTTATTCATTTATTACTAACTTCTTCTTTTAAACTTACATAGCTAGTGATATTTATACGCACGTAATTTAAATTTAAAATTTGTTTTATTATGTTTTCATCTACTACCAGTTTACATCTTATGGGGGATCGTAGAATGTCATTGCTGTCTCTTTTTTTTTTGATATAATCATGTTAAATTATTTTGCTGTTTTGTTAAATTGGTAGAGTAATCTTTAAATCTTTAATCTTTGTTGACGATTTCTGTTTCGGCAAACAAGACTGCATCATCCGCATAACATATTATTTTCAATTCTTTATTACCTAGTAAATATCCACGTTTACTTTTGACTTTAATTATTTCATTCATAAGAATTTAAATAATAGTGGACTCAAAAGAGTCACCTTGTCTGATGCCCTTTCGAATTGGTATTCTTTCACTTGATTTACCTCTTGTCTAAATTGTTATCTGAATATATGTTGTTAATTAGTTTAATAACGTCTTTAGGAAATTTTTCATCATTTAAAATTTTCAAAATGTCCTTCAATAAAATGCGATAAAAAGATTTTTCCAACTCTATAGAGCATAAAAATAAGGGTTTATTCAACTCAATGGTTTTTTCTATCAATTGTCTCATAAACATAATGAATACTGCGTCTACACAGGAGCGTCATTGATGGAAGCCTTGCTGATCGTCTTCAAATACTATCAAATTTGTTAACTTATTATGAATAATTTTTGTTACAAGTTTTAAAATATTAATTGTACACACACATCTTATAGCCTATTAATAATATCGTTGTTCAAATGACCGCCTTTTGAATGTCACCGGCGGTAATAAGACTAAAATTTCACCTGATAAGGCATAAATGATTCGGAAATATGAATCAGATTCATATATTAAATTCGCAGAGATCTCTTTAAACGTGTTTTCTCGAAAGATCGCTTTTGCGACCATTGGAAAAAACATGATAGGTATATATATATACAAAATCAACATTGTTCACATTAAACACTTAACTGAAATTTTGAAAACTAATTTTAAACATCCTGTACTTGGGAAAATAGTATCTTTAGAGTTATGTTAGCGTTAAAACACGTTTAATTTGGGTTTGGTCCACGGAATGGCACATTTAAGTGGCAAATTTGCTGGACCCTCCACACTTCATCCACTGTATGCCACAATGTAAATTGGGATACTTCCACAGACCAGTAATATTTCATACCTGGTGAATTGTCATTTTAAACGGCCGCAAATGTTATGTGGCGGTGATGTACCGTGAGCTGAAGTGCTCTCAACCTGACCCCACGAGTGGCAATCTGCGCCATGACACGTTCCACTCTCGTTAGGAATTAAGAGGATTGACGATTCCAATCAATTGCTTGAAAATCTCCCCATCACTCCTAATCCTTGATATATGTCCCATGAGAAGGCATAGAATATTCAAAAGTGGAAGCTCTCATCAAACATCGATGTTTTTATAAAATCCTTAACTTTCAAAAACAAAATAATATCTATTCAAGATGTTAAAATATGTTACTTTTGCAAAACTTATTAACGCATTAGTAACCTATGTCTCTATTTCACTGCTTCTCTAGGGTAACGGTTAGCGTGTAGGACTGGCATCCGAGTGTTCCTCTTTCGTTTCACGGCTATGCTATGAGTAGGTAATTTATAGTGTGGTGCACTTCCACTCTTTCTCGTGAGGACAATAATGAATAGCTGCTGTAATTTAATTGAGAAATAGTAAATTCCGAAAAAGAAAACTGAAACTAAGGTTAAGGAGTTGCATCACAATATCTTATATTGTCTTATTATGTAAAGTTGGCTTCTTAAATGTTATAAAAATGTGAAAAATTATTTTTAATTAAAATATAGTAAAAACTCCACCCAAGTCTAAAATAATTTCAAATACTTACTACAAAACTGTGTCAGCGAATTTGACAATAGTAATATTTTACACCTACACAGGCCTACACGTGTAGAATAACCTAAAGAAAATGCTTAAACATTTCGTGGATTGTAAATAAATTACATATATTTTAGAAATGAAATTTATTACCTACAGGTTTGGAAATTCCGTGTAGGCTAATAGCATGGATTAAACTGTGTCTCTTTTAATAAACTGTTGTGCCATGATCTAGTGTAATAGGCCCTAGAGTGGATTAACTTTTAAGTTGCAGTAAAGTATTATTACGGTAATATGAATCGAAATGAAGAGAGACGAATAAACACGAATATTTCAATCAGCTGACAAAGATACATGGACATTATATCATCATCATCATCCGATATCATGGCATCTTCCGGAAACCAAACGCCATTCCTCTCTGTCCATCCTTTGAATCTTCTTCCAATCCTCTGATATTCATAGCTGCTTGTACCCTTCTATCCAAGTTTTCTTCGGTCTTTCTCTCTTCCTCCTTTCTATTCGGATCCCTTCCATAACAATTTTAGGCAATCTTTGCTCTGGCATTCTTTTGACATGGCCATACCACTGTAATCTTTTCTTTTCTATAATGTCTATGATGTGCCGGCTCCTCTTGTACACCCATAATTTCCCTTATTTCTTTATTTCGTATTCTATGCATTCTGGATTTTCCAGCTGATCTTCTTAAAACATCCATTTCTGTACTTAAAATTATTTTCATTTCCCTGGTAGAAATGTGCCCGACTTCAGCACCATATGTTAAAATGCTCGGAATTATGGTTATATATAGGCCTATTTGTAATTTTCTATTTTTTTAAAATATTTTTGCTCCACCAAACAGAGTTTAATGCATTTATTGCTTGTTTTGTTTGTGCGATACTATATATATATATATATATATATAAAGAATGAACTTAACTTTTAATTATTATCTAATAAAGTGTTAATTCCTTTGTAAAAATGTAGGTAATATCGTCTCTAACAAAGAAATTGCGTGTATTTCCTTTTTATTTTATTGTAATGGTTTACCGCGTTATCTCGGTAGACGCGTGCTAGTTCTTGCGGCTGTACCGAATGGGATCCCAGGATCAATCCTCGCGGTTCCGGAGAGATATTGGTGGTGGGCCATACCGGGATTTTTAAAATTTTTCTCGGGATTTCCCCGTTTCCCGAATTTCATTCCACCAATTTTCTCCACTTCTCTTCCCTCCATAATTTCTTTTCATCTTCATTTATTCACTCATTCATTTTATATCAGCCCCTCACCTCATCTCATTTAAGGAAAATAGTCTGGTCTAAATTAACCTAAGTTATTTCCATTCACACATTTCTTTGTAACGGGTAATTTAATGTTCATTTGATTCAGAGAGATTTTTTAGATATTAATAATAGCCTAATTGAAATACTTTTCGCAAGCGTACACTGTTATTTTATACTAATAATAATGACCAATCAGATCGTGGTCTTCGGGGATATGGTTGTTATTTAGGTCTACTGAAAACTAAAAGCGAATACACTATATGATATTTTAAAGTGACTATTTAACTCATGCCCCAAATGGAAGTCAATGACCAATCACGTTTCAATGAATTTTGTTTTAAAACAAATTACAGCCGTGTTTCACCTCGCTCTTTATCAATTTCTCTTTACCAGCTCCTGCTTTTGTGATAAATAAAGCTCCTCCTTTTTAATATTCTGAACAGATCAGAGCATTATTTTGCAATGACTGACTCTCAAATATGTTGAACAAATACATCGAATGTAGCAAATAATAAACAGATTTCATGAACTACAATTTGATAATTGTGTATTCAATAATTGTGTTTATAGATAATAATTTTACTGAGTCGTTTACTAAAAAAATAAATTAATAACGTACAATATTGGTTATAATATATACTTTGATGTGTTTAATTTTTTCACCACTATGGTGCATTCCTTGCGATCCTATTTGGCAATAAAAATATGATCAACTTGCAGTGAATGAACAAATTAAACTTGACCAAACATTTCTGATTTGTTTTCATACATCGCCGTTTGCATTAAATATACAAACATTTTAAAGTAACTATATTTAAATAATGATTTTTGAGCGAACAGCTTAATATTATTCGTTAAATAGTCCTAACAAATGCCACACTTGATTTTCAAATCCTCTAGATAAATTCTCTTGTCACCTTGTGACTCATGAATTTATCGACGATTTGGAAATCACTTGTGATATTACTAATGATAATTATATAATTTATAACTATTCGTTTAGTGAATTTATTAGGGGATTTCGAAGGTATGGAGTTATTGAGGTTTTATCCAAGAAAAGATTTTTGAATAATTTTTACAAATCTTCATTGGTCCTATCTCCTAAACATCGAAAATTACCATGATAGGCTATATATATCCATTCATCCATAGGCTCTTGTTGTTGCAAATAAGCTATTTTTTCCACCCCTTCACATTAAACTGGGCCTCATGAAGAACTTTGAGCCGGCACTGAATCATGATGGTGAAGGTTTTAAATATCTGAAAGAGAAGTTTGGGAAAATGAAGAGTGATGCAAAATTGAAGGCTGGAATTTTCATTGGACCAGAGATGTATGACACGACGTTCAGGACAAAACTAAATGCTCTTGAACTCGAGGCTCGGGATTCATTTGTACCTGTGGCAACAAGATTTCTAGGAAATTATCGAGCAGAAAACTATGCTGAGCTAGTGAATAACATGCTTAGAGTTTTTCAAAATCTGGGTTGTCGCATGACCTTAAAAATGCACTTTTTACATTCTCATCTTGACTTTTTTCCTACAAATCTCGGGGCTGTGAGTGATAAACATGGAGATAGATTCCATCAGGACATATCAACGATGGAATCCAGGTACCAGGGTCAATATGACCCGAGTATGATTGGTGATTTCTGCTGGTTTCTACAGCGTTCAACTGCATTCCAACATAAGCGGAAAAGCTAAGGCCCTAACACTTTTAATAGATATTTTAGTGCTTACTACTAATTGTAAGTTGATATATTCTTATAAATGTATTTAAAATAGAATTTAACAATATATATATATATATATATATACAGTTAAACTCAATTTATACCACTGATTTTACGATAAATAACTGTAACTAAATATCTATTGAATAGTAAGATTTCCGATTATGTTTAGAGTATCATAACTTAAAACCCTGATGTGCTAGAAAAATTCTGATTACAGATCTGGAATTAGCGCATCGCTTTCGGTATAAAACAGCCAGAATTTCCTCAGACAAAAAGTATTTTTTTTTTGTAGACCAGTGTTATCAAAAGAAAGATACCGTTACGTATTTTCCGGAAACAAGCAAAATCGGCCTTTAAATTGGACTTGATGAGGAATTCGCTTAGTTTACGCAATTCCTGCGATACGAATTTTAAAAAATTAATTTTACTTTTTTTTTTCTGAAGCTCCAGATCCATTTTATTTATATTGAAATAAAAGTCGTAGTCAAGAATTTTGTAAATTGTAAAAAAAAAAAAAATAAATCTAAAATTGTTTCAGTATTCGTTTCATATTTTTCATTTGTACTATTATAGCCATCCATCGCTGTGATATCGGGGTTACATTGTTTACTCGTACGCAACGGGCCCTTGTTCGATCCCCGGTTGGAATAAGATTCATAGTTAGTTTTTTGTTGGGGGGGGAGACTTTTCCTCGCCTGTAAGTTAAATGTCAAGTCACGTTAATCTCAAATGGTCTCTGATCATCATGTGGAAAATGCAATCAATAATATCATTTTTGCTTTATTTAGTATGAGTATCCGAATGAATAGTGCGTCTTGTCTTAGATGTTCGCGTTGTCTCAGAAGTGGCACTGATATTGAACTAATCACTCATCCGGGAGGGCCTCCGTGACCTTTTATGGTCAATGTAGTAAACATGTAATCCAGATTTTCAATTCATCTCCTGACTAGTCATGTTTCTATAATGTTCGGGTGAAGCGTGTCACGTAAAAGTACCTACAAGGGAGAGGTTAAACTAAGGTTAAAAGAGAGAGAGAGAGACTGTTATTTATAATCGCTTTAATTACAATGTTTATATCATGATTTTACTCCAGATTATAGAGCCTTCCCTATTATAGAACAATTTATTTATTTTCAAGACCATGTCCTAATAATTATTGTCATAATTTTAGCTGGTGCAACTTACATAATTGGGCAACACTGTGTCTGATCTTTGGGATCCGGTGAGCTCTCTCTCTCTCTCTAAAGAAACATTGCATACCGATCGGAGTGTCTAACGTTTCTAAGATATCCGGTAAGACGATACCGGTGGATTAGTGTTATCATGCTTGCCTCTACAGCATTTCCAAGGTTCGCGAGTTCATTCCCCCCGGAGTCGATGGATTTTTAAGGCCGTAAAAATTCTATATAATAGATTGACGACATAAAAAGAAAGTCACACTTGAAATTGAAGCCTCTGAGGAAATACTGTATATTTCACGCCAGATTTGAATTGTAACGCTAATGACCTGAACGTCGTTAAATAAAATCCTGCCAATTATCTTGTACGCATATTAATTCATGGAAGTATGTTGATCGTGTTCTATTGGTATGGCCAAGATAGTTATTTCATATATAATTAATGTGTTAAGAATATTATTGAACACGGGGGCAGGGATTTTTCAGGTATGTTGTGGTCCGAAATACCTAGCGTTTATCATACAGTTGAGAAAGAAAACCCGAAAAATCTCAAACAGGAAGTTCAATCCAACACGGAAATAGAATCCGCGCTTGCTCCATAGAGGCATGGATGTTACCCTTAGACCACAATGATGGTAATTGTGTATTGTATGCCCATTATTAACAGACTGCGGGGAAATAGTATGTTTACATGCTTACAAGTAGGCCTACTCTGCGACTTAACTATAGACTGAAACAGAGAGAGTATGACAATTATGTGACGACTATAGCACCTACAGTTCATACAGCCAACGTAAGTATGAATTTCAGTGCTGAAAAATAGGTAAATTAATACAGTTGTGTCAGAGTAAACAGACTATACCATGTACACAGAGCAATAGGCATCAATGGCTTGGTGTTTGTTTTGACATTGCTTGAACCAGTCGCTAGCACTTTGAAAACAAACTAAATTCGTATATTAATCACTACGTATCTCGGTATTATTTCCCCGCAGTCTGTTAATGAACATAAAATTTAAAATAACTGAGGAGTGATACATACAAGATAATTTAAATGTATAGTTTATTGTTTTGTAGATAAAGTTAATTTTACAATTGAAATATTAGCTATTATCCTCAAGTAGCAGAGTACATAGAATCTTGTAGCTGAAACTGTCGTCCCATTGAAGAATTCTTTTAGTAGTTACTGTGAAACTGCAATAGAGATGACATAGATAGTGATTTACCGTAGACATAAAACGCCTTACCACAGAATCCTATTGCAAAGTGCAGTAAAATGTGTCCCAGTCTGAGTAATTGAAATATGGACATTTCTTTCGAACAAATATCCTTTAACAAAAGGTCGAAAGTTCATTTCAATCTAAGTTTACTGAACTTGTTTAAGTGATTTAGTAGATCTCTTTGCAAGAGTACAATGTGCTTACTTGGACTTCTCCTAGTTTCCTTAACAAGACGTGTATATAGCTTCACTGTGTTGTACAATAAAACACATTTTATCTGTGGCAGTACATTCCTGATATTTAATCGATGAGAGCTAACAAAACCATTTAAGATTAATTTAGGCCTTTCTCATTTACCAAATATCGATTCCATAGAGCCGTAGCTGAGTGTCAAGGCAAGATGTCTTCCCATGGGGGAAGAAATTTTGTCATATAATTTCGGCCAGTATGGGACCGATGTCCACCCAGCATCGTGAGGAATCTGGGTAGCTATAAGTAGCGGTTCCAGGTTGAGAAAATCAACTATAACGACTGGGGTACCCGACATCCTGACCACACTTCACCTCTATACTGGTTAGATTATCGTCAACCTCTGTGATTATCATATGTTGATGTGAGGCCAACAGCCGTTTGGTAGGCCAAGGACCTTCTAGGACTGTCACACCGTAGAGTTTTGATATAATATCACGGATGTTGCTAGGTGCTTGCAATTATACAGGAGAATCACAAAAGTCCTATAAACACTGAAGCACTGGTACAATTTTATTAAAAAAATAAGTTTCGGTAAAGCTTATTCTCCAAAATGAATTTGCATATTTTAATTTAATTCTAGGACACATTTTACTGCAATACGAGAAATAAGATTTAAAAAAAATGTTTGATGTGAAGAAAATAAACGCAAAGCTGGATCCAGAGATGAAAAAAAAAAACAGAAATTAACAATAATACTAGACAATAATAATAATGTTATTTTGATATGATGAAGTTGAGACCGTAAGATCTTCTCTACCATCTCGCCAGTAACAAATTGGGCCTGAATGAATATTAAACATTCATGAATGAGCTATAATTAAATTAATATCACTTAAAACATAATATAGAAACGATAATGAAAGTGCAAAATATAAAATACGGTAATTGTAAAATATGCCTAAAACGTTAAACTCCAAGGAAGCGTTCAGTAATCTTATTTCGTAACGTTTTTGAAGCAGATACTGGAACAAGAAAGTATAAGATATAATAAGATGTTTCAATATTGAGGTACAGCTGAAGTTAAATTATATCTGGATCGTGTTTTTAAATTATAGCGATAGTGAATGGAAGTCAAATGAGAGGTGGATTTTGAAATTTCTAATTTGAAGTAGATCAGATAAGTAGAGATGGGTTCATGTTTTAAGACCTAACACGGCAACCTTAATTGTTGTCTAATGCATTTTATCTATCTTTACTTTAAGAAAAAACTTTCAAAAAACATTAACCTGAAAAATATATAAAACAGTTATTCTCCCAGTTATATTATATGGATGCGAAACATGGGTTCTTACCTTAAGGGAGGAAAGAAGATTACGAGTATTTGAGAATAAAGTTCATTGGAAAAATTTTGGGCCAAAAAGAGATTAATATACAGATGAATGAAGAAAATTATATAATAGTGAGCTACATGATGTTTATAGGAAGCCAGATATAATAAGAACAGTTAAGACTACGATGGGCAGGACATATGACACGTATGGGTGATGAAAGAAGTGCATAGAAGCTTCTGGTAGGAAAATCAAAGGGAAAACGCCCAGTTGGTAGACCAATAATGAGGTGGGAGAATCACATTAACTCTGATTTGAGAGAAGTAGATTATACAGAGTATGATTGGAAAAACGTTAGCTCAGGATAGAGATGTATGGAGAGCTTATGTCCGCGCGGTCATGAACCTATGGGTTCGTTAGAGCCAGTTAGTTAGTTAGTTTTACTTTAAGGAATGAATGAGAAATCTACTCTACAGTGATATGTAGTCTTATGGTGTTCCTGGTTTTACACACATCAAGCATTCAGAACGACTCATACAGCCGTTTATTTAGGATGAACCCAAGACCTCGAGGAGGGGTTATAGAACGCTCCTTTTGGCCCCCCTCTGCCCTATGTTGACACAGTCTCCATGAGGAAGTACATGAGTGACAACCATATATTTTAATTACTTGTAGTTTGCTAAACAAGGTTTTTTTTTTACCTAAATGAGATGAGATGAAAGGTTATGAAATGGCATGACAAGGCTATGAAATGACATGATGGAGAGTGTTGGTGGGCCGAAATTCGGGAAATGGAGAATCCTGTTTTGAAGTAATTGAGTTGTTCTTACAAGTTCATGTCCTTTTAGTTCCTAAACTGATAGTTCTCTAATTATACATGCCATGACTGATGTAATGCACGTTTTCTTCCATTCTCTTTGCAAAGATAATAGCAAATAGACTAGCAAATATATGCCTTAAAAACTAATACAGATAATAAAAACAACATTCAAAATGTCCACCGTTGTGGTCTCGAGGTAGCGTGCTGCCTTGTCACGCAGCGGGCCCGGGTTCGATCCTTGGTCGGGACAGTTTTTCTGGGTGAAGTTTTTATCGGGGGGTTTTACTCACCTGTAAGACAAATGTCAGGTAAACGTTAAGGCCCAAACGGTCCCCGAAAATTATATTGACCATCATCATCATCCTTATCATCATCATCACCATCATCCTTCACCGGTGTGGAAAGCAACGGGAAGCTACAATTCCCTAGTAAAGCTGCAAAGCTTAGCATGAAAATGCTATGAAAATGCAGTGAAAGACCTGCCCTCGGGCAGAATTACTATGGATGGATGGATATTGAAAATTTCATGTAGAATATTGAGAACTGCATTCTTCTCAAGCATTTTTAGTTTTAATTAGTTGGGACTGTGCGGGTTGCTTTATATTAATGAAGTTGCAAGTTCAGTTAGAACGGAATATATTTATGTAAATCCCGGTTACCTCTAGTGTGTCATGAATACCAAGCAATTAAAATTATATAGCTGTAGTAATGAGGATGACTAAATTAATAATTAACTGTGCATTACTATTACAAAACAGTATTCCATATCATTTCCATGTTTTGCTTATACACTACAAAGTAAGCTTACTAATTATAAAATCCAAATGAAAGAGATGCAGATCTGTACTTTGTGATTTTAAAACGTACACTGTGGCGTGTTTAAAGTGATCTAGAATCCTTGCCCATGTTGTCTCAGCTATAGATTTTCATATAGGACACATATTTCAATGGGTTAACATTTCGTGTAAGTTAAAGGCATATACTGTGTTAAAGATTAGAGTGTCACTAATTAAATGTCGATTTGTTAAGTTGGATGTCTCATTAGTCATTAATTAGCTCACTACCATTAAACTGTTGTGTGTCTTGTGGTTACTACGCTCTACTCTGGTTCCGAGGTTTGCAGGACGTAAAAATTCTGAGTATGGCTTCCTTCGGAAAAAATGTAAAGCGTAGGTCCCGCATAGTAAATTTATGGCACATGGAAAAACCTCTAGCCTGAAATAAGGAGTCTCTGTTGCAAAATTTGACGGCTCTTTTACGCCCAGCTTTGAATTTCAACACTAATGTTCTTGATGTTAAATTAAGTAGGCCCTACTACTACTAAACTATTATAGGTGGCGAGTACATTTTTATTAAGTTCATTAAGTTATTTAAAAAATGACATTTTCCTTTAATTTACTGTTTACTTCGTAGTACCAGAATTTTAAATACATTAATAACATAATATTATAATGATATTGTGAAAAGAAAGATTAATGTCTGAACCAGGAATCGAACCGTGGACCTCCAGACTAGTGTGCAGCCCACTACACCATTCTAGACCTGGCACAAGCATTAACAATTCTTTCCACATATACAGATCTATAGTTCTCGTTTCGTCCGATGCCAGGTAGATGTCATTACCATGGCCAACGGCCGGCTTCGTTTAGAAGTATCTATATTTAAGAATTTTACACCACCAATTTTATAAGCAGTAAACGTTGTTATTTTTTTGATTTGATTAGATTAGATTTATTTAGCCTGGTGGAGTTAAGGCCATGTGGCCTTCTCTTCCACTCACCAGGACAAACATATATTACATCAGAATATAACAATCTCAATTAACTCTAATATTAAATACTAAGTAAAAATTTGATCAAAAAGATAATATCTATTATATTACGATCTATAGGGTTTCCAGTATAAAACCGGACACTCTGCGGCTGGCAGAGTGAAATGCGGACGAGGAGAGAGCGCAGCCTGATGGGTGAAACCCCGTGAGGCGTGTCCGGTTTTATATTGGAAGCCCTGTATAATGCAACCAGTTAATGTTAGTTAAAATTAAGACTAAAACTAATAATAAAATGTATACAAGCAATCTTAATATTATTTTCATAAATAATTACATTTATTAATTGATAACATTTTGCTGCACACTAGTCTGGAGAACTAGAGGTCCACGGTTCGATTCCTGGTTCAGACATTAATTTTTCTTTTAACAATATCATTATAATAATTAAAATATGATCCATTATTGGAACTATGTTAAATTAACAGTATTGGAAAATGTTAAATAACATCGTTTACTGCTTATAAAAGTGGTGTAAAATTCTCAAATATAGATACTTCTAAACGAAGCCGGCCGTTGGCCATGGTAATGACATCTACCTGGCAGCGGACGAAACGAGAATTATAGATTTGTATATGTGGAAAGAATTGTTAATGTTTGTACCAGGTCTATGATGTAGTGGGCTGCACACTAGTCTGGAGAACTAGAGGTCCACGGCTCGATTCCTGGTTCAGACATTACTTTTTCTTTTCACAATATCATTATAATATTATAATATGATCCATTATTGGAGCTGTGTTAAAATAACAGTATTGGAAAACGTTAAATAACATTAATAACAGTTATAATTCTCAAATAATTCGATTATTCATTTATTGATTGTTATAAATACAAATATTTTTGAACATTTTTGTCAAAACAGCTCAAGTAATTAAAAAAAAAGATTATTTGGCATTTACCTGACTATCGGAGCATGAAATAAGGATTTTAAAGACTTTCAAACTTTAATCCTTAATTATAACTAGGTATAAAGCTTTATATCTTTGGTTAATCACTTCCATACCTTAAAAGTTCTCGGAACGACTTAATAATCTTCGTGAAACGTCTTTAAAATCACACCGGAAAACACGGATACCAGAACATAAAACTGTACCGTAACCAAAATGTCTACATTGCCTTGCCTTAATAACTGCCTAACTATTATTCTCAGAGACGTAAGTGAGGCGTCTTCTTTCTTTTTTAAGCGCATGTGGTAAACTCGCTGAAATGAGCTTGGTTTTACGTCGTGGGCGTGCGTTGGCTGGAAGGGGTGTACAGTG
Source organism: Diploptera punctata (assembly GCA_030220185.1). Taxonomy (NCBI): domain Eukaryota; kingdom Metazoa; phylum Arthropoda; class Insecta; order Blattodea; family Blaberidae; genus Diploptera; species Diploptera punctata. Next base: position 595,927 of record JASPKZ010010694.1, read on the forward strand.
TTAATTGAACAAAACTGGCGTGCTCGCTCTTCTCCATTCAGTGAAACCTACAGCCAGTCATGGTAGCGCCGTGATTCGTGTTTGTAGATATCTATCGATTTAACTAATAAGTGCATTTTGGACTATACTTGTATGTAAAAAGTAAGAGCTTAAAACTGTTAAATTAACGATGTCTTCCTGAGCCCGCGCAAGAGTCAGCCGAAAATATAGAATACGTATATCGTTGAGAAGAGAAAGGTTACTGACCTCGCACAGGTACCTTAAAGTCTGGTGTCAATCGTGCAAGACTGTTTCCGGAACGTCGTAAAACTAATACGGAGCGCTCAGTGATCGACGCCCCAAGCACTTCTACTGCTGCTGCATCCGAACAAATAGACATTGCCAGTGAAAATGCTACCAATACATCAGTCTAAGACAGCGGTGACCAACTCAGCTGCACTTACGAAGTGCCGTGCTCACTCGCGAGTAACAGGAGCATCACTGGTAGAGAAGTGTGCAGCCGTCCACTGAGAGGCGGCTAGTCCTATCAAGAGACATTCAACAATTCTTTGGCATCGTCCAGTATTCGATGTTCTTGAACATTGGAAACATTAATTTAAAGAGCTATTATCAATTGTTAAATGGATAGAATTATGTTTGGTTTTGAATAAGGTTAAAATAGTTTTAAACTCACATCACAATACTATGATTTATTGGTATAATACGAGTACAACATTCTTATTACATATTAGCACAATATATTGAGCATATCATTTCCATGCATGTCGCAATTTCAACACGTAACTCGAATCAATTCAACAATTGTCCCCTGTTGAACCACTGCACTTCACTGAAAGTAGGGAATGTGTTCATAATTCTTGCGCACGTTTTATTTGTGGTATTCGCAAATTTGACCATATTACACCGTCCCTGGAACAATTATCGTGGCTTCGTCTAAGAGATCGTAGAACTGTCCATTCCCTATCACTTCTCTATAAAATCCTTCACACATCATCGCCTAATTATTTATCACACCGCTTCATCAGACTATCCGACACATAATCTTGACACTCGATCCCATCAACACATTGTCCTTTATATCCCTCCTCATCACACTGTATATTATTCATTATCTTTTACGGTCTCACTTACCAAAACATGGAATTCCCTTCCGACCTATGTCAGAGACTGTCAAACTATAACATCCTTCAAAAACAAATTAAAGAATTATTTAATAACAAACTAACTTATACACCTCACTGATAGTATTCTTTTAACAATTAATCAATTTAATTATCTATGAAAATAATATTAAGATTAATAAATATTTTCTTTTGTTTTGTTTTAAATATTGTACAAACGTAAAATTAGTTTTCTATATCTCATTATTTTTCTTTGTTTTGCTAAACATTAGACAGGGATAATTTAATATGTCTTGCTTGAATACACTTTATTATTAGTTTTAGTCTTAATTTTAACTAACATTAACTGGTTGCATTATAGATCTAATATAATAGATATTATCTTTTTGATCAAATTTTTATGTAGTATTTAATATTAGAGTTAATTGTGATTGATATATTCTGATGTAATATATGTTTGTCCTGGTGAGTGAAAGAGAAGGCCACATGGCCTTAACTCCACCAGGCTAAATAAATATAATCTAATCTATGTCACATACTCAAATCAAGATCTGTCAAGAACTCTGATTACGTTTATTGTTTCAACTACAACACTCATCACTTCATTCTTCAAAACGCTTTTAGGACACAGATTTTCTTAATGAATGAGTCTGATCTTTTAGTTTGTCTTTGAGACACTACACAATTCCCAAGCTACACCCTACCATAGCCAGTGCCCCATCTGTGGTTATATACACAGGTGAACTCCATGGAAGATACACATTTTTTACAGCTTCTTCTACACTTGATACTATGTTAGTGTCCGTTTTTTTATTTCGCATTGGCGCTAGATCTAACAGCTCTTCTATAACGTATATTTCGAAGTTCAAAACCCTAATAAAAATGTCATTTGTAGGCCTATTGTGTTTCTGAAGATATCAACACTTTAATTTATAGTTTAGGATTACTTACTTACTTACTCACTGGCACTATCGAACAAGTAGGTTCATGGCCGCGCGGACATAAGCTCTCCATACATCCCTATCCTGAGCTAATGCTTTCCAATCATTCTCTGTATAATCTACTTCCCTCAAATCATAGTCAATGTTATTCTCCCACCTCATTCTTGGTCTACCAACTAGGCGTTTTCCCTCTGGCTATCCTACGAGAAGCTTCCATACAAGTCTTTCATTCCCCATACGTGTAACATGTCCTGCCCTTCGCAGTCTACGAGACTTAACTGTTCTTATTATATCTGGCTTCCTATAAAGTCCATGCAGTTCATTGTTATGTAGTCTTCTCCATTCACCTGTCTGCTCATCTCTCTTTGGTCCAAACATTTTCCTAAGTACTTCCATCTTTAACTGGTCTTCAAGTATCGGTCTAAATCTAAATCCTAACAAGTCACAAGTAATTCTAATGGGACAACAAAGACTGCTTACAACCTTTGACATATCTACACTACCAAACATTACTATAAATAATATAATCATCCCTTATTCTTCTTCAGTAATAGATCTTGGACTACATCTAGACGCAAATTTAACCTGGCAAACACAAGTGAAACACATATGTAAAAAGACTTTCTCCATCTTACATTATCTTAGACGTTTAAAGAATTATCTCCCAGTTTCGTTAAAACAAATCCTTGTGCAGAATCTTGTGTTACCACCACACTTCGATTATTGTGACATTATATATAATGATTTTAAACTATGACTTGTCGCAGAGACTGCAGCGTGTTCATAATGCTTGCGTTCGATTCATTTTCAATATCCGCCGTTATGACCATATTTCCGAACACTTTAATAACCTCTCTTGGCTCCGTCTTACTGACAGACGTAAATTGCACTCTCTTTCACTACTTTTCAAGCTTCTGAATTCCTACATCCCTACTTACCTGGCGTCTAGATTTGAGAAGTTATCCTCTTACCACAATATTGACACTAGATCACAAGATAGCAGTCTGATAACAATTCCTCTTCATAGCACTTCCTCCTATTCTACTTCCTTCACAGTAGCCTCTGCCCGCTCCTGGAATCTCCTTCCTCAAGATATCAGGGGTTGCCGCACACTTGGTACCTTTAAGTCACGCTTATACAGTTACCTGTTGTCTAATAATTAATTTTTCTCTATTTATTTAATTTTATACTGTCATTAATCTTTTCCTGTTTTTATATATATTGTACATATTATATATTTAATTCGTTAAATTTAGAGTAAATCAAAATACATTATAAATATTAATTGTATTGTATTCATAACTTGTAATCGTTTATATATATATATATATATTGTAATTTAGATTTAAGACTATTTTTTGTTTGTATTTTTTTTTAAACCTGGTTGAGTGGTAGACAAGGCCTTAAGGCCTTAACTCTGCCAGGTAAAATAAAGCTATTATTATTATTATTATTATTATTATTATTATTATATTCTCAAATACTTGTAATATCCTTTCCCCCCTTAAAGTAAGAGTCCATGTTTCGCACCCATATAATATAACTGGTACAATAATAGTTTTTTGAAAGGAGTTGGGATATGAAGAGTCTCTCCAATGCATAATAGCACGCATTTGCAGAATTGAGCCTATGTTTAATTTCTTTGTGCATCTCATTCCTATTTGTGATTATTGTTCCTAGGTATATGAATTCAGCCATTTCCTCAAAATTTACCTCATTTGTCATTAGCTGTCCATTTCCACTATATAATGAATTTCTACGTGTGGCCATATATTTAGTTTCATTGATATTTACTTCCAGTCCTAATTTCTTAGTGTTACTCAATAGTGTGTGCGTGTTGTCCTTGTATCTCCTCGCTATCGGCCAGTAGTACTACATCATCAGCATAAACTAACAGCTTATTAATATCATTGAGTTGTAAGCCTTCCTCATTCTCTAAAGATTTAATTGCATGCTCTAGTACAAAATTAAATAGTAGAGGAGACAGTGCATCTCCTTGCTTCAACCCATTCTGGATTTCAAAAGTGTCCGAAAACTGTTTGCCTACACGCACCCTACTCTTTGTGCCTTTTAGACACATTCGTATAAGTCTAACTAACTTTTTAGGAATTCCGAACTCTAGCAGGATATTATATAACTTCTCCCTCTTAATTGAATCATATGCTTTTTTGAAGTCTAATATAGTTGATTTACAGTACCATTATATTCCCATTTATTTTCTAAAATCTGTCTTATACTAAAAATCTGATCTGTTGTAGACCTGTTTCTTCTAAATGCACATTGATGATCTCCTAGAATGTTGTCAATATAGGGAGTAAGTCTGCTTACTAATATATTTGTAAGAATTTTGTACGAAGTTGAAAGTAATGAGATGCGCCTGTAGTTGTTGCAATCAGTTTTATCTCCTTTCTTATAAATTGGTACGATAATTTATTCCTTCCAATCATCTGGAAGAGCTTCTTTTTCACAAAATCATTCTTAGCAAGCAGCGTATCTTGTCCATTAATTATTCTCCCCCTGATTTTATCAGTTCTGCTGGGATCTCATCCGAACCTGATGCTTTATACACTTCAACCTCTAATGCACTTGGTACTGCGACTAGCATTTCTGCTGTCTGTAAATTATCCTCCTCAATGTCCTGTTCTGTATGTATATTTAATAGCTGATTAAAGTAACTTTTCCATCTATTTAATATACTCTTGGAATCTGCAATCATTTCCCCATTTTCATTCCGAATTATGTTTGTTCTAGCCTGAAACCCTTTCTTCTCTATCCTAATTCGCTGCTATAATTCTCTAATGTTCCTATTTTTTGCATTAATTTCAAGATCATTAATCTTCTCTCTCAAATATTCCCTCTTTTTACTCTTTAGTAACTTGGTGGTTTCCCGTCTAATACTACCCAATTGCTCAAAATTTACCTCATTTGGCTCGTGTAACCATTTCAATTTTGTTAGCTTTCTTTTCTTCACAATGTCGGCACATTCCTCATCAAACCATTTCTTGTTTTGCCTCTTTTTTAAACAACCAATGCTTTCTGATGCTGACAATTTAATAGTATCTCTTATAGCCTCCCATTCTTTATTTATATCAGTTTCTTCTTCGTTTGCCACATTGTCATCTGAAGATCCCAGTACTTCAAATCTATTAGCAATTTTGATTTGGTATTCTTGCCGCATTTCATCATTTTTCAAGTGTTTTAATTCAAATTTTACAGAATCATCTTTAGCGTTTTTTCCTCTCATAAGCGATAGCCGTTGTCTGATTTTTACTCTGAGCTGAGCAGATGATGATCCGAATTGCAGTCTGTCCCTCTAACTGATCTAACATCGATGATGCCACTGTGCCAGCGTTTATCCACTAATACGTGATCTATCTGGTTCCGAGTTTCTCCATATGGGGTCGTCCTGGTGTAATTATGAGTATCAATATTTAGGATTATTGATTTTATCTTCCAAAGTTATTTCGTTGAGCTTATTTATAATTTTTATGTGATTTATAATTGTAAAATGTTGTGGGTTTAAAGTTGATTAATAATTTAAGTATGTTAAAATTTTATTGTACTTTGTTGGTATATATATCCTTAGTAATTCTGCCAGAGGGCAGGTCTTTCACTGCAAGCATAGTATTTTCATGCTATGCTTTGCAGCTCTACTAGGGAATTATATGAGTGGTAGCTTCCCGTTGCTTTCCACACCGGTGAAGGATGATGATGATAATGATAAGGATGATGATGATGGCCGGATGATTTTAGGGGACCGTTAGGCCCTAAGATTCCTGACATTTGTCTTACAGGTGAGGATAACTCCGAAAATATCTCACCCAAGAGCCTGTTCCGACCGGGAATCGACCCGAGCCCGCTACGTGACAAGGTAGTACACTACCTCGAGACCACAACGGTGGACATATATATAACCTTAATTTTTACTATAATTTTTTTATTAAAAATAATAAACTATTTAAAGATAAAGGTAAAAAACTGTTTCAGGCCTAATACATCAACTAATACAAGGTAAGGATAATACAATAAAAATACTTGCACCTTTCATTAACTTGTGAAAAATATCACCAGAAAGATATTGTATACGGCGAGTATCAATTGTGCGTAAAATAACTCAATTTGATTAGGGCATGACCATTCAGCTGCTATTTTAGTCTTTCATAGGATTCGCCATCAGAAAACTTGCGTCGTGATTTCCCAATATGCGTTGCGATTTTGTTAGCTGACACGAACAACTGCCTGCAATAACAATAATAATAATAATAATAATAATAATAATAATAATAATAATAATAATAATAATAAGTAAATAAGAATATCTAAATTAACTTGGTTAACCCTCCCAGTAGGGAGCGATTTAACCCCAATCAGGGAATAACGGAATGTATAGAAAGATTGTAATAATAATTATAATTATAACGTGTGATGTTTTAAAATTTGAACTAATGCAAATAAATGCATTTAAAAATAGCATGAAATAAATTTACACTATTTTGTGCAGTCACGGATGAAAAGTTTTCCTTTAGTTTGTTGGTATCCTTATAATTCGCATGGTATGTAGAATAATATAACAGAATATTGAACTTTCTCACGTTAATAAGAACTTTCACACGCACTAAACATTTTCCCTTTTCTTCATATTGAGTAAATATGTATACATATTCCCATTGCAGATTAAAATTTTTAAAAAATGGGGATGACGAACTCCGTTTCAAATCTGCTGCAGGTGCGGGCATGATTACACCTATAATCCTAGCTAACTGACATTAATTTAGACTGCAAAGCCGCATCGTTAACGTGCCGCCGCACCCCAAACCATTCCTTCTTTATTGTGTCTTTGAGCGTTCTGCTCTTCCATCGTGCACACGTGCAGGGAAGAGTACTCTTGCACAAAGAGCATGAGTTGGTCACCGCTGGTCTAAGATATCTCCGAGCTGATGAATATCAGCATCAATCGAAATCGTGCATTGCAGAACTATTGGCTTGCAGCGCAGCGGATGAACGGTTCAAAACGGTATTCGAAACATTTTGTACGCAATGTCTCGTTTATATTTCAATCAAATACGGTAAAAGCAACTGCCTGATGTAAACATTTCATGTTAAACCAACGGAAACAGTCCAGTCCATTTTTTTTTGCGCTTAAATTCAGGGACTCTTCATACACCAACATCGTATATATATTTTTTTCATTATACGATGCTAAATAACTCGCAATTTAATGCAGAATTGAAGGGGTCCCGGCAAGAAAGTGCCAAGCCACATTTTACTGATTCTGAGATAAAGCAATTTGAATGTTTGTTCAAATCCTCAAATAAGAGATGATATTAAATATTGATTCTATAGATGAAATATGCTTTTGTAACATGTTTTAATCAAATAGTGCTATATATTATAAATATTATCTTTTTTTATCCGAAAGTTAAATTAAAAAAATATATGTAATTGTATGGCTTGGCACTATCTTCACGAAAAAATTCACAAAATATATGAAGAAAATATTTATCAACATAAGAAATATTTACAATTAACGATATTTGCCCTATTTAATGAAACGAAGTAATATACTCATATATTCAACAAAAGATAAAGAATGTTCTAAAAAAACTTTCCTTATCATGTATTCCACCATTTAAAAAAGGTAAATAAATATTCATTAATAGACGTATAAGACATGGTTACAGTTAACTATTATTTGCCCTAACTAACTAACTCACTGGCACTATCGTGCCCGTAGATTCATGGCCGCACGGACATAAGCTCTCCTTACATCCCAGTCCTGAGCTAATGTTTTCCATTCATTCCCTGTATAATCTACTTCCCTCAAATCATAGTTAATGTTATTCTCCATCTCATTCTTGGCCTACCAACTGGGCGTTTTCCCTCTGGTTTTCCTACGAAGCTTCCATGCATATCTTCATTCCCCATTCGTGCCACATGTACTGCTCATAGCAGTCTATGAGACTTATTTGCCCTATGTAATCAAATCGAATAATATATGTTTCACAAAAAATAAAGAATGCCCTAAAATAAGTCTTCCACGTCATTTATTCGATCATTATCAATATCATCTGGTATCAAGTTCAGCTAAAAGCCATGATAGATTGGAGGGACATACTCCATCAAATTTGTAAGTTTACTCTTTTTTACCTTAAGTGGTATTTAGGGTCCCTTTCTTTCTTGTTGAAACATCTTCAAACTCCATATTCATCCTGTTTTTTTTTTTTTTTAACTCATTGACCAAATGGTTTGTTATTTTCAAATCTGAAGTATTAGCTTCTGAGAGTCTGAGCTCCACACCACTAATATACACTTTCTTATTAATATTAATTAGCCAACTTTTTAAAGATGTTATATCGAAAAAAAATCAGTGCTTTCCATTTCGACTACATCAAACTAGTGCTTACGACCACATGATAATCATTTCTCTCCAATGTGACGGAGAGTATACATTGGGTTATCCCCTTTGATATTTTTTTTTTTCAATTCTAGTAAAATCTCTATCAGGGGGTAAGTATATGTGTCCATAGAAAAAACCAATAAGAGAAAAGTTTGCGTTTAGATTGGAGTTTCTCAGATCGCTCACTTGGTAGAGCATTCGCCTAGAGTGCGAAAAGTCCTGGGTTCAAACCCCAGATTGAACTTATAATTTTTCTCTTCAAATTTTACTTAGAAAACATTGTTCAGTTTCTTCAAACTGCTTTGTGTGGATAGATAATTTCAAAATACCATTATATTCCAATTATTATTCTGACCCTTACAGTTGTCAGAAAATATAACTAGTTTCTTTGCACAAATACATTTAGTTTTTATGTATTTCAGGATGCAGCTTCCAATCTCATCATTGTCATGTCCTGCAATACCCTCATCCCACACAAGCATATATATGAGCAATTCCATATGTGACTGACTGACATTTACAATACACCTTTGCTGCAAAATGCTTGCATAAATAATACAATTGGTTGAAATTAGAGGTCTTATATACGTGATATGATAGAGGAAAAGTGTCGGATTAAAATTGTACATAAATATACAACTTCTGAAGAAAATCAATGTTATTTATTATCTATTAAAGTATGTGTGACTGACTGTCATAAATGTCAACTCATCATGCAGCTTAACATGTTCATCTACATCATTCTCTGAAATGTGATCCTTAATTCAATTTTCCAAAATACCGTTTGAAGGGCGCATTTCAAATTATATTTTTAATGAAAAAATAAACTAAATCACAGTTAATACGGACGTTATGACCTAATATGTGATGTGTGACTGACTGACATATCTGAATTTTATTTAGAATTTCAAAATGCAAATATTACACAAATGTAACAAAATTAAACTAGATAAACAGCTTCAGTAACAGAGATTAATAAAGATCTGCAAATACTTTATCAATTCTACGAAAATTGTTAAATTTAATTTTGCTGTAAAATAAATATTACTTTAAATCAATAATAAAATAAAATTAACTCGCTTGCCATGTACCATTTTAAATTATAAATATAACGAAACTATTAAATACTCAATAACAACGTGCCTTATCTATTGTTAAATATACCTACTAAAATTGTATGCATATATATACTATATATATATATATATACATATAAGTTATATATAGGCCTATATATGTATACATATATATATATATATATATAGTAACAACTCCAGGTTGATAAGACCAAATATAACGGCTGGCTGACCCGACATGCTGACTATACTGGCTTATGATCGTCTACCTCTGTGATTAACACATGTGTAAGTGAGGTCAGCAGCCGGTTTGAAAACCAAGAGCCTTCTAGGCCTGTCGCGCTTGGAATGGAGTTTATTACAGTTTACCTGATGTAAAATTTAATATTTTTGACTTCTAGATTGAACCACTGAAATAAAAATTTTAAGCCCACCAGAATGTATACACATTCTTAATAAGTTAGTTATTTATCAGAGTGCATGTACTTTCAAAACAAATTATCGTAAATTGTATTAGTAAGCTGTAGTTAGTAAACAATTGATACGTATTGAATTCTACTTTTAAACAACAATAAAAACATAACTCTAATTAGTCCGAATTCTGATTACTCGGTCGACTCAGCCTCTAACGGAAATGAGTACCAGACGCTTGTTCTGGGGGTAAGGGTGGCCGTCACGCAGGGCTGACATAAAGTGTCGAGTGTCTAGAAAAAGTGGAAGCCTTAACCTCCTACCACCCCAAGGGGCTCCGGGCCTGTTGTGGGATCACTTTACTTTACTTTATTTTCACATCATAACATCGATGTATGAGATCTCATTTCTCTCCCTAGTCTTCGCCGCTAACTTGACCTGACTTGACCCATTAATAAAAATAACGTTTCCTGTCACACATGAAGTCCCACGCTGTAACTGAATGGTTTGAGTCAAGATGTCTCAATAGAGAGCATTGATTTGAGCCCCATGAGAGAAGAAATTTTCTCATGGAATTTCGGCCACAATGGGATTGGTGCCCGCCCAGAAACATGAAGAATTTGGGCAGCTACAATATTTAGCGGTTGCGGACGAGAGAACCAGCCATTACGGCTGGAGTATCCGACATGCTGACCACATGTCACCCTATATGTTGGTTAGATGATTGTTCACCTCTGTGAATGATATACGTGTATGTGAGATTAGCAGCCAATGGCGTTCTATGCCTGTCACACCATTCAGTTTTTTTAACACACGAACTTATGAATTTGTTGCGCTGATAGTTTGACAGTCGTGCATACTCTATAACATACGGGTCCAACGATTTCACGTTGAATACGCAATGAGTCCCTGATAGATGCAAGATATTCAAATTGTTTTTCTAAAAAAAAATCTTTCCTTCTTCTATATCATTTTGTGACTCCAGTTATTTGGTTGGTTTTACAGCTTCACATTACATAATTCTGCACCATTTTGTATCTTCTTTCCCGATTTTTCATACATCCGTGCCATCCTTTTTACTTGGCCGCCAATCGCATTTATAGCACCCTTTCCATTGTACGATTCAAAGAAGTTCCATTTTATGTCAAAATCGAAATATGCAAGTAAGTAGTGTCACCTTTCTAAATGTACAGCCTATTACACGCTTTATATTAGTTTGACCTGTTTTTATCTATCTATCTATGTAACGGAATTTTTGAATACGATTTTCACCCACTTGGACACATTGGATCGAATTGAAACTTTGTATACTTGTAAATGACCCGTGACAACACAATATTTTCATATTTGTTTCTAAAATCCTGGCCAGAATCGTCAGAAAATTAAAAAAAGTGTATTTATATCTATGTAACGGAATATTTGAACACGATTTTCACCCACTTAGAAACATTGGTTCGACTTGAAACTTTGTATACTTGTAAAGGACCCGTGACAATACAATAATTTCATATCTTGTTTCTAAAATCCTGGCCAGAATTATTAGAAAATCAAAAAAATTAAAAATGGTATAATAGTTGAATGCAGGCTTTCACGGCCGGTAATCATAATGTTGAGTGATTCCGGGTTATGTGGCCGTGGTCCATAGTTGGTGTTGATACCAGACGTTTCGCCCTCAACTGCGGAGGGCATCTTCAGTGGCGAGTGCTTCTAGGCGTGTTTCCTGGTCGGAAGATCTACTTAGAGTGAGCGCTGCGGACGTTGTGGACGTTGTATTGATACTAGTGGTGGGTGCAGGGTGAGTGGGCGTGGCTCTTGCTGATATGGCTAATGTTCGTCTCCTTGTTGTCCCTAGTGTTAATGCATTTATTTTCTAGTGTATGATACCAGGCCTTAGCCAGTTTGATATCTTCCTCTTTTCTGTTGATATTTTCCTTATGCTTGTATATTTCTATAGCCTCTCGGTATAATCTGGGGAAATAGTAGGAAGTTGTGGCTAAAACTTGTGTATCGTCGAATAGAATCTGGTGTCCATTCATAATGGCATGTTCTGCTACAACTGATTTATCCATTTCTCCTTGTCTGCAGTTTCTTTTATGTTCTGATAAACGGGTGGCTATACTTCTTTTCGTGGTCCCTATATATGATTTACCACACGAACAAGGAAGTCGATATACGCCGCAAGTGGAGAGAGGTGGCCGAGGATCCTTAGCTGAGCGAAGGCAGTCTTCTATTTTTCTTGTAGGTCTGTAAACTGTTTTTATGTTGTATTTTCGTAGGAGTTTTCCGATACGATCTGTGACTCTTTGTACATATGGTAAGTAGGCTATGCTGGTTGAGGGTGTGTTATCCATTCTGACGTGCTGTCTTCGTGGATGTAAGGTTTGTCTTATTTCCTTGGATGTGTAGTCATTTTTCTGGAAACAATTGAACAGATGGTGTTGTTCTTGTTTAAGGTGTTGTGGTTGGCATAACTTAGTCGCTCTGTCGAACAGTGTCTTAATGACACCTCGCTTTTGTCTTGGATGGTGGTTAGAGTCTTTGTGCAGATATCGGTCTGTGTGTGTAGGTTTTCTGTAAACTGTATGTTGAATTTCCCCATTGCCAGTCCTTATTATTTGAACATCCAGGAAAGGAAGTCTTCCATTATCTTCTTTTTCCATTGTGAACTGTATTTTGTTGTGTCTGCTGTTAAGGTGTTGAAGGAAACGTTCCAATTCTTCACTGCCATGTCTCGATACTACGAGTGTGTCATCAACATAGCGAAACCAATGTTCTGGAGACTTGGGAGCTGTTTTTAGTGCTTCTTCTTCGAATTTCTCCATGAAAAAATTCGCTACTACTGGGCTTAGAGGACTGCCCATGGCTACTCCGTCGGTATGTTCATAGTAGCTGTTGTTCCATTGGAAGTAAGTAGTAGTTAGTACATGCCTGAATAAATTGGATATTTCTTCTGTGAAAATCTGTCTAATGTAGTCCATGGTCTCATTTACCGGCACCATGGTGAAAAGGGAAACCACATCGAAGCTAACCAGTATATCTTGAGATGTTACGTTTATATTCCGTAGTCTCTCAATGAAATGTGTCGAGTCTCTGATGTAGCTGTCCGTTTTTCCAAGGAGTGGTTTCAGAAGTCCTGTGAGATGCTTTGCCAGTAAGTAGGTCGGGGAACCGATGGCACTGACAATTGGCCGGAGTGGAATGTTTTCTTGTGTATTTTTGGAAGACCATAGAGTCTTGGAGGTTGAGCTTCGGATACGCGTAATTTCTTCTTAATTTCTTCTGGCAAGGACGATTGCTTGATAAGATTGTTAGTTTTTCGAAGAATACCGGATGTAGGGTCTCGCTTGATAGGTTTATATGTATCTGGTGTCAGAATCTCTATTATTTTCTCTTTGTATTCGTGTGTATTCATAACAACTGTAGAGTTTCCTTTATCGGCTGGTAAAATGGTGATATTATTATCATTATTTAAAGTTTTTAGCGCTAGTCTCTCCTTCTTAGTTAAATTGCTTTTCGGTGGTTGGGCGCGACGGAGTATTCTTGCAGCTTCATAACGAATTTCATCAGTTGTTTGCAAGGGAGATTCTTGATGCTTGCCTCGATGTTAGAGATAATATCCTCTACAGGTATTGATGTGGGTGTGATGGCGTAGTTGCCTCCTTTTGATAGTACAGATGTTCTTCAGTTGACAGCGTGCGTGATGACAGGTTTGTTACGGTATGTTGTAGACCGACTGATTGCTGTAAGGGTCGCGATTGCATTTTTAGAAAGTCGAATTTCTTCATCTGCGTTCTAGTAGACTTTAACATGGTTGCTTCACTTGAGTTGTATGTAATGCTGTCGATCTTGTTCGTGGGGTGATTTTTATGATTTTTACATTTTCTTCTTAGAGAGCTTACTTTTATCAATATCTGTTTATTATCAAATATATTAATTGATATAGAGCACCCCACGCTTTTGATGGTAAAATTATTTTCTTTTTGTTGATAACTCTAATTTTATTCTATATGTGTTGGAGATGATTTTTTGTTGACCACTTTATTTTATCCCAAGCGTATTGGAAATTAAAGTTATTTTTCACTTTTTAGTTTTCTAATAAAGCGTGTTCTTTTAGTTTTTTAAAACTATTACTTATTACACGCTTTATATTAGCTTGACCTGTATCTATCCATGTAACTGAATCTTTTAACACGATTTTCACCTACTTAAAATCATTAGATCGACTTGAAACTTTGTATACTTGTAAAAGATCCGTGACAATACAATCATTTCATATATTGTTTCTAAACTCATGGCCAGAATCATCAAATTAATCATAAAAAGTGTTTTTGGATCTATGTAACGGAATTTTTGAACACGATTTTCACCCACTTAGAAACATTGGATCGACTTGCAACTTTGTATACGTGTAAAGGACCCGTGACAATACAATAATTTCATATTTATTTTCTAAAATCCTGGCCAGAATCATCAGAAAATAAAAAAAGTGTCTTTGTATCTATGTAACGGAATTTTTTAACACGATTTTCACCTACTTAGAAACATTGGATCGACTTGAATTTTTTTATACTTGTAAAGGACCCGTGACAATACAATCATTTCATATTTGTTTCTAAAATTCTGGCCAGAATCATCAGAAAATCAAAAAAATGAAAACTGGTATAATAGGTTGCGGACTTGTCGACTTTTTAGTCAATCGTTGCTGAGTTGGTAGAGCGGTGAACTCTAGTGGTATATAATTTCAGTAATCTATAGGTCGCTGGTTCAAATCCGGCTGCGAGGTTTTTTTAGAAGAGTATTACTTTTACAATAGTATCGAATTTAAAGATATTTACATTTTTATCTTATTCTGTAAAATATTAAAACTATAAACTAAAAAATAAATAGTAGTTTTAAAAAACTAAAACGACACGCTTTATTAGAAGCCCGAAGTAAAAAAATGAAAAATAATTTTAATTTCCAACACGTTTGGGATAAATAATTTTACCATCAAAACGTGGGGTGCTTTGTGTGATTTTTTACATTTTCTTCTTAGAGACTTTACTTTTACCAATATCTGTTTATTATCACATATTTTAATTGATAAAGAGCACCACACGCTTTTGATGGTAACATTATTTATCCCAAGCGTGTTGGAAATTAAAATTATTTTTCATTTTTTTACTTCGGTTTTCTAATAAAGCGTGTTGTTTTAGTTTTTTAAAACTATTATTTATTTCTATTACCTGCTGCTCCAACTGAAAATTTCCATCACCTTAAGTTTTTGAAGAAATCACTATAGTTCAGAAAAACACTTTTCTATAGCAAATATCTGTAGCACACTTGCTATGTGTCACATAACCTCACTAGAACAAAGTATTTCTTCTGAACTTCTCGTCATCTTCCATATAAACTAGGCAACAGCAGTTAATATTGAGATAGGCCCTATGCTAATTTTTCCAATGAACTGCCTGGATCTCATTTTGTATAATTTTCTGAGAAATCAGCAAGTATGGCTGCTTCGTTTACTGCAACCTTTTTCCTGAATATATTTAAATGCTTCCGCTAACTGTCTTTTAGCTCAAATTGGCATAGAAAAAGGGCCAGAAATTTTATAGAACAGCTGAGCCGAACAATCTACCAGATTTCCTAAACCATGTTTATGTTAATCCTCAGCGGAGTGCAGCAAGCAACTGATTGCACCATGCGTATTAGCATATATACGATGGGACAAATGTCAGTCAGTCACGGGACACTAGCGGAAAAAATAACGATAACGTAGAATCCAAGAGGAAATTTTATTCCATCAATTATTATGTTGTGTACAGTAATTTGTATGCGTTTTCTGTGACTGACTGACCATAGCTTGCAGTTAACAATTATAGGACACATTTCAGATATATAGAACATTAGAAGGCAATTAATATTATTACATTTACAACTAGGGAGGACCAAAGTATGGTTTAACAAAAGAGTTTATAAAATAAAACGAATTAATATGACCAAATCATTGAACAACAAATTAGTAAAATTTTGCGTGTTTTTACACGTTTGGAATATGACAAGTTCCACCACTAATATTATATTAAAATAATACACTTATGGAACATTATCTTATAGAATCAAGAAATGTGATCCTTAGAGATATATATTACGCCAAAAAAATTATTCCTACCTAAATTTCAAAATTTTCATCTCGGTATGACATTTTCATGGAATCGCTCATATATAAACTTTATATTCCAGTAATATATTATAAAAGTAGTTCATTACGTTTATTCTATCAGAAAATTATTCATTAATGGCAATTTTAATTATTTTGTAATACACAAATATGCATATTGAACTTTTAGGACAATAAAATGCCAAGCAACAATTATTAATTAAGTAATAATTTAGATTATATAAAATAATAAAAGAAACATTGCATTAAACATTAAAGTCTTATAATAGAAAACGAAAAAGTGACCAGAAACATGTTTTATAAAAATAAATTGATAATTTCTCTAACCAACTAATCTACATTAATCCTACGAGGTATTTCAGTTTCTAAAGTTAATTATTCACCAGAGCGTGGCAAATATTCAGAATCAGAGCTATTATCACTATCCTCATAATTTAATTCACCAGAAAACTTCTACTTATTTCTGCAAACAATTTTCCACAAAAATTCCCTTTGTTGCTTGACACTGTCTTTCAGATATGGAAGATGCATGAAAAATCAGGGCAACAAAAAAAACTTAATTTGATACCATATGTTGAGTTTTCTGTATACACACTTGACACTAGACTCTTCAAAATAATATTATCTACAAGATGGCATAACTAGTTCATATGACCAAAAATGTGGCTTGGCTCTTTCTTGCCGGGACCCCCTCAATTAGTCTATATAAATTAACTGGCTAAAGAACATTCTAACTTATTAATTCTGTTAAATGTTTGCATTAATTTACAATTTCAATTATTACATACATTTTCGCGTTAAACCGACGGTCGTACGTCCCATCACAGTCCGGCTGACTTTTTTTGCACATTAATTCAGGGACTCTTCATATGCCAACGTTCTATATATTTTTTTCAATATAATATAACTCACTGGCACTATAGAACCCATAGGTTCATGGCCGCGCGGACTTAAGCTCTCCATACATACCTATTCTGAGCTAATGCTTTTCAATATTTTCAGTATAATCTACTTCTTTCAAATCTTGGTTAATGTTATTTTCCCACCTCATTCCTGTGCTACCCACTGGGCGTTTTCCCTCTGGTTTTCCTACAAGAATTTTCCATGCACGTATTCTATTCCCCATTCGTGTCGCATATCCTGCCCACCGCAGTCTACGAGACTTAACTGTTCTTAATATATATGGCTTCCTATAAAGACCATGCAGTTCACTTTTACGTAGTCTTTTCAGTTCGCCTATCTGTTCTTCTCTCTTTGGTCCAAAAATTTACCTAAGAACTTTATTCTCAAATACTCGTAATCTCCTTTCCTCCCTTAAAATAAGAGTTCATGTTTCGCATCCATATAATATAACTCGGAGAATAACAGTTTTATATATTTTCAGTTTTACGTTTTTTGAAGGGGAGTTGGTACGATAAAAGTTCCTTTAATGCGTATTTGCATGCATTTCAAGAATTGAGCCTATGTTTAATTACTTTGTGCAACTCATTCCTATTTGTGATTATTGTTCCTTGGTATTTGAATTCAGCCACTTCTTCAAAATTTCCCTCATAGGCCTATTCTGTATTTCCTGTGTAGTCATATATTTAGTTTTATTGATATTTATTTCCAGTCCCAGTTTCTTAGTGTTACTTAATAGTGTGTGCGTGTTGGCCTTTAGTATCTCCTCGCTATCGGCCAGTAGTACTACAGCATCAGCAGCTTATTAATAACATTGAGTTGTAGGCCCTCTAAAGATGTGATAGCATGCTCTAGTACAACATTAAATAGTAGAGGAGATAGTGCATCTCCTTGCTTCATCGCATTGTGAATTTGAAACGTATCCGAAAACTGTGTGCCTACACGCACCCTACTCTTTGTGCCATTTAGAAACATTCGTATAAGTCTAACTAACTTTTTAGGAATTTCGAAATCCAGCAGGATACTATATGACTTCTTCCTCTTAATTGAATCGCGTGCCTTTTTGAAGTTTACATATAATTGATGTACAGTACCATTATATTTTTTATACTAAAAATTATATACTTCTACTAAAAATGTTATACTAGATATCTGATCTGTTGTATACCTGTTTATTCTAAATCCACATTGATGATCTCCTAGAATGTCATCAATATAGGGAGTAAGTCTGCTTCCTAATACATTAGTTATAATTTTGTAACAACTTGGAAGTAATGAAAAGCCCCTCTAGTTGTTCCATTCAGTTTTTTTTATGAGGTCTGTAAATTTTGCTTAGAGACCTCTTTATTCAGGCTTAATGATCTTTTACGAGGCTGAAAATCTTCGGATTCGGGATCCACAGCTTAAAGTCCCTCCCGGAGGACTTGCTCTCGGATTTTTTCATCCTAAAAAAATCCATCGACCCCGGGCCGGGATTGAACACATGACCGATAGGGCCAGAGGCAAGGGAAGCATACCCACTATTCCACCACGGCTTAGTTGTCTTCTTGATGTCTCATTGGGTCGGTATGTTGACGTCATACAATTCATGACATCTATTGGCAAATAGACTTAACTAAATTAACTTGATCTAGTAACTTCTAGCAAAGGTTTGTCTAAGGCTCAGCACTGGGTTACGCCACTGTTGATCTTCTACTATTATCTGCTTAACTTTTTTTTATTATTCTATCTTTTACATTTCTTTGACATTTATTTTACATCACACGTTCATCACACACACACACAAACACCACCACCGCCGACTCTGCCGCCGTCCCCTCAGAAACTCCTTCATCTTGATAGAAAGCGTTAACGTTCCTTTAGAGAAAAATCCGCATGTCTAAGACTGGAACTCGAACTCTGGGCCGCTTGATCTGTAGACATGACTACTGATAGGTATTTATTATTTTTTTATTTAAAGACATTTTTAATGTGTAAATTCATTTAAATTTCAATTCAAATCTGGGTGCGAAAGAGGCGACAAAATTTGCTCATAGATCCCATAGATTCTTTTAAGTGCAGTAAATTTTCGATACAGGACCCGGGATTTACTTCCTTTCCGAGAGATACCACACTCAGGATTTTTACTTTCTGAAAAAATCCATGAGCCCAGCCGGGTTTGAACCCGCGAACCTCGGACCATAGATAAATATGGTAACCACTATGTCCACCCAGGACGGTCTCCTGGTCCTTTGTCCACAGGACCCTGGTCATAGATTAAAGTCTCGGATACAATACCATTATTATTATTATTATTATTATTATTATTATTATTATTATTATTATTATTATTATTATTATTACCTAACTCAAACTCACTGGCACTATCGAACCCGTAGGTTCATGGCCGCGCGAACTAAGCTCTCCATACATTCCTATCATGAGCTAATGTTTTCCAATCATCCCCTGTATAATCTACTTCCCTCAAATCATAGTTAATGTTATTCTCCCACTTCATTCTTGGTCTACCAACTGGGCATTTTCCTTTTCGTTTTCCTACAAGAAGCTTCCAAGCACGTCTTTCATTTCCCATTATTATTATTATGATGATGATTATTATTATTATTAATATTAATATTAACTCATGTACTGTTACAAGCCGGAAGGTCGAGGGTTCGAGTCCCGGTGGGGTCAGGATTTTTAAACTGATCCAAACCTTCTGGCGGCACCATGGGCCTGGGGTCGACTCAGCCTCTAACGGAAATGAGTACCAGACACTTGTTTTGGGGTTAAAGGCGGCCGTCATGCAGGGCTGACAACCCGGCTGACATCAAGTGCCGATTGTCCAGAAAAAGTGGGAGCCTTAACCTCCCACTATCCCAAGGAACTCTTGAGGCCTGTCGTGGGATAACTTGACTTTACTTTACTGTTATTTCTTATAGGTAAGAGTCTGACAAGTGAGTGCTGTTACATATCCCATAATTTACATCAGATTATTCAGTTTTATTATGGTAAGTCACCATAAATTATACTGTACAGGGACTGTAGTTGTGTTTTATAATGGTTGTGACGTACAATGACGTAAAGTCCAGTTTCAGAGATAATAGTACAATAGTAATAATATGTTCAAATTATTTATTTGAATGCACTTGGGTGAAATAAACAGTGCGCTAATAAAACTCCTGATGGCGATCAATATGTCAACCAGGACAAGAAACTGTTCAATTTACGAGAGGTAAACAATGTTCGAAATTGTGTAAATTGTATACTTTGGTGCGCTTCGGATGAAAAATGTCCAGTTATGTTTTTATTCAATGTCTCAGGTTGTGATTTCGACATCTGGTGTTCTCTCTTGGCATTGGCATAACTTTAACTCGCTTCTGAGTTTGGGGCGCCTGGAAGGCAGGGTTACGCTGCCCCAATGATATGATGGGTCATGATGTGATAGTAGTGCACCAGGAGATTCCTTAATCCTAAACAAAAATCTATGGCGAATATGAGTGATAATGATGATTAAGATGGCCATATGACTTTCGGGACCCTTTTGAGCTTTAAATTTTCTGACATTTGTCTTACATGTGAGGAAACCCCCTCGAAAAAATCTCACCCAGGAAACATGTCCCGACTGAGACTTGAACTCGGACCCGCTGCGCTCAAGGCAATACGCTACCTCAAGACCACAGCAGTGGGCACTGTCACGTTATAAAATTAATCATAAGTAATGCCACGAGTTATTTCCAAATTATCTAGAGGATTTGAAAATCGAGAATGGTATTTGTTAGGACTATTCAACGATTAAAATTAAGCTGTTTTCTCACAAATCATTATTTAAATATAGTTATTTTAAAATATTTATATATTTAATGTAATGACGATGTTTGAAAACAAATGAAAAATATTTGGTTAGTTTGATTTGTTCATCCACTGCAACTAGATCATATTAATTATTGACAAATAGAATCGCAATATTGTAAGAATGATCCCTAGTGGAGAAAAAAAATTAAACACATCAATCTGTATATTATAACCAACTTCATAGGTTATTAATTATTTTTTTAGGAAACAACTCTGTAAAATCATTATTTAAAAACAATTATTGAACACACAGTTATGAAATGTATAGTTCGAAGAAATCTATTCATTATTTGCTATATTCAACGTATTCGAGAGTCAGTCACTGCAAAATAATGCATTGGCCTGTTCAGAATATTAAAAAGGAGGAGCTTTCTTTAATACGATAAACATAAATAGATAAATATCGAGGTGAAATACGGCTGCGATTGGTTGTAAATCAAAATTCATTGAAACGTGATTGGTCATTGACACCCATTTGGGGCATGACTTAAATAGTCAATAAAAATCTACACCAAACTCAAGAATAACTGAATGGGTTACTCTTCAGATAATGTAGAATATTTGATCTCCAGTTTTATTGGCTTCCTGTTATGAACAATTTAATCACTAATTGGAAGAGTAAAAATATGCATTGTTTTCAGTTTATGTTATCAGTTTCTAAATTCCACTGCCCTAAATTGCATTGAGATTCCAATGAACAACATAAACATCAACTCAAGCTGACACTTTCCATTCCACTTCATTATACAGTTCATCATCCTCAACTATTTTTTGTGGAATTAGTACAACTGGACACGACACATATCCAGTCCCAAGGTAGAGATTTTTTTAAATCCCTTACCCCGCTGGGAATCGAACCCGGGTCTCCGGAGTAGAAGGTGGACTCTACCGACTACGCCACAGCGACGGACTCATCTTCAACTATCGCTGCTCGGCATTACCAACTATCGTCAAGGACAGTCAATAACTAAATGCTGTAAGTAAACAATCATATATGCATGATTCAACCGACAAACTTTCCTAAGTTGTTCAGGAAGGTTGAGTGTTCTGATATAAGGAATCCATGTGTTGTTTATGTTTTAGACATGTGTAGTTTATTTTTGACACATACTAAAGATCACAATATAGTCTCTTGCTTGATGTACCGCAACATAGGACATCACATCACTCCGTGTCATATACCATCTTCACCTCCCGCAACTGGAATTCCCTACCACAAGAAATAAGGGGCTGCCGGTGTTGACGCCTCAGGTTAGCTGCCTTGAGTGGTTAGCGAGATATGTCAGTGTTGGCTAACCTGAGTCTTCTCATGGATTGAGCGGCGTTGTGTGCGCATCGTTCTTGTTGTGTGTGTAGCTCATAGAGAGCAGTCGTGTTTTGTGGTGCGCTCGGTGTGAGTAATTTATGAGAGAACTGAACACGACGTGAGCACGTGGTAACCTTAATGTATATGATTAATGATATAGTTGAAATATAGTCTTATTTTCATATGTTTAATCCTTTGTGTCACAGTAAATAAACTCCTAAATATACAGTCCACTTCAGAGAGAGAAGAACTTTATAACTACTTACAGGTTTAGAAATAAAGTTCCGTGAACAATTAACCTGTATGTGTAGTAAGTATATATTACCTCTGCTACATATTTTTGGTCCTCCGGGCCGGATATAACAGTCGCCTTGTGAAAAGTCGTAATATTGTGACACAAAAGGTATTACTTACGTGAAGAACTATATTAAACGAAGAACAGTGAAAGCGTTACCACGTGGTGTGTTGCCGTTATCAACTAGTGGACCGCGACCCCCTTGCAGAACTTCGAGCTTCGAGAAGTCTAGTTCCAGTGCAAGGAAATATCATTTTGATAGTGAATTGTCTTCGAGTGAGCTATCCTTTGATATCAACGGTGTTGTGACCTTCTAGTAGCGTGGTGGCACATTCTAGAGTACCACAGATGTCTGGTCGATTGGAAATCTCAGTAGAGACCTGAAAGCTAAGTTACTATTGCATGCTTGTATCTCCTATCTTAGAGTTGATGTCCCACCTCATTCCATAAACGTAAACTTGAAATTTAGAGAACATATTGACTAATTGAATCAGAATTAGTATTGAGTCGAACTGACATGATATTTCAAATTGCCATATTATTTGTGTGATTTATATATATTTTAATTATTTTATAAAATATTTGCTGTGTTATATTGTTCGGTAATTGGTTATTTATCAAAATGCCATTTGAAAGTGAGACAAAGGCTATCCAAAAGCGAGGCATTCTTAAAAGAAGCCTTACTAATTTGGAAAATTATATTAATAGTGAAACCATTTCCCTAAACACATTAGTAGCTAGACAAAATAAACTAGGAGATATTTGGGAACAGTTTGAGGCAGTTAAGAATTTCTTAGAGCTTGAAGTAGATTCAAAGCCAGGTCAGGATCATGCAAGGGATCATGAGGATTTTGAAAATGAATATTATGAGTTGTGTGGCAAGGTTCAGGATTTAATAGAAAGTCTTCAAAAACCCACAGATAGTCATGGTTTTGATGATTCACGTGCATCTAGTAGATCGAGTTGTAGTTTTAAGTTACCGGCTATTCAGATTCCCCATTTCCAAGGAGAATTGACTGAATACCTCTCGTTTAAGAATACTTTTGAGTCCCTTGTAATTAACAATACTAACTTAGATAATGTTCAAAGGCTTCATTATTTATTATCGTCACTGGAAGGCGAACCTAGGCAATTACTCAGTAATTTAGCGATAACTGAAGGCAATTTTGGTACGGCCTGGAAGTTAATTCAGCAAAGGTACGACAACAGACGCATGATATTGTCTCAGCATGTTAAGTGCTTACTCAGCTTACCTTCTTGTAGTACAGGTACTGCTGCAGAGTATAGGAAAGTACTTAACCAAGTAAAAGGCAATATTAATGCCATAGAGAATCTTCAGAGTGATGTTCTGTTATCAGATCTAATGTTGCAGGAAATAATATCGAGTAAAATGAAAGGTATTCATAGGTCAGAGTGGGAAGCTAAACATGGTGCTACGGATATCCCTAGCTTAGTCGATTTTATGGAATTTTTGGAGAGAAAAGCTCAAACCTTGGAGCTCAGTGAATGTAAAAACATTGTAGTAAATGAGAAACCAGATGTAAAGCCTAAAGTCAAATCTTTCCATATTGCTAATGACAACAAATCAAGATATTGCCATAATTGCAAATCAAATAAACATAATTTACCAGATTGTGAGGAATTCAACCAATTAACAGTAGATGAAAGAGTACATTTAGTTGGTCAGATTAGATTATGTTATAATTGCTTTTCAAAAGGGCATACAGCGAGATTTTGTAAAGAGAAACCTTGTTCCAAATGTCAACGCAAACACAATACTCTAATACATTTTGAAAGAAAGCCTAATGTTGAGCATCCAGCTATTGTGTCTCCCACTGCTATGAAGATAACATCCGGGCTAGGCTCAAACGTACTTCTTAGCACTGCCTGTGTTAATGTGAAAGATAAATCAGGGCGGTTAGTTAAGGTTAGAGCGTTGCTGGACTCTGCCAGCCAGTTATCTTTTATGACTACAAATCTGTTGAGCAAGTTAGGTCTTGCAACCCCAATCGTGCAAACTTCCTATTGTAGGTATTGCAGACTCAGATGTCTCTCCAGTCAGTCTTACTTGTAAAGTGCAATTGTTGTCCAGAGTGTCTAACTATAGGTTGAACTTGAATTGTGCTGTCGTAGATAATATCACATCTCAATGTCCTGCCACCGAGATTGATCATTCAAACTGGAATATTCCGTTCTAACATTGTGTTGAGTGATCCAAACTTTAATAAACCTGCCACGATTGAACTTCTTCTCGGCGCAGACGTGTACCATGATATTGTTTGTTCTGAGACGTTGAGAAGGAAGGGATACCCCACGTTGATCAAAACAGAGTTTGGTTACATATTTTCAGGTGCCTTTCCTGAACTTTGTATTAAGAAAAGAGTAGATCCTCGTTCGGTAAACTTTGTGAAACTTGATTCTCTGGATAAAAAACTGGAAAGGTTCTGGCAGCTAGACGAACTGCAAAACCCTGTTCTTAGTCCAGAATAGAAAGCGTGTGAACAAAATTTCGTTGAAAACGTCCAAAGAGATGAATCTGGTCGTTTTATTGTGAAGTTACCTATACGTCTTGATGTTCCTTCGGTCGCTGAATCTAAGCATACTGCTATTAAGAGATTTAAGCACATTGAGAGTAAGCTTGATAAACATTCTCAATTAAAAGAACACTATGTCGGATTTATGAGAGAGTACAGCGATCTAGGACACATGGAGCTTGCACCACCCTTAGAAGGAAACAAGAGTACTTTCTACTTACCGCATCATTGCGTAATTAAAGAGTCTAGTACAACGACCAACAGTGAATCGCCAACTAGAGTGGACTCAGAATTGAATACACAAATTCGGGTACTGATGTCTAAGGTACAAGTGTCTGAATTTGAGAAGTACTCTTCATTTCTCAAACTGAAACGAGTATATGGATATGTACTGAGATTCATCCATAATACTCGTAATAGAGACAAATCATATATTCCGGTTCCTTGTCTTCAATCGAGTTGAAACAAACGGAACTAATGGTGGTGAATCGCATTCAAGCCATTGAATACAAGAGGGAAATCCACGAGTTAACTTCCAAGAAACAAGTAGATTCTTCAAGTGACTTGAGATCACTTAACCCATTCCTGGATAAAAATGGACTTCTCAGAGTTGGTGGCCGTCTTGAGAATTCTCAGTTGACATTTGATGAGAAGCATCCAATCATATTACCAGCTAAAAATGTTTGTGACTAAACTGTTAGTGAAGCATGAACATGAGATGTTACTTCACTCCGGTGCTCAAGCAGTTCTGTGTTCACTGCGCACCCGTTATTGGATACCTCGTGGTAGAAATACTATTCGTGGGGTAATTAGGTCCTGCTACAAAGTGTTTCAGAGTTAAACCACCCCGAACTAGTCAGATGATGGGACAACTTCCTGAGTATAGAGTAGAGCAAAGTCTTCCCTTTGTTAAGGTAGGTTTGGACTACGGAGGTCCAATTGTAATAAAGGGAGACAACCCAAGATCTAAGGTGAAATTCAAGGCTTACATAGCACTTTTTGTATGTTTAGTAACTAAGGCTATCCATTTAGAAGTTGTCAGGAGCCTTACTTACTAAGGACTTTATTGCTGCCCTCTATAGATTTGTTGCCCGTAGAGGACGCCCTTGTCTCATATTGAGTGATAATGGTTCAAATTTTGTTGGGGCCAATAACGAGTTATTAAATTTTGTAAAGAAACATGCGAATGTTATTACCGAGAACATAGCAAATATGAACATTGAATGGAGATTTATTCCTCCTTCTAGTCCCCATTTTGGTGGACTTTGGGAGGCAGGAATAAGATCGGTTAAATCCCTTATGAAAAAGACTATAGGTAAAACTATTCTTAGTTTTGAAGAATTGTGTACTTTGTTGTGTCAGATCGAGTCTGTACTAAATTCTAGACCTATCTGCACGCCCAGTGAATCCCATGAAGAAATGTACCTAACTCCAAGTCACTTCCTGGTAGGTAGACTATTAACTAGTACTATCTCTCCTGATATAGCCAACTGTCCCCTTTCCTATGATGCAAGATGAAAGGTAGTTCAGGCTCTCTACAGGTCTTTCTGGCAACAGTGGTCCAGACAATACCTGCAGTCGCTTCAGCAAAGGAGGAAATGGATGTCTGCCGGAAGATGGTGCCCAGCTGTCGGTGATCTTGTGATCCTTCGGGACGACAACTTACCACCTCTGGTATGGAAAACTGGTGTGATCCAACAGCTTCACCCTGGGATCGACGGTGTGGTACGAGTGGTCACCATTAGGACTAAAACTGGATTATTTCGACGAGCAATTGTGAAACTTGTCCCCTTACCCAGTTGTGTTGAGAGATTCACCGATGTGTTAAATCGTGAGATCTCTCAAAGAGGGGAGCATGTTGACGCCTCAGGTTGGCTGCCTTGAGTGGCTAGCGAGATATGTCAGTGTTGGCTAACCTGAGTCTTGTCATGGATTGAACAGCGTTGTCTACGTATCGTTCTTGTTGTGTGTGTGGCTCGTAGAGAGCAGTCGTGTCTTGTGGTGCGCTTGGTGTAAGCAACTTAGTGAGAGAACTGAACACGACGTGAGCACGTGGTAACCTTAATGTATATGATTAATTATCTAGTTGAAATATAGTCTTATTTTCATATGTTTAATCCTTTATGTCACAGTAAATAAACTCCTAAATATACAGTCCACTTCAGAGAGAAGAACTCTATAACTACTTACAGGTTTAGAAATAAAGTTCCGTGAACAATTAACCTGTATGTGTAGTAAGTATTTATTAACTCTGCTACAGCCGGACTTTGGCAACTTTTAAAAGAAATCTAAATTTATATTTGCTCTTACCTCGACTTCATTATTACCCTGTGTAAGGTATATATATTAATTGATGTTTCTCGTATAATTTATCATGTTTATATTATTATATTATTATTATAATTATTATTAATATCATTATTGTATTATTATTATTATCATTATTATTATTATTATTATCATAAATATTATTATTGTTATTATCGTATAAAATGTTGTTTGTACATGAAATTTAGATTGGTACATTTAATGTATCTTTAACTGTTTATAATTAGTAAGTTATAGTGTAAATCTATATTTGTCAAATATTTATTTGTATTTGTGCTGGTTGAGTGGAAGAGAAGGCATTATGGCCTTAACTGTGCCAGAATAAATAAAGCATTACTATTATTATTATTATTATTATTATTATTAATATTATATTTTGTGGACAATGCTAAATTGTTCTGATATAATTGATTCTGATATATTACAGAGAAAACTTCAAAATTAATCACCTGAACTATGTACGAACTGTGGTAAATTATTTTTATTTTTTCTTTGTACTCTAAAAGAACCTATATTATCACGGTCCAAAGGATAGGCCTATACTATATGTATAAAATATCAGGAACACATTACTCTATTTTACGTCGCCAGATACTATGGATTTGTTATTTTAAACATTCTCTCAATATCTGTGAACAACGTGCGAAAATGAACAGGGAATGTGGCAGCTCATCGTTGTTGAACGTGGGCGCATCATAATATATCCGTTGGATCGCATTACCTAGCAAACTGTTTCGTACTCTCCAGAGTTACGCTTTGTTGAATCACAAGAATGTAATAAACACATTTAATAAATAATGATCATGAATGTAGATAAGGTACAAAATAATAAAAAATAATAATATCCTCAACTCGTGTCCAACTCAGGGTCGGGTCCAGAGACGAGATGTGATGGAGCCCCTACATAGAGGTCTGTGAATGACATTGGTGCCTGCCGACACCGCCTGACGCACCATCACAGGGGCGGTTGAACTAAATGGATGAGTATGCAGAAACGATGGAATTAAATTTGTGGCAGGGGAAAACGTGAGGAACCCCAAAAATAAAGAAAACCTGCCCAAGCCCCGTTTCGTCCACCATGAAACCCACATGCAGTGACCGAGACTCGATCTCGGGACCCTAGCGGTGAGAGGAGAGCGTCTAACCGCTTGCGCCACGGAGCCGCCAAGGTACAAAAATACGGCTGATGCACAAAGAAATTAAACATAGGCTCAAGTCTGGAAATGCGTGCTATTATGCATTGCAGAGACTCTTGATATCCCAACTCCTTTCAAAAAACGTTAAGCTGAAAATATATAAAACTATTATTCTACCAGTTATATTATATGGGTGCGAAACATGGACTCTTACTTTAAGGGAGGAAAGGAGATTACAAGTATTTGAGAATAAAGTACTTAGGAAAATATTTGGACTAAAGAGAGATGAACAGACAGGTGAATGGAGAAGACTTACATAACAATGAACTACATGGTCTTTATAGGAAGTCAAATATAATAAGAACAGTTAAGTCTCGTAGACTGCGATGGGCAGGATATGTTGCACGTATGTGGAATAAAAGAATTGCATGGAAGCTTCTTGTAGGAAAGCCAAAGAAAAAACGCCCAGTTGGTAGACCAAGAATGAGGTGAGAGAATAACATTAACTATGATTTGAGGGAAGTAGATTATACAGGGAATGACTGGAAAACATTAGCTCAGGATAGGGATGTAAGGAGAGCTTATGTCCGCGCGGCCATTAACCTACGGGTTCGATAGTGCCAGTGAGTAAGTAAAAAGTATAAAAATATTGTAATGTCTAAAAATGAAAATGAATAGAAAAAATATAATTTTCCGGTGATGATTATTTTTAAATTATACAAACAGATGAGAGTCGTATTAAAGAATAAACATAAAAAACTGAGCCTTAAAACAGAACATAAGTTACACTTTTTAACATTGGTGCCCATTACATCCATGCATCCTCTTGCATCCTCAACTCAATGTCCATTCTGCTTAGCTGCGTAAAAACTTACACTTGTTTGAAAGACCAAACTCGCCTCCAGGGCGAAGTGCAAAGAATCAATTATAGATGTTGACTGTACTTGCTGCATTCTTCATTCCGGTTATTAAGCATCCTGCCTAAAAGAGTGTTCATGTGGCGTCACAGTAAAAAAGGAAGGGACATGGAAAATACAAGAACAGAGCTGGAGATTACAAAAATCATACAGGTTGTCCAGCAGTTGGAAAAATCTTTTAAACCGGGAATAAGCCGGGAATTTGTAAGCAAGCGGGAAACCCGGGAAATGACGGGACATGAGGCACGAATGTGGAATGAAAGACGTGCATGGAAGTTTATTGTAGGAAAACCAGAGGGAAAACACACAGTTGGTAGACCGAGAATGAGGTGGGAGAATACTATTAACTATGATCTGAGGGGGAAAATTAACTCAGGATAGGGATGATAGCGCGGCCATAAAACTGCAGGTTCAACAGGGCCAGTGAGTTAGTTAGTTAATTTCACTTTCATTTCCATATTTTGGACAGAAAAACAAATGAAGATATTAGGAAAGACTTAGCCTAAATATTTTTAATTTAACAAATAGAATTGACAATATGAGAAACAACTGGTATGAACATGTTAAAAGAATGCCTAGATATAGAATCCCCCAGCTGTTACAAAATGTCAAATCAATAGGACATAGAAATGTTGTACGCCCATTTGATGTGAAAATAGGTCAAAAGGCCATGGAGTAGAAGAAGAAGAAGAAGAATTTCATACTTATATAGTGTTTTGGAGTTTTAGGGATTATGCTCTAAGCTTAAAATAAAATTTAATATAAAAATAATGAATATTTCTTATTTTATATGAAATATGCCTATGTGTTACAAATTTTGTTAAAGTTGAAACTGACTTAAAAAATAAGAATAAAGTATATCTAAAAGTGTATTAGAGAAGAATATTAGAACCATGAGACAATATTATATTCCTAATCCTTCACATTCACTGAGGTAATTGTCTAATAGATCTCCAAAGACTCTGGTGTTGAATATTAAAATGTATTAATTCTATATGCAGAAAGCAGCAGCTATTTTACCATCAATAACGGAAGCTGATTTCAATGGCATAAAATGTATGCGTCATAAAATAACCTGAATAACTATAAAATTCCATTAAGTTTTTCCACTTAGCCTACATACTTTTTCATATATTTAAAGTTCATGTTTGGAGTCAATGTATGTAATCTTTCCCATCCCAACGATAGAGAACCGCATTAAAAAACAAAATCAGATGACAATCTTAATTAAAAGTAAAGTTGAATTCGACTGTATCAATATTTGTGATATATAGATACAATTCATAGATCCTACAGAGAACAGTCCTGAAGTTTTTTTTAAAGTTATATAGTTTATAAAATTGTAAACAAGTTAGTTTAAATTTGTTGAAGAAATAAGTCTTCCTACTAATTATGCATTTTGTAATCTTAACATTTAGTGCATAAAAATCTGTTCCCCAATCATAAAATTTCTAGGTAGTCACTAGGGCGAGACCAAATATCCCATTGCTGACAATGTATGCGGTTCTAGTGTATATTCATCGTCAAGAGTGGTAGATGGCGTAACTTAGGTATCTGAAAATGTAAATAAACTGGACAGGGGTATGTGAAAAGCTATACAATTTAATAGAAGTGCCAAGTATCGATTTGAATAATTTTGAAAAATTTCGACAATAGATTTTGTGGTTATCTTTTTCACTAAAGAAATAATTTATATAAGTCAATATAGTTAACTACGTTTGCAACATACCTCCCGGGGTAGAGAGCCTATATTCATTCATTCATAGTGTTCTGCTCGAGAGCAGGTCTTTCACTGCAAACTCAGCAGACTCCACTCTTTCCTTAACTCAGCTTTCCTTTTTGTATCTGCCTACAAACCATTCATTTTAATATTGTCTATCATCTGATGTCTTTTTCTGCCTCTAACTTTCTTTCCATTGACCATTCCTTCTAGAGCATCTTTCAGCAGGCAGTTTCTTCTTAGCCAGTGGCCAATGCAATTTCTTTTCCTCTTCTTTATGAGTTCCAGCATTGTTCTTCTTTCACCCACTCGGTCTAGCACATCTTTATTTCTTACTTTGTCTGTCCATTTTATACGTTCCATTCTTCTCCATATCCACATCTCAAATGCTTCCAGTCGCTTTTCCTCATTCCGTCGTAATGTCCAAGTCTCTGCACCATACAATGCTACACTGAATACAAATCACTTCACTAGACTCTTCCTTAATTATTTTGCCAAAGGTCCGCAGACAATTCTTCTCTTCTTGTTGAACCGCAGTTCATATTACTACTGATAGTACAACCCAAGTATTTGAAACTCTCCGCTTGCTCAATGGCCTCATCTTTAATCCTCATGTTTATCTTCCTTGGTTTCTTTCCTATAATCATGGCCTTCGTCGTATTTATATTTGTCTTCATCCCATACTCTTCACACTTATTATTTAGCTCCATCAGCATGTTCCTCAGTGTCGTTGCATTTTCTGCTAGCAAAGCCATATCATCAACAAATCTGATGCACTTTATTCTTCTTCCTCCCATGTTTAGGCCTCCCGTATTGCTGAAGAAGTTCCTCATTAAGTCTTCCTGGTAGATGTTGAAAACAGTATGTGATAGAGGACATCCTTGCTTTACACCCCTTCCAATTTCTCTTCCCTCTGACATTTCTTCACTTTTATTCGCTGTTTCATATAAAGACTACTTATGAGCCTCCTCTCCTTCCAGTTCACGCCAATTTTCTTCAAGATCTTCAGAAGTTTATTCCAATTTACTTAGTCAAAGGCCTTTTCCAGGTCAACAAATACTACATGAACGTCTTTATCTTTGTCTATATGTCTTTCTCATATTGTTCGTATCAATCCAATTGCATCTCTTGTACCCTTTCCCTTCCTGAAGCCAAACTGTTCTTCTTCCATTTCGCTTTCCATCGTAAAACGTAAACGTCGATTCAGTGTTCGCAGGAGAATCTTTGCAGAGTGTGATATCAAACTGATAGTCCTGAACTCCTTACATTTCTTTGCATTGTTTTTCTTCGGTATTGGTATTAACACTGTCTCAGTCAATTCTTCGGGCCATTCACCTTCTTTATATATCTT
Source organism: Diploptera punctata (assembly GCA_030220185.1). Taxonomy (NCBI): domain Eukaryota; kingdom Metazoa; phylum Arthropoda; class Insecta; order Blattodea; family Blaberidae; genus Diploptera; species Diploptera punctata. The sequence goes on from JASPKZ010010694.1 coordinate 628,357, forward strand.
GTTGCATTAACGCAGAATTTCCTTGTTTCCTTCACCCAAGCATTTAACTAATTCAATGAGGATTCCATCTACCCCTGTTGCTTTCCCATTTGTTTCATTTCCTTAATTGCTAGTTCAACTTCTTGGTTCTGAATTGAAAATCCTTTTTCATCTTCTGATAAGTCTTCTTCATTTTCTATATCCAAGTTAGCCGGACGATTTCTTGTCTCATATAGCTCTTCTACATATTTGCCCATGTACTCATAATTCCCTGTTTGTCTGTTATTTCTTCATAATTTTTGTCCTCAATCAGCCACATAGTTTTCCTGCTCTTCTTTCCATAGTCCAAGCCTTTAACTTCCTGGTACATTAAATCATATTTTCCTTTCCTCTCCAGATTCTCTAGTTCTTCGCATTTCTGCTTCATCCATTCTTCCCTTGCCTTGTCAGTTTCTCTTATAAGTTCGTTGTTTAGTTTCCTGTAGTTTCTTTTGGCTTCTTCTGTATTGCTATTTTTTTCCATTTTCTTCTTTCTTCCATTTTCTCTAACATTTTTTCTGTGACCCAAGGTTTCTTAATATTCTTGCTCTCTTTGTATCCTATTGTTCCCTCTGCAGCTGTCTGTATAGAGGTTTTCAAATGACTCCAGTGTTCCTTGGTATTGCCATATGAGATTTCCATGGTAGAGGCTTTCTCCTGAAAATTTTGTTGGAATTTTTCTCCTTTCCTCTTCAGTTTTAAGTTTCTCCAAGTCAGACTTCTTTGTTGCCTGTCTTCCTCTTGTCTTCTTCAGAAAAATATCTACTTTGCCCATTAGTAAGACTTGGTCTGAATTTATATCTGCTCCTGGTAGGGTCTTCGCATTTTTCAAGCAATTTCGGAATATTTCATATATTAGTATGTAGCAGATCTGATATTGTTTGTGGTCCATGGGGCTTATCCATGTGTATCTTCTTCTTTTATGCTGTTGAAACATTGTATTTCTAATTATCATTGAATTCCTTTTACAGAAACTCACTAGTGATTCGCCTCTCTCATTCCTTTTTCCTAATCCATATCTTCCAACTGTACTTCCATCCTGTCCTTCTCCAACTACAGTATCCCAGTCACCCATTAGGGTAACACATGCCCCCTTCTTCTATCTCTCAACAATCTCTTCTATCTTGTCATATCTTTCCTCCACTTCTTCATCTGCTAAACCCACTATGGGGCTTGTAAATTTGCATTATCACTAAGTCAACTTTTATTTCCTTGTAACCTCACCATTATCATCCGATTGTACACATAACGCACTAATATCACTTTTCCTATCACACGTGGTCCTAATACTACACCGACACCATGATTTCCTTCAGAATCACCAATGGAATAAAACATTCTAAATTCATCACTCACTAATTCACCACTTTGTTCCCACCTCACTTCTGATATTCCCAGCACATCCACTTTGTTTATTCTAATTTCTTCCTTCAAATTTGCCAGTTTCCCGGCTTGCAGAAGAGTCTCACATTCCAGGCTCCAATCCTTACTCTTCTTTTCGTCTGTTGTTTTGACTGCATGATGTTTCCTTCCGCAGTATCCCCTCCAGGACATCCGAATGGCGGGATAATTTACGTACGGAGTCTTTACCGTGGAAAGACTCATCATGTTATGTTTGTAGCTTTACTAGGGATATATAGGTGCAGCTTTCCGTTCTTTTCCATACCCCACTCTCTCTTTTGCATCTTAAAATCTTAAAAGATCTTAAGAAGGCCCCGAGGGGCCCCAACTTGGAGGTGAGGAGAGTGGATTTGGCTAAGTTAAACCCTCTGGACTTCACCGAAATTCACCCCAGAGGTTAAATATCAGTTCCATCAGGGTTTTTGACCAGATCAAGGATCCGGAAATCTCAATTAGCCTCAGTCCCCCAGAGCCTATATATTCTTATAAATACAGGCACTGCACTGTACCCGACAGAGTCTTTAGTTTATCTACGAAAATCCAAATTTTATATCCACCCACAGTTTGATGCATTAACTCATGCCCCCAAATGGTAGTCAATAACCAATCATATTTGAATGAATTTTGTTTTACAACCAATGACAGTCGTGTTTCACCTCGCTATTTATCGATTTCTCTTTATCAGCTCATAAAGAAAGCTCCTCCTTTTTAATACTCTGAACTGCTCAGAGAACTGTCTCCAACAAATACATTGAATATAGCAAATAATGAACAGATTCGTTGATTTCACTGAGTTGTTCACTAAAAAAATTAATTCTTCTTCTTCTTCTTCTTCCTTTCATGTGATGGACCTAGTGGTCTGTTACGGTCTCAATCCAACGTTTGAAGGGTTGGCCCAAAGATCTCTTGCCTGGTGGCTGATAATTTAAGATCTGGCGTGGTATTCTTGTTCTGCTCATTCTTCGTACGTGAGATGTCCAGTTGTTTCTGTATTTTTGTACATATTCCATGACTGATTCTGTTTGTAATTCTTTGAGAATCTCAGAATTCCTTTTATGGTCTGTCCTTGAATAGCCCGCAGTACGTCTCATAAATTTAATTTCTGCCGCAGTTAGTCTTTGTTCATCTACACTGCGAATTGTCCAGGCCTCACTGCCGTAACATAATATGGGTCTGGCCAGTGTTTTATAAATTCTAGTTCGTGTGTGTTGCTGTACTGTGTTTGGCTTGAAAATATTATTTATAATTCCTGTTACTCTGTTAAATTTTATAATTTTTTGACTAAAATCTTTTTCTTCTTCGTATGTAACTTGGTATCCGAGATAGTTAAATGTGTTGGTTTGTTCTAATATTTTATTATTAATAACAATTTTACTGCGAACTGGGTCTTTTCCTAGGAAAGCCATGACTTTAGATTTTTCTGTTGAGATTTCCATGTTGTAGTTTATTGCCGTTTGGTGAAAAGAGTGGAGTGAACGTTGTAGGTCATCTTCTGAATTCGCTATAAACACAATGTCATCTGCAAATAATAGGGTGTCTAAATTATATAATCTATTAAGTGGTATACTGTCATGTGGTTGTAGTCTCCATTCTTTAATAATTGAGTTCATGTATATTATGAAGAGCATTGGTGAAAGACCACATCCTTGTCTAACTCCTTGATTAATTGGTCTGCATTCCGAGATTTTATTTTCAATCTTAACTTGGATGTAATTATCCTTATAAATATCATATATAGCTTTTATCAGTTGGTCTGGGATTCCATCATATTTGAGGATTTCTAATAATTTGTTTCTATTTACTTTGTCAAATGCCTTCTTCAAGTCAATAAACGCCATGTGTGTTTCAATATTAAACTCTCTGTGTTTTTCTATTAGAATTTTAATAGTGAAGTATCCATCTGTACAGGATCTTCCTTTTCGGAATCCATTTTGCGCTTCATCTAATATCTTGTCATAATAACCAGCTAATTTTGATTTGAGCAACTTGGTGTAGATTTTGTAGCCTGAGTCCAAAAAATAAATTAATTACCTATAATGTTAATTATAATATACAGTTTGATGTGTTTCATTATTTTTCCACTAGGGTGCTTTCTTAGAATATTGCGATCCTATTTGGCAATAAGTAATATGATCAAGTTGCATTTAATATAAATAACCTCACATTTCTGATTTGTTTTCAAATATCGCCGTTTACATTAAATATATAATTATTTGAAAATGCCAGTAACTAGATTTAAATAATTACTTTTGAGTAAACAGCGTAATTTTACTCGTTAAATAGTCCTAACAAATGCCACTCTTGATTTCCAAATCCTCTAGATAATTTGGAAATCACTCCTGGCATTATTTATGATAACATTATTATAACAGAAATAAGACAGGAACTTTAAATATTTGCAATAACTGATAAAATAGATACATATAGACAAAAAAGGAAGCAACACATAGACAGAATGAATGAAGATAGATATCCAAAACAAATAACAAAATACAAACCTAAAGGTATCCGAGATGTGGGCAGACCTAGAAAGAGATGGGCTGAAGTCGGAACGGGTCAACAGACCTAATCCACGAATGCAGATGATGATGATGATGATTATTATAACAATTAGATGCATATTACGTTCGTAGAATTGTTGGTAGTACTCTTATGAGAGCATCTACTGTTTTTTTAATGAATTTAATATTCACCCACAAAATAATGTAGCAGGAAGATACCATTATTGTAATAATTAGATGCATAGTATTTTGGTAGAGTTGTTGCACTTGGTGTATTCTTTAATGAAGTATCTAATTTCTTTATGTTATACTTAGTGAAACTGTATATTGGTACGTACAATCATTTCACACAATTATCTAAAAAACCGATTAAAGTGGAAAATATTCGTGTACTTGTTCTTTATTCAATGATACAACAAATACTTTATGTTTATAATAGTGTAGTGTTATTTTAACGTCGTTCGATTCTCTTTGTAATCTGTAATTTATGAAAAACGTACTGTAACTTACATTTTACATTTTCATCATTTAATATGAAAATATGATACCTACTAAATTCTACCGATAAGTAATTTAATTTACTTTAATTTTAGATTATAAACATAGTTGATGTTGTATACAAGTACGGAGCTAACAGAATATAGCATTATCTTACCATATTTAACCACTGCCACAATGCACCTTATTTAGCCCTGAGTCTGACTGCAAGGATGACAAGAAAATTATGTGTTTCTCATTTAATTTGATTTCTTCTTTAAGGTCCTCACTCTGGTAATCACCACGTTGGTGATGCAATATAACAATAATGCAAACTAATCATATGGTTATGGAACGTGTATTTTCAATTTATTCATCATTAACTATTTTGTAACAACTGAAAACATGTGTCAAATATGTTTAAAAATATAATTATAAAAGTATATCTCATCATTATGAAGTGATTTGAATAACTCTATGACGTGACAGGCCTTGATGGTTCTAGGTCTACAAGCCGGCTGCTGGCCTAACCTGCACATGTGTTAATCACAAAATTGGACAACCACCCAGCCATTATAGGGATGGTATGTGGTCTGTATGTCGGATCCCCCAGTTATTATGCCTATAATTAGACCTGCTGCTAATTATAACTCGATGGTCGGTGAACACAGGTCCCTTACTGGCCGAAATTTCATGAGAAAATTTCTCTCCCGTTTGGGACTCGAACCAGTGCATCTCGCATAGCTCTGCACCAAGTCATTAATGCCTTAAACCAATCAGGTATGGCGCGGGACAGTGATTTTAATTAGAAGGGTGCAATGTACTTTTATAATATGACGACTCCATTAGACTAAAACTTGTTTCATCACAGCTGAGTGCAGAAATGTAACAGTAAATTCTCACCCTATTTCATACAACTTTCCTTCACTTCCTCTTTAAAATTACTCCTTTAGTCTCTCTAACTCGTACAACTCTTATGTCGCAGTTAAGAATATGAAGATAAAAATTTCTAAAATAATAATCTTTGGATAAAAAAGGTTAGAATAGAAACATTTCTCAAATTGTATAAAATACTGGCCATGTGTACTCTTCTGTATTGCAGCAAAATTTGGATGTTAAGGGCAGTATGAAAAGCATATCCTAGAAATGTTAAAAAAGACAAACGTGTGTCTAATCGTGCATGAAAAAGTATAAGATAATGTATTTTTAAAGACTGTTACGGTTTATAAAAAAAATCCAATCATATTTTCTTTGCCGTCCCAAAGATCTTCCTTCTATCATTTAGATGGTACTTCAAAATTGCTTCCTTAGAAATCCTGGGGCACGCCGTAGCGTAGTAGTTAAGGCACTGCGCTACAAGCCAGAAGGTCGAGGGTTCAAGTCCCGGTGGGGGTCAGGATTTTTAAACTGACGCAAACCTTCTGGCGGCACTGTGGTCCTGGGGTCGACTCAGCTTCTAACGGAAATGAGTAGCAGACGCTTGTTCTGGAGTAAAGGCGGCCGTCCCGCAGGGCTGACAACTCGGCTGACATCAGGTGCCGATTGTCCAGAAAAAGTAGGAGCCATATCTTCCTACTACCCCAAGGGCCTCCTGAGGCCTGTAGTGGGATTACATTACTTTACTTTACTTTAGGAAGCCTGTACATTCTGTTCATATGTTAACTCTATTTCTGTTGATACTGATGCAGGTTATGTATTATGGCCAACATAATCAATTGTTCAAGGATATCACTTGTTTTCTATGATCCACCTGGTACAGCCCGCTCTTCGGGGCATGAACCTCATCTCACTAACTGTAATTCTGCTTTGATATTTTTTTGCAGGGTACATCCCTCGAACCCACAGCAGAGAATAGACGTTGCCAGTATCTTATAATACATAAGGATGCGAATATGTTTTTTAGATCAAATAGGTGTCATTACATTATGTATTATTTAAATGGTTTTAATAAATGTTGTGATCTTGTCAAATATGCCTAATTCTGTTAAATCTGAACCCGAGATAATAATGTTACGTGTCAAATAGCGATGTTTGAATTGCGCGGGCTGGGCGAGAATCGCCAGTTAGATGGCCCGCACAAGCCGGTCAAAATATCTGGAGAGTGTTGCCAGACGTTTCTACCATCATCTCCTTCCTCCTTCTAGCCTTCGAAATGTCTCGCAGCTATTTCTAGAGGTTTCTTCCCGCTTATAAAAGAGCAGATCCTGGTAAGGTTTTTAGGTGGTTTTCCTTAGCGCAAATGCAAATGTCGGAGTGGTCCCCTAATTTCCATTAGTAAATTGTAAATTCCCAACTATTTCAATGTTAATTTTAACTTTAATATTATTTTCCAAATTCAAAATTTACACCATCATCAATCAGCTTAACCTGGAAGGGATCGTTTCTGTTTGGGGGGTGTTGGGCCTCCGGGGCCGGGTGGGGCTTGCACCCTCGCCACCTTGGGGCATGAGCGGCGTCCGCGGCGGTCGCGATTTTCCTCTTGGCCTTCGCGAACCACGAGTAGGAATACTAGTGACGGGCATCGTTTGTCTGGACCTCGGTCAGGGATCGCGGACTGTCATTTAGCTACGGGACTCCATCTGAAGCTTGAGAACGGAAACGCAAAGAATTAATGAATAACCTCGAATTAATATCCTGGGCTGAAGAGGTCATTAAAAACCCTGAAGCAGCCAGGAAGTGACGGACTTCCTCTGCATAAGGGAAGACTCTGCCCTTCCAATCACACACACTATGGGCCGGCGGCGAGTCAGTCTGTGTTTGACGAAGGCGATAGTCAGTTTCGATTTGGACAATGAGAAGTTAAGTGAACTAGAAATTGTGGCGAACTTATTCATCACTGACTGGAAAATAGTTGTAACTGATAGAAATTGAAAGATGATAATTTTTTAGTGGTAATTTTTTAGTGAACAGTAGTTTTCTGTTAATTGTGTAAATAAATATAGTGTTTACTGACATTTTAAACTTATCCAGTGTGCTTATTTACGCCAAAATATCGCAGAAAGCAAAATCCTAGTCTTCTCTGGCAATAATATTGGTTTACTGTGTCTGTAATTTTGTTATCTACGCAAACTTTACTCGATATGGAGTATTTACCACAAAAAAATTATTTTAGATTTTTCAGCTGATATTTTCATCGAATATTTTATGCTATTCATTTTAAATTGTCCAATGATTTTTGTAAACCATCCTCTGAGGAAGCTAATAATACCAAAATATCTGCATATTATTTTAAGGCATCCAAAGAATACTGCCCAGACCACAAGGATTTTCCTTAAAGGATTATGAGAGTGGTCTCCCACGGTCTCGAATTTAGGTTCACCCATAATTTGTCATTGATCATATCATCGAAATGATAACTCCGCCTTCCTGGCGCCCCGAACTCTGAAGTGGGCTACAATTCCGCCAATACCAGGAGTGAAGTCAGGAATGTTACATGACTTTGTGGTATTATAAATAATAGAAATATGCTTTAGATTGGTTAAAATACATTTTGCATTTGTCTGTCAATTTATCTTACTTACTTACTCACTGGCACTATCGAACCCGTAGGTTCATGGCCGCGCTGACATAAGCTATCCATACATCCCTGTCCTGAGCTAATGCTTTCCAATCATTCCCTGTATAATCTAATTCCCTCAAATCATAGTTTAATGTTATTCTCCCACCTCATTCTTGGTCTAACAACTGGACGTTTTTCTTCTGGCTTTCCTGCAAGAAGCTTCCAAGCAAGTCTTTCATTCCCCATACGTGCAACATGTTCTGCCCATCGCAGTCTAAGAGACTTAACTGTTCTTATTATATCTGGCTTCCTATAAAGACCATGTAGTTCATTGTTATGAAGTCTTCTCCATTCACCTGTATGTACTATTTTCATTTGTTTATTGTTATCTATCCATTATTTTCATAAGTAAATTTATTTTTGTTATAATACGTATGTTAAAATAGCATAACCTAAGTTAGGCCTTACATTTATTTTCAACTTTAATAATTATCGTTTAATAATATTTTACAGTCCACCGCTGTGGTCTCGAGCGTGGTGCCTTGTCACGCAGCGGGCCCGGGTTCGATCCCCGGTCGGGGCAGTTTTTCTGGGTGAGGTTTTTATCGGGGTTTTTCCTCACCTGTAAGACAAATGTCAGGAAAACTTCAAGGCCCAAACGGTCCCCGAAATCATATGGCCATCATCATCCTTATCATCATCATCCTTCACCGGTATGGAAAGCAACGGGAAGCTACCACACCTACAATTCCCTAGTAAAGCTGCAAGCATAGCATGAAAATGCTATGATTGCAGTGAAGGACCTGTCTTCGGGCAGAATTACTATGGATGGATGAATATTTTACATTAGAATTTTACTTTAAAACTTCACACATGTTTAAACTTTTAGTTTCCAGTATCATCACATTAACTTTGTAGATGGGAAGTGAAAATCTGATGGCCTTAATCCTAGAAGTAAATAAGTTATTAAATATATAAATAAATAAATAAATAAATAATATATATATATATATATATATATATATATATATATACATTCTCATCCTGTCGTGTTAAGGTCGAGAGTTGAAGCGCTATCAAATATACCGTTTGTTCCATTAAACTCGTTTCTCGCGCAGCAATGCGGCCAGATTCCAGTTTTATGCACAGCACACTAACGTTATATATAAATTGACCTTGTGTTATATAATGTTGTTACTCATGCAGAAGAAATAGTCCACCAGTCTTATTAACTAATATACAGAACTCTGATTTTATGCAATTACGTGTTCTGTTCTTATAAATGTTATTATAAAGGTAGTACACATCTGCGCGCCGCGCGCGCGCACCATGTTCATCAGATTTTGACGGGGTTTTAAGGTGCGCGAGAACGGCGCGCGCGTCTCGCACCACGATCCACTCATTGTCGGTTTTTTCCACGAACACTTTGATGGTTCGCTGTTTAGATTTGGACGGTTACCTGAGAGGTTCGTTGTTTTCGGTGCGCACCTATTATTTGAGTATGGAATGGTCAGAGGAAAACATGTTAAAACTTATTGATATTTATAGAAGCAAGCAATTATTGTGGGATCCTCAACATAAGGATCATTTTAAAAAATCATTGAAAGGAGATGCCTGTTTTTTTTTTTTTCAATTTTACGTGTTTTTTTTTCGCGTGTACTGTAATTGTATGAATAAATTAGAATTATTTAGAAAACATTATTTATTTAAGACATTCATTTCATAATATTATGTATGAAGTATCACAAAACAATACAATATATAAACACATTTATTACTAATTATTTATTTATTTCTTCAAAGACTCCAAAGAGCAAGATTGCTCATGTTAAGGGGCAATATACAAAAAATAATGGCCATAAAACAATTAATAATAAAAACAAGAAAATTTCAGGCATAAGTTTAAGTAATACAAACTACTATAGATGCACAATATATATACAGGGTGGATCGCTCGAATGGACCTAATTTCAATTGTTTGTTACTGGCAAACGGTTGAAGATAGAAACTTAAAACAACGTTCATAGTACAGAAAAACTCACCAAGTTTCGAATCCTGTCGGTAGATGGCACAAAGATACCTTTCTCGTTCTTAGATTTAATTGTTTGTGAAAATGGCGACTCCGCAGATGAAAGCGCAAGCTGTTTTGTGGTATGCGGAGTTTAAATCAATCATTAGAGTTCAAAGGGAGTTCCGGCGTGTGTTTTAACCGTGATGCTCCAACTGCTAGAAGCATAAAGAAGTGGCGTGATACATTATTAGCTACAGGATCTGTGTTGAAGAAGCATGGTGGTGGTCGCAGAGCATCCGATGAAATGGTAGCAAATGTTCAAGCCGCATTTGAGCGAAGCCCCCGGAAGTCATTAAGAAGAGCTTCGCGGGAACTTCAAATACCAAAATCGACATTAAAACGGATTGTCCACAAACGCCTCAAACTGCACGCATATAAAGTGCAGTTAGTGCAACGTCTGGAGCCGAATGACATGCCGAAACGAGTGGAATTCGCCAATACGATGCTGGACCGTCTCGGCGCTGATCCTGACTTCATGACCAAGATTTTCTTCTCGGACGAAGCCACTTTCCATTTGTCAGGCAGGTAAACCGGCATAATGTGCGGATCTGGGGATCGGAGAATCATCACGCTATTCAAGAGCATGTTCGTGATAGTCCGAAGATGAATGTTTGGTGCAGTTTGTCACATAATAAGGTCATTGGACCGTTTTTCTTCGCCGAGAAAACTGTTCGTGGTACCACATATCTTGACATGCTGGAGCAGTTCTTCTTTCCACAAATTGAACAACTGCAGCCTAACATCGTTTTCCAGCAAGATGGTGCTCCTCCCCACTGGTCCAATGAAGTTCGTACGACTTTGGACAACATTTTCCCTGGCCGTTGGATTGGTAGGGAAGGACCAATCGCGTGGCCCCCGAGATCTCCCGATTTAACACCACTGGATTTCTTTCTCTGGGGCTATGTCAAAGATAAAGTTTACACCACCCCAGTCAAAGACCTTCGTGATCTTCGTGAGCGCATCATAGAGGCTATTGAGAACATTCCAGAAGACATACTCCAACGTACTTGGCAAGAAATTGTTCATCGCTTTGATATCGTCACAGTGACTGCTGGGGCTCATATAGAGATGTGGTGATCTGGATATCAAAACTTGGTGAGTTTTTCTGTAATATGAACGTTGTTTTAAGTTTCTATCTTCAACCGTTTGCCAGTAACAAGCAATTGAAATTAGGTCCATTCGAGCGGTCCACCCTGTACACATATAAATACAATATTTAAACAGGATAATATTAATAATAATAAAATTAACAAAATTAGCTAAGAAAGCAATGAGAAAAAATATATTTTAATACAATTAGAAAAATGTTTAACATTCGTGAAATGTTGATATTCAATAGGTAAGTTATTGTAATGGTTGATTAATGCATAACGAATCCCTTTTATACTTTTTTTTGAGAAACTAGTATCTTTGTGCAATAAAGTACAATCTCTAGTATAATAATCATGTACATCTTTATTAAAAATTAACGCCATGTTATGGTGAGATAGATTCTTAATAATTTTAAACATATATATACAAATCATATATTTTTTAAAATTCCTTTAATGCTATAATATTTGAAAAAGTGTAAATAAGTAATAAGCGTGACCAGACGTCCCGATTTTGGCGGGACAGCCCCGATTTTTAACAATTTGTCCCGCGTCCCGCGGAATTTAAAAAAAAAAAATCTTTATTTTTGGGAAAGAATGCAGGGCAAGCGGGAGAACGGAAAGGGAATAGACATGGTTGGTTACACCTGCTCTGCAAAATGTTTACTGAAGGTTTGCGGGTTTCCTATGGATCGCAGGAGGTTCGTTGAAATTAATCATTTCGACGAACATAACACGCGCCGCGCGCGCGGCGCGCATATGTGTACGTACCTTAAAAAAAACTAAAATGTCGAATTATACTGAAAGGAACCTAATTGAAAAGTTATAAATTATATATTTTTTACATATTTTGAGCTATAACATATATTTCACACTATAGTACACATGAATTATTATTCATGTCCATCAATCTCAATCACTTTATTTTCATTGCACAGCAACAATAAAAAAAGTTTTATTATTGTGCTTCTCGTACATTGTCGCCAATCCCATACATTTCCGTTACATTCAAAGCTAAGTTTCATGATTTCGATACGGACAACAACAACTCGTTTTTAATGTTTTCCTGTTTGTTCTCAAACGCCTCGGAATTTGAAACAGATAGTTGGATATAAGTTAAACATGACACTGGTTGCGTCTTCGTTGTCATCAAAGCTGAAAACATGGATTTTTATTGTCAATGTTTAACCACTGATGGTGAAAATCCTCTGCGAAACTTATGATAAACTTATAGGGTGTATGTTGAAATCTCAAATTGAACAACATTTACGAAGCAATCTACATGTTAGGAATAAACAACGGCCTTCTACTTATATAGTTGCAGAGACAGCCTACGTCATCTAATAGTGCATTTACAAAGAACTGTGCATGGCATTGGTTGCAAGGAATATACCCTGGAACAAACTTCAGGTAACTGAATTTAATAATTTATTACAAACATACTGCAACCGCAAAATTCTGGACGCGTCCACTCTCAGGAAGAATTTAATTTGATTCTTATTATGTTGACATATTAGATAAAACTAGGACTGACATAGGAAAATCACCTGTATGGATTTCTGCTGAACAGACGACGGATGCTACTCTAATTGTGGACAAGTTGGACTCTGAAGCTGCATCAAAACCTATGTAACGTATTGCAAACCTTTGGAGGTAACAAATAGTTCAACAATTCACAGATTAATTAATGATGGACTTAAGGTACTATGGCTAGATGGCGTAAAATAAGAGAGCTCCATACATGTTGAATGCGTGGGAATAGTTTACTGAATTCAATCCAAACTTAGTGCGTGTTACATGTACGGCTCATGCAGTGCAATGAGTGGCAGACACAGTTAGAAATAAATTTCCAGTAGTAAGTACATTCAGCAAACAAAAAAAGTTTTTTCTTGAAACGCTGATCGTGTACTATGCTACAAGCAGCAGCTACCTGATGTACCTCTGCCTCCGAAGTCAATGATAACAAGGCGCGCAACATACATTGAAACTGTGATTTTCTACAGTAAGTGCTTCGAAGTTGTGAAATCAGTGATGGAGAATTTTTTCTGATCTGCAGAGTCAGTGAGTGAATACGTTCAGCATTCAACAGTTCTTAGGACTTGCGCTGGTTCGAGTCCCCATGGGGGAAGAAATTTTCTCATGGAATTTCGGCCAGTATTAGACCGGTGCCCACTCAGCTTTGGGAGGCATTTGGGTAGCTACAATAAGTTGCGACTCCAGGTTGAGAAGACCAGCTATAACGGCTGGGGGACCCGACATGCTGACCACATGTCACCCCTACACTGGCTTATAATCGTCTACCTCTGTGATTAACACATATGGACGTGAGACGTGGTAGGTCAAGGCCCTTCTAGGCCTGTCGCGCTTGGAGTTCGGAGTTATTCTCCCAGTTATATTATAAGGTTGCGAAACATGGACTCTTACTTTCAGGGAGGAAAGAAGATTACGAGTATTTGAGAATAAAGTTCTTAGCAAAAGGTTTGGTCCAAAAGAGATGAACAGGTAGGTAAATGGAGAAAACTACATAATAGTGAGCTAGATGGTATGTATAGGAAGCCAGATATAATAAGAACAATTAAGTCTAGTAGACTGCAATGAGCAGGACATGTGGCACGAGTGGGGAATGAAAGACGTGCATGGAAGCTTCTTGTACGAAAACCACAAGGAAGACGCCCAGTTGGTAGACCAAGAATGATGTAGGAGAATAATATAATGCATGATTTGAGGGAAGTAGATTATACAGGGGATGATTGAAAAATATTAGCTCAGAATAGGGATATATGGAGAGCTTATTTCCGCGCGGCCATGAAACTACGGGTTCATAAAAAATGTATGCAATACAATTGTGTGATGTATTAAGAGAATCTCGGAAAAAGAAAAGAACTCGACTTCGTCTGGTTTCTCCTCTATTCTGTTAAGATACACTTCGCATACTTGTATCGCAATATACTACGTATTATCAAATTTTAAAAAAAGTTCACATTTTTTGTATAATTTTGTAAATGATTTGTGTAATTATATGCAATATAATGTGTTAATTTAAGTAGCTGATGGCTAATGAGTTACACATCGATTAGGAAAACAAAACTTATTTGAATCAAAATTGCTGCCACGTCACTAATTTTAGGACATGAATTTTTTCTCCTGAATAATCAGTTCGTTGTTGAACATTATATTGCGTTTTGTCAGCGCTTTTTTAAGTTGTAATGTACACATTTTATTTATTTATTAGGAAATAAGTAAATAATTTATTTAAATTTTGTATAAAATCTAGTCTATGAAAATTCCGTGGAGCGACAGATCTAAAAGGCGTCTGCTGGTCTCACATCCTCAAGAGGTGGACTGTCATGAGCCACTATAGAAGTAACATGTGTTGAGCATGTCCCGTTCAGCTATGGCGCAAGACAATTAGTATATCCATCCATAGTAATTCTGCCCAAAGGCAGGTCCTTCACAGCAATCATGGCATTTTCATGCTATTCTTGCAGCTTTACTAGGGAATTGTAGGTGTGGTAGTTTCCTATTGCTTTCCACACCGAATTAGTACATGACATAGATAAATTCCTGGTATGAGAGAATCATCATATGATTTTTATCAATAACAGAACCTTAGTTTGAATTCATGTAGCCAGATTTCGCTCTTTCTCGAATTAATAATAAACTCAGGTCTACTCAAGAGCCTGAATAAAAATTATATTCCAAGTCCAATATTAAGCCTAAAACTAAATGTAATATGGTTGGGGTTTGAATCCTCAATCTTATGGATACTGCTCATATAAACTAATTCCAAAATTCAAATAATTACTCAACAGACCTGAATAAAATAATCCTCTCTCCAGATCCTAGACTATGGACTGTTATGCATGGTAACATTAAACCAACGATGCCGTCTAGTAAATAAATAATATAAAAGCGAAAGTTGGACATATTCTTTAGAGTAAACATAACATCAATGAGTGTTATTTATGGTTAGAAACTAGTAGGCGAGACAGTGATGCATTCTGCAGTAGTTCAAGTCGACTTTTACTACTCTCGCAGTATGTGTGCAAATCAGAGCATGTTACGAGTCGTTCAAATGCAGATCATGAGAGGTTAACGTTCAAATTGTATCATTGTCACTTTTTATATTGATGGTCGTATGAAATGTCCTTGTGATGTTAGTGAGTAAGCAATAAAACATGACATAAAAGACTAAACATTCATATCCAGCCATATATGGAGTCAAAAGTAAAAACCGCATAAACCTATCAAATCATAATTTATTTTGAATT
This sequence comes from Diploptera punctata, assembly GCA_030220185.1. Taxonomy (NCBI): domain Eukaryota; kingdom Metazoa; phylum Arthropoda; class Insecta; order Blattodea; family Blaberidae; genus Diploptera; species Diploptera punctata. The sequence goes on from JASPKZ010010694.1 coordinate 643,686, forward strand.
TATAGGTCTGAATATCTATTCTGCATTCAGTTCATACATTTAATGTTATTTGTATAAAATTCTATTGGTTACATTATAATATAATTTCATTGCTATCGTATTTTTCCATAGTTTTGACATTTATTTTACTTTACTCAATAAAAATATATTTGTTTTAAAGGGTTCTCTCGTCGCTTTATAAATTGTTTTACTGTTTCGATATCAAAATGCTAGTAAATACAAATTCATATTTTATATTAAATCTATAAATACAATGTCATTAAAATATGAAATATATTCTCTGTAATTAAACACAGCACAATAAAAATAGTTAAAGTATAAAATGTAATTAGATCTGTAATTGTATTTCACATGCAAAGTTCTCTTAACAAGTTATATGTTAAATTTTCAACTTATTTAAAACAAGTTTTAGGCTAAATTTTAACTCAATGATCATATCTTGGTAATTTATTAAATATATTTTTTTGCACGATAGTGCGTTTTGTCGTACTTACAGCAATGGCGACCATGATTGAAAGTTCAACTTCCTAAATTTCGGGGTTGCCAACCTAAATAACTATACTGTAATAAAATAACTACGCTGTAATATTACATATTACAAACCACGTGTGGGAAGTAAAACCACTGCGCTCTATGTAAACCGCATACAATACTATATACAACAAATATCCAAAAGTTAGTATTAACATACATTATACGAAACAAATCATTGCATTTTAAATGTACTGAACTTTATTTGAAACAATATAAAACAATAAATACGTACTTGCCGCTATTTTATCATTAATTGGTCTCATGGTCTCCCGTAGTTTCAACTAATAAACATTGCCCACACTGTAAACGTTAGTCAGTTGTTTATAATACACACAAATATCTCCAACAAAGATGTTATTATTTTACTATAATTATTTATTATTTTGAAAACACCATCGAGCAGAAAATAATGTACAACGCATGTTTGTAAAGTATTTTACAGAATATCGGAAATTAAAAGCCTCGCTATCGCTCGGTTTTTAAACATTTTCCTCGCTTCTGTAAAAACCACTTTCCAACCTCGCATCGTAATATGCTATATTGATAGAGAATGTAAGCATCTTTTTATTGTTGTAGTCTGATCTTTGAGGTAGTAACACATTATTTATATGATTTGAAATTTATGTATTTATAATTTTAAAGTTACTTTTTACCCTTGGTTATATTAAAGAGTTTAAAATCTGCAAAAATATATTGACCTCCCTTTAATAAACTGAACACTAAGTAATTGACACTATCGAACGCTTAGGTTAATGTCCACGCGAACATAAGTTGTCCACACATCCATATCTTGAGCTAATGTTTTCCAACCATCCCCTGTATAATCATCTTCCTTCAAATCATGGTTAGTGTTATTCTCCCGCCTCATTTTTGGTCTACCTACTGGTCGTTTTCCCTCTGGTTTTCCTATAAGAAGCTTCCATTCCCATCTTCCATTCCCCATTCGTACCACAGGTCCTCCCTTCGCAATCTACGAGACTTAACTGTTCTTATTACACTCGTATCTGATTTCCTATAAAGAGCATGTAACTCACTGTACTGCTGAGAGAAAATAGGCCTATACTTTAGTTCTCAATACTATTTTCTGGGAAAATAATATTTTTAAAAAACAAATGCGTGAACTTCGTACGTTATAATTATTTTTGAAAAATTGTTAACATATTTAAGGTAAATTTTGGATACACATATTTTTTTCAGGATTGTTTCTGTTATTTACACCAAAATATACAATTTTTTTCTTCCACGCTTCCTGGTCTTACATGTCTGCTTCTGTCATATTTCTCTTCTTCATGTTGTGTTGAATTCCCTTTATTCACGTTGGATTTAGTCTACTTCGTTTCCCTTTTCCAGGAGGTATCCATTTCAATACTTCTTTGTTTGTTTCTGTGTCCCTTCTTCTCGTTATATTTCCATACCATCTTAGTTGAATTTCTTCAATCTCTTGCACAATATCCTTTTCTACATTCATTATTTCTCTTATTGTATTTTTCATATTTTTTTTTAATTTTTATATTCTTGCCGATCTTCTTAAAAAAATCAATTTTTGTGAGTAATAATTTATTTCTGTGTTTTTGCTTCAATGTCCATGTTTCCGCGCCATATAATAAAATACTCTTCACAATTGTGTTATATACATATTAATAATTTGGTCCTCTCGATTATATGCTTACTCCATAAACACATAATTTCAAACATTTAATTAATACACCAAACTGGTTAGTCTAATATAAATAAAATTATTGCATTCTCGTATCAGTTTCGTATTTATATTTTTTTGGACAAGTTTTAAATGTAGGCCTATACATCTTCCTATGCACAATATTTAAGTTTTGATTCTCTTCCTTCATTCATCTCTATCCTTCCAGTCATCATCCTGTAGTCCCCTGCCCTTCATAAAATTCATAATTCCCTCTATTCATGTCTTCTTAGATCTTCTTATTTTCCTCCGATTTGGAATACACTCCAAACTCTTAACTGGCAATCTATCTTCATTCATCCTCTTCACGTGTCCAAATCAATGTAATTGCTATTTCTCACAAATTGTTGTATTTACATGAAACTGCTATAACTTACAGGAATGCATGTTTTATAAACGGGATTTAACAGCAATCTGTGGTAGGAAATAGTTATTTTGTGAGTTCTCACGCTAACACAGATCAATGATATATCTGAACAAAATATAAATTGCACAAACAGTTGCGTTGATTGAAGATGGTCACTCCATTCGTTTTGTCACCAGGATTCGTCATGTGATCGCTTGAGCCGTCCAACGGCTTTGGAGAAGATATAGAGAGACAGATGTAATAAGAGGCTGCCTAAACAAGGGTGTAAATAGATAACAGCTATACAGGACAGATGTCTTATCAGCTTTGAGCATCGCAAATCTACGGTCAGAGTTCTACAAAATGCTGTACGAACAACATCTGGAGTGATTATTTCCGATCAAACTGTAGAAATCAGATTGAAAATTGTAGGATTGAAATCTAGAATCCTTTCTCAGCCCCTCGTTTGACACGACAGCACAAAGAAGCCCGGCTGAGATTTGCCCAGAACTACATCAACTGCCAAATTTAGTGAAAGGAAGATTTTGTCTTCAAAAATAAATCAAGATTTCGTTTAACGGACTGCAATGGACGTATATGCAAAGGTTCTAGTGAACTTCTTGTTCTAACAACCATTATTGAACATGTCAAATTTGGAGGCAGTTTGATTATTTATCGTTTGTACTGGCAGTACTAGAATCCCGGGGGAGTTTGCTGTTGCCCCCTAGAATATGAATTCTGATACTTACAGCAGTTTATTAATACAATTATCTTTTATTTATTCCATAGATCCTAATTTTCTTGCATTATAATACTAGATCTCATCCAGCACAAAATATTAAACATGTCCATTAAAAAATGCAAATGCGACCGATGGATTTGCCTCCATGCAGTCTTGACTTTAATCCAATTAAGAATCTGTGGGATAAGCAAGGGAAAAACTTGTTCCTGAGCATCCTCCTGTGCCACAGAACCTAAGCGAAATCGCAAATGCATTAATTAAAGAATGAAAGAGAATCTCACTTTGGCATGTGTTCCCCAGTTACATTATATGGATGCGAAACATGGACTCTTACTTTAAGGGAGGAAAGGAGATTACGAGTATTTGAGAATAAAGTTCTTAGGCAAATTTTTGGACCAAAGAGAGATCAACAGACAGGTGAATGGAGAAGACTGCATAACAGTGAATTACATGGTCTTTTTAGGAAGCCAGATATAATGAGAACAGTTAAGTCTCGTAGGCTGCGATGGGTAGGACATGTGGCACGAATGGGGAATGAAAGACGTGCATGGAAGCTTCTTGTAGGAAAACCAGAGGGAAAACGCCCGGTTGGTAGACCAAGAATGAGGTGGGATAATAACATTAACTATGATTTGAGGAAAGTATATTATACAGGGGATGATTGGAAAACATTGGTTCAGGATAGGAATGTGTGGAAATCTTATGTCCGTGCGGCCATGAACCTATGGGTTCGATAGTGCCAGTGAGTTAGTTGAGTTAGAGAGAATCTCACAAATCTTCATTAAAAGGTTAATGTGAATCAGGCATCCATGTAGGTGTACTTAAGCCATTTAAGCACAGTGAGGACGCTGCAGATACTGTTGATATAGATGGATAATATTATTGTAGTAAATAGTATAATCTTGTATTTCTACTTTGTATTCTTTAACAATCAATATGTAGCTCTTATTTCCAATCATGTGAAAAAGAAGTTTATTTTCAATGTTTATTCTGATAATAATAATAATAATAATAATAATAATAATAATAATAATAAATAATAATAATAATAACGCTTTATTTAAGCTGGCAGAGTTAAGACCATGAGGCCTTCACTACCACTCAACCAATACTTGACTGTAAAATGTACATTGTTACAACTGTCACGTGCCTTTCAATTATTTTTGAGAAGTGTATGATGTTACTATGCAGAGGTAATCTCGTTATTTATTCCATGCATGTCATCTTATGCTAATACTCATCTAGAAAATATACGTTGAGGGACACTTAAAGGAGGATTGTAGTCGGGTTTCGGTTTTAATTAGGTGTCCAAGGATATGGGTTCATGGACAGTTGTGCTCCGGACTAGATGGGTTCAGGTTTCGGTAGAACAATGGACTTAAATCTCGGGAATCCGTGAGGAATGGATGTTCACTTGGCGAAAAACAGTAGGCCCAGTGTGATGTCTTGTAATTGATGTTCCACTTTTATTGATGCTTTGAATTACATTTGTCGGATTGGACGACGAGTTGACGAGAAGGCTGTTGGTGGGTCAGAACTAATAATGGTTATAACTAGAGCGAGGAATTATATGAAGAAAATTATACTAAAATATGAAATCATAATAGCAAAATATGAAAAATATGAAAATTAGGACACAAAAATATTATGAAGCTACTATTTTTTCAACTTTTTACACATATTTATATACAGAAGCCCTGTATAATATATGGGTATACATACAAACACACAAATGAGACAAGAAGACCTTTTTGTAGCTCAAGAAATAAAAAGTTTCACTGTATTTCCATTTTAATTATTTTTTCATTACTTCTGACTCAATATAAAATATCATTTAATATAATAAATTTTGGAATTTTTAACATTATGATGTTTTATTGATTCTTATCAATAAAATATCATGTTCGTGATTTGAAGCAATTTTAATGGCTCACATTGAAGTATATTGTGTGAGGAATCACGCTAACAAGCCGGAAGGTCGTGGGTTTGAGTCACAATGGGGTCAGGTTTTTAGCTGGACCAAACCTTCTGGCTGCATCATAACCCTAGAGTCTACTCAGCTCTTAATTGAAATGAGTACCAGACACATATTCTGGGGCAAAGGGGCCATCACGCAGGTCTGAGAACCCAGTGGACATCCCTTGGAGATTGTCGAGAAATGTGGAAGTCTCAACATCCATCTACCCCAAGCCTGTAGTTTGACACTTGATTTCAATAAATGAATACTGAGTTTATATAAAATGTGATCAATTAATTTATCTAATGATATTTAATTACGAAATCCAAACATAAATAAAAAAAACAAAACATAGTAACCATTGTAACTTGCTTCCATCGGATATACCACTGACAAAATTTAGAGTAGGTACAGTTTGGATGACTTCTATTTACCTTGCATAAAGATAATGAATTCCAGTACATATAAATGCCACAATAACATTAAATTGGATGAATCAGAACACACGTAGGCCAAGTCCTAACTAACTAACTCACTGGCACAATCGAACCCGTAGGTTCATGAACGCACGGACATAAGCTCTCCATACATCCCTATCCTGATCCAATGTTTTCCAATCATCCCCTCTATAATCTTTCCCTCAAATCATGGTTAATGTTATTCTCTCACTTCATTCTTGGTCTACCAACTGGGTGTTTTCCCTCTGGTTTTCCTTCAAGAAGCCTCCATGCACGTCTTTCATTTCCCCATTCGTGCTACATGCCCTGCCCATCGCAGTAGACCAAGTACTATATGTCATATTTGGAGAAAAAATATGTTAAAATGAATTAATCCACAAATAATTCTAGGGAGTATTTCAAAACTCTCTTTGCAATTACAATTATTTTTAATCCTATACATTACACGTATGAACATAGTGAAATGTAGTTAGAATTATTTTAACATTAGTTTTTCCATGAAATTTGCCTGAACACAGTATATATGCATGTGCTTTGAATAATCAAATTAACAATTCTGTTCATAATACACAGTTAGGAGCTTTTTATATATTTTTTAACGCCTGTCAGAATTATTTTGTACGATCAAAAAGTATGCTCCACATTATATGATGTTATGGGAGCAATCATGTACTGCACTACATATATGATAGTTTGATGTAAGTGAGAATAATACTGGCTTTACCTACAAGAACTTTACAAATTTCATAAACTGTGGAGCAAGACCTTATTTCACAGCACAGTTTCAAGTTTACCAGCAGCAGTCTTACCTACATTTAAATACTGTAATCCATTCATAAAATAAGAACTGTCCTTAGGTAGCAAAAAGGAATAGGTTTCTACCTGAGAAAAAAGAGTGGGTAGTTATTAGTCTAACATTGTTATTCTACTTATTCATGTTCTTGTCACAGATTAGGAAATCCCTGTTCTTTTTCTGTAGTTTCGGACAAAAGCCTCCACTTGGTCATTCCATCTCTCCTTTTTTCAATTACTTTCTTTATTTATCTTGTTCCAGATGGGATACTTAGGAATTTTCGCTGTCTACCATATTACATTGTCAAAAAATTTCAAAACTGCAGTCACTCCAAAAATGTTTTTAATGAATTAGTAGAAATTTCATTTAAAAAAATTGAAAGTTGAAAAATATGAAGGAATATTAAATTTTTACAGAAATATGAACATTTCGCCAAAATATTATGAAATATGAAAAAATATGAAGGTCTTATTTGATTCTACATATCATAAAATGTAAAGATACTTTGTCTCAGCGCTCTCTCACCAATAGTTTAAAACATGAAATTTCATAAAAATCCTCGCTCTAGTTATAACACTCAACCAAGCGATGTGACTTATCTACCGGCACATTCGCCAGTCGCGACTCTGCTCGCAACCGACTACTGAACTGCCTAACTAACTGTCGAACTAACAGAACTGAACTCTAACTAACTAACTGCTGAACTAACTAATTTTCGCTAAATAAAATATATTTATTAATCCCGAGTGGGCCGGCATTAGTCCCTTCCACCAAAAGTCTTACCGTCTCACAAACATTTTATATGTTATACTAATTTTGATTGGTAAATTTTACCTTAAGGGCGTTATCGTGTTAAACTTAGAAGTTTGTGGCCTCGTCCCCTCCCTTTAAATTAGTTGCCTCATCATATAAAATTTTCAGGCTTGACCAAATGGAGTTTTCTTTAAGGGCGCGGCTATCTACTGTCGGCATCTACCTTACGCCGCAAAGAAGTCACCCGCTGTTAACGACATGTACTCGTTAAAATTTGTTAGGGAAATCCAATTGCTTGTTTGTGACTTCCCAGCCTTTTGTAAGAAGTTTTTGGGCTTAGCATTGTTATAGCAATTTGATAATAGTGCAGTCTTGTAAATCCTCTTAACAAAAGAAACTGCAGACTTTTTCCCCATTGTGTAAGGGCTTACGGATCTATTGTATGATGTTTACTAATTTCGTTCGCTACAATAGCAAGGGTCCAGGTCTATGGCTGGCGCTAATTGCTTGGTACTACTGTTTTATTTCTTGCTTATGCAATTATTTTGTGGTAGGTTATATCATTTAAATTTTGTTACTATTGAATTCCTCTTTTAATTACAATTAGTTTGAGTATAAATATGCCCTACTTCTGATAATAATTACGGGTTCATAAATTATTCACCCTTGATGAAAGTACTTATTTATTTAAAATAAGAGGCAGAGTGAATGGCTTGCCACAAATTGCCCGCTTTTTATTTAAGTAATTTTGAGGATTTGAAATTAATTAAATGAGAAGCACTCTCGTTTTTTGTTACATAATAAATTATAGTTTTTTTCTTAGGCCCCAAGCCTACCTGTTTTGTCGTGGACTGGGTGATTGACTTACATATTTGAAGTCTCATGACAAAGGAAAATACGTCATCAATGTTTGTAAACATACTCTTTTACCGAAATGTGTCATTCATACCTGGTGTTGACAAAGAAGTTTATCTATCATATGAGATCTCCTGCGCTGAAATAACATTCATAAACATACATGTATATGTATACCCTTTAATTACAAGTTGATGCTTATCATATTGGTTAGTGTCTGAAAATCACAGTCTTGACTTTGTGTATTACTTCTTCTTTTAACACTACGCGGTGTTATTAACGACAGCACTTATTGATCATATAGAAATTTAACGGCACTTTTTTTTTCACTTTACTTTTCATGTTGTCACACGCGCAATATCGGCACTGTTTGGTGAAATACTTTCTTACCCTAATTTTATTTACAACAGGTGTACATGGCATATATCGGTACTGTAGCCAGTCATTTTTTTTTTCCAATATACTTCGATTATGGATTTGATTTTAATTTAGAAAAATCGATTAGATAATATAAAATATATTAGTGGTGGATCTGTGCACCTAATAAATTGTGTCAATTATTATTATTAACTGTATCTCATTTTCATATTCCCATGACATACAATGTCTAAAATATTGGTTTGACAAGGGAACAATAAAATCATTAATTATTTCCATTTAATTAGGTATATGTATACTTTACAATTATTTATTTATATAAGGGATTTACTTTGAAGTAATCAGTGTTTTTAAACTACCGACTCGTCTAGAAGTCGTTAGTCACATTTTCAATATATCTTACGTATCTTGTGTCATATTTTTTTGACATTGATAGGCGCCTCGCCATCATATGGAATATTATTAATATCCACGATTTATTATTTATTGATTTAAATATGGAATAATTATCCTCGTTACTGCGTTCTATAATTTCCTTTGGCATCATAAGGATTAGATTTAAATCAAGCATAATTAATTCGATCATTTACCAGTCGAACAACATTTATACCATCGCGCGTAAAAATAAAATATATCTCGAATACAAAGTTCTACACATGTCAGCATCGCTGTCCCCGCAGCGTGATGACCATTTCATCAAACATTATATCATCATTAGTAGAATGACATCCATTGTCAGCAGCGCTTACCTGTCAGCGTTGATGACCTTCTTCACGAAGTATTTATCATCATAATCAATCAATATTTCTCAATAGAATAAGTAATATCGGGTCTCCATGCCCGCAAATATTACTTCAATAACACGTCGTACACGCATAAGTAAGGTGACTTCTCGAGTCACCATATCATAATAATCGAACCTTGTATATATTAATAAACGATTTTACGCGCTTTATCGCTTTATTTTGTCTTTCGACTTTCAATTGAAACTTCATAATGCTTAAATACGTTGTTGCATATACTTAATGCCATTAGTTATAATCGTCGTCGTCCTTAACGAGGATCATTTTAATAAAATAAATAAATGAATATATTCAATGAACATTGATTGACATTAGCGTTGGCCTATCTCATTATCGTTTTATTGATCAAGACTTCAAGTTTATTTAAGATATAGATAATCATCATAACATTGAAAATATTTAGCGTTCTCAACTCGATCGCGTCGGCAATGCTACCTTTACATATACAATTTGGTTTAAATTGAGGATATTTAAATATATCGCTTGTTTATCGTTATCGTATATGGCGTTTAATTATTTCCATTCAATATTTATTGTTCACAGATCCACTTGGTCCGAACTTTTAATTAAATATATTTTCTTTCCCAGTACATTTATCGTGAGACAGTATTATGTGTTGTATGCTCACTGTGATGCATATGTATTTATATTAATAATTGCATATATGTCTTAAAGTAACCAATTATCTTCTTTATCAAATTACTATCTATCAAATCTTAACATAAGAAATTAGATCATAGGAACTGTCATAAACGTGTGCCCGCCACTCGTTTTTTAGGCGTTATAATGACATTTAATATTTTAATTAATATCAGTTTTCTTAATCCATTATCTTACAAAGTTCATGCAAGAAACTAACATTATCTACCCACATTCTATATCATTTTACATTATTCCCTCATTTACTACTTACTTCCATATCTATATATTTTTTTGTTATATAATAATGTCTCCGATTCATTTTGCTGTGTCCTGGGTTCGATCCTGATGACTGTCTACATATACTTGATCAGTTATTGAGTCTGTCTTTCACTGATTTCATTTTCGAGCTCGTGCAAAATTACTAGGCTCTTATCAAAATTATCTACCATATTAAATCTTCTATCTGTCTCTATACTGTAAGTTGTGGGAAATATACCATAATTTTCGACAATTCTAACTTTATTATTTATTATTTCGGTCTGAGATTCGCGTGTTACGACCGACTCAGGATCTAGATCGTTCGTGATCAACATGCTTGCAAGAATACTTTTTGCAATCACCTTGATCGACGGTTTGTCTCTGCCACGTAGTGTTATGGACCAAGGATTGTCTGTTTCCATGTCTACAAGGTACTTTAAATAATATTCATTCTTTACTTTCGCGTTTAATTTTCCCTTGTATCTAGTACACCGTTCGTCTACCTGTACATCATTCAATTTGCTTTCGGTTTGCCTGGCTATCTGCAGATCTTTAATACCCATGTTACTTGTATAAGCTTTAGTTGTTACTTCTGACATTCCTTGCTTCATAATTACATCAGATTTTTCACATATATTGTCATTCACACTCTCACTCATAGACCCTGATTCATTGTTATTAAATTCTATTCCCTTGTTTTTTTGTATTTCTGCTACTGATTCCCTGCCAACCTGTTTTGTTTCCTCTAAGTCTTTAGGGTTTTCATCCGTTTTGTTTACCTTTATTCCCATATTCGCTGATGATTCATCTATTTTTGCCCCTAACATCTATCTATCTTTTCTCATCTCATCCCTTAATGTTTCTCTAAACGCCTCTAAATCATTTTTGCTATTTCTCTCCATCGCCTCTAAATCCTGTTTCCAACTCCTCTCAGTCGCCTCTAATTCCTGATTCCAACTCCTGTCCATCGCCTCTAATCTTAACATTATCATTTTCATATATTTTATAGGGCCATTGGTTGAGTTTCCCTTATCCTCCATTTTATTTATTTTTGATTCCTTTCCCTTTGTTGCTTCCTACTTTGACTCCTACTATATCCACTATCTTTTTTCTTATTACTTCTATTTTTATTCTATTCACTTCTTTTACTTTCCTTCCATTCTACATCCATCTTCCATAGACATGCACACTTTTCAATTCGACACATTATATATTTTCTTTATCAATAAATTTTAAAATAATTTTTTTTTCACTGATACCTTTCGATGTCTTCTATTATTTCTTACTGTCCTCGTTGAGGTCCCCTGGTTGCCATCTTTCTCCCCCAGGTCTTCTTCCTCACGTTCGTAGGATATTCACTACTGGAACACGCCTATCCACTCTTCGTTTGACGGTTGCTCAGCAATTCCTCGAAGCGCCGTAGTTGGGCCGCCATATAAAGGAGGATTGTAGTAGGGTTTCGGTTTTAATTAGGTGTCCAAGGATATGGGTTCATGGACAGTTGTGCTCCGGACTAGATGGGTTCAGGTTTCGGTAGAACAAAGGACTTAAATCTCGGGAATCCGTGAGGAAAGGATGTTCACTTGGGGAAAAACAGTAGGCCCAGTGTGATGTCTTGAAATTGACGATGCACTTTTATTGTCACTTGAATTACATTCGTCGTATTGGACGACGAGTTTGACGAGAAGGCTGTTGGTGGGTCAGAACTAATAATGGTTATAACACTCAACCAAGCGATGTGACTTATCTACCGGCACATTCGCCAGTCGCGACTCTGCTCGCAACCGACTACTGAACTGCCTAACTAACTGTCGAACTAACAGAACTGAACTCTAACTAACTAACTGCTGAACTAACTAGTTTTCGCTAAATAAAATATATTTATTAATCCCGAGTGGGCCGGCATTAGTCCCTTCCACCAAAAGTCTTATCGTCTCACAAACATTTTATATGTTATACTAATTTTGATTGGTAAATTTTACCTTAAGGGTGTTATCGTGGGTGTTAAACTTAGAAGTTTGTGGCCTCGTCCCCTCCCTTTAAATTAGTTGCCTCATCATATAAAATTTTCAGGGTTGACCAAATGGAGTTTTCTTTAAGGGCGCGGCTATCTACTGTCGGCATCTACCTTACGCCGCAAAGAAGTCACCCGCTGTTAACGACATGTACTCGTTAAAATTTGTTTGGGGATAACTCTTTCCACAAGTTACCTAGGGAAATCCAATTGCTTGTTTGTGACTTCCCAGCCTTTTGTAAGAAGTTTTTGGGCTTAGCATTGTTATAGCAATTTGATAATAGTGCAGTCTTGTAAATCCTCTTAACAAAAGAAACTGCAGACTTTTTCCCCATTGTGTAAGGGCTTACGGATCTATTGTATGATGTTTACTAATTTCGTTCGCTACAATAGCAAGGGTCCAGGTCTATGACTGGCGCTAATTGCTTGGTACTACTGTTTTATTTCTTGCTTATGCAATTATTTTGTGGTAGGTTATATCATTTAAATTTTGTTACTATTGAATTCCTCTTTTAATTACAATTAGTTTGAGTATAAATATGCCCTACTTCTGATAATAATTACGGGTTCATAAATTATTCACCCTTGATGAAAGTACTTATTTATTTAAAATAAGAGGCTGAGTGAATGACTTGTCACACACTAGACCTAAATTTTGGACAAATTTGGCAAAAAATTCAAAATCTATATTTTATTATTACTTAAATCATTGAGATGATGTCCATTATTTTTATGTATCCGTCCCGTAACAGTTTAGTACGCACTTTTAAAGAGCACTGCATATTGTGTTTTGTTATTTAAATTATAAGTGATGTAATGCCCATTTAGCAATACATATCCTTACTTACTTATATTCAGAAAGTTTAATGTCCATAAAATGTATATGATATTTAATTAAACATTCACAATTACTGCTTATTATAAATAAATAATAGTTTAAAAAAAATAAAACAACACGCTTTATTAGAAAACCGAACTCAAATATGAAAAGTAATTTTAATTTCCAACACGCTTGGGATAAATTTAAAGTGGTCAATAAAAAAATCATCTCCAAGACATATAGAATAAAACTAGAGTATCAACAAAAAGAAAATAATTTTACCATCAAAAGCGTGGGGTGATCTATGTCAATTAATATATTTGATAATAAACGGATATTGGTAAATGTAAAGTCTCTAAGAATAAAATGTAAAAGTCATAAAAAGCACCCCACGCTTTTGATCGTAAAATTATTTTCTTTTTGTTGATAACTCTAGTTTTATTCTATATGTGTTGGAGATGATTTTTTTTTTGTTGGCCACTTGTATTTATCCCAAGCGTTTTGGAAATTAAAATTATTTTTCATTTTTGAGTTCGGTTTTCTAATAAAGCGTGCTGTTTTAGTTTTTTAAAACTATTATTTATTTTTATTTTTCAGTTTTAATATTTTACAGAATAAGATAAAAATGTAAATATCTTTAAATTCGACACCATTGTAGTATTAGCTAAAAGTAATACTCCTCTAAAAAAAAAAACTCCCCAGCTGGATTGGAACCAGCGACCTCTGTATTACCGAAATTATATACCACTAGTTCATCGCTCTACCAACTGAGCTCTTACAACGATTGACTAAAAAGTCGACAAGTCCGCAACCTATTATACCAGTTTTAATTTTTTTTATTTTCTGATGATTCGGGCCAGGATTTTAGAAACAAAATATGACATTATTGTAGTGTCACGTGTCCTTTATAAGTATACAAAGTTTCAAGTCGATCCAATGTTTCTAAGTGGGTGAAAATCGTGTTCAAAGATTCCGTTACATAAATACAAAGACACTTTTTTTTTATTTTCTGATGATTCTGGCCAGGATTTTAGACAATAAATATGAAATTATTGTATTGTCACGGGTCCTTTACAAGTATACAAAGTTTCAAGTCTATCCAATGTTTCTAAGTGGGTGAAAATCGTGTTCAAAGATTCCGTTACATAAATACAAAGACACTTTTTTTTACACGCTTTATATTAGCTTGACCTCTATCTATCTATCTATCTATCTATCTATGTAACTGAATCTTTCATCGCGTTTTTCACCCACTTAAAATAATTGGATCGACTTGAAATTTTGTATACGTGTAAAGGACCCGTGACAATACAATAATTTCGTATTTATTTTCTAAAATCCTGGCCAGAATCATCATAAAATCAAAAAAAGTGTTTTTGTATTTATGTAACGGAATCTTTGAACACGATTTTCACCGATAGACTTGAAACTTTGTATACTTGTAAAGGACCCGTGACAATACAATAATTCCATATTCATTTTCTAAAATCCTGGCCAGAATCATCCGAAAATCAAAAAAAGTGTTTTTGTATTTATGTAACGGAATTTTTGAACACGATTTTCACCCACTTAGAGACATTGGACCGACTTGAAACTTTGTATACTTGTAAAGATCCTGTGACAATACAATAATTTCATATTTATTTTCTAAAATCCTGGCCAGAATCATCATAAAATAAAAAAAAGTGTTTTTGTATTTATGTAACGGAATCTTTGAACACGATTTTCACCCACTTAGAAGCATTGGATCGACTTGCAACTTTGTATACTTGTAAAGGACCCATGACACTACAATAATTTCATATGTTATTTCTAAATTCCTGGCCAGAATCATCAGAAAATCAAAAACATTAAAACTGGTATTATAGGTTACGGACTTGTCGACTTTTTAGTCGATCGTTGTCAGAGCTCAGTTGGTAGAGCGGTGAACTAGTGGTATATAATTTTAGTAATCCATAGGTCGCTGGTTCGAATCCGGCTGGGGAGGATTTTTTTTATAGAAGAGTATAATTTTAGCTCATACTACAATAGTATGGAATTTAAAGATATTTACATTCTTATCTTATTCTGTAAAATATTAAAACTAAAAAATAAAAAAATAAATAATAGTTTTAAAAAAGTAAAAGAACACGCTTTATTAGAAAACTAAAAAAATGAAAATAATTTTAATTTCCAATACGCTTGGGATAAAATAAAGTGGTCAACAAAAAAATCATCTCCAACACATATAGAATAAAATTAGAGTTATCAACAAAAGAAAATAATTTTACCATCAAAAGCGTGGGGTGCTCTATATCAATTAATATATTTGAAATAAACAGATATTGGTAAAAGTAAGCTTTCTAAGAAGAAAATGTAAAAATCATAAAAAGCACCCCACGCTTTTGATGGTAAAATTATTTTCTTTTATTTGATAACTCTAATTTTATTCTATATGTGTTGGAGATGATTTTTTTGTTGACCACTTTATTTTATCCCAAGCGTATTGGAAATTAAAATTATTTTTCATTTTTTTAGTTTTCTAATAAAGCGTGTTCTTTTAGTTTTTTAAAACTATTATTTATTTTATTTTCTGATGATTCTGGCAAAGATTTAAGAAAATATAAATGAAATTATTGTATTGTCACGGGGGTCCTTTACAAGTATACAAAATTTCAAGTCGATCCAATTATTTTAAGTGGATGAAAATCGCGTTGAAAAATTCAGTTACATAGATAGATAGATAGATAGAGATAGATATATATAGATAGATAGATAGATAGATACAGGTCAAGCTAATATAAAGCGTGTAAAAATAGATTACTGTACCTGTAAGTAAAGTGATCCTACAAAGGCCTCAGAAGGCCCTTGGGATAGTGGGAGGTAAAGGCTCTCACTTTTCTGGACAATCGGCACTTGATGTCAGCCGGGTTGTCAGCCCTGCGTGACGGCCACCTTTACCCCCAGAACAGGTGCCTGGTACTCATTTCCGTCAGAGGCTGAGTCGACCTCAGGGCCATAGTACCGCCAGAAGGTTTGGGTCAGTTTAAAAATCCTGACCCACCGGAATTCGAAACCCCGCCCTTCCGGCTTTTAGCGCAGTGCCTTAACCACTACGCTACGGCGTGACCTCTAATGTCTAGTAATTAAATATGTTGCCTCTGATTAAGAAAGCATACATTAATTTAATAAAAATTACATACATTATATATTATAATACATTTTTAAATTAATATATACTCATTTAACCAAAATAATAATAGCCTAATAATAATAATTTCTCTTTTTTACGTTGGCTTAAGCTTTTCCTTATGGGTAATTTTACATTGTCAACGCCATTTGACTTCACAGGGACAGGACCAGTAGGGAGAGTATTTTTAACTCTGGACCACACATATACTTGTTTGATCACACGAAGACATGGAAGGCCTCCCTGTGTGAGTGATCAGATAAATTCCAGGGCCACCTCCGATAACACGAACATTTATGACAAGACACATCATTCATACTAAACAAGGTGAATGTGATATGGATTACGATTATTATGAAGGCCAGATGAATTTTCGAGGACCATTTCCCGACATTTATCCTTCAGATAAAGAAAAACCCCGGAAAAACTTCACCCTGGAAATTTTCCCGACCGAGGATCGATCCCGGGCCCGCTTCGTACAAGACAATGTCGTTAACCTGAGACCACCAGCGGTGCAATAATAATATATCTATCTATCTTCGGGGTTTTACATCTGCTGCCGTCTTCCCGTGCCAAACCTCCAAAGCTTACGATCTTGGGCATCTTCAATGCTTAGTCCTCTTGCTTGCATTACTATCTTCATGCTTTCCTTGCATGTTAACTTTGGTCCCCAAAGTTCTTATTTCTGCTCGGTTGCCATTGATATAGTAGTTTCGGCCATCGCCCATCTTCCATTCTTAAAGCATGTCTTAACCATTTTAATTCCTTCTCCTCAATTCTTTCAATTACGCTTTCTTCTGCTTCCAGTATGTTTCTAATAATAATAATAATAATAATAATAATAATAATAATAATAATAATAATAATAATAATAATAATAATAATAATAATAATAATAATAATAATAATAATAATAATAATCTTCATTTCCTGGTTTAGGCAATAGTTGCCTGTTCCGATAATAATAATAATAATAATAATAATAATAATAATAATAAAAATAATAATAATAAATATAATAAAAAATAATGAAAAAATAATAATAACAATAATAACAATAATAATAATAAAAATAATAAAAATAATGAAAATAATAATAATAATAATAATAAAAATAATGCAAATAATAATAATAATAATAATAATAATAATAATAATAATAATAGCATTATTAATTTTAATAACATTAATAATAATATAACATTGATATACAATTGCTTTATTTTACCTGACTGAGTTAAGACCTGCCAGTCGACGAAGTTAGATAAATTTGGAATAATTAGCCTTATATCTAAAAATGGTTATTTACTCTAGTGTACATAACATCGCAAAATACTAAGATATGAAAATGTCAACTGATAAAACCAAAGTAATGAGGAATGACATTCCGAGGCACCGATCCGATACTACGTAGCAAAATAGTGATTGAGAATACGATTTTGGAGCAAGTTAATGACTTCTCCTACCTAGGATGTAACATCTCCTATCAAGGAGAGATTGATCTCAATATAAAACTACAAAAATATTTATAAATAGCAGGCTTAATAAATTATATTTTAAATCCACATCTTGTACAAAACATTCAAACCTCAAATTATATAAAACTCTCGCCCTCCCGACTTTCCTGTAAGGAAGTGAAATCTGTGTTGTGAAAAAGAAAGAAATCGCCAGATTAAGAGCTGCATAAATGAGTTTCGTGCGTCGAATTGCTGGATATACTCTACTTGACCAATAGAAGAAGAATGAAGGTATTTTAAAGGTACTCAACTTAAAACTTTTAGAAGAAACTGTAACCACCTAGAGACATTTGCAACATGTATCCCGAATGTCACTAACTAGGATCCCTAAAGCAATTCTACGGTATCGCACATGAGGTCGACGACGACTACCTGTATGTCATAAAGAGAACTTTTAGACCCATATTTGAGACCAAAACAGGTCAATATTGGCCTGTATTAATAAATGGTGCATGATAGTCTTATTTCTAAATTACAAATGAATGTTTCATAGCAAAAGTGGACCAAGATCAAAACTTTTAGACCCATATTTGAGACCGAAACAGGACAATATTGGCCTGTATTAATAAATGGCGCATGATAGGCTTATTTCTAAATTAAAAATGAATGTTTCATAGCAAAAGTGGACCAAATTCAAAAATTTAAAATTCTAGTTATGTGAATTTGGGATCAAAATATTAATACTTCTTCAGAGCATTGTTCTGTTTTATTGTATTTGTTCTTTCTTTCGGTAAAATATAATGTTTAAATCTTCATATGCAATTAAATATACTGTTTTATGTTTATATTAGTTTTTCTGAAAAGAGTAAATTTCGACTTGGTCCATTTTTGCTCTGAACCCCTTAAATGTAAGTAAAATAAATTATTACATTCAGTAGTAATCTTAAAAGTTGATTAGGTCTGTCTATAAAAAATATGTATATCGGTTTGTTCTAAATTTAACGATAAGACGTAAAAATAGAACAATTTAAATTAATATAAAATTAGTAATCAAAATAACTAACTAAATAACTCACTGGCACTATGGAACCCGTAGGCTCATGGCCGCGCGGACATAAACTCTCCATATATCCATATCCTGAGCGAATGTTTTCCAATCATCCCCTGTATAATCTACTTCTCTCAAATCACAGTTAATGCTATTCTCCCACCTCATTCTTGGTCTACCAACTGGTCGTTTTCCCTCTGGTTTTCCTACAAGAAGCTTCCATGCACGTCTATCATTCCCCATTCGTGCCACACGTCCTACCCATCGCAGTCTATGAGACTTAACAGTTCTCATTATATCTGGCTTCCTATAAATACGATGTAATTCACTGTTATGCAGTCTTCTCCATTCAGTAATAAATATAATTGCTTGACAGAGGAAAATTAATTATACAATAACAAGCAATTGTCTTAAAACTGTGAAGTAAGCACGCAACCCCCCATATACTGAGAGACAGTTTCATATGCGGGCAATGATTATTGTGAAATTAGTGTAATACAATTATGTATTTTTAGCAGATTGTTATTTGTGACCTAGTATCAATATTATAGTAGAAAGATAACTATTAAAATCTGGACGTCAGGTTGGTAGGAGTGGAAAAATGCAAAAATTTGAAAAGAAGTCAGAGAAAATATAACTACATCTGCCACTAAGACGAAAAAAAAAACGCAAACATTATGGATACTCTGCACTATCTCAAGGTTCAAGCCATAACATATTTTATCACAATATTCAAAGTATTTATATATTTAGAAATCATTAAAAGTTTATTCAGTACACATGGTTTGAATAGATCCTATATAAAAAATGAAAACTTTTCTTTCGAACCTAATATAAATGATATCCTATATTTATATATAATTATACGCGTATGTTATATTAATTACTTAGAATATAAATATGACTAGAAATAACTGAATACATAATAATTGCAACCAATGTTTCGGCATCCCTATTTTTACAGTCGGAAATATAATGCATACCATATCTTATTTTTTTAAAAGAGATTTTCCTTCATACATTTTCTTCAACCAAAAAAATATATAGGCTATGTATTATCAATTAATAATATACCTTGATTCATCATCATCATCCTAAGGCGCGATAACTTCAAATGTGAAAGTTTTGGCATTCTCAACAATCCTCCTCACTTTACATTAATTTATTTTTTCCAAAAATTTCCATCTTGTGTATCTTATTCTGATAAACCAAAATTTTGCGTATAGTATTCAACATTGTTTTACAACTATTCTTTGGTCTATCACGTCGCGATTTTCCTTTAATTTCGCATTCATGTACGTATTAAGTTAGGAATGCTTTCTCTTTCCATTTTCTATTATGTCCATACATTGTAGTCTTCTTTTTCCACTATTATACTCGTAGTTACATTTTGTTTCACTTCCCTTATTTTTCTTATCTTTGTTTTTTTTCTATTCTCGAGAATCATACAAATAAATTTCATTCGTTATCTGTATTTTGTTGTTCACTCATTGTTCAAGTTTCTACGCCGTAAAGTTAACCGTTTAAGTTGCATTGGTTAAGTCATATTTTCTTTGTTTGCAGAAATTAGCATCGCAGTGAATTCTGAAATAAAATATTCGAAATCAACTATTTTGGAATGTTATCATTTAGAACGTCCTTCGGATCCAAATTTAACTTAAATTGAATTGAACTTATACAATGCATTGTAATTGTTACAATTTTTCTCCCGAAGAAAATTATTTACATCACTGTAACTTTAATCCGTTCAAATATTATCTTAAGAAGGACTCAATTTAATATTCTTGTAGTTTTGTTGAGGATTTTTCTACTTCATAGAGCTGAGTTCAGCACACCAGTATTTTTTTCTTATATATATGTATATAGTCCACCGCTGTGGTCTCGAGGTAGCGTGCTGCCTTGTCACTCAGAGGGCCCGGCTTCGAACCCCGTTCGGGGCAGTTTTTCTGGGTGAGGTTTTTATCGGGGTTTTTCCTCACCTGTAAGACAAATGTCAGGAAAACGTTAAGGCCCAAACGGTCCCCGAAATCATCCTTCACCGGTGTAGAAAGCAACGGTAAGCTATCACACCTATAATTCCCTAGTAAATCTGCAAGCATAGCATGAAAATGCTATGATTGCAGTGAAGGGCCTGCCTTCGGTCAGAATTACTATGGATGGATATATATATATATATATATTTATTTTAATTTTCTTATTTGATGTTTCTCATTTTTCCAAAATTAAATGTAAGTATCAAATGTATTCGATTTTTTTATTTTCCTTCCGTCAATATATATATATTTCACCCAAATCTGTGTTGAAATATTCTGTCCTCTCTTAAATATTTTTAAAATTCGTTTCAGATATTCGTTCAAGAATTGGACATCTTATCCGACCTGAGTTATCATTTACATCTGTAAACAGCAAGTCATATATTATTTTCCTTCTGTGATTTCTAATTCAAAATCTATTGGTTTCAGTGCAATGCTATTAAACACATATTTCTTTAAATAACTTGTGAAAGGGTCCATTCTTGTAATAATTAATCCATTTGTTTGAAATGTTTTATAATTTTGAGCCTTTTTAATTTAGCACATGTTACTACTCAGTGTATCTTTTAATTTAGGCTATATATTATAAATTTGGCTTTGTTTGATAAATGTAACACTTTCCAAAATAGTTCAGTAAACATACCGTCATATGCCTTCTCTAAATCAATAAATAATAGAACAATCTGTTTAAATGTTCCTAGATGTTTATCTAATATTTATTATAGTGAGGAAAAGTGGTCAGTACATGATCTTCCTGTAGTAAAACAACTTGCTCTTCCAGCTCTAATAGCTCTAGAAATGGATTATTTACGCAGAAGTGCCAGAAAGTCTAAATTAGAACATGTCACAAATAAGGAAATTAGAAACATAATGGAAGCAGAATGAAGCATAATTAAAAGAATCGAGGAGAAGGAATTAAAGTGGTTAGGATATATTTTAAGAATGGAAGATGAGCGATGGCCGAAGCAACTATATGAATGGCATCCGAACAGAAAGAAAAAAAGAGGGAGACCAAGGTTAACATGGAAGGAAAACATGAAGACAGTAATGCAAGCTAGAGGGCTAAGCATCGAAGATGCCCAAAACCGTAGGCTTTGGAGGTTTGGCACGGGAAGACGGCAGCAGCTGTAAAAAAACCGAAGATAGATAGATAGGAAAATATGGTCAATACATGATCTTCCTGTAGTAAAACAACTTGCTCTTCCAGGTCAATCAAATCTGTTTTTAATTATTTTTGTAAATAGCCATATTTTCATTAATAAGTTTAGAATATATTTCCGATAACTTGAATATAATTTAGGATCTCTTTTCTTATATATTGTACAGATATATCCTAGATTTGTTTGATTGTTGTTCTCCATTCCTGTAGAATTTATTAAATAATTTCATTAGGAGTTTTTATAATTTTTGTTTCCATCATTTATTAACTTTGCTTGTTATTTCTGTTTCTAAATAAGTTATGTATACAAAATTTATCACAATTTAGATCATATTTTTAAAGTTTTAAATTCGTGTCCTAATGTCCTTAATACAAATAAAGTGCTTTACCTGTTATTTAAAACCATTATCATCATTTAGCTTAAGTATAAGAATTTTACATTACAATTTCTTATTTTCTCTAAAATGGATTATATTGGATTTCATAACTAACTGAAAAGAGTGTTAATAAAATTGAATACAATTCAAGAGTGGAATTTATTAACAAATTGTTGCCGATTAATATATTGGTTCTTTTTCTTCTTGTGTCCATTGGATCTTCGTGTTAGACTTAAAAAAACCCACATCTATTAAATGCAGCAGAGTGGCCAAGAATTATTGGAAATTCTTCTAATGTATAAATTCAAATTAGTGTAGACATGGAATCCTCATTACAAATATTGCTTGAAACATTCCTGCATGTAACTATATTTGATAGGTGGACTCGTACTTGGCGTAATAGTCGGACTGCCTTGAAGCATATAATGTAGGCTGCTTGACATAGCTATCCATTACACATAATTCCACATGGACAAATGTTGAGACAGGTCTGGTTTTGCTTACCACAAGCTGCTGTTACCACCACATCTAACCCCGAGCTTGCTGTCGGCCTCATAAATTATGCACTCATGATGAAATGCTAAATTTCAGCTGTCTAGAGGTCAGCTCTGTCGTGACCTAAGTAACCATCAAGCTTAGCAGACGACTTCAAAGTAATATGGACACATAAGAAATTCAATTAATCCCTCAATTTCATGAGATGTGGTCAACTTTGTTCACTTCCATACTCTTCGCAGTACAACTTTATGAACTAAGAAACAGAGTTGACATTTTTCTTCCATTAACATCATAATCTAGAAACTCCAGTCATTTCCTAGCAATTCGATTTAATTGTTAACAATATAATATCTTCTGACGATTTTCCAATACACCAATATATGACTCGTTGTTTTCACCTAATATTTAACAAATCATTAGCACGTCATGATTATGCAGTAGGAGTCCATTACATTTAGCCTTGGTTTATAATAATATCGATAACATTTCATGCATGATTTATTAATTTTCTGGTAATATTTAACAATATAATATCTTCTGACGATTTTCCAATACACCAATATATGACTCGTTGTTTTCACCTAATATTTAACAAATCATTAGCACGTCATGATTATGCAGTAGGAGTCCATTACATTTAGCCTTGGTTTATAATAATATCGATAACATTTCATGCATGATTTATTAATTTTCTGGTAATATTTAGCCATTTTCAAGCTTTTTAGATTAAGTTCATTTCTCGTAACATCATCATCATCATCATGAACAAATTCGTTTTAGGCCATGTGGCCTGTACGGTAAACCTAGCGAAGATGGTCTTGATCTTTCCACCGATGTTTTGGTCTTCCTTGGTCCCTATGTCCAGTTGGGGTATATTGGAATGCCAATTTTGGAAGTCTATTTCTTGCCATTCTTCTCAGATGATTTTTCCATTCTTGTTGGTTTCTCGTAACATAAATTCATTTATTGAAACTAAAGAGAAGAATTAGGATTGAACTGGAATTTGAACCCGGATCTCCAGCTTTGTGCGCTGGTACTCTTCCTTTGAATTTCTTTCACTTTAAAAATCACATGTATCCTTTACAGTGAACACTATTTACATTACATTAAGGGATCTTCACCAAGAATACATTATGATATTTTTAATTAAAGTACTCAGCCTTGACATCCGCATGCAATAGTTAATGCAACTAAAGAGAAAAATGTATACATGAATCGGGATTTGAACCCAGAATCTCCAATGTTGTGAGCCACCACTCTTCCTTTGAGCTACCCAGGTATCCATGGACAGACATGAATTTCTCCCAGTTTAAAAATCCCATGTACCCTTTGCAGAGAACACTATTCACATTACACTGAGGTCTGCTTCCTTTAGTATATATTATAGTTATATTAACTATTGCAAGTGGATGGCAAGCCTGAGTACTTTAATTTCAGTATTACATTAATTTACGAGTATTAGCAGCTATCTTCGTAGATTTTCAAATCAGTTATTATACTAGCCTGACTAGCAAGAAATTCACTAATTATAAAAATCATTAACTTTGTATATATATATACATATATAATTCTTAGTTTAACCTCTCACTTTATAGGTACTTTTACATGCAACACACCGTCCGAGCCTTGGAGTGGCAATGCCTGTCGGAATAGCGATTTAAACTTTGGATCATATGCATACTTTTTTTTACCACACAAGGACATGGATGGCCTCCCGAATGAGTGATCAGCTCAATCCAGGGCCTTCTCCGAGACAAGAAAACATTAAGACAATTCATACACACATTTATACCAAACAAGACGAATATGATAATGATGATTATGATGTCCAAATGATGTTCGGGGACCATTTGGGCCTTAATGTTCCCTGACATTTGTCTTACAGGTGAGGAAAAACGCCGAAAAACTGTTACCCATGAAACTTGTCCCGACCTGGGATCCAATCTGAGCTCACTGCATACAAGGTAATTACGTTAATCCGAGGCCAGAGCTGTGGACTGTTTACATTATATAGCTAAAATAATATATATATATATATATATATATTTCCGGTTTTAACAATGTTGATACATTTTTTCGGCACCAATGATTTGTCTTTAATTTCGTTTTATAATTTTCTTCCATTCGTCTCTGTTATGACAGCGTTCTTCCTCTATTTCCCACTCCTTCAAAGTTTCTGTAATCCCTTGGATCCACGTGATATTTGGTCGTCCTTTCCTTCTCGTTCCTGTTGGTGCCCGTTCCATTATTATTTATAATATTTCATCCTCAATTCGCTTAATATGCCCGTACCATTTTAATTGTTTTTCTTGGATAAATTCTAAAATCGAGTTTTGCACATTCATGTTCTCTTTTTTTTATAATTTATAATTTTTATAATTTATATTTTTTTATAAATTATATATATAAATTATATATAGGCCTATATATACAGGGTGTTTCATAAAGGATGGCGCAAACTTAAATGGTTGAAAGTACACGATAATAGAAGCAATAATGTCCCAATAAACATGGGTCCGCAAACGAGCCGTTTGCGAGATATTTACGAATGTATGGTTACAAGCCGCCACTGACGTCATTGTTTGTAACATCGTACTAGGTGATTATCTCATTGGGCCACACATTCTTCCCATGAAAACTTAATGGACGGAGGTACCTTAGGTTTCTGCGGCGTCATCTTCCAGGATTGCTTGAGGATGTTTCTCTTCAGCAACGTCGGAGTTTGTGGTACATGCATGATGGAGCTCCGGCACATTTTGCTGCTGCTGTGAGACGGCATCTAACGCGCAGATACGGCCAAAGATTGATAGGTCGAGTTGGATCTGTACCTTGGCCTCCAAGTTCACCTGATCTAAATCCTTTGGATTTTTATGTCTGGGGTCACCTCAAAAGCGAAGTGTACAGCACACCCGTTAACACGATTGAAGAACTGGAACAGAGAGTTATACATGCTTGTCAAAAATTCAGAAATGATCCAGGGGTTTTCGAAAAAATTCGACATTCATTGCAGAGACGAGCTCAGTATTGCATCCAGATGCAAGGAAGACACTTTAACATCTCCTTTAACAGGTAACTCATAAGTGAAGTGAACTGTGAAATGTGAACTAAATGAGATGAAAAATTAATAGTAAAGTCTAAATTCAAATACATTTCTACTAACTAGGACGGTGTTTACAATCAAGTCAGTGGCGGCTTGTAACCATACATTCGTAATTATCTCGCAAACGGCTCGTTTGCGGACCCATGTTTATTGGGACATTGTTGCTTCTATTATCGTGTACTTTCAACCATTCAAGTTTGCGCCATCCTTTATGAAACACCCTGTATATATAATTAATGCATTATAATGTGTAACACAGTTACAGTAAGTAAAGTGATCCCACAACAGACCCGGAGGCCCTTGGGGTAGTAGGAGGTTAAGGCTCCCACTTTTTCTAGACAATCGGCACTTTATGTCAGCCGGGTTGTCAGCCCTGCGTGACGGCCGCCTTTACCCCCAGAACAAGCGTCTGGTACTCATTTCCGTTAGAGGCTGAGTCGACCCCAGGGCCATAGTGCCGCCAGAGGGTTTGGGTCAGTTTAAAAATCCTGACCCCAACGGGACTTGAACCCTCGACCCTCCAGCTTGTAGCTCAGTGCCTTAACCACTACTCTACGGCGTGCCCCCCAGTACAGGGAATGATTGGAAAGGATTAGCTCAGGATAGGGATGTATGGAGAGCTTATGTCCGCGCGGCCATGAACCTATGGTTTCGATAGTGCCAGTGAGTGAGTAAGTAAGTAAGTATTTTCACACATTATTCTTGGTCTACCTAATGGGTATTTTCCTACAAGGAGGTTTCATAAACCTATTTCATTCCCTTTCGTGCCACATGTCTTATCCTTTGCAGTTTACTAGATTTAACAGTTCTTATTATATCTGGTTTCCCATAAAGATAACTAGTAATGGAATTTGACTTTTTTTTTAAAGAAAGGAAGTACATTTTCATTTACATTGCGCATGGGGCTATTTGGCCGTACGTTCATATTCTGATCCATTAATAAAAACTGAAAACATACGAATATATAAACGAATACATACATGGCTACACACCTACACTCATACATAAAAAAGACCATGTGTACAGATATAAAAAAACTCTCAATTTGTACAATAATAAAAAAACTAGCTACAGAACAGGTAATAAAAAACCCACGCGCGCGCATGCCACCCCCTCCCAGCAGACAGCAAATGCACTACGAACCCATTCAGTTAAGATTACTCATATAATACAGATAAAGATCGGAAAGAAATACCATATTGAAGTTATCTTATGTATAAAAATTAATGTTTGTTTCTTTGTATGTTTGTTTGTTCGTTCGTACTTTAAACGCGGCCATACCGTTGATCCGATTGTAATGGTTTTTTGCAAAATGTTCAGGAGATTCCCGGGAGAGTTGTGACACTCAATTCCTATAGCCTTAAAAATCGCCCTTTGTAGAGGAAAACGTGAAAAAAAGTAGCTCTTTGGACTCTTAAATGGCTTACGCTGCCTAAACCATAGGAATTACGCAAAATTAATATATCACAGAATTATATATCTCAAAAAGCTCTACAAAAAAGTCAGCGACAGCATATGTTTATCTCTTACGAGTAACTCACAATAACCATTTTTGTCTTTCATTGATACCAAGAGAATAATACCCATTCGGGTGAACCTTTCATCTTTATTATTGGTAACAAGAGTCCAGCGCCGTAGCCAAGTGGTTATGGCAAGAAGACTTGGCGCACAGCTACGGGACTGACGCTGGTTCGAGTCTACATGGGGGAAAAGTTTTTTTCTCATGGAATTTCGCCCAGTATTACACCGGTGCACAGTAGGCCAGAAATGAAATCTAGGTGGAAAAATACTATTTTCGCTCACCCTCATTAATTTATCTTTTTTTTCACTCTAATATAAGTGAAAAAAGTGTCTCTTTGGACGCTTAAATGGCTTACGCTCCTAAAAGATACGAAATACACAAAATTAATGTATACAGAATTGAATATCTAAAAAATCTCTACAAAAAAGTCCGCGACAGCGTGTTTCTCTCTTACGGATAACTCACAATAACCATTTTTATCTTTCATTGATACCAAGAGTCCTGCGCCGTAACAGAGTGGTTAAAGCAAGAAGTTTTGGCGCATAACTACGGTACCTGTTCTGGTTCGAGTCTCCATGGGGGAAGACATTTTTCTAGCGGAATTTCGGCCAGTTTGAGACCGGTGCACAGTAGGCCAGAAATAAAATGTAGCTGGAAAAAAAACTATTTTCACTCACTCTCACCAATTTATCTTTTTTTCACTCTAATATAATTGTTATATGACGGTTCTTAACTTATCTGCAAAGGAGGATACAATTCTAATGTTTATGAAGACAATATAAACATCGGAATTTGCCGATGGTTAAGAACTCATCTGGTCTATATCCCAGTTGTGTTATTATCGTTGTGTGTTCAAGTTCAGTGAGCTATTCTTCTTATTCTATATGGATACTTCACCTCAATGTTTGTAATGTTACTGACATATATGTTTTTCTATATAACCAGATATTATGTTAAATACATGTGGAATCATACCTTCCACGCACTAAAAAATTTACACAAACATCTCATTTTAAATTGAGTTACAAAGAAAACAGTTCTGAACAGTAGTACAAATTCTAGTTATAATATAGAGTGATTTATGACTTTAATTCCCGCACAATAACGTGTGTGCAAATTATTTCGTTCTTTTCAATTAGCTTTCTCATTACAGGAGGTAATCTAAAAAAACTGTACAAAAACGTAGAGTGTAACAGCGCACGGCTGGTGGTAAAAACACATTAACATTTATTTAGGAGTAGCAGCGCACGCCGTGTATATATATATAATTCTTCTGTACGCGTGTTTGTCACTGAACTCCTAGTAACCCTAAAAAACTGGACAGCTTTTGCTGATTTTTTGTGTGTGTGTGATTGGGTCCCTCAATTGTTTAGATTCACAATTGGACTCTCTAGAATCATTAGGTGTAGGAGTTCACCAGAAGTGAACATTAAAAAATAGCTCTAGCGGTTACAATTTTCGATGTTTCACGACGAATCTCTGTACATCCTATTACAATAACCCGAGGTAGGTATTATCCAAAAATGAACGAAATCAGACAATTGGAAGTTGAGGTTTACTTGAAATTCTAAATTAAAAACTGCCTAAACGAATGGACCGATTTTGATATTTTTGTGTGTGTTTGAGTGTATCCCTGAATGGTTTATAATCACAATTGGACCCGGTAGGTGTCGCTGCTTTCGGGTTTAAGTTTTTTTATGTCAGATATGTAGTCAACTGCATTACCGACATATTCCGCGCAACAACATGACATCATAATGCATGCTTCTTGAGCCACAACAGTTGACAGTGAATTCTGTAAATTCTGCTGTTATACATTACAGGGACTCGTGTCGATCCAACTTCTCTAAATAATCCTTAAACTAAAAGTATATACAACTGTTATTCTTATAGTTAGCCTATATTATATGGATGCGAAACATGAAAGCTAATTTTATGGAGGAGAAAATATTACGAATATTTGAGAGTTCATAGGAACATTTTTGGACCAAAGAGAGATGAACAGGTAGGCGAATTGAGTGGAAATTATATTTATAGCAAAATTGGAGATCAATGAGGAAATATGTAGGCCTATTATTATTAATAACTAGCGGACCCGGCAGACGTTGTCCTGCCTGAACGTTCAGTTCTCGTGTCTTGGCCGGACGATATAAAATGTGTTCCTTTTTTTTTACCATAAAATTAATTAACTGATAAGTTCGCAAGAAAATTCCTCATTGTCAACTACTGTGGCTCAAGAAGCATGCATTATGATGTCAACAAACATTTATGTAGATGGAAATTGATGTCTTCAGGAGAGCAGCAACATGATCAAAAATGTCATACGAGAAAAAAATAATTTAAATATTCAATAGCGGATTACATAACATACAACCAATTACATAGGTATGGGCACGTACGACGAATGAAGGAAGAAAGGTTACACAGAAAAACATTGAAATTGTGTCCACCTGGAAGAAGAAAGAAAGGAAGACCTCGAAACTCATGGATATAATATATAAGAACTGTAATGAAAAAACAAGAGGACCGGAGGACATGGAGTGGATTAATAGGGACGAGTGGAAAAGGAAAATAAAACTTTAGGCACAGACAGATGGGTAAACATTGAAAATCTGTATAGGCCTAAAAATATTATTGTTATTATTATTGTTATCATTATTACTATTATTATTATTATTATTATTATTATTATTATTAACTAATGTTTAATTTCTTTGTGCACCTTATTCCTGTTTGTAATTATTGCTACTAGTTATTTGAATTCAGCTACTTCTTCAAAATTTCCCTAATTTTTAATCAACAGTCCATTTCCATTATATAAAGTAATAATAATAATAATAATAATAATAATAATAATAATAATAATAATAATAATAATAAAAATACTCGCACTTCCGATATACAGTTTCATGTACTCGGAGATATAAACTCTCCTTACCTTTATAAAATATTTTCCAATCATTCCCTATATAATTTACCTCCCTAAAATCGTAGTTAATAATAATAATATTAATAATAATAATAATAATAATAATAATAATAACAATAATAACAATAATAATATGTATAATAATATTTGTAGGCCTATACAGATTTTCAATGTTTACCCATCTGTCTGTGCCTAAAGTTTTATTTTCCTTTTCCACTCGTCCCTATTAATCCACTCCATGTCCTCCGGTCCTCTTGTTTTTTCATTACAGTCTTATATATTATATCCATGAGTTTCGAGGTCTTCCTTTCTTTCTTCTTCCAGGTGGACACAATTTCAATGTTTTTCTCTGTAACCTTTCTTCCTTCATTCGTCGTACGTGCCCATACCTATGTAATTGGTTGTATGTTATGTAATCCGCTATTGAATATTTAAATTATTTTTTTCTCGTATGACATTTTTGATCATGTTGCTGCTCTCCTGAAGACATCAATTTCCATCTACATAAATGTTTGTTGAATTTCCACGCTTCAGCTCCATATGTGACAACATTTCTCACTTTTGAGTTATATATTTGTAATTTATTTTTTCTGGTTATATGCCAGTTCCATAGGACACCATATTTTTATTTGAACAAATTCGTACAATCTGCGTTTTACTCTATGGGTATTTGTGGAGATATTTAGTCTACAACAGCGATTTGTCAAATATGTAAAATTGGTTCTTCATTGTACAGTGTTTGAGTTATTGATTTGTAGTTATTCACTTTAGTCAGTTAATTTATAATGTCTATTCCAGTGTCTTGAATATTTCGTTTATGAACTAAATTGTTCGTGGCATTTAGATAAATTTTCGCGCCACTATGTTGGGATTCTTCATGGGCGCTGGTCTGTTTTTTTTTTTATTTCTTGTAGCTTGCAGTGAAGTAAAATATTTTTAACTTTGCTGTTATTGCTCTACCTTTATTTATTCTCCTCTTAATGCCACTTTCTTGTCTACCTTTACCCCCAAGTACTCAAATTCTTCACATCCTCTAATATACCCCTTCTGATATTCTAATATTAAATCTTCGGTTTCAGCTCCACACCCCATATATTTTTTTTCTAAATTTATTTTCAAACCTCAATTATTGTATTCTTCCAATAATTTTCTGAACATAAACTCCATGTCTTCATACTGTTGCATAATATTATCAGGTTATCCCCAAATAACAGTGCATATATAATAATAATAATAATAATAATAATAATAATAATAATAATAATAATAGCTTTATTTTACCTGGCAGAGTTAAGGCCTTAAGGCCTTGTCTACCACTCAACCAGGTTTAAAAAAATACAAACAAAAAAAATAGTCTTAAATCTAAATTACAATATATATATATAAACGATTGCATCTGCTGATCATTTGCCAATTGGTACTCCCATTCCTGAACATTTTCCCCTCTATTTTTATAGTGCTTTATGCATAAATACCTGGAATAATGTGGATAATATGCTGGAAACCTGACGAAGGTCTTTTGTTACTTTAATTTCTTGTGATAAAAATTTTCCAATTTTAATTTCAGATATTACATTTTATAACAAGTTTTATTATTGCACCAATAATTATGTCGTTTATGCCCATATCTCGTAATGCTTCCCATAACTTTTGTAAATGTACGGCGTCATACAGTATTATGCTTTTTCTAGATACACAAAAATGAAATGAACTTTTGTTTGTAATTATTAGTCTTTTTTAATCAATTGTTTGACCACAAATATCTGGACAATTGTAGATCTTCGAGACCTAAAGCCTGCCTATACTTAATTCTACTTAAGTTTATAAGTTTCTTCCAATAGTATTAGATAATTTTTCCATATATATATATATATATACACGATATAATAATAATAAAAAATAATAATTTTGATTTTCTCTTCAAACCACAAATCATGTCGAGTCAGCGACTGGTCAATATGATTCATTCAATTCTCGCTAGAATTTTGCTCAATGTGCGATTAGGTTTAAAACGAATGAACAGTTGAGAAATTATAAGTTGCAGAAAACAACATGGCACGTGCTTGTTCGTTAAGTAATACATAATTAAATAATTTATTTTTTCTTCAATGGAGTGATGTCTGGTACAGTACGTAAATGTAAAGTGATCCCACTACAGGCCTCAGGAGGCCCTTTGGGTAGTAGGGGGTTAAGGCTCCCACTTTTTCTGAACAATCAGCACTTGATGTCAGCTGGGTTGTTAGCCCTGCTTGACGGCCGCCTTTACACCCAGAACAAAGTCTGATACTCATTTCCATTAGAGGCCGAGTCGACCCCAGGACCATAGTGCTGCCAGAACTTTGGGTCAGTTTAAAAAATCCTGACCCTACCGGGACTCGAACCCTCGACTTTCCGGTTTGTAGCGCAGTGCTTAACTACTACGCTATGGCGTGCCCCGATATCTGGTACATAAAGGGTCCAAAAAATCCATGAAAGTGGTTCATTTCTTACGAAACAGCCTTCATATCCTATTAACCGTTGCACTTAACTACTCAACTATAACTGTCCATTTCCATTTTATAATCAATTTCTATGTGTGAACATATATTTAGTTTTATTCATGTTTACTTCCAGCCCAAGTTCCTTATTGTTACTCAGTAGAGCGTGCGAATCTCCTCGCTATCGCATAATAATACATAATTAGCATATACTATAGTTTGCGTATTTTCATTAGTCAGATCAAGGTCATAGTGTCAATATCCTTCCCACACATGTCTTAAAACTCAGTACAGGTTCCATGATACAACCGAGACACGCAACTCCATATGCCATAAGACTTATCAGTGGATTCAAAATAACATTGATCTGAATAATAAAAATAGTTGAATTCTAACAACTTATTAATTTCATTGAGTTGTGCGCCTTCTATTAAAGGAGATAGTGTATCTCAGCGCTTAAAAAAAAATCTTAAAACTTTGTCTACCCAAAACATACTCTTTGTGCCATTTAGTCACATTTGATTAAGTTTAACTTGAAGTCCCACTTGTGTAATAATTATAGATTATCAGGGCTTTTGAGGAGTGGAATAATAATATTGGTAATATAAATCCAAAATAAGATAATATGATTAAACTCATTATTTTAAATCTTAGTTTATATCACAATGATTTTCTAAAATTTTACTTCCCTAATATTACCTTTATACCTTGTGACTTAATTACATTAAGCATTTTTTCGCACATCTAACCTGGTTACTATGCAAACAAAAGAAATCGCAAAGCTGATACGGACTCAAAAAGCACACATTCGGTAAGTAAAATAAAACATTTCTTGATTGTTTTGTACACTAACTCGTACCTTTCTTTAGACTTTTTCCGGAATTAATGCAGAAAATTCCACTCTCCAGGCTTCTTCAATCTCTCTATCATCTACCATGGCTCTTTCCATAATAAAATTATCAAACAGATTCTAATCACGGTAATACATATAAAAATGTCTCCACAACCAACAATCCCTGCTTATAACAAAACAAATGAAAAGCCGATCACCAAATGTTTCTTTCTCATAGAAGTACTTTACATCCAACCAATAGTTTAATTCATTTATTACTATATTTAATAAAAATTAGTCACATCGACCAAAAAATAGTATGCAATACACATGAGGTAAGAACGTAACAGATCTCGAAAATTGAAAAAACTCGGCGCAAGCGCTTCGTTTTTTTTTTCAAACTTTTTCTCAATCAGTAACAAGTGCTTACCTCACTTGTATCGCAATATACTATAAAAATCTTACAATAATTGTGTCTTTCTAATTTATTACCATGTGTTTGTAAATGAACTTTACCACTAGATTAAACAATAAATCGCATTTGAACTGAAAAGTGCCCGAACAGGAATATTTGCTCCTTCACATATTTAACAGTTTATTTTTATATTCTACATTAAAATATTTAAATAATTAAAATTAAATTAACGTTGATATTTTTTTCAATCCATATGCCGTTTAGTTCAGTTTATTTTTGAATATACTATTCTACAAGAAGTGTTTTGTGTTACATCGCAGTTGCAGTGTTGAGGAGGAGACAGTATTATTTCTGAAATAATGAGGACAATGGAGTTAAGACCTCAGAGGGACCTGTGGTGTGTGTGTATTACTGGACCCTCTCGTTCTGGTCACTCGTGTTTCCCCTGAATTGCGCATGCGTGTCATTTAATCTGCTATTACAGTACGTTGTAACAAAAGGTGCAATTTACTTCAGTAAACAATGGTTAATTTGTTTCCAACATCCCTCTCCCCTCTGCCACCCCTTCTCATCCATTGCTTCATGTCATGTATACAAACTGCGTCCGACGTGCCAGAAATTTTGTTGAATACAACCATTACAAAGTACAACTTGCCCATATTCTCGTACTGACTACTTACATCTCGCCTCTTTGTGAGGAATTACGTATTGTTATTGTTATTATTATTATTATTATTATTAATCAGAGATGAATTACAAGTATATAATAACACAAGGGCCTTGTAGGCCTGTCGCGCTTAGAGTTTTTAGTCACGCACCGCAGCCGAGTGGTTAAGGCAGGAAGCCTTGACGCAGAGCTACGGGACTTGCGCAGGTTCGGGTCTCTATGGGGGAAGACATTTTCTCAAGGTATTTTGGCCAGTATGAGTCCGGTGCCCACCCAGCATCGTGTGAGGCATTTGGATAGCTGCAATAAATAGCGACTCCAGTTTGAGAAAACCAGCTATAACGGCTGGGGGACTCAAAATGCTGACCACATGTCACCCCTACACTGGCTGGATGATCATCTGCCTCTGTGATTGACACATGTGTATGTGAGGCCAACTGCCGGCTGGTAGACTAAGGGCCTTCTAGGCCTGTCGCGCCAGGAGATTTTTTTAATATACACAAGTATATAACATATATGCCCACCGTTGAGTTCTCGAGGTAGCGTGCTGCCTTGTCACGCAGCGGACCCGGGTTCGATTCCCGGTCGGGATAGGCTCCTGAGTGAGGATTTTTTCGGGTTTTTCTTCACCTGTAAGACAAATTTCAGGAAGTTTAGGGCCCAACGGTCTCCGAAATTCATCCGACCATCATCTAATCCTTACCATTATCATCATTATC
Source organism: Diploptera punctata (assembly GCA_030220185.1). Classification (NCBI taxonomy): domain Eukaryota; kingdom Metazoa; phylum Arthropoda; class Insecta; order Blattodea; family Blaberidae; genus Diploptera; species Diploptera punctata. The sequence goes on from JASPKZ010010694.1 coordinate 679,137, forward strand.
CTTCACCGGTGTGGAAAGCAACGGGAAGCTACCACACCTATAATTCCCTAGTAAAGCTGCAAAGCATAGCATGAAAAGGCTATGAATGCAGTGAAAGACCTGCACTTGGGCAGAATTACTGTGGATGGATTATTATTATTATTATTATTATTATTAGTTAATATTCCTGAATTATGTATTTATGTAGACCTAAATACCCCATACGTCTCGCGTGGGAACACGGGTGCTCACTAGCAGGAGTTTCTTAACAAAGCTAGTTTCGTTATGCTTATTTAACTGCAGATGTCAACGAGTGACATGTGGATAGCACATCGCCTCAATGAGTTTCTAGTAGGTAACTAAAACATTACTTGGATGGATGAAGGTCGATTAACTTTTGCACAGAGGGGCCATCAACCTTGGGTTTATTTTAAGAGCCTGATAATCTTCATATTTGGGATCCACGGCTTAAAATCTCTCGTGGAGGACTGGTCTTTTGGATTTTTCAATCCCAAAAATTCCTCGACCCCTGCCGGGTTTCAATCCGCGACCCTCGGAACTACAAGCAAGGAACTTGACCTCTAGACCACCGCGGCCGATCCTCTATTATTTATGATAAGATTATAAAGTTTTTTTTATGAAATCCATATTCTATATTGACCATGTCCCTCTAATCGTCTTTCAATATTTCAAATGAGTTCTAACTGTCCAAAATACATCTTTCAAATTAATTGACTTGGCAATATTATAATTTTTAATTTCTCGATATTTCATGTCTGCCGCGGGGGTCTAGTGTTTATCATCTCAATTCATGTCACGGGTTCCAACCCGGCTGTGGTCGATGCATTTTTAGGATTGCAAAATCGAAGGTACAACCCCTCCGAGAGGGATTTAAGTCGTGTGTTCCGATTCTGAAGACTTTAGGCTTGGAGAAGAATCTGAAGCCTAAATTAGTGCCTCATAGCAAAATTTAACCTCCCTTCATCACCAAATAATACCATAGTTACTCACTAGAAGTGTAATTGAGACGATATGTCCCTCAATGATATCTGTAGGGAAATAAGCATAATTAAATTAAGCTAATTCAAGAAACTCCCCGCTAGGAGAGCGCCCGTGTCTCTATGTAGGGACATATGGGGTATTAGTCAATTATAAGAATAGCAAAAGTATTCCAAACAACATCAAATGAAGTACTGTGCGATTATTAAAAAATATTCCAATGGTTCTGGAACTGCAAAAAATGGTCTCTTACTAAAAATGAAAAAAGAAAATTAAAAGGATGCACCAAGGCACTACAAGATGTGGGGATTAACTCGCCTGATTCAAACCACTTTAATTTCTATCATTAATTAATCTCACAATCATTTTGATTCTCATGCGTCTTATTTTTAATCTTCCTTGGAAGAATACTGGTATTGGCACATTCTGCAGAGGTTCACACGATGAAAAAGAAGGAAGAGAATATGAACTAGCATTCAATGTACTCGTATACGCCGATAGCAGTAAAGGGGAAACATGAGCAGGATCAAGAATTGCTATATGTAAAAACAAGAAAATCATTTACCAACTTCAGTACATATTACATGAGCAATATTCAAACAAACTGAACAGCGGGCGATATTAAAAACATTAAATATATTATCAACCCTTCCAGAATTTCCTGGTGGTCAAAGAATAGTAGCTCTCCACTCCAAACTGTCAGCAAAGTACTTAAATTCTCGTAAATACGGCTTACCGTAATAAACGACTAGAAGCTGAAAACTGGACTGTAGACTTCACGTGAATCAAGGCACACGCTGGTATCATCGGGAACGAGACTCCAGATCATCTGGCCAAAGAAGCAGCAACGAAAATGGATATACTAGTCACTTCAATAAGATACCATTAAATTCTAAACTAGGTAATTGACAGGAAATGAGTTTACAAAACTGGGAAACCGAATGGAACATAACATCAAAAGGAACAATGACTAAATTATTCTTCACATGTATTTAGGCCAGGCTACAAATAAATATAGGGCCTACCATTATCAGGGAACGTAATGACATTCCTCATTATATATAAAAACAAGAAACTCCCCTACAACGCGTGCTTATACAAATTTATAATAAAAGACACCCCCCATGTGTACATGCGGAGCATCAGAACAGACAGTAGTACATAGTTTATTTCAACTTCCTAAACTAGATTCTGAAAGAAACTCATTTAAGTACTCAAGGCTAAGGAAATATCATAAATGGACATTGTATACTGAAGATACACAAGGTAATTTTAGGTAATATAAAATTGATTGACTTAGACAGAATATATACAGTTGATAGTTTTCTAAACCCTTAAGACATTAAAACTAACTAGAAACAAATTAAATATAACAGGAAAGTAAGGCATAGTATGAAAGACTAAACTATAAATAAGGTTACTGTGAACATAAATTATGTAAACGTTGTTATTACTATCCGACACAGCTGAACATTGACTTGCTTTGTTTGTGGATGATTTGCGAATTAATTCCGTGTCATCCCGCGTACAATCGCTTCACCTCAGTCGGTGGTGACAGCAGCTATTACTCTCAGTAAGCTGGGTAAGTACATCATTTGCTATTTGTTCCTGACTGTACATGGTTAGTACCTCCGTCAGGCAACGCAGCTACAGTGCTGCTATGAGTGGAGGTAAACGTTCCGCTGTGTCGTATAAGGAACATGTTATAAAGTAAACAACAATAAAGAGGGTATATACATACAATATTTCATGATGAGAAAATATGAAGGAATCTAATTTTTACAAATTAATGTTTTCATAGGAAAAATGTTAGACTATTTCATAATAGTGCGGCACGAAAAAAAATTGCGAATATTGATTGTGGTTGCAATCTTAGCAGACTTATTCGATAAGTTAAGCTCTAAAAAATATTATGTACTTATCTCTTTTCTAATTTAATTTATCCTTAAATCAGCATGAAGTGAAAAAAGAGGAAACAACAAATATATAATAATGTTTAATGATTTGGCTTTGATAGAATATGGGGGATGCAATTCGGAACTACAAATGGATCTAAATGCCAGAAGATCACTATGGGATGAATATAATTAAGAACTCGAAACCTGTGGAATGAAACAGGAGAAGATAACCATGTGAGATAGTTGAACAGACAATAGCACGACTAAAAAAGAAGGGAATAAAAGTTGTACGGACCTGGACACTAGTGTAAGGTATAATGATGAGAAAATAGTGGAATCACTAGAAATAAGATGTGAGATGAACAGATAAAATATTAAACGAATTTGTACTAAAAACAGAGGATGAACAAAATAATGATGATGGAAATTATAAACAGTGAAAATGAAAATGAGTGGGTCATCGAAGATGGTGACTGGTTAAGTAGAAAATATCTGTGAAAAATATGGTGAACGGAATAAATGCCCGGGAAAGAATATAGACAGCATTAAGATAGATGGATCGTTTGCAGACATGGAAGAACACCACTACAGAGGGAAGGGTGCAGAATGCTAAATTTGTAGTAATAGACCTGCCTTTGGTCAATAAACTATGAATGAATATGAAAACTAGTGGTCGCCCAGCGTCGAAATTCGACCACAATAATTCATTAAATGTTTAAGTATGTCACAAATACGTCATTATGCATTAATTTTCGATTTACTATAAAAATACGAACAATAGGAAATATGTGGTATAGCTTGGCTAATCCATATTAAAAAAACAGTAATGCCTCTCACCCTAACCCGCCTGTATTCTATGTCGAGGCACAATAGAAATAAGTGCGAATATCTAAATATAAAAAAATATAATGAAATTACTGAAACAAAGATTGGACAGGGTTTAATTTAAATGTAAATAATAAAATGTACTCACTTTTTTAAATCACTAATAATAATCTACTAATAATAAATACGTGAGAATAAGTCAATTTAAATTGTTGCTGCACAATTTTCTTTTTACAACAATGCAGTATCAGTATGAATGTAAACAAGTGAATGAGTACACAAATGAATGAGTAATACACATAAATTCCTTAGAGACAATTTATTATATTTTGTTTAATTTAATTTATTTGTAACACATATTATACATAAATTTTATTTTTCTGCACTCCTTTCCTACATGAACTTCAATTATGCCAAATATCACACTCCTCCGTGAGCGTAATCTGCTTAAAAGGTGTACAAAGTTTTTCATTCACGTATTAATATACAGATTATCTGATTCCTTTATAAATACTTCAATATTCATCGTTGCATGTTTCAGTGCAATAAAACGGAATTTTTAATAACAGGCCTAACATTCTTTTTCAGATTCAATATTTTTCTTGCTTAATTATACGGTAGGGCCTACTTGACTTTATGATACCCTCAGAAAAAATATCAAAGAAATGTCAATCACAGTTGGATATTCGTCTTGTGTCTGAGACGATACACCATCTTGTTATTTTGTAACTGATAATTATTTTAGTAAGCATTTATGTTTATGCATATCTAACTAATTAACTAACTCGCTGCCACTATCAAACTCGCAGGTTCATGGCCGTGCGGTCATATTGTGTTTTTTATACATCCATATCCTGAGCTGCATTTCCCAGTCATCCCCTGTACAATTTACCTCTCTTGAATCATGGTTAATATTATTCTGAAAATCATTCTTGATCTACATTCTGGGCGCTTTCTACTGGTTTCTGCTTAGGATAATGCTTTCTTTTAATGGAATGACAAGAGTCCCTGTTATACATAACACATTTACTAAGTTCCGACTATGTTTAATTTCTTTCAGTAGCTCATTTCTGTTTGTAATTATTTTTAAAATATTCCATAAAATACTTTAAAGAAGAGTAAATAGAATGATTAATTGAATGAATTGAAATGAATTTCCTGATATATAGTTATGATTATTAGAATTATAACAATTAGGGGATTTAACAATTAAAATAATAAAACATATACCTTAGTCCTTGACAAAGTAAAAGTCCGTTAATACATGTTGGCGTTTCGGAACATGTTCCACCAACAGCAGCTGAATAGGTTAATATCACTGAGCAACAAAAAATAAACTTTTTTTTTTGTCTCGGAAAGAACAATATGCAATTCTGATAGTATTGTTTCTCCTGAATTCAAATATGATATCGGTTTTTCTCCATCACGCAAGGTTTCCGAGAAACAGGCATTTATAATTTCAAACACTTTAATATTTTCTACATTCGTAACTACACAATGTTCGAACATTCGGACTCACCTAGAAAGTAATAAATTACGGTTTTATGCCATATTTCGCCTGTGGAGCATCCCCTTGATGGTCCAACAATAATCGGCCAGCATATTAGGATTTCATTTGCCTTGATATCTCTTTTTCATAGCTGAAATCTCCTGATAAAAGTGTTCCCCGTATTCATCGCTCACTGCGCCAAGATTTTCCGGGAAGAAATCTAGGTGCGAGTGCAGGAAGTGTATTATTTAAGGGCATATTACAGCCCAGATTTTTATAAGATATTATAAGATCATTGACAATATCAAAGTAATTTTCCGTTTTTCCGATTCCGATTGAGGGTCTTTCCACTTTTCAGCGGTTGCCCTTTTACCAGCCGGCTGCTGGCCCTTCACATCAACATGTGTCAATCACAGAGGTAGATGATCAACAGCCAGTGTAGGGGTGACATGTGGTTAGCATGTCGAGTCCCCCAGCCGTTATAGCTGGTTCCTCAACCTGGAGCCGCTACTTATTATAGCTACCCAATTGCCTCACGATGCTGGGTGGGCACCGGCCCCATACTTGCCGAAATACCATGAGAGAATTTCTTCCCCCATGGAGACTCGAACCAGCGCAAGTCCCGTAGCTCTGTGGCAAGGCTTCCTACCTTAACCGCTCGGCTACGGCGCGGGACATTTTCCGTTTTTCGATTTCGCAAAAATCTGTGAGTAACTTATTTGAATGCTTGCCAAGTTGCTTTCTTCAGTGGATTCAATAGTTCCCCAAACTTCTCATCATGCATTAGTGATCGTATTTTTGGACCCACAAATAACCCTTCTTTAATTTTTGCTTTACTAATTTTAGGAAACTTCTATTTAAGTACATGAAACCAGGAGTATTGCCCATAGCTTTCACGAAATTCTTCAATAATCCTAGTTTGATATGTAACGGAGGCAGATACACAGTTTTAGGATTACACAATGCGTCATGTTTCACATTCTTCTGTCCAAGAATGAATGATTCACGTTTAGGTAATTAGTTTCTGATGTAATGTTTTTTTTTTCTGTCCCTACTATCCCAAAGACACCAAAAAAAAACAGTACTTTGTGGTTTTGGTGGTGTAAACCAGCTACAGACAAGGAAAGAGTTCCATTACCTTCAAATCACCACAAATTATTACATCTCCAATACACTGCATATTGAAGCTGTGCCACCCCATATAAATTGAAAAAAGTTTCTCATATGTTTCTTTCATACCAGCAGAGTAGTTAGTGAGCCACAGAGGTATTCCGATTGGAAAACTTATTTCCATTATGCAGAGCCCCTGTTTTAAACTAGCTTTGGGGAAAATACTGAACAGACACCTTTCTGTTCGGGTTATGTTCACAATACCAAAGGTGCACCTGAAGGAAAGAAATGGTTATTTCAAAACACTCAAGCCATTTTCCTTCAGGGAAAGAAAAATGTCTTTAAATTGAGAATGACGACTACGATAAGTATATATATATTATATATATATATATATATATTTGTAGTCTTTTGAAGATGATTCCATCCTTTTTAGCCCTTGGGGAACCAAGCATTCCGGACTGGTTTTTGGATTTAATTTTTAAATCTCGTATGAGATCGTTAAGAATGTTACCTTGAGGCAATAAAATGAGGCTCAGATTGAACAGCTTTGTTCAAAAGTTGTGTCACCAAAATCTGTTTCTTCTTCTTCCTTACTTCCATCAGAATCTGACCTCTCTTCATCTAATGCCACATGTTCTGGAGGCTTTGGTATGGGCAATTCTTCGCAGTGTGGAAGTGGTCTCATTGCAGATTGCAAGTCAGGGTACACCACTGTATGTTTTGATTTTGACGGAATCGTTTTAATGTTTGTTAAGTAGAAATAACAGTCAGAGGAGTGATCTTTGGGCTAGCAAATGGTGTTCGGCGTGTGCCATTCTTCCATGCAGCGAAAAGCCTACTACACGATAAACAACAGATATGTGGGGCCCAGGTCCTTGTTTGTTCCCCCACTTTACACCCAAAATAAAGTTCACAACACTTTTTTACTAATGGAGTAAAGTTTCGCCTTTGGGACTTGAGAGTCACTTCACCACATATAGGCTATAACTTAACAAAAGTTGTTAGGATGATTTAAACAAACTCTAGGCATTTTGTAACTAACAACAAATTAAAATAAATAAATTTGTAAATATGTAATGTACAATAATCCAGACACAATGCCCTCACAATTCCGTGTTTACTGTTCACTGCTGTCTGACAACTAACATCGTTCTAATGAATGCATACTACCCTAGATCATGTTTGTGCATGTCTATAAATGTCTGAACCTGCACAACAGTAGCAATGGTACCATTTGAGTTAGCTCATTTGGTTTTATTTTACAATGGACAAATGGACGAAAAAACGTTTATTAAAAAAATTATTTAAATCCATTAACTGAAACTGAAATAAAAAATTGTGGGTGATGGAGAAATTCCGAATACGTATTTGAAAAGACGATAAAAAACTGTATTAAGTACAACTATTGGTACTCATGAGACAAAAATCACGTTGACCAGTGTAATGTTGGATTAAAATCACCGCAGATTGAGTAATAAAATAAACTGTTTTCGATTAACGTTTCGATTAGAGGGTTCAGATCATTAGACATGTTCTCATTATGTAGGTTTTCATTTCTTACATATTTTAAGATTTCAATCCCTTCTAGAATGTTTATTATCTAGTTATTACATTCTCTATGTAGTATCTAAAGTATGTTACATTGTCAGTTGCGTTAAACTGATGGCCTGTTATTATGATGTGTTTCGCAAAACTTGATTTTCCCTCGTTATATTTAAAATCTGTAAAATGCTCACTGAATCTTGTATTAAAATTCCTGCTGGTTCTCCTAATATAACATGTATGAACAGTAATCTAACAATAGATTTTTTTTCTGAAAAAATCACCAATAACAAAGTCGTGAGTGATTTTGTCTAATAAAAAATTCAACCTCTCGTTGGATTTTGAGTGTTTATTTAGCGAATAATGAAATATCAGAAGCTGAAAATAATATTAATGTTCAATAATGTTGAGTGATGCCGCGCTATGTGGCCGTGGTCCATTACTGCTGTTCCTACCAGACGTTTCTTCCTCAGCTGCGGACAGCATCTTCAGTGGCGAGTACTTCTAGGTGTTGTTTCCTGGTCGGAGGCTCGACTGTGAATTCACAGCCTCCGACCAGGAAATACTCGCCACTGAAGATACCCTCCACAGTTGAGAGAGAAACGTCAGGTAGGAACACCTGTAATGGACCACAGCCACATATCACTCAACATTATGAATACCTGCCGTGAAACCTGCATTCAACTATAATGTTTAATAATTATCAAATGTGAGATTATTTATCCCGAGCTTGCTTCCGGGCGATTTACATGCCGGCTGTATAGTTATAAATATAATATCTTTACTATAAAATCTCTTTGGGCTTGGGAAAAACCAATAACAGATGATTGTATGAGAAATAACTATTAACAATAATGCAGATTCATTACACATCATTTAATACATCTTAGAGCAACAGAACTAACTTTTTTTCTTGGTAATTTTTTAAGTTGTTTTCTTTTGGCATTTCTTGCTGTACCATATCGATCATACATTTTTCAATGAATATCCTTGACAAAGAAGTTAATTTGCGGAGATATCTCTCATTACGAACAGAAAGAGGCAAAATTATCAATAGGAAGAGGCAAGATTATCAACAGCAACAGGCAAGATTATCGGTCTATGAATTAAATAATCACAGTATTGCATTTAAGTTTGTAAACTCTTTTTTTTATACATGTACCTTCTATTTTGTTTGAAAAATAATTGTTTAATTTATTGTTGATTTTATATGCTATTTTTATAATTTTGTCGTATTCGTAATGCCTTTGGCCAGTTTTGTAGTTTCATTTCCTGTACATGTCCATCATTCTGAGACCTGAATTTCAGAATGTTCATTGAAAACAGTTAGTACCTGTTCAGCTGCAAAAGATGGAACATGTTCCGAAAGGTCTATAATGTTTTAATTGAATTTTACTTTGTTGAGGACAACTCAGGTCTCAAATACATGTTTTATTACTTTTAACTTTTATACAGTAATCTCTACTGTGGTTCAGAATAGATTTCAGAAGTAATGAATTAGGGGATTATTAATGAGGCTGGGAACTCTATAATTTAGTTGTATGTTAAGATTATAATTTGATTAAGTAATCCATGAATATATTGGAAATAACTATGTTTTGTAAAAGTGTATTGCATATTCATTATAACAACTAAACTCTATAGTACTGATTGCTAATTTCTGAAGTAACTGACATTAGTAGATTTTTTGCAAAAATAATATTTGTTATAATAATGTGAAATAACTTAAAACGTTGTTTATATTTTTGTGTTTAAATCAGTTTCCCAAGGCCACAGTTACCATTTGTTTTATTCTCAGGAGATTCAAGAGCTTTTCACACATGCAAAGCGAATTTCTCCATATCTACACGAGCATTTCGTTACGGCGCCTTACTAACTAAATTGCTAGTACAGACAGAATAGTTAACTAGCACTTTTGTTCGTTGTTAACAAACTTGACATTTTTAGTCTCTTTGTTGGGATAACTTTACGGACTACTAATTCAAACATTTGTGTCAAATATAAAAGACCATCCTCGTAAAACTGACTAGTCTAACTAAACTTACTTTTGATCCTAGAGAGATAATACAAATTATATTCCTCTCTTCTTTTTCATTTACATATCCAAATTTATTTTAATTCCAAACTCCGTCAAATCTTTGATCACGATTAATTAATACTACCTGTAGAGCGCAGTGACTTGTATTCGTTGATTGTTAACTCAATGCACTGGAAGCCTTTCCTAAACTATAACGAACGCTGTAGTAGGATTATTAGTTGGAGTAATCAAGAGTTCTTATTTCCTCAATCAGTTCTCATAAAATGTATTTTTGCGCGATAGTGTGTTTTGTCATACTTACAGCAATGGCGACCATGATTGAAAGTTGAATTTCCTACATTTCGGGATTGCCAACCTAAATAACTATACTGTAATATTATGTTTACACCCATGTGCGGGAAGTGGAACCACTGCCCTCTATGTAAACTACGTACAATGTATATACAAAAAATAGCCAAAAGGTAGTGTTAATATACATTATACGAAACAAATCACTGCATTTTAAATGAACTGAACTTTATTTGAAACAATATAAAACAATAAATACGTACTTGCGACCATTTTATCAATAATAATGATCTCACGGCCTCCTGTACTTTCAACTAATAAACATTGCCCACACTGTTAACGTTGCTCAATTGTTTGTAATGAACGCACACATTTGCAACAAATATATTATTTTACTACTATTAATTTATTATTTTGAAAACACCATCGTGCAAAAAAGAATGTACACCGCACGTTTGTGTAGTGCTTTACAGAATCTCGCAAGTTAAAAACCTCGCTATCATTCGGTTTTTAAACATTTTCCTCGATTCTGTAAATACCACTTCCCAGCCTTGCATCGTAATATACTATTCTTTAATATTACTCATGTAGTATAGAAAAAAATCTTATCTGTTTCTTTAGCAGTTTTCGGAGTGTTTCGTAACATATTCCTGCTCACATATTCCTGACAATTGTCATTCTCCATATTTGGTTCGTCTTCCGGGCTTATAGGCCGTGGTCTGGTTGTCTTCTTACTCGACGTTTCGTCTACTGCTGCGGTAGACATCATCAGGAGATACTGCGTGCTTTCTGTGAACTCCTCAACAGTCGGCTGCAGACTGTTGAGGAGTTCACAGAAAGCACGCAGTATCTCCTGATGATGTCTACCGCAGCAGTAGACGAAACGTCGAGTAAGAAGACAACCAGACCACGGCCTATAAGCCCGGAAGACGAACCAAATATGGATCAAGACGCCGGCCGTGAAAGCCTACAATTATATAATTGTCATTCTCTTCCACATTTCTCTGGTATTCATAATTTCCATCCTTCAATCCTTTTTCCTTCATTCCTCTTAAAACACCATCAATCGATGTTATATTTGGTCGTTCTCTTCGTCTTCTCCCAGGTAGGACACATTCTTGTATTTTTCTCTGAAATTTGTCTTTTGCCATTATTTTTACATTATTGTACCATTTAAATTGTATGTTTTTTATGAAATCCACAATTGAAGTTTGAATATTCGTGTTTTAATTACACACTAAAACATTATAAAATTAAGAAAAAAGATATATATATATATATATATATATGTATATATATATATATAATCCAACCTGGCTTACGCGGGTTTGAAATCATATTATGTGAGAATATTTTTTTAATTACCTAAATGCTTAAAAATAAATAAATTTTGCATGCAATGTGGCAGGTGGAAATGGGTAATTGTTAAAATAAGCTGAAATGAATGGAATTAAAATTTTCATTGAAATGGAAAAAAAAAAGTATCCGTGTTATAATTTGTTAAACCAAAAGAACAAGAAAGGGATTAATAACAACAGAGAGATAATATAAACTAACACGTTCTCTATTTAACAAAGAACAGAGAGCTAAAAAATGTAGACATTAATTTACAATAAATCTGTTTCTATGGTCTAGGGGTTAAGTTCCTTGCCTCTGATCCCGAGGGTCAGGTGTTTAAAATCGGCCGAAGTCCATGGGTTTTTAGGATGGAAAAATCCAAGAGACAAGTCATCCGAGCAGCAAAATCCAGTCTGAATTTTTAGTGCTCATAAAAAATCAAGCCTAAATTAGAGCTCTGAGGACAAATTAATCGGCCTTTTCCCTCCAAATAATACCAGTAACGTAGCATGCCAATCTTTCCCGATTTGAATTTAGAAATCTTTCCGATAATAACTGATGCCTCCAATATTCTAAATCTTTACATTTTCCTAATGTGAACTAAAAGGTTGCCGGTCGACCATCCCAGACGCACCGCCATAGGGGCGAATGAATGAAATGTAATGGATGAGATGAGTATGGAGACATAGTGGAATGAAATTTGTGGCAGGGGAAAACGGGAGAAACCCCGAGAAAAACCTGCCTAAGCTCCGTTTCATCCACCACGAAACCCACATGGAGTGACCAAGACTCGATCTCGGGACCCTCAGAGTTGAGAGGCGAGCGTCTAACCGCTTGGGCCACGAAACCGCCACTTTATAAATTACTTAATTTAAATTATAACATTATATATGTTTAAACATACAGGGCGAATCTGTAAGAGCGTGCAAAAATTAAACAGGACATAGAGGATGCTCCACTGATTTTTTTTTAAGGTAAGGGATTTAGGGTCCAAGAAGTCAGCCTATGGAGACATGAAAGTAAAAGTAAACGTGTCTAGAATTACTGTTTTCCAGCTGATTTTTTTGTCGATGTGACTAATTTCTTATACTTACTAATATTGTTGTTACTGGAAGTAAGTCAACGTTCCCACATCTAACCTGGTTGCTATGCAAACAAAATAAATTGCAATGCTGATATGGACTCAAAAAGCACACGTTCGGTAAGTAAAATAGAACATTTCTTGAATGTTTTGTACATTAACTCGTACCTTTCTTTAGACTTTTCCGGAATTAATGCAGAACATCGCACTCTCCAGGCTTCTTCAATGTCTCTATCATCTACCATGACTCCTTCCGAAATAAGATTATCAAACAGAGTCTAAACACGGTACTACATATAAAAATGTCTCCACAGCCAACAATCCTTGCTTATAATAAAACAAATGAAAAGCTACATAGCAACGATCACCAAACGTTTCTTTCTCACAAAGTCATTTACATCCAGCCAATATTTTAATTAATTTATTACTATATTTAATAAAAATTAGTCACATCGACCAAAAATAGTATGAAAAACACATGAGGTAAGCACATAACAGATCTCGGAAATTGAAAAAACTCGGCGCAAGCGCCTCGTTTTTTTCAAACTTTTTCTCGATCAGTAACAAGTGCTAATCTCACTTGCATCGCAATATACTATAAACTAACATGTGTACAAGTTTGCATGTACTGTTCTGTTTATTTTCATGCATACTACATCTTTCTATTTCAAGTAAGGAAGAGCCTGATGGCTAGGATTTGATTATTTCCTATGGGGATATCAAAAGTCACTTGTATTTAAGACTTCAGTGAAAACGGACATGAAATTAGTTGCCAGAGATGTAGCTGCCTGCGATGTGATTTGAAACTCACCAGGAGCAGCAGAATCTTGTATGCTGATGTCATGCTTACATTGAGGTTGGTGGCCGTCAGTTTGAGCAACTGTTGTAAGTAACAAAATAGTACGTTAATTGTGTCAAAAATGGTACTTGCAATTAACTGGTAAATCATGTAAATAAAAAATACTAAATAATAATGTGAAAGACAAGTTTACTGCCATATCTCCTTAAGGTGGCTTCTCGGACTCTAGATTCCCAACCTAAAATTGTTCAGTGGAGCATCGCCAATGTCATGTTTAATTTTTGCACGCTCTTACAGAATCGCTCTGTAGATAAGAATTTATACTTATATTATCTGGATAAATCTAGTATTATTTAGGAATAGTGATGATTTATGAAAGTAGCCAGAATTTATAAGAATGACAGGAAAGCAGATGATTGTGTCAGAAACATTGGCTACAAAGACGGATGAAATTATTGTAATATTTAACACTAGAGAGTAAGGATCCCTATTCGTCGACAATTAATCCAACTAACAGCTAAAATATCCATTCATCCATAGTAATTCTGCCCGAGGGCAGGTCCTTCACTGCAATCATAGCATTTTCATGCTATGCTTGCAGCTTTACTAGGGAATTGTAGGTGTGGTAGCTTCGCGTTGCTTTCCACATCAGTGAAGGATGATGATGATAAGGATGATGATGGCCATATGATTTCGGGGACCGTTTGGGCCTTAAAGTTTTCCTGACATTTGTCTTACAGGTGAGGAAAAACCCCGATAAAAACCTCACCCAGAAAAACTGCCCCGACCGGGGATCGAACCCGGGCCCGCTGCGTGACAAGGCAGCACGCTACCTCGAGACCACAGCGGTGAACAGCTAAAATATAACTAAATATAAATAGGAAATCAAACAATGGTGATATATTTTCAATATTGCTCTTTAATGACTTTACCCCAATTGCAAAATAACATTTTCTTTTATAGTAGGGATTGGGGAATTATCAAATTATGATTGATAAAGAAAATCTAACCGATAACTTTCTTTGAGGTAAGGCACGTAAAAATTATGAAAGTATAAGCAAGATTTCACCAATATTTTTTATTTTAACAGAAGCAAAACTTTATCTTTTTTTTCCCCCCCCAAATATATGAGTGACGACTGCTTAAAAACAGCAGGAATATTAAACTTTTCGCCGTCATATTGAAGAAATCGATACAAAAACTCGAGCATTGTATGAAAATTAAAGTCGGTATACCAGTATTACCTACATATTAAAGTATAAACTTTCTGAACTGGAATAGCAAATAAGGTATAACGGTACATGTTTTTACAATTGTCGGCATTGGTGGGTAATGTAGAGGTATTGTATCGCCTTCTGGACCAGAGCTTTGCAGGTTCGATCCTGAGCTAATATATATATATATATATATATATCACCTGGGGGGGGGGAACTTAGATAGGAAAATCCTAACTAGTCAGCCAGTTACCAGTGATCTGCAGCACGCTTACAATCCTTGAACATGAAAAACATATTCCTGGCAAAATTACTAATTGTATGAAATCAACTACTGGCGTCGAGTTTTTAGTTTTAGAGTACAAATATAGGACGCTGCATTAATCTGTTTTTTTTTCAATATTACGAAATCTTCAAGATTCAAATCAACGCAGAAACAAAAACAATTCAATGGTAGTTGAAAAAGAAGTAGTGTTTAAGAATCATATTCGGGAGGATCTGGGTTCATCCCGAGACCGTTCAACATGATTGATTTTTCATTGTTTTCGATTGTCGTAAAAAAATGAACATCATAATCTTAACTTCTTAATATTCTTCTTATTCTACAACGTCATGGAATTAGGCCATAGACATGTTTCTACATCAAGAGACCGTATCCCTCCATCTAGTTATGGGGCGCTCAATTTTCTTCTTCCTTTGGGTTGGTAGTGAAGCAAAATTTGTGGAAGTCTATTGGATGTCATTATTTCTAGATGTTGGAGCCAATTACATCTTGAGTTTTGAATTTTATATATAATACTGTAGTTGTTTATTTCAGTTCTCATTTCTTCAATATATTTATCTAACAATTTATAGCCTGCTACTGAACGTAAGAATTTCATTTCAGTTACTTCTATCTTCATTTTATCTGATCTAATAAGTGTCCAATTTTCACAAGCATATGTTAACATGGGAACCGCAATAGTTTTATAGAATTTTAATTGTGTAATGTTTAATGTTTTATTTTGTAGAGTTCTTCTTATTGTTCAATAGATGTTATAAAATTTGTTTAATTTTAAGTTTATATCATTCTTTTGGCAGTAATTCTTATTATAATTATAACATTTAATCAGTGAACGTATGCAGAAAACACAATAGTATAATTGAACCCACATTTTTAGACGCATATTTCATTGGATATTAAAGCGTTCAATAGAGTGAACAATTTGGGTATTGTTCGGGTGGTCCCGGATTCAAATTCAGAGATCGGAACTAGTTGATTGAGTTTTTCGTTTCATTTTTCTAAGTCATCAAGTCAATTTCATTATCAAATTCCGTTTCGTCAGAATCAGTATAATTTCATTAAAATAAGAGTAAGTTGGAATTCTACAGGAAACACATGGCAAATGAACTAACAGAAATACACAGCCTACTGGAGACTATAAAAAATTGTAGATGTTAAAACATCTATAAATAAGAATGAAGTAATCAAATGTTCGAAAAATAGCATTAATAACTATCTACTTGTCAGCCGCGATGGACTAGTGGTTATACTCCTTGCCTCTGGTCCCGAGGGTCGCGGGTTCAAACCCGGCCCGGGTGATGGATATTTTTGGACGAAAAAATCCAAGGAGCAAAGTCCTCCGGGAGGCATTTTAAGCCGTGGGTCCGGAGTCTGAAGATTTTCAGGCTCGTAAAAGATCCTTAAGCCTGAATAAAAAAGCCTCTAAGCAAAATGTACTGACCTCATCGTCCTAATAATACCTTAGTTGACTGTTAGATGTCTCATTGAGTCGGTGTGTTGACCGCATGCCATTCACGGCATGTACATGCAAATAAGGTAACTAAAATTTAACTTGGTCTAGTAAATCCTAACAAAGGAGAGGCTATGGCTCAACAATGGGCTACGCCTTTAATAAATTCATTTAATTTTGACTCCCTACTATAACCGATATTCTACTGCATCCCAGTTTCAGTTTTTATTTTTCTTAAATACTAAGTCTATATGATCATGCTCTTCTCCAATTATTTGCTTTCAGGTTTATATTTTTTATAATTTATTATTTATTTTCCTTCTTATTTTAATTATTTTAAATAAAATTAACTATATATGACATGATAAGAAAAATAAATGCTCGGACGGTACTTGAACCCGGACCTCTGGATTGATACCCCAGTGCGCTTCTAATTACGCCACCGACCAAGTTAGTACAAACATTCATTTTTCTTTTTCATAAATTCGTACCATATTAAGCTTTCATTGCTCAATATCAAAAATTTAATTATAACATCGATAAAGCGTCACTGCTATAAAGTAAAAATATACTCTTTAATTTGCTTACTTGTGATAGGAGCTACCAGATGAGAGTGAGAACGAGTTCCCATTACATCTCGTAATAATGAGAATATATGAAAAGAAAAATGAATGTTTGTACTAGACTTGGTCGGTAGCGTAATCGAAAGCGCACTGGGGTATCAATCCAGAGGTCCGGGTTCAAGTCCCATCCGAGCATTTATTTTTCTTATCATGTCATATTCGCGTATGGGGAATGAAAGACGTGCATGGAAGCTTCTTGTAGGAAAGTCAGAGGGAAAACGCCAAGTTGGTAGACCAAGAATGAGGTGGGAGAGCAACATTAACTATGATACAGGGAATGATTGGAAAGCATTAGCTCAGGATAGGGATGTATGGAGAGCTTACGTCCGCGCGGCCATGAACCTATGGGTTCGATAGTGCCAGTGAGTAAGTGAGTATCATGTCATATTAAGCTTGCATTGCTCAATGTCAAAAATTTAATTATAACTATATATATATATATATATATATATATATATATATATATATATATCATGACAGGAAAACTGAAGGAGGAATATGAAAATGGGGATTAAAGATAAATTTGGACAAAAAGGACATGTAAAAATAAAAGCATGTGACGAATGTGTATATTTGGGGACAAAATTTGTGCAGATGGAAATCACGATGCTGAAATTAATTAGACAATAAATAAAGGCAAATCTGCAACATAAAAATTAAATGATGTTTTATGGGATAAGAATATAAGTTCTAAAACAAAAACAAACATAATAAGGAGTACAATGACATACGGAGCAGAAAATGGGAATTAAAATATGAAACAGTAAATAAATTAAATTCTGCAGAAATGGATTTTTAGAGACGTTCAACTGGAATTTCTAAATGAGATAAAATAAGAATCAGCGTAATTAAACAAAATACGAATGTTGGAACTTCAATTGTAGATTTCATAAAATACAAACAATTGAAATGGTATGGTCATGTATAAAGAATGACAGGAGACATATTCCCAACAAGAATACTAGAATGGGTGTCAGGAGTGATGGTATTTTGAGCATCATGAGGGAAAAAGGATTGGACGAAGGAAATTAGAATGACAGAGAGAATGAGGAGAATGACAGTAGATTAATTGGGTGCAGGAAGATGTTAAACATTGTGAAACCTGCTAAATATATATTGAGTCCACCGCTGTGGTCTCGAGGTAGCGTGCTGCCTTGTCACGCAGCGGGTCCGGGTTCGATCCCCGGTCGGGGCAGTTTTTCTGGGTGAAGTTTTTATGTTTTTTTTTCTCTCACCTGTAAGACAAACGTCAGGAAAACTTTAAGGCCCAAACGTTTCCCGAAATCGTATGGCCATCATCATCATCATCATCCTTCACCGTTGTGGAAAGCAACGGGACGCTACCACACCTACAAATCTAGTAAAGCTGCAAGCATAGCATGAAAATGCTATGATTGCAGTGAAGGACCTGCCTTCGGGCAGAATTACAATGGATGAATATATATATATATATATATATATATATATATATGTGTGTGTGTGTGTGTGTGTGTGTATGTGTGTGTGTGTGTGTGTGTGTGTGTGTGTGTGTGTGTGTGTGTAGCTGCCTTTCGCTAATTCACTAATAATCATTCTTAGTTATTTCTTTACACAAACTTCACATTTCCATGAATGTTACCTGACACTCATTTCAACGTCTTGATTAAATGAATATTTTATTGATAGAATGAAAGTGTTTCCACCAGACTGTAAAATTTTGTTCCTCATCAAATATAAAATATAATTTTAACATGAGATTTAATTTAATGATGTAGCAGTTGCTACTGTATATTAGACACTCTTATTCTTTCTTATATAAATAAGTGATTTTTTGTACAAAAATTACAATACAGTGCAATAGTCTTTTTTAAACGAATAAAATGTAGCATTTCATTTATGTCCTAAATATTAATACTTTAACCTTAATTTCTGACGTGCAATTATAAATTTGCGGTATATAATTTCATTTAGGAGTTATTTTATTAAATTGTAAAGCTCTCTTATGTGATGATTTGCTTCCTGTCGTGGATACAGTTATACTTTAGGATTAAAAATACTTTCTCCGTCTTTCTCTAGACTCACAAACACCCCAGCCGAACAATAATTTTGCTAGCTGTGACGTCATGACATGGTATAGAGGCGGAAAAATTCTACACTTTTTCTCGCCTGTAGAGAGATAAAATAAAAACGAAACGATGCGATGGGTAGAAGGATAAAAAGAGAGAGAGATAGAGGAAAAAATAAGAATTCTTCGAAAATTTGAAGATTTTATTGGAGACAGCCTGAGATGGTGTAATATGAAGGATATATTGTTCACGTATTTTTATTTTCTCCCTATCTTGGTTTGGTTTGAAAAGAACATAGTTCTTAGTATATATTCTTTTTGTTCTCTTTTTTCTCCGTTTGGTCCAGTAGAATTGGAAGATACTCGCAGGCTTCCGAGAGCAATCAATAGCAAGAGGCCGCCATGCAATGTACAGTGCGGAGATAAAACTTTGTTATGCCTTCTGCACGCTTCATCGGATAACTCTGAACCCTTTGTTTCACGCCAAGATTGTCTTATTAAATCTTGTCATTGTGTCAAGAATGATCCTACAGGATGGTAAAAATAAGAGAGGATTTAATACGATGTTGTTTTGTCTTCATTCATTTGTCATTATTCCAAATACTATTAGCGACTTAAAAGATTTGTGCTCATGAACTAACAGTTACCATGCTCACTTCTGGTTAGATCAAACACAATCAGGGTCGATGGACAATTTGGGCATAAACATTTCGAAAAGGTTCTATACCGTAGATTTACGTAGATCTTTTCACTTTCCTTTAAGTCCATGTTTAGTATATACACGACTGAAAGAATCGCCGTTTTACACATTCTTAGTTTGTCATTTTTTGAGACAAATTGGGGTGGCAAGAGTCCTTGCAATTCATAATAGCAAACAATTTCAGAGTTGAGTTTATTATTTTATTACTTTATGTACCTTATTCTTGTTTGTATTTATTGTTTTTGCATATTTCGTTTCCGTCACTTCTTGAAAATTTAGGCCTCCTCATATTTGTTGTTAAGTGTCCATTCCCACTTAATAATGCATGACCATACATTATTGTTATTTACTTCAAGCCCCAGTTTTAGTGCTATTTAATAGAATGTAAGTGTTGGGTTCTAGCGAAATTTAGATTAAATGAAGCTATCGAGGTTGTTCTCACGAATATATTAAAAAATACAGATCTTCATCGATCCCATCCAGTACAAACCGGAAAAAATGTATATATATATATATATATATATATATATATATATATCCATCCATAGTAATTCTGCCCGAAGGCAGGTCCTTCACTGCAATCATAGCATTTTCATGCTATGCTTGCAGCTTTATTAGGGAATTGGGTAGGTGTGGTAGCTTCCCGTTGCTTTCCACACCGGTGAAAGATGATGATGATAATGATAATGATAATGGTAAGGATGATAATGATAAGGATGATGGCCATATGATTTCGGGGACCGTTTGGGCCTTAAAGTTTTCCTGACATTTGTCTTACAGGTGTGGAAAAACCCCGATAAAAACCTCACCCAGAAAAACTGCCCCGACCGGGATCGAACCCGGGCCCGCTGCGTGACAAGGCAGCACGCTACCTCGAGACCACAGCGGTGGACATATATATATATATATATATATATATATATATATATATGAGTGCGTATTTGTTTTATCAGAACTAAATATGATATATAACATAAAATTTAAAAATAAGGTCTTTTAACCAGCAAAATCAGACCATTAGGCGTAGGAGTTCACCTGAAACACAAATTAAAAAAATCGCTCTATCGGTCGCAATTTTTCGATGTTTCGCAACGAAACTAAATATATGCTGTTGGAATAACACGATAAAGGTATTCTCCAAAGACCAGCGAAATCCGATCGTTATAAGTGCGGTTTAGCTGAAACCCGAAATAAAACATTCGTTCTAGTAACCCCCATGTTTTACTTTGTCATAATGTATACCATACAATAGTTAACCCTTAAATTGACAGTGTATCCTAGTTTAATTCATTTATTATGTGTAATAAAATAAAAGGAAAGTTAATTAATGCAAATATTTAAATGTGTATCAAATTATAGGACCTACAGCAATATTCAGAAGATAATAATTTACGGCTATGATAGGTTTGTTTTCTCTGCAGTCTGACACAAAATATAAGTTATCATCAGAAAATATGCGAATGCGTAAAATAACGTAAACTTGTCCAATAAAGTACCAGTTATATTAATTCCAGAAACTAAAATACAATCTTGGGAGTTGAAAGTTTGTTTTCATAAAATAAATATGTAAAAATATGCCTATATTATACCTAAACACCCGACTTAGATGATACTTATATTCTGGAGGCTATATGATCGAATCCCGATGTTTTATATTGTAAACAATCTAGATAAATCGCACTATAGGTTATTAAGCAAGCTTTTACAGAAATTGTTGTCTTAAAAATCGCTATTATTTTGTTTAATTATCATAAAAGCAGCTCATCTTTAAGAACTATGGACTTTAATTCAAATGATGAACATGAACATAACCTCAGTCTTTAATAGTAAGTAAAATATTTTTACTACTTTATCTATATTTTCTTAATAGTATATTATAAAATAATACTTCAGCAATACATTTTGAGATACTTGGAAATTATTTAACGATCTGCAGATATAGTAAGATTTAGATCTGCAATCTAATAATGTTTATAACAAAGACATGTTTTCTTTTTTAATATGAAGATTAATCATTGGTCTTGTTTTTGTTTTCTTGTCATATTCCAATGAAGATAACATTGAAGAACCAGGCATTACGGGACCTACAGAAGAAGAAGATGCCCTAGAATTCACGTTGGCAGAAAGAGGATTAGTAAACCAGAAAATTGGATAAAAATAAAGAAAAAAGAGGACGAAATGAAGGCAAAGAGTATACAAACAGGAAGTGAAACATTCATGTGGAGAAGCGGGTAAGAGAGTGCATCCATGAATGCAGATTTAAGTCCAATGAAATTTAAGACTGATTTTGTCAATTAATCTTTTCGTAATAAATATGTATAATCTTTGGATAAGTATGTACGTATTTCCAGTCATAATAGAAACTTTTGTATGAATCTACTTGTCTTGGATAATTTACTTTAAAATATTGCTTGGAGGACAAGGGATACAAGTGACTCTTAATGTAAAATGAAATTATAGTATGGGCTAATGTTTATATTGAATCTGTTCATATTTTGCAGTTAAATGGACTTATATATAAGAAACACAAACACAATTTATGAGATTTGTCAGATATCCCTGGAATTTTATATTCTCACTAACCTTTAAACTTAAGTATAACTTTAGGCTCTCACGGCCGGCGTCTTGATCCCTATTAGGTTCGTCTTCTGGGCTTATAGGCCGTGGTCCGGTTGTCTTCATACTCGACTTTTCGTCTACTGCTGGGGTAGACCTCAACAGGAGGTACTGCGTGCTCACTGTGAACTCCTCTGAACAGACTGCAGCCTACTGTTGAGGAGTTCACAGAGAACACGCAGTATCTCCTGATGAGGTCTACCGCAGCAGTAGCCGAAACGTCGAGTATGAAGACAACCGGACCACGGCCTATAAAGCCCGGAAGACGAACGTAATTGGGATCTTTAAACTTAATTTTCTCCAAACTAATTGTTTGTCACTTGTAACCGTTGTCCTCTGACCGCCTCATATATCTTTAGACTTCTCCATCTAACAATCATGTATCAGAAGCAAATGACGACTGGGGGAATTAACTTAGGAAATATAGTAATAAAAACAGTAGCCTTTGCAGACGACCAGATTTTAATAGCAAAAACAGAAGACGGACTACAAAGAATGCTATATAAACTAAATGAAATATCAAAAAAATACAACATGGAAATATCCTCACAAAAATAAAAAACAATGGCCTTCAAGGGTGCTCATCCAGTTCGGACAAAGATAATATTAGAAAATAAACCGATAGAACAAGTAGTAACATGTAACTTCCGAGGTTGCGAAATATCATACACAGCAGAAACAGATATAAATAACAAAATAAATAAGTTTAATTATATAACAGGTACACTAAAAAGAAGTTTGAAAAATAAAGTGAGGAAAGACTCTATAATGAAATTATACAAGACAATGGCAGTGCCTATTATTACTTATGGATCCGAAACATGGATAGTGACAACACAACAATCTGCCAGAATACAAGCTGCTGAAATGAGATTCCTCAGACCAATAGCAGGATATCAAAGAACAGACAAAAAATAACACATAAATAAGACAATTAAAAATAGAGGAATTAAACTCAACAATAGAGAAATACAGAACAAACTGGAAAGAACACTTTGCAAGGATACTGATAATACGAAAGCAGTATAATGTCATGGATTCGGTCTAAGGACCTAGGGACTAGTAGAAGAACATCATTATAAGATTTAACTTTTTTTTTTAATTTTGGTAAATGAAATAAAATAATGTATTTTTATCAAATATATGAGGTACAGCTTTGAGATGTAATTAAACTTTTTGAAATTTTGACGTAGAGGGAAAAAATGCTTTAATTGCCAACGATATCAATTTAAGTAACATGAATATTTATATTCTACTGTGATTTATTTACTTATTTTTAATTCAAAAGACAAAATATTTATATCAATATAAAGTTTGTCAATATTCTCAATACAGGAATTAAAAATGTTCGTAAATCAGCACAAAATAGTTTGTCGTTATAATAATAAAAATGAAAAAAAGGCTATACACCTACCTATTCCTCAAGAGTTTTCATTTGGGATTTCTAATAATCAATTTCTTGTAAAGCAATGTTACTTAAATATTTTCAAAGTCACTTAATTTACTTTTATACATAGCGCGCGCACACACACACACACACACACACACACACACATATATATATATATATATATATATATATATATATATATGACATGAAAAGAAAAATAAATGCTTGGAGGGGATATATATATATATATATATATATATATATATAATGCTTATTTGTTATAGTAGGCTCTCGTTTAATTGAGAATCATATATGTAAAAGAAAATATTTGTTTTAGGATTCCTCAGTAGCTCAGTTGGTTAGAGCGCTAACGTATAAAGTTAGAGATCGCGGGTTCAAATCCCGACTCAGGCATTTATTTTTCTGTCCGTGTCATATATATCGATGTTATAATTGAATTTTTGACATTCAGCAATGCAAGCTTAATATATCATAAGAAAAATAAATGCTTGGACGGGATTTGAACCCGGACCTCCAGATTGGTACTCCAGTGTGATACCAATTACGCTAAAGCAAATCTAGTATAAACACTTATTTTTCTTTATATATATTCTCTATTACGAGAGGTAGCGTGAACTCGGTCTCCACTGCCATCCAGTAACTCCTATAAGAAGTAAGCAAATTAAAGAGAACATTTTTACTTTATAGCAGTGACGCTTATTTATTTGGATGTTATTATTAAATGTTTGACATTGAACACTGCAAGCTTAATATGACATGATAAGAAAAATAAATGGACGGGATTTGAACCCGGACCTATGGATTAATACTCCAGTGCGCTACCAATTACGCTACGAAGCAAATCAAGTACAAACATTTATTTTTCTTTATATATATATATATATATATATATATATATATATAAATTCTCTATCACGAGAGGTAGCGGGAACTCGGTCTCCACCGCCGTCTAGTAGCTCCTATAACAAATAAGCAAATTAAAGATAATATTTTTACTTTATAGCAGTGACGCTATAATGAGACCGAGTTCCCGCTACCTCTTGTAATAGAGAACATATATAAAGAAATAAATGTTTGATCCATATTTGGTTCGTCTTCCGGGCTTATAGGCCGTGGTCTGGTTGTCTTTTTACTCGACGTTTCGTCTACTGCTGCGGTAGACCTCATCAGGAGATACTGCGTGCTCTCTGAAACGTCGAGTAAGAAGACAACCAGACCACGGCCTATAAGCCCGGAAGACGAACCAAATATGGATCAAGACGCCGGCCGTGAAAGCCTACAATTATAAATAAAAGTTTGTACTATAATTGCTTGATAGCGTAGTTGGTAGCGCACTGGAGAATCAGTACAGAGGTCCGGGTTCAAATACTGTCCAAGCATTTATTTTTCTTATGTCATATATATATATATATATATATATATATATATATATATATATAATAACCAATCATATTTCAATTAATTTTGTTTTACAACCAATGACAGTCGTTTTTGTTTCACCCGACTCTTTACCGAAATCTCTTAACCACTCCTGCTTTTTTGATAAAGGAAGCTCCTATTTTTTTTTAATACTCTGAAGAGGTCAGAGCATTCTTTTGCAGTGACTTACTCTCCAACAAATCCGTCATGTTTGAATGCACAAAATGACAGACACAAGATTTGGCTGCGCTTCAAATGAAAATACAGGCGAAATAATCCAGCAATCTAAGCCTCAAAACACTCAAATTAATAGTAAATATATTTGGAGTGAATTCGAAAGATTTTTTCAACAACGAAATTAAGTATTATAAGTAATAAATTAATAACCTGTAATGTTGGTTATAATATACAGTTTGATATGTTTCATTTTTTCTCCGCTAGGGTGCATTCCTACAATATTGCGATCCTATTTGAAGTTTCCCACGCTAGATGGCAATAAATAATATTACATGATCAAGTTGCACAGGATAAACAAATGAAACATAACCACACAATTCAGATTTGCTTTGAAACATCGCCGTTTACATGAAATATATAAATATTTTAAAATAGCTATACTTAAGTAATGATTTTTGAGTGAACAGCTTAATTTTATTCGTTAAATAGTCCTACCAAATGCCACTCTTGATTTCTAAATCCTCCAGATAAATTCACTAGTCACATTAATTATGATTAATTATTTTCATGTAATATATCTAGTCTTAAATTGAAAAAAGCGGATTAGTTATAAACCTGAAAAGTATATCTAAAAGCTATAGGATATCGAGAACAAGTAAAATTTCGAATTAAATGAAAAGTGGTTTACAGTGATAAAATAGATACAATTTTAATTGATTTCAGAATATTTTTTTACCAGTAATCTTTCATAATACAAAAAAATGTAGACTATTTTTTTTAAATCCCTTATTGGAGATGATCAAATATATAACGTTACTCTAACAGCACATGCTTTTCTGATAATTTTCTACAGTGTATACACATGAGCAGTGTTTTGGCTTTCCAGCAGGTTTGTAACTTTTATTTTTGAAAAGTCTGTTAGTTGCAATTATTACTTGAACATTTGTATGCGTATGTACTGTACATCTCATTTCATTTAAATTGCATTTTCTCCTGAAACTTGGTTACATTCCCGCCTCTGGAAAGTCAGAAATTCTGTTACTTCTCTTGCAGCATCAAGCATTAATCCGCATGTATATTGACATTCCACCTTGCTTGATATCTTCTCTCAATTTCCCTTATGTCTTCAAGGAATCTTCCTCTTCACTCTTCACTAGAAGCTTCCACATTTTCGGGAAAGTAATTTAAATACCAAAGTAGAGACTCAAATCCCTCTTTCGTGTTTGCAACCAAGTATTATAAATTCGCTCAACATCATTTTCATAATGCATATTTTTACAGCATATTTTCGGAATTTTAAGGAATATTAGTATTACTTTAATAGAATTTCAAATCATACATAAGCTATATCTCGTCTTCAACACTTTCGATTTTATATCCACTGATTTCCGATCAAAGAATTGCATTAGTTATATAATCTATAACATTTAACCATACTATACTCAATTCAACTAAATAAAAGCAATAATAAAATGTATATGCATATATATCACTGTTAGATTTTTCAACCGAGGATATTAAAAATAAATTTAACAAACATAACAACCAGAGTAAAAAGCATAATTCCAGGCTGATGTCCAGATATATAATACAAAATATTGTCAATTTAATAAAGTATTTATGAAATTATTCATCCAGATATGGAGCAGATATGTAGATGATATAATTTGTATTGTTAAAGAAAAACATGTAGAAGATTCCCTAAAACTGTTAAATTTACAGAGTAGAAACATCAAATTCACCAAAGAAATAGAAGACAATAAACAAATACCTTTTTTGTATCTTAAATTGATCAGAAACGAAGAAAAAAGAAAAATTGTATTCGGGATTCATAGGAAAGAAACTCATACGGAAAATTTTATAAAATCAACAGGGTTCAATCCAATTGGACATAAATTAGCAGCATTTATTAGTTTAACTCATAGATTGGTAAACTTGCCCTTAAACGAAGAAGATTTCAAACATGAGAAAAAACACATAATCAAAGTAGCAAGAGAAAATGGGTTTGATGAAAAAATGGTACATAAAAGGATAGAAAAGTATAAAAAACAAAAAATGATAAACAGAAGTAATCTTGAAAAAGAAGAACCACCTATGAAAAAATATAGGAAATTCACATATCACCCTTGGGTACATAATAAATTTCAAAATGTATTTGAGAAGTTTAATATTAAATTAGCACCAAAAAATAACTACAGTTTAAATAAACTAATAAAAACCAACAAAAATGAAAAAACTGATAAAAATAAAAAGTCAGGAATATATCAAATTGAATGCATGGGTTGTGAAAAATATATATAGGAAAAACAAAAAGAAACCTAAAAATTAGAACCAAAGAACACATCAGAAATATTAAAAATGGAGAAATTGAAACATCTGCAGTTGCTGCTCATGTTTGGTCCGAAAAACATAATATAAATTCAGACACTAAATTATTAAAACAGTTAGAAAATACAAAAGAGCTATTTGGGAAAAAAAAGAGATGAACAGACAGGTGGATGGAGAAGACTGCGTAACAGTGAATTGCACGGTCTTTATAGGAAGCCAGATATAATAAGAAAAGTTAAGTCTCGTAGACTGCGATGGGCAGGACATGTGACACGAATGGCGAATGAAAGACGTGCATGGAAACTTCTTGTAGGAAAACCAGAGGGAAAACGCCCAGTTGGTAGACCAAGAATGATGTGCGAGAATAACCTTAACTATGATTTGATGGGAGTAGATTATACAGAGGATAATTGGAAAACATTGGCTCAGGATAGGGATATACGGAGAGCTTATGTCCGCGCGGCCATGAACCTACGGGTTCGATAGTGCCAGTAAGTTAGTTAGTTTTTTGAGTTAGTTAGATAGAAAAGTTACTATTCATTTTCTTATTTATGCACTGAATATTTAATTTAAATTATTTAGATGAAACTCGTATATATTTCGTATAGATTTCAACAGTTTTCTCTAATAAGAAAATGGCAGTTGTATTTTGCTCTATTATAAATTTAGGAAAGCTATTAAATCTCAAATTATGAAAATATTTAGATTATCATGAATATTTAATTCACTTATATATAAATGCACTTTGATGAATATAAATAGACATTTTTCCAGTCACATAAGTCACTCTAATTGCTGCAGTAAAGCCCTTCATAAGAATAAAGTATTTTAAATTGAGAAAATATTTTAGTATTATTATTCGTAGATTATTTGCACTACACACTCATATTTAGGAGCACCAATTTATAATTTTAATTCTTTATCTTTCTTAGGTGGCTCAACTAAAAATGACTGTTCTGTAATACGTCCATTCTCCAAGAGTGTCAGTTGTGTACTGGGGTAGCCATCTTAAAGATCTTTTTCGCAGCATTCAAAATTCTTCCACCTCTATTCAAATTAGATTGGTTCATGAATCTGGTCATCGGTATTACTGGCTTACTCACTTCCTGATTACCCAATCATTACAAATAATGGAGTCAGTTGCTATCTTAAAATATTTCAAATCTCCAATGGCTTTTAGAATATTCCAGAATTAAATTGCATTTACAACAATAACTTATTTTAAATCAGTTATGAAATAAAAAATATGAATTCTATCTTTGTTCATATCGATACTACTTTAAATAATATTTATAGTGCCTAAAATAAATTATGAAGGATTTATATTAAAATAAAATAATCCCTCACTATTATTAGGGTACGGGTAAATATTCGGTTTTAGAGTGTACAGCATTATTGTTTAACATGTGAAGTATAATTTTGTTGTATTCCTTGGTAGGTTAAGCTATGAGTAAAATTTTTTGGCAACATAGAATGGCAATTAAACGAAACGTCTGCTTTTCAAATTAATTTGTATTATTTAGAACGATGTTTCATAATGAAGTCAGTGGAGGCTTGTAATACATTTGCAATTATCTCGTATATGACTCATTTGCGGACCTATGTTTACTAGAACTTTTTTTCTTCTATTATCATATACATTCAACCGTTTCAGTTTGCGCTATTAATTTTGATACACCCTGTGTGTGTGTGTGTGTGTGTGTATGTATATATATATATATATATATATATATGGTATGACAAGAAAAAATAAATGCCTGGACGGGATTCGAACCCGGATATCTGAGCCTGTACCTCAGCGTGATATGCATTACACCACCAGACGAATCCAATTCAAACACTTATTTTTCTTATATATGTATTATATTCTCTACGCTGAGGTACAGACTCAGAGATCCGGGTTCGAATCCCATCCAGGCATTTATTTTTCTTATCATACCATATTAAGCTTGCATTGCTCAATGTTAAACATTTAATTATAACATATATATATATATATATATATATATATTTGGTATGATAAGAAAAATAAATGCCTGGACGGGGTTCGAACCCGGATCTCTGTGTCTGTACCTCAGCGTGATATCCATTACACTACCAGGCGAATCCAATTCAAACACTTATTTTTCTTATATATTATATTCTCTATTAAAAATAAGTGTTTGAATTGGATTCGCCTGGTAGTGTAATGGATATCACGCTTGAGGTACAGACTCAGAGATCCGGGTTCGAATCCCGTCCAGGCATTTATTTTTCTTATCATACCATATTAAGCTTGCATTGCTCAATGTTAAACATTTAATTATAACATATATATATTTATATATATGTATATATATATATATATATACGTTATACATAAAATATAATAGTCTAATTCTATTTTATATTCTGTTCAAATTTAAAGTTTAGTTAATGATTATAATAGTCATACTTTTTAAATAAAATTACAGGTGTTTTAAGAATAAGTGTTCTCCTGTTGGCTATTATAACAAACCCATTAATTCCTCAAGTAGTTTGGAAGAAAATCGGTATAACAACATATTGAATGATATTTATTTTCAAAAAATAGTAATTTAATAATTATATGTATTATTGCAGACAATGGCCATGTAATTTAACAGTATTAAAATATACCGTGTCATATACAATAATTTATTTTTATAATTCACAAATGGTGAGTATACCATTTTTTCTACGTTTATGTGAATCAATATAGTTGATTTAATTTGTATTATTCGTATTAATTTTGATTTACTAGTTTAGCTAAATTCGTTTATTTGTGGACCCGCACAACAGTCAGTGTTTCAGTAATTCAAATCCAATTAATTTAATATCAGAACTAATGTATTACAAACCCTATTTGATTGTCATCGCTCTGTCTTTAGCCTTAACTTCTATCTTCATAGTTCTTCACCTAAGGCATTCAGATATCAGAACACATTTTGTTTCTTGAAAATGCACGAATAAAAATATATAGCTTTAATTATTAAATACAGACTTAAACAATGAAATTAAATTGAAGCATCCTACTTTAGTGAAATATATTATCTTTATATTTAAACGAAAAATGAATAGTCATTCATGGCAAGCAAGGATAAATTCAATTAATGTAGATTCAAATTTGGAAAGTTCACGGTTTCCTTGACCACTGGTTCCAGTTTATTCGAAAATATTCTACATCTTCATTTGGATCTATTACCCATAATCGTCTTCTTACCAATATTACATTTAATTATTTATTCAATACGGACATTGCTAATTCGGAAATTTCATCCAATATTTTATAATATAAAGTAGGTCCTAATACAGTAGAACCAGCTTTACCACCTACGTGAGAAAAACATTTTTCAATGGGGACATCTCATTGTAGAATCGAAGAGAATAAGGAGGTAGTTAATTGATCATGTCATGAAATACATGAGAATAGTACAAAGTGTAATTAGGAAACATCTTACTATAAGCAAAAAATCCTACAACAATAGCTCTCTGATGAACAAAATCTCATCATTGAAGGAAGAAATCAGAAAAGATCAGGATACGTATTCCTGACGGGCTAAATAGTAAAGCAGTTACAGAGTTCAGGATGGTAAGAGGCCACGAATGCCTATCTAGTCACACCGAATAGGCATCTACAACAGCTCAATCGTCAGGCTTTGTAATCAGAATGTTATCTTGAATGTACAACTTTTGAAAACTTACTGCTCTCAGGAAGAGACAATGGGAAAAATGTTTGGAAGTCAAAGAATGCCTTTGTTTCAAATTTCGTAAGTGTGTAATTCTTTATTTACTTGCTTTATTTTTATTTGTCTGGTAGGCTAATGATATAAATCAATTTCTTTCTGAATAAAGCAAAATAAATAATAGGCCTAAAACAGTCTCATTACATATTATGCAAAGACATTCCTAGAATGATCTACTTGGAGATTTCCGGAGGATTAAACGAAGACTAATATATATATATATATATATATATATATATATATATCGTATTTGAAGAGAAAAATTATACGCTCAGACCGGGACTTGAACCCGGGACCCTTGGTTCTCTAGACCAAGTGCTCTACCAACTGAGCTACCTGAGCAAGTACCGATCTAAACGCAAATCCTTCTCTATATACATTGTAATTCCCATCCACCAAATGCTGTGAAGCCATGCTTCTATCTTGCAAATGGCGGCTCCTTTATTAAGAAGACATATTTGGGAATTATACATTACAGCCAGTACGGCTTTTTCCAAGTTTTTTTTATTATTGATTTCGTACATCTCGATGATGGATAAATCATATTTGAAGAGAAAAATTATACGCTCAGACCGGGACTTGAACCCGGGACCCTTGGTTCTCTAGACCAAGTGCTCTACCAACTGAGCTACCTGAGCAAGTACCGATCTAAACGCAAATCCTTCTCTATATACATTGTAATTCCCATCCACCAAATGCTGTGAAGCCATGCTTCTATCTTGCAAATGGCGGCTCCTTTATTAAGAAGACATATTTGGGAATTATACATTACAGCCAGTACGGCTTTTTCCAAGTTTTTTTTATTATTGATTTCGTACATATATCGTATTATTATCGATGGTGTAGTGGTTTTTAGACCCAAGAGTCGTAGGTTCAAACCCGGTGCGGTCGATGAATTTTTTATTATAGAAATATCAAAGGGACAATCCCTTGGGGAGGGACTTCAAGCCTGGTTCCCGACTCGGAAGATTTCGGCCTCGTAATAGAACCCC
Source organism: Diploptera punctata (assembly GCA_030220185.1). NCBI lineage: Eukaryota > Metazoa > Arthropoda > Insecta > Blattodea > Blaberidae > Diploptera > Diploptera punctata. The sequence goes on from JASPKZ010010694.1 coordinate 711,526, forward strand.
GAACCTAAAATTTAACCAAGTCTTCTCCTTCTAATTAATACCTTAGTTGCCTGCTAGAGTTCTCATTGAAGCGATATCTGACCACACGTCACTCACTGACATCTATAGGGAAATAAGCGCAACTAAATTAGATTGGCCAAGAAACTCCCGCTAGGAAAACACAAATGTGTCCGCGAGGGACGTGCAGGTATATATTTACATAAATATACATCGTGTTCATAGACCAAAAATATCATAGTCGATACTAAATGTCTCTAACTTTAAATGTTATTATTCCTATAAAGAATAGATTAAAGGCGTTTGCACATTGATCTACATACCTAAAATTTGAACAGATTTAAAATTTCCTTCCACGGTTGTTCCTTCTTAGCGTTAATCGTAATATTTGTATTTTTATTTCCTATCGATCCAACTTAAATTTTCTTCTTCTATTTGATAGAATTTTTCTTCTATCATTTTTTATTTTCTGTCTTTTATTGTTATACACTAGGCCTACAAAGAAGAATAAAACTGCGAATTATAAAGGCGCACTCGCCAAATTAGCAACATGTAATATTTTTACAAGATGACATGTAGCATAATTTATACATGCAATATTCGCCGTTCATACATATTATTACATACTTTAGTGTGATGTTAGCCTAATTTTCATATAATCTAGGTTAACGAAAAACCTATAAATATCAGTCACTGAGTCTTACGTTTTGGGGTTATATTCTATAAGTTATCTCGCATATAGTTTTATAATTCAATTTATGGTTTTTGGAACTCGCAGACTCAATGCCATATTCACTAAGCCTCCTCCCTTCCGATTGGTCCCCATTTTCAATCAACTAATTCCAGTTAATATCACCGATACCAATTGATATCCATCCAAATATTATCCTCCCATCTACATCTAAGCATATCTTATGGTCTTTTCCAGAATAGTTTTCAATAAAAAATTGAAATAAATTATTTTGTCACCCATTTAAGCTACATGAACTGCCCACCTTGAAAAATATTAGGACATCAATATAAATTATGAAATTCGTCATTGTAAATCTTCCCCCATTTCCGTCCCTTATGGGACTGAATGTCCCTCTAGTCTCGAGAATCACGGGCCCATACCCAGCCGGGGTCGATGGATTTTTAGGATGGAAAAATCTGAAGATCAAGTCCGCAAGGAGGGATTTTAAGCCGTGGATCCCAAGTCTAAATATTTTCGGGTCTATAAAAAAGTCTGAAAAAAGGTATCTGAGCAAAATTGGAAAGACCTTCCTACACCCAGGTAATACCTTAATTACCTATTAGATGTCTCATCAGCAGGTATACTTACCACATATCATTGACTGACAACTAAATTAGCTTCGTCAAGAAACTCCTAAAAGGGTCTGCTAAGGCTAGAATCAAACGGCCATGAAGACATAAAGAAGATAAACGGGACCGAATATTTTCTTTAAGATCCTAATCTCGAATAATTTCAGCTTGTTTCTTGCCTTAATGTAAGAGACCTTGTTTTTATCCATAGAGTGTCCCATATAACATTATGGTTTTATCAACATTAATCTTTAAATTCATAACAAAAGACAAGAGACAGTCAACTAATTAGTAACTTGATTTCCTGCTTTATTCATATTTTAATATATTCTTATGTATATTATTTTAAAATAAATAAATAATTTAATAATCTAAAAATATAAAATTTGAGGACAAATGTCACAAAATGGGCATATCAATCCAAAATACATATGTATATTCACTCAATTTTGCAGACGGCCAGGTATTAATAGCAAAAGACCACGATGACATAGAATGTATGGTGAAAAAAAAAAACTAAAAGAAGAAAATATAAAATGGGGACTTTATATAAATATAGAGAAAACTAAATATCTATGTATAGGAGAAGAATTGGATAATATAAATTTCAACAATGGAGAAGAACTAACACCTAGTATTGAATGCACTTATTTAGGAACAAAATTAGATCATACAGGCGATAACACAGTGAAAATTAAAAATAGAATCACATAAACAAACCAAGCAATAAATGTTTTAAATTCTTATTAATAAATGAGTTGGAGAAAATGTTTTAACATCTCACCTTACAAAGTTGTGTGTCAAACTCTGTTTGGTGGAGCAAGAATACGTATTAAAAAAATAGAAAATTACAAATATATCAAACCAAAATTCAGATCATTTTAATATATGGTGCTGAAGTTTGGCAAATTCCTACCAGGGAAATGAAAAGCATTTTAAATACAGAAATAAAGAAATAGGGGAAATTATGTGTGTGCAAGAGGAGCCGGACATCATAGACATTAGAGAAAAGAAAAAAATACAGTGGTATGGCTTTGTCAAAAGAATGCCAGAGCAAAGATTGCCTAAAATTGTTATGGAATGGATCCCAATAGAAAGGAGGAAGAGAGGAAGACCGAAGAAAACTTGGATAGAAGGGGTACATGCAGCTATGAATATTAGAGGATTCGAGGAAGATCAATGGATGGACAGAGAGGAATGGCGTTTGGTTTCCGGAAGACGGCGGCAGCTGCCATGATACCGGATGATGATCATGCAATTTTAATATGGAATAGAATCTAAATATTTCTTGTAAAGTTGTTTGTTGAATAAAAATAACGTCTCAATAAATAAAACATTTCTTAAAAACATATAATAAAGATCTAATTGGATCTCTTAAAATTTATTTTAAATCAGTGATGAGTAAATTTATAAAATATTATTTTATTGAACTATAAATAAACCTAAATAATATTATTATTTATATAGATCAAGAAAACTATATTTTAATTGGTAGTCACAACAATTAAACCCCTCATAGGACCAATTAGGATTAATCAAATATTAAGTATAGGAACCGACCAATAGGGATAAAGTATTTGATCTTGTCATTTAATAATACTTCCATAATGTTAATACGGTGATTTTATCATTATTTCGAAAGAACTAGACTTGGTAGGTAGCTAGGACACTTCGGGCGTTCTGAATTAAACCCCAACATTGGATTTATTAAAATTATAATAATTCTATTAGAATAATAATAATATACGAGAAAGTTTAAAGAAGAATAAGAATAACTACGGCGAAAATTATTCCACCAGTAAAACTAATCAAATTGGAAGAATAGAAAACTACTGAAAATAAATCCAAGTTAGTTATTCATAAGTAAAGCCACGAGTGATTTCCAATTTATCTAATGGATTTGGAAATCAACAGTGGCATTTATTGGGACTATGTAACTAATAAATCTAAGCTGTTTACTCAAAAATCACTATTTAAATATAGTTACCGGTATTTTAAATATTTGTATATTTAATGTAAACGGCGATTATAGAAAAAAATAATCAATGTACGGTTACGTTTATTCACAGCAACTTGATCACATTATTTATTGCCAAATAGGATCGCAATCAGCGATAACCCACTAAGATCGCAATATTGTAAGGAAGCACACCCTAGTGGAGAAAAAATGAAACACGTCAAATTATATATTATAACCAACATTATAGGTTATTATTTTTAGGAAACAACTCAGTAAAATCATTATTTAAAAACACAATTATTTAACAAACAATTATCAAATGTGTAGTTCCAAGGAATCTTTTCGTCATTTGCTATATTCAACGTATTTGTTGGAGAGTCAGTCACTGTAAAATAATGCTCTGATCTGTTCAGACTATAAAAAGGAGGAGCTTCCTTTACTTTGGTAAACATAATTCGATAAATAGGGAGGTGACACACGACTGTGACTGGTTGTAAAACAAAATCCATTGAAACGTGAGTGGTCATTGACTCCTATTTGGGACATGAGGTAAATAGTCAATATAATTATTCATTTGGAGGGAATAATTCTACTGTATATGATACATCTATGCCCTCAAGAGAGTCAAAGTTGCTTATGAGTTATCCTAAATATATCCTGGAACCAGATCTCGCCTCATGAACCTAAAATAAATCCTTCTACAAAATGTCGCCTGGAACCTGATATCCTTTTATAGTGTCCCGTCTCCTTTGAATTCAAATCGGGCGGCAGCATAAACCTCTCCTCTTGCAGTATCCTCATTGTTCGCTTCAGCAGAATAGTAAGCAAAATGTCGCGACGTCGCGAGCCCGAGCTCAATTTTAATCAGGTATATATCCAATATGAATACCGTTGCTATATAGCGAAAAACCAATTTTATTTGTCAATTTACATGAACATTTCATTCGTCAACAGTTATCCTACTTTTTCACCAAGAGCTCAATGTAAATATAGGTTAGATTTAGAATGAAAGTTGTTTATTCTAAGCTATCAGCACACGCATGAGACTTATATGTCCATTCTAGGGAGATGTGCCTATAAGCAGAGAACAATGCATTTTCAAATATGAAGCATATATGTAAACACCAACTTCGCCGATCTATAAATCACCGGTTTATGTTTATAATCTCAATACATTTTAATGCCTCTAAGTGTATATTCATTTAATGCATTCTGTAATAAAACAAACTTAGTACATAAAGGAAGTAGGACATCTAAATAAAGAGGGTATAATATATAAATAAAGGAAGTTAGGTATGTAAATAAATAAGTCGGATATCTAAAGAAATGTAGTTGGGTATGCAAATGAAGACAGTCGGATATATACAAATAACTAAAGTCGGGTATGCAAATGAAAATAGTCGGGTATCCAAATGAAAAAAGTCGGGTGCGCAAATGAAACAAGTAAGGTATGTATCCTAAATAAAGGAAGATGGGTATTCAAATAAAGGAAGTCGGGCAAATAAATAAAAATGTACACTCGTATGTAAATGAAGGAATTTCGAGTAGCAAGTAAAGGAAGTCGTGTGCAAATATAAGAAATCAGGTATGCAAGTGAAGGAAATAGGATGTACAAATTAACTATGGGTATGTAAATAAAGATAGTGGGGCATGTAAATAAAGTAGTTTGGTATGTAAATAAAGTTGTCGAGTATGTAGATACAGATGTCGGGTATGTATATAAAGGAAGTCGGGTATGTAAGTAGAAGAAGTCAGGCATTTAAATAACGAATGACGGGCATGCAATTTAAGGATGTGGAGTATGTAAATAAAGGAAGTCGAGGATGTAAAGAAAGAAATCGGGTATATAAGTAAAGAATATCGAGCAGGTAGTCTAAATAAGGGTGTTTTTTAAATTAGGCCGACAAACTTTGGGAACAGATAGTTAACCTTCATTGAAGCATATTTTGTTAAGGAACCTATAGGCTGCGAAGCTTCGTTTCAGTGCAAGAGGGGTCTTAGAGGAAGCGATGGAAGGAAGTAGGTACGTTCAAATATCAAGTCATTCTGTGTCACATAATTCTGCGTGTTAATCCAAATACTTCATAGACAAGCAGAAACAAAACGTATTAAATTCTAACTCACTCCCAGTATTGCACTGTCTGGATGGATCCAGTTTATTGCCCCATCACTACAAGTGCTGGAACACACGTCCATTAACGTCCAGACAAACAGTGCATCAATGTGCCATACATTGTCGTACCCTTTCAAAGATGCCAAGGGTTTCCTTTATTTCAGCTGCTGCGCTGACAATGCGTGCTACAAGATCTTCGTCAGAGTCAATATCGGTTTCATAAATCATAGCCCCACAATAAAAAAATGTAGGTATATCAGATCAGGCAGTGGGCCCATTCCTACCTATCCAACAGTTCGTACCAACTTGCTATAATTGGTTCGGAATGCTACTGAGCTCCGGAAGTAAATCAAGCGATAGTAGTATTGACAAACCCCTCTTGGGGTGAAAGGAGTGTTTATTCGTTTTCTTCAATCCCTTCCGTAAGATCCCTCTAGCACTGAAACGAAGAGTCTCAGCCCATAGGTTCCTTAACAAAATATGCTTCAATGAAGGTTATCTATCTGGTCCCAAACTTTGTCGGTCTAATTTAGAAACACCCTGTATAATAGTTCCTTATGCATGATCTTGTATATCATGTTAAGTACTACATATATAAGGAAAACTTGATTATAATGTCAGTTGGAAACTAGTGATATATAAAATCCGTTTACTGCAAAAAGCAAGCTTCATTTGATCTGGGGCTCATGCAATAAAACTGCTTAGTAAGCTACCGGACAATGAATGCCGCTCAACTTCCTCTTTCATAAAAAGACATTATCAATCTGGTTATGTCTCCAATCTCCCATAAACAATGTGTCCTGCATTTTTTTCATTGCTGAGTCAGTGCATCTTCATTCAGTAGGGACCTAATCTTATTTTCAGTAAAGACATTATTTATACAGAATTACTTGAATTCAATGTAATGTTGTTTGAAACTGTTTTAGTTGTCTATTATTTACTATATTGTTTGTAGCATGTCGTTTGGCATAGGCCTATTACATTAAAATAATCATACGCCATGTTCCGAATGAAATACGGGCAAATCTTTTTACCCCTCATGTCAAAGCCCAGGAAACGTTCTTGAGGCTTCTCGATCTTCAGCGGAAAACCATATCATCAGAAAACTAAACATCTGTTGCCATAAATTCCAATTTAAAGAAAAATGAATTTTCTCTTGGTTCATAACTTACATCATGTGCATATTATTTTACTAAAGCTGTTTTTATTCGAATTAATTTATTTTCATCAGAGGTAAGGAGTACTGTGTAGGGCCTATATTAACAATAGCATTAATATGACACTTTAATAATTGCATTTTCGCACTTTTTCTTGGATGCTAAGCACTATTTCCTGAATGTATGAGTGAATGGTAATGTGAATGGTATTGTTTTAAAGTTCGTGTTTTCTTGGACCTTGCCCCGGTATTCGGATAATAACTCATCCAGGAGGTATTTTTTGTTCTTGTGTGGTCGGAAAATTATGCATGTAGTCCATAGTTAATACATATCTCCCACCAGGTTGGCAATCTTGTAAGGCCGTATGGCATAATAATAATAAAAAATTAATACTATGAAATGATTTGGTGAAGTGAAAATGACTTAAAATTGGCACGAATTACTTAAGAAGATATCATAAATAGAGATACCTTTAAATATATGGAACACAAGTGGCAGGTTGACCTAGAGGACAAACCCAAGAAAAAAAAACTGTATTAGCATAGAAAGAAAACCCATATCCAAAAAATGAGGGAAATACGGAGTCAAAGGAAACGAATCTAAGTAGGCCTACTTTGCGTAAATGATAATAATTCTATTGAAAAAGATTTTTGGGCGTAGGCCATGGTCGTGAGGCTTGTAGTTCCTCGACGTTTCGCCAGAGACTGCGTCTGGCATCCTCAAGGGTTGTCTTGAGACAAATAGGACAGACAGTGGAGAGAATTGCCAATCTTCTTCAAGATCTTCATAGCAACTCCGGCCGTGAAAGTCTACGTGAATACAATAATAATAATAATAATAATAATAATAATAATAATAATAATAATAATAATAATAATAATAATAATAATAGCTTCATTTCACCTGGCAGAGTTAAGGTCTTAAAGTATTGTCTACCACTCAACCAGGTTAGTAAAATTTACAATAATTAGTCAAATCTAAATTACGGCAAACATAAATTATTACATGGTATACCCAGAAAACAATTATAGTCTACAATATATCGATGGTCCAGATCCATTCTGTTCTAAGTCCATTTTGTAGAATTCTTGTTAAGTTTCTTACGTTTCATGTCTTGTGCCCACGTGAATTGTGAAAATGAACAGGAATTCGACATTTCGGTGAAAATGCTATACAAAATATCGTATTCCTGTTTTATTCTCACAATGCACATGGACATGGGACATAAAATATTCTTTTTATAACCATAAAAATTATTCTAGAGATGGACTTACAACAATGCAGTTCTAGGCCATCGATATGTTGATTTACTCTATAGCCTATATAGTTAATGAAATATGAAAAGTTAAGGATATAAAAATGAAAATAAAACGCCTAATGACATGGAATAAATTTAATTCTGGAGAAAAATTAATAATTTCATGACAAATAATTAAATAAAAAGACTTTAAAACTGTGCGGCATTTTTTTATTTATTGAGGGATAGAATTTCAGGAACGGGAAGAGGCTTCTGTGAAAGAAGTATAATAAGAAGTGGTGCTGTGGAGACAAAGTGTTAAAAGACTGTTATCTTGTAACCTAGTGTCAAAATTCTGGTGAGAAGATAACTTCTCAAATTAATATAGACGCTAGGTAACTAGGAGTGTAAGAGTGTTAGAAGCTTGAAAATAAATGAAAGAGAGTGCAATTTACGTCGCTGCCAAGACGGACCAAGTGAGATTGTTGAAGTTTGATCATAATTCGCATGTTAAAAATGCAACGGACGCAAGCATAATGAACAAGCTGTAGTTCCTGCGACAAATCATATTTCAGGAAATTATACAGTATCACAATAATCGAATTGTGGCAACACAAGTTTCGTATTACAGCCTCACTCTGATGGTTGTCCAGCGGCTCGATTTATTTCCCTGCAGCTGCATTGTCGCGCGGCACCCACTTTTATATAAACGGACAACCATCATAGTGAGGCGATAATAAAATAGCCTGAAATAATGGAGAAGTTGAACTAAGACAAGTAATAGAAGAATATTTTTAAAGTGCCTATTTTTTTATGAACATCCATCCATCCATCCATAGTAATTCTGCCCGAAGGCAGGTCCTTCACTGCAATCATAGCATTTTCATGCTACTCGCAGCTTTACTAGGGAATTGTGTAGGTGTGGTAGCTTCTCGTTGCTTTCCACACCGGTGAAGGATGAAGGATGATGAGATGATGATGATGAGATGATAATGATGGCCACATGATTTCGGGGACCGTTTGGGCCTTAAAGTTTTCCTGACATTTGTCTTACAGGTGAGGAAAAACCCCGATAAAAACCTCACCCAGAAAAACTGCCCCGACCGGGGATCGAAAACGGGCCCGCTGCGTGACAAGGCAGCACGCTACCTCGAGACTACAGCGGTGAACTTTTATGAACATAAGGTAATTATATCTACCATCACAATTAATGAAGTTAAATGCATTATTATAAAAATAATACAAATATTTCCATATGTAATCTAAAACACACGAATTGGTAATAAAGGACAGAGTAGTGACAATACTCTTTTATTTGGTGATAATCTTTAACATCTTAAGCCTCAGTTCAGGTATGGATGTTTATGTGACTACATTTTTTTCTCAAAGGTGTCCAATTTCAAACTTGTTATTGCAAGTGGCAGAAATTTACGAGACTGGACACATGGCTTTCCTTCCCTTCCGAACAAAATGTAATACTAAGGATTTAACGCCGTGAAAGCACAATTTTCATACAGTAATTTCTTAGCATACGTATTGTCATAAAAGTTTTAGTGCCCACGTAAATTAAACATAACATTTATTCTTTCTTGTTACCTATGCAATTTGTATGCTTAAATAATTGTATTAAATAAATATTCATAGTTTTCGTTTAAACGAATTTGGAGATGAAGTATTTGCGACCCACTTCTTACATTTCACCAACCCTTCTTATGCCTGAGTTCTTTTATAGATTCCTTTGAAATATATAACACGCGATACAAGGCGCATCGTAGAAATTGCAAGCTTGGCACAAATTTGAGCACTCTTTGCTGCTGGCATCCTTTTCTTTCTGCTAGAAAAGCACTTAAATACTTTCAACCTTATTATCTGATAGCTCTATCTTGAATAATACTAATAATGATAATAGTAATAATAATAATAATAATAATAATAATAATAATAATAATAATAATGTCGGCCTCGATGGTCTAGTAGTTATGTTACTTCCTTTAGTCTCAAGGATCGCGAGTTCAAACCATGTCGGGGTCGGTAGATTTTTATGATGGAAAAATCCAAGAGATAAGTCCTTCGGGAGAGACTTTAAGCCTGGGACCCGAGTCGCAAGATTTTCGAGCTCGTAATAGAAACTCAAGCCTAATTAGCATTTCTGAGCAAAATGTAATCAAGTATTACCCTTTTAAGTAATACCTTAGTTACCTACTAGTGTTACATTGAAGAGATGTGTCATTCACTGATGTATGTAGGGAAATAAACGTAATTAAATTAGCCAGGTCAACAAACTCCCGCTAGGCGAACACTCATGTCTCCAAGAGGGACGTATGGGGTGTATAAATAATAATAATAATAATAATAATAATAATAATAATAATAATAATAATTTATTTTTTATTATTCCGGCTTTTACAATGAATATACATTTTTCCGGTACCCATGTTCACAGTTAACTACACATTTGTTTCAACACATTTTTCCATTCCTGTCTGTTCATCCATATATCTTCTTCTATTTCCCATTCCCTCCTAGCTTCATTGATTCCCTGAATCCACGTAATAGTTGGTCTACCCTTCTTTTACCTTCCCTGTGGTTCCCAATCCATTATTATCTTAGGTAATCTTTCTTCTTCCATTCTTCTAATGTGACCATACCAATTTAATTGTTTCTTCTTTATAAAATCTAATATTGAATATTGTACTGCATTTTTTCTTTTATATATGAATTTCTGATTTTATCCTTCCTGGATATTCTTGCAGCACGTCTCCAGTAGTCCATTTCAGTGGCGAGCAATTTTTTTTTTCGTTTGTGCATTTAAAGCCCACACATCAGCTCCGTAGGTAATAATGCTTCTGATTATTGTATTAAAAATAGTTTTTTTAAGATATGTTTGTCCCATACTATTCCATTTAGGGCTGATATAGCATACTTTCCTATATTGATCCAGTTTCTTATTTCTGTTTCTTTAGTAATTTTAATTCCCAAATACTTATATTCTTCAGTGTGTTTAATTGTCCCTAAATCTTCTTCTAGTATTAAATCTTGAGGAAGATCCCCTAATGTCATATAGGCCTATCTAGATTTATCCATATTGATCTTTAAACCCCATAAACTATAATCTTGTATTAATTTTCTAGTGAGGTATTCTACATCTTCAAATTCTTGAGCCAATATCAATTGGTCATCTACAAACTGGAGTGTATTTATTGTTGAATTATCATCTAGTATATTCCCATCGGTTTACATTTCTTTTTCCATTCTTCAATAGTTTTTTTCAGTATAAATAGTAATAATAATAATAATAATAATAATAATAATAATAATAATAATAATAATAATAACTCTCTTTGTCTCTCCCTTTGTACAATAGAATATAGAATAGATTTGAATATAGAATAGATTTATTTAGCCTGGTGGAGTTGTAAGTGCTTTTACATGCCTCACTTCACCCGGCCCTTATAGGAACACGATCTGCCGGATGATTTTAACTCGGGATCACTTTTTTTAACCACATAAGGACAAGGAGGGCCTCTATGGATGATATGAGTGATCAGCTAAATAACACGGCCACCTTCGATACAACGCCATCCACTTATTAATTTATGCTAAACAAAATGAATATTAAGTGGATTATTTGATGGCCAGATGGTGTTCGGAGATTTTTGGTCTTAAATTCCCCTACATTTATCTTACAGGTGAGGAAAAATCCCGAAAAAACCTCACCCAGAAAATTTATCCCGACCGGGGATTGAACCCGAAGCACCTCCAAATCTGTCACGTTCAATAATTGTGGCTGGATCAAAATGTTCACTATGACGTCTCCATATACGTGTATGATCATCAGAAGTCGTTAAACGAAATCTTGAATCGTCTGTGAATAAAACACCCTTCCATTGGCGGCGCTGCTAGTTGACATGATTCTGAGCAAATCGCAGCCCAGCTTCTTTGTGCGGACGTTTTAAACGAGGGGCTTTAAAGGGGATTCTTTATTTTAACCTTGCATTTCTCAGTCTATTTCTTAAAGTCCGATCAGAAATCACCGCTCCAATTGCTATTCGTAAATCATTTTGTAGATCTCTGGTTGTAGATGTCCGTCTGTTCAAAGCTGATAAGACAAGAAATCTATCCCGTACCTCTGTAAGTATTCTTCTTACCGCCTTGTCCAGGTTGCCTCTTGTATCCACATGTCTCTCTATATCGCCTCCACATCCTATGGATGAGGGAAGGGCTGACATCAAGAATCCTAGAGACATGACGAATGGAACGGCCAGTTTCAATCACAATCAGATGTCTTGTTGTTTTGTATTAACTTCAGAGAACACAAATTAACAAGTTCCTACCACAGATTATTCTTCAAACTTGTTAAAAAAACTCAATGAGCACTCACTTTGGTTTCAGCAACTCTTGGAACTTCACAAACATATTCAGAGAAAACTTAATAAAACCCAGAAGATTTTCAATCTGGCTTTAAACAGTATTTCAAATCAAAACATCTTACTGTCAAAAATTAATTTTGTTTCAATATTTATTATGTGGCTTTAGTTTAAACATGTGTTCTAATTTTTTTTGAGTAGTGTATTTTGAACCCCTTGCGACAGTGCCCTGTGCTTAACCACCCCTCTTTGAATTGCATAAGAATGTGTGTGGCTTGTTTATTTACTTAGCTTGTCTCTATTGATACACGAGAGTGACGAAGTGTTACAACTTTAATAAACGAAATGGTTGGCCACGCCCAATTTCCTGTAAACGCGTAACAATTCATGGTAACTCCTTTTTAAACAATGCCGCATGCTGTACTAAGGTCCAAGTTATGGAGCAGCCTTAATAAATCCTAGCCCCTGAACAAAGTGGGTGAGGTTTCTCGTCGTGTATTTATACAAGAGTGGAACATGATCCTTCTTTTGAAACTCGGGTCAATAAAATATATACTGTATAACGTAAAAAATTTTGTTGGTTATATGATCTAAACATTATTTTTTTTATAATACTAATAATTTTATTTGGATAACGCTTTCTTCAATAGATTATATCAAATAATCGTTTTCAGGAAATTTTCAGTTTCTACACAATGAATTTCTAAAACAAACTATTCTAATTCTCGTATAGTTTTTCCAAATATATTCTAACTAACTAACTCAGTGGCATTATCGAACTCGTAGGTTCATGTCGCGCGGAAATGAACTCTCCAAACATCACTATCCTGAGCTAATGTTTTCCAATCATCTCCTGTATAATCTATGCCCCTAAAATCATGGTTAATGGGCTACCTACTGGGCACTTTCCCTCTGGTTTTCCTATAAGAATTTCCTTGCCCCTCTTCAATTTTCCATTCTTGCCACATGTCTTCCCCATCGCAGTCTAAGAGATTTAAGTGTTCTTATTAGGCCTATATCTGGTTTCCTATAAAAATCATGTAGATCTGTATCCATCCAGAGTAATTCTCTCGAGGGCAGGTCTTTCACTGCAATCATTTTCATGCTATGCTTTGCAGCTTTACTAGGGATTTATAGGTGTGGTAGCTTCCTGTTGCTTTCCACACGGTTGAAGGATCATGATGACAATGATAAAGATGATAATGATGGCCGGATGATTTTCTGGGACCTTTGGGCCTTAAGCTTCTTGGCATTTGTCTTACAAGTGAGGAAAAACCCCGACAAAACCTCACCCAGGAGCCTCTCCCGACCGAGAATCGAAACCGGGACCGCTGCGTGACAAGGCATCACGCTATCTCGAGACTAATTCTGTATAAGAAACTAGATATAAGTTAATCTTAACTTTTCTCTAAGAATCCATGTTCACAAACAAAAAAATATGTTTCAGATTTACTCATAGTTCTTAAAACTATCTTGCAATATTAGTTCAGAAATATAAAAAAATCCTGAATATATACGGTTTATGTATATGATTCTGATCTATTTATTGTCTCTCTGTCTGACCAAATCCATTAATCCCCACATGATACAAGAGTGTCATATTGCTGTAGTTACTTAACCAAGCGAATTTAATTATGTTTATTTCCCTACAGATGTCAGCGAGTCACAAGTGGTTAGCACAACGCCTCAAAGATATACCTAGTGTACAACTATGGTATTACTTGGATGAGAAATGCCGATTAAATTTTGCTCAGTGATTTTAATTTATAACTGAGGTTATTTATGAGCCTAAAAATCTGCAGACTTGGGACCCACAGTTTAACTCCATCCTGGAGGACTTGTCCTTAGAATTTTCCATCCTAACAATCCATTGGTGTCGTCTGGGTTATAACACGAACCCTTGGGTTCAGAAGCAAAGAGCTTAATCCCAAGATCGATTATGTTTATAACAATCATATAGACTTACATTTTTAAGACACTTGTTTAGACCAATGTAAAGTTTTTTAAACAGAAGTTGATTTAACTGAGGACGACTGCTATACCAGGTGCCTATTTTAATATTTTGACATTATATTGCATAATCTCAACGGTGTTTTACAATGCATTTTAAAAGTATTGATCAATGTAAATTAGCCATTTTGGGATATTGCTTAAAATATAAAACGATATCGCAATCAAATTGGAACTTCATGTAGGCATATGGGTGATTATCTTAGAAAATATAATACCGATATGTGGAATGAATTCAAATTTATTTTAGAAAAAATTAAACTTCCTCTAAAAAATGTTGAAAATGAACGAATTTAAATTCCGGTAAAAATATGTTCTTACTAATGGGAGGTAAAAATTAAAATAAAGGTGGAAAATGTATGTATAGTTATTTTAAATATGTTTGAGAATAGTTTTCTTGGGGTCAATAATTTAATAGCCTTATTGTTGAATAAATGTTAGTAATAATAATTAATTATAGAACTGATTATAGGTTATGTTATTTATATACGTATTATAATTTTTCCATGAATGTACTTGGTGTAAATAAAATGTTCATGAGCAACTTTGCTACGCTCCTGTGGTGATATCTCGACAAAATGAAAACTATAGTGACATTTTATAAGAGTGGGCTATTCTTTACAACCTGTGACGCTAGATTTTAAATTCCATCATAAACTCTTGTGAAATTTTATTCTTAGAGTTTCATTTTTCAAATTATTTCCCACCATTTACAATGATTTTTACATGTTTTCTAACGATTATTTCAATATATTTTTCTATGATATTTAACTACATAGCCTACGCAGTATGAAGACGTGGCAGCCATATTAATTTTAACAAATATTCCATACAACAATAAAGACTGTTCCAGTTCAGCCAACATAGAGTATGCACTAATAAACTGTACACATATAGCCTACTTCAGAATTTCAGAACTTAATGTTCATTTTTGGGCGTTGCATTCTTTCACAGGTTAGAGTGCTTAAATCCTGTTAGGTTAGCTTTTAGGTTCGTTAAATATCGTGTATATGTTGGCTGGGATTCTATAGTGTAAACCTCTTCGCGTTTGTTGGCGCATGCGCATGGTGTATGATTGGAACGTAGAAAAAGTTTTCGCGTCACATGTTGTAAAGAATCTCCAAACACTGTTTATGAATGATATTGACATAAATAATATTAATAAGGTAGAATAAATTTCGTATTTTATATTGTATAATATTACGGTACTTAATTTAATGTATTGTGCAACAATGTTATGGCAGAACGGCCTTCTGTTTTCTGTAGCATACAAATCTGATACATTTGTGAGTCACGTTTGACAATTTCCGAATAATTGCGCAACAGGTCAGATAATATTTGCAAAGTTTTACTAATATTCGGCCGTGTTTGGTTCAAACTGAAACAGGCTGTAAATTGGATTGGTCAGTATTAAGTGAATGAACAAAATCATAAAATACACTCTTTTCGATTGCTTTTTAGCGTAACTAGATTATTAAATTTATATATTAGGCCAAGTCCGCCGCTGTGGTCTCGAGGTAGCGTGCTGCCTTGTCACGCAGCGGGCCCGGGTTCGATCCCCGGTCGGGGCAGTTTTTCTGGGTGAGGTTTTTGTCGGGGTTTTTCCTCACCTGTAAGACAAATATCAGGAAAACTTTAAGGCCCAAACGGTCCCCGAAATCATATGGCCATCCTTATCATCATCATTATCATCCTTCACCGGTGTGGAAAGCAACGGGAAGCTACCACACCTACAGTTCCCTAGTGAAGCTGCAAACATAGCATGATAATGCTATGATTGCAGTGAAGGACCAGCCGTCGGGCAGAATTACTATGGATGGATATTAGGCCTAATAAGTTAGGTCATATGGAGATGTTCCACACCATAGTAGAGCGATTTAAGCCATCACGCCTTAGGGCAGAGGTACGGTATTATAGCCTCATGGTTTATATAAAAGCGGGTGCCTCGCGACAGTACTTGACAATGATTAACACGCGGAATTATTATAGTGGAGGTAGTCGGCATCTTTGTATTTAATCATATTTAATTATATATAACAGCTGCAGGGAAACAAAGCGAGCAGCTGGACAACCATCGCAGTGAGGCGATGATACATGCGCTGCTTCGAGTCTCCATGGGGGAAGATGTCTCATGGGATTTTAGTCAGTTTGAGACATATGTTCATCCTGAATCGTAAGGAACTTGTGTAGCTACAACAAGTAGCGGCTTCAAGTTCAGAAAACCAGCTATAACGACTGGAGAATTCAACATGCTGACCATATGCCATCTATTTAAGGAGATGATCGTCCACCTCTATAAATGGCACATGTGGATGTAAGGCTAGCAGTTCAACGATAGACGAAGGACCATTTGTTCTTCAAAATCACAATAAATCACGTAAATTGTAAATGTCTACACTTCAAGGACTTTTTTTAAAATATTACTTCGGTGATTGTGTTCACGTTTAAAGTCTGGGTAAGTGACTTTTTGTTTTACTATTAATAATAGTAAATACATATATAATAATATTAGACATTAAATTTAGGAAAATTATAAAAGTTGAAGGAAATATGTTAAAGAGAATAGGAACCTGTCGCGTCGGGTCGTTTAGTAGTTCAATATAATGAAGGAAATGCACTTTGGACAATTTTTTTTCTTTCTCTATTCCAATCATTCTTTTGGATTGCATGGATACTTCCAGATTTTTTAGCCAACCATTGAGTAATTATGATAAGTACTGTAAACTTACATTGTACATAAAAATGCTGTTATGAACTTTCTCCATATGTTGTATAATTTTGTAAACTCGAGTTAAGTATCACGCTGTACCTACAAATTACGCTGTATAATTTGCGAAGACATCTTGAAGAGGCATCTTCCCCCATGCATTACGGCTTTGAGAATCCCAATTATTAATTCTAATACAGTCTGCTCAGTGAGGCAAGATTTCTTATTACCCCACTGACAAATTCTTCTTCCGTGATGTCATACGCAGATGCCTGAGGGATCCCCCATCACTTCAATTACAGTCCAAGCAATGAATAGAAACCACGAGGAGCTTTAACATTTT
The DNA here is from genome assembly GCA_030220185.1 of Diploptera punctata. NCBI lineage: Eukaryota > Metazoa > Arthropoda > Insecta > Blattodea > Blaberidae > Diploptera > Diploptera punctata. The sequence continues at coordinate 728,719 of JASPKZ010010694.1, forward strand.
CATCCCGATATGATATAGAATATTTATACAGAGTGGTTCGAATTCCACGAACAAACTTTCAAACGTTGTTGAGGGATGTTGGTTGATAACGGAAACCCATGGTCTCTGGTACCACAAGAGTAATTTGATGCTCATGTGTCAGGCATTATATAACATTATATAACTCACTAGTATTATTGAACTGGACTATTCATGGCCACATACTGTATTCCATATATCCCCTTAATGAACTAATATTTTCCAATAATTCGCAGTATAATACATCTCCCTCAAATAATGCTTAATGTTATTCTCCTACCTTATTCTTGGCCTACCTACTGAGTATATTCCTTCAGGTCCTATGAGACGTTTCCATGCCCCTCTTTAATTCCCCATTCGGAGCACGTGTTCTACCCATCGCAGTATTTGAAACTTAAGTGCTCTATTACATTAGGTTTCTTATTATAATGATATTGTGAAAAGAAAAATTAATGCCTGAACCAGGAATCGAACCATGGACCTCTAGTTCTCCAGACTAGTGTGCAGCCCACTACACCATTCGAGACCTGGCACAAACATCAACAGCTCTTTCCACATATACAATTCTATAATTCTCGTTTCGTCCGCAGTCAGGTAGGTGACACTACCATCACCAACGGCCGGCTTCGTTTAGAAGTACTGGTATCTATCTACATTTGATAATTTTACACCACCACTTTTATAAGCAGTAAACGATGTTATTTAACATTTACTGTTTATAAAAGTGGTGGTGTAAAATTCTCAAACATAGATACTTCTAAACGAAGCCGGTCGTTCGTGATGGTAGTGTCACCTACCTGGCTGCGGACGAAACGAGAATTATAGAGTTGTATATGTGGAAAGAATTGTTAATGTTTGTGCCAGGTCTCGAATGGCTACACACTAGTCTGGAGAACTAGATGTCCATGGTTCGATTCTTGGTTCAGACATTAATTTTTCTTTTCACAATATCATTATAATATTATAATATGATCCATTATTGGAACTGTGTTAAAATAATAGTGTTGGAAAATGTTAAATTAGGTTTCTTATAAAGATCCATAGTTCATTGTTAAGAACTTTGTCTGTTCTTCTCTCCTTGGTCCACAATTTTTCCTAAGCACTTTAATCTCAAATACTACAATATTTTCTCTATTTTAAAATAAGATACGCATTTCGCTTTCCTATAATATAATTGAAAGAATCGCCGTTTCATATACTTTTAGTCTGATATATTTTTTAAAAAGAAGCCGCCAAGAGTCTTATATGACATAATAGCCTGCGTTTCAAGAGTTAAACGTATATTAAGTTTATTTCTGCATTTCATTCCCGTTTGTAATTTTTGATCTTGGTTATTTTAATTCCGCCACTTCTATCTTAATATATAAAAATTATGTGTCACGTTGTTTGTCCGCGATGGAATCCTAAACTACTGAACCGATTTTAATAAAATATTGCACACTGTGTGCAGTTTGATCCAACTTGAGACTTAGGGAAGTTTATAACTAAATTTATAGTCGCATTATTTTTATTGCAAATTATTTGTTTATTATTTAACAAAGAGTTATAATTATCTGTGAGTTCCATACGATTCTAACAGATAACCGTGTACGATAATTGGTTTATTATTTAACCAGGTGGCTGTGCTTTTTGTTGCAACCGCGAATTTCAATTGAATTACAAATATTGATTATTTCATAATTTAAATGTGTTTGTGTTTATTTTATTTTCAATATATTGATAATAATATTAATTGCGTGTGTAAGTATTAGTTTTAAGTAATCTGGCTGAAAGACAGCAACTTAATTTAAATTTAACTGGATCGAAAATGGACATTGAACAATATGGCGAATCAGTTCTAGAGACCATGAATGATAAGATATCAAGTGAATTTCCGCAAATTGGTATAGGCCTATGTGACATAAATCTTACATTTAAGAAGAATGTCAATTTAAAAACATATGAAGGTCCTAAGGAACGGAATAACAGAACTGTAAGTAAGTCTGTTAGTTATAATAATATGCCTAATATTACAGAAACAATCTCCATGCCTCAATTAAATGAAAAACAAGATGACTATAATATATCACAAGATAATATTACTATACAGAGACTTCTTGATGATGATGATGATGATGATGAGAATCCAAACTGCCAACAAGTTCGTAGAAAAAAACCAAAGTATAATGAAATCAGCAAGCCTCCTCAAAATATTCCATCAATAAATGTATATAATCCTTATGATACACTTATGGATGATACTGAGAACGCAGACAACATAAATTCATCTCAATCACAAAACCACTTCCACATAAACCACCCATATTTATACCGGATGTAGTTAACGTACCAGAACTAAAAAAATGTGTAAAACAAAAACTTTCTGATTTAGATTTCTCACTTAGTTTACTACAACATAATTTAACGTATACCTTAGCCACAGCAACGCGTGACCGGGACTTCTATATATAAGCCTATAACAAAGTCGGATTAGTTACACTATGTATAACTCAAGAACGGCTGGACCGATTTTTACGATCTTTGATTTGTTGGATTTGTTTCCGCCCCGACTAGCAGATAACTATTAAAACATCGGAAAAATTAACGTAAAAATATTTAAAGGCGATACGACGTTCTCCGGGCCAGCTAGTACATGATAAAATACAGCTACGAAATGAAATAAGTTTTATTTCTTCTAAAGATTTTATCCTTAATTAGTCTTGGTAATCCTGTTTGTTGATATTTTTTTCTCCAGACGCGCGTGGTAAGAGTATCGTGAAGTATTCTAAGAACTTTCTGTCGTTGTTATTGTTAGAATGCAAGATTGAACATCTAGCACTGCTCCAGGATGATGATAATACAAGGGATTAAATGCATTACTATCACACAACAAAATACTAAAGCAAACCTATAACGGGTATTACGAAACTCTTGAGTTAATAGCATGTTAAGTCTCCCACCTATCTACAACAGGGCTGTTAATAAGTGCTCACTTTGTGTGAAAAGGTGGTCCCTCCTCCTACCTGCATACAGGTGCACTCCCAAAGAAACAACACAACTGACAAGTGAGTAGCAGTGTCTTACCTTGTCAGCCTATCCGACGTAGGGTTCACACTTATTACCAGGCCGGTTCTAGACAACCAGCACGAGACATCAACCCGGTGGTTAGACTTGTCTGATGTAAAATTCGTTAATTTTAAAAATCGTAAAATAATCCTACTAACTAGCTCAGTGACACTATCGAACAGTCAGGTTCATCGCCGCTCTCCATACATTGCTAGTCTGAACTAATGTTTTCCGAACATCCCCCGTATAATTTACTTCTCTCAAATCATGGTTAATGTTATTCTCCTACCTCTTTTTTGGTCTGCCAACTGGGCGTTTTCCCTCTGGTTTTCCTACAAGAATAATCCATGTCCCTCTTCCATTCCACATTCGTGCCACATTTTTATATCTGGTTCCTAAAAAGATAATGTAGCTCACTGTCATGCAGTCTTCTCCATTTGCATGTCTGTTCATTTCTCTTTGGTCAAAAATTTTTCCTAAGAACTTTATTCTCAAATACTAGTAATCTCCTTTCCTTCCTTAAAGTCAGTCCATGTTTGTCATCCATATAATATAACGGGAGAATAACAGTTTTATATTTTTTCGCTTTAATGTTTTTTGAAAGGAACTGGAACAACAAGAGTCCCTTTAATACATAATAGCACGCATTTCCAGAATTGAGCCTACGTTTAATCTCTTTGCGCGTCTCATTTCTATTTATATTTATTGTTCCTAGGTATTTAAATCCAGCCACTTCGTAAAAGTTTCCTTCATTAGTTATTAACTGTCGATTTCCATTATATAACGTATTTATCTGTGTGAACATATATTTGAATCTATTGATGTTAACCTCCACTCCCAATTTCTTAGTGTTAAATTTTAATTGAGTAAATTCCATAAGATTTAGTTTAATATCATAGGTTCTACCTCATTGTTGTAACTATTGGTATTTCAGTCTTCCAACCACGTGAAATAATATATTTGTGTTTATTGTATTTATTAGTTATTCGTGACAAGTCAGAGTTCTCGTTTATTGTATTTTATTCCTGGGGAGTTACTCAAGTACCTCGAGGGAAATCCCCTTACCTCACTGCCATCTCATATTCTTTACTTGTTATGCATTCTTTGCACAAACTGAAAAGCAAAAAGTAGGAAATTCGTGCTCACCCTCCAAGTCCATGTTTCATCCCCACAACTATGCACTGACACGACAAAAATACATATGACAAGCTTTTTGCAATGAATTATTTGTAATGTATCAATTATATATTAAATTTCACTATTAATCAATTTTTATTAATGGTAATTCTCCTCACTACAGAGGTTTGTCTCCAGTCGAACAATATCAAAATACAAAATAGGTTACAATATTGACATCTAAAATACACAAAGTTAGGTATAAATTTTCTTAACTCTGTTTATGTTGTTACACCATTCTCCACTACACCAAATCTTCCCATTGACATATGCACATTCTTTATCCAGGTAGTAGCAAGTCGTCCTCTTTCTCCTCAACCCTTAATTTCCCATTCCTAAACAATTCTGGGTATTCTTCCATCTCCCATTCTACGTACGTGTCCGTACCATTGTAGTCGTTTCCTTTAAATTGTGACGACACTTTATTCTCCCACTTCTATAAGATGTATTTCTAGTACTTATTTTATCTTTCCTGGTTATTCTGGCTGATCGTCTCCAGAAGTCCATTTCCAGTGCATTAAGTTTATTAACATTTTTTTTTGTTTAACGTCCATATCTTTGCTCCATACAAGACTATATTCTAGTATGGTTCTGAATATTTTATTTTTTGTACCGTTTAAATTACTTTTTAATTAGTTTAATTATAAATGCAATGTATATTTTTTAATAAATAATTTCTGCTTGTAAATTTAAGTTCTTCAATGAAAACATTTTTAACATGGCGAATTATATATTAGGTAGATAGTTTTTATCATTGTATTCAGATTGTAAATGAACTTTACCGTTAAATTTTCAGAAGTTCTTCAGAAATGCGCTCATGAGTGTTTTGATATAAGTAATCAATGATCTCAGAGGCATTATTATAAATAAATCTGTGGTTTATGATCCTTATCCTCAAGCCAACTTAATTTATTTCAAACCAGTTCTCTAAAATTCATCTGATTTTTCCCTCCAGTCTACGCTTAGACATTCCTAATATTTTTTTTACCCAAGGTTTCCCAATAAATATTTTGAAATAATTATTTTTTGTCATCCATTTTGGTTACATGACCAGCTCATCTTAATTCCCTAGATTTAACACTGCTGACAATGCTAGGACAACGGTATAAATTGAGTTCCTTGTTTCTCATTCGTAAAGGGGCGGAATATCCGTCTCTGGATCCTGTTTACGAATCTTGTTTTCTTCCCTCCATGTAAGTGACTATATTTCACACCTATAGATTACCATAGACAAAAATAATATTAATATTCTTTGATAAATGTTGAATATATAGGTGGCATTACCTTATTTAAGTAAGTTTTTAATTTCTTCAAATATTATTTTTATCTTTCATTAACGATCCTAGACATTTCAATATGTTGGTACTTTATAATGGATGGACAAGGCTAATTTGGCGCTGCTCTATTATTAGATATGCCCCATGAACTGTTATAACTAGATAAACGTTATTATAGATTGTATCCCACACCAACACGCTTTAAAGTGTAAACATTTTAATGTTCCTAGAACATGTGACATCACAACTTTATTCTCATTCATCACTTCACACAGATTTCTGATTAATGCATCGTGTCACTGAGAAACCAGATGTGCGTGTGTTTTCTACTGCATTTTACGTGCTTTGGGTTCCACGCTGGACGGATACATAGAGTTAATGTGGTCTGTTTTAATTTATGCACCACTTCGGCAGATCACTTTACGTAAATGATGTATTCTTGTATTGTGTGCAGAGAAGATTATAGGATGAGTGTATGTTTATGTGTTTGTATAGTGTAAAATATGATGTGTGAGGGGAGATGAGGGAGAAGGTGAAATCCGGTGCCGGCACGCAGCCTATTCCTGTCGAAAAAGATCAAGACGGCCCCCAGACTTAACATTCCCATCCGACGGACGAATCGCTATCAATACTACCACATTCCTTCTCAACAAATGTACTGCGGAAGGATTTGTAATTTAATGCAGAAATCTTGTGCACAATCTAGCGAATAAACATTGTACACCACTCTCTCTCCTGACTCCGAAATTGAAAATTTTACATTTAAATTAATTCAACAATTAAAATTTTCAACCCAGACGGGTATCGAACCCGGCCTCGCTAGTTTAGGAAGCAGGCAAGCTACCAACCGGGCCAGCACGACGGACCTAAAAATCATATTGATGAATATAATGAATATTTTTCGGAATTTATTACTGATGAATAACAATTTCCAGAAGAAATAACACTAATATTATATCTTCGTTGTATTTCACAACATACACGAGTTGGACCCTCCACCACGCTTTGGGATACCTCGAGTGCAAGGTCCTTACTCCCAAGTTTCAACTTATTTTTCTCCCTTATCTACTGCGAAAACCACTGCACAAATTCTCTGAACTTAGAATCAACATCCCGGGAGAAGGTGTTGGAGCGACCATTCGGGTAGAATGGTTGAGCTACATACTACGTCAGGTCGCTCGGAAATATATCTGATACCTGATAAAATAAAATCCAATTAGTCTGCATTAAGGCACTACTTTTATTATAATAAAACATTCCGCCAACGACTCTGAACGTTTTTACAAGGAGTTCATTTTCACTCTGTGTAACTGGAGAATAAAGTTGGTTGTACAAATAATATCCGTGGACTATTAAACTAATTATAATGCACACATGCATGTGGTTATACAGTATTCCAGTTGCTAAAGATGTTCCTTTAATATTTATTTCATAGAAAAATTGTGCAGTCCTTATACATTGGGAAAGTACCGTAGTAGTTAATTCTTCACAATTTATTAAACACTAGTTTAATATATTTGTAAGACAGTGTAAAATCGAGCATTTTTACTAAATCAGTCACTCTCTCGTAATTAAAAAAAAAAAAGCTGAAATCGCAATCGGACTGTAAAGATGCTTCCAGAAATAGATGATTTATGCTAAATATTAATGTTTTATGCTAGTGGGGCACCAGCTCATCGAACAAAAGTAGTAAGGGTGGACTGTGCTGGTTTCATTTAACTCAATTTATGGTCAGCATGTAGTCCTATGCAAAGTAATTTTAATACTTTATGAGTGCCATGGACTTTTTTGTATGGAATTGACTGCAATAATCAGATTACTACAATAATTAATTCGTAATATTAAACATTTAAAACAACGTCTTCTTGAATATTGTGACCTGCTAGACCAAAAAGAGATAGGCCTACTGTCTACTAATGGCCGATGGAGTAGAAGATATGAACGGTTATTCAGGAAAATGGTCGTCACATAGACAATTTTTTTAATGTTGATAATTTTAAATGTAGGGCTATTCATTCTGATAGTTCCTGTATTTTGAAGAAATGATATTTTCCCATCTAAATAACTAACTCACTGGCACTATCGACCTTTCGGTTCGGACTACGTGGACATAACCTCTCCCTATCCTGAGCTAATGTTTTCCAAACATCTCCTGTATAATTTACTTCCCTCAAATCATGATTAATGCTATTCTTGTCTGCCTTCTGGACGCTTTCTCTCTGGTTTTCCTACAAGCTGTTCCCATACCCCTCTCTCATTCCCCATTCGCCCCGCATATCCTGTCTATTGCAGTCTACGAGACTTAAGTTTACTTATTAACTATGTTTCCTATAAAGGTCATGTAGTTCGCTGTTATATAGTCTTCTCTATTCGCCTGTCCATTCATCTCTCTTTGGTCCAAAAATGTTCCTTCTTCTTCTTCTTCTTAAACTTAATTTGTAGGATTTTCATCCTGTTTATTTCCAAAATCACTCCTCGGGGGAAGATGTACTGGATGTACATTCACTGTCTATCCATCTCTTGGCAGGTCTTCCTCTTGCTCTTCTCCCGTCCATTGGTCTATCGTTCCTAAGAACTTTATTCTCGGCAATATTTTTCTACCAAAAAGAAATTAATAGACTGGTGAATAGAGAAGATCACATAACAATGAGATACCTTTTTCCTAAGATTTTAAACGAAACTTGAATATGCATAATAAAAAAGTAATATTGCTTTTCTTTAAAACCTGATCTTTCCAACAGTATAGTATTTGCATTATGAATAAAGTGTATGCATTTCCAAGAATAGAACATTAAAATTTGTTTGCCCATTTGTGTACCTATTGAATATTTACCTTATATTATTATTTAATGTTTACAGTTTATAAAAAATGGCAATATTGTTTCCAATGAGCATAGTTAGGCCTATTGGAGTTAACAGATCGAAATGTAGACCTAAAGGTACAAGGGTTTGAGAAACAAGGGGAACATTAAAACAGATCCAAAAATATGTTGCAGTATTTCATTCACTTGACGTAGATTGAGGCAGAGATCTATGGGTCAAATTCAGCTCAGATATAAGTTATTCCATACTGAAGAGCTGTCTTGTATATTTTTTACATTATTCCGTTGTTACGGAAAGCTTACACTCATTTCATAAGCTGGAAGATATTCCTAGAGTAAGAGGAGGCAATCTGGTTCACGAGGTGAGAATAGCAGAGCACCTGCATACGTGAGTGCAGTGTTCAATAGCGCATTAACCGAGGTTATAAAATATAGCATTAATTTTCATTTTGCAAACGATTTCATCCTACTACACGAACATCCCCAATAAGTTACACGAACCGTTCGTTCTGGTTTGTTTGTCCTTATAAGTTTTTATAAAGTTAGGGAATTGAAACACATAATACATATTAAAATAATAATTACAATTCAAACCAAGAAAGATATCGGAATGATTTCTGTCTTCAGTGTTAAACAATGAGAATATATAACTTTTGAGTAAAAAATATACGTTTATTTTGTTTTGGAGAATTATATCTGAATCAAAATGCTACATTTTGAAAATTTGAATATTATTTTCAGTGGTTCAGAAGGTAGTGTTTGAAATCACGGATGGATACATTAACACAAATACCATGTTGAAATAATCTTTTTGCGGTCTTACTAATAAAAATCTCTAATACAGGCTTTCATCAGTTGTTTAATAATACAATATATAAGCATTATGTAGATCACGTATAATTTCCTTACTAATAAACGTTGTGCCTGAGCTATATAACAAAAGAAAAAAAAGCACACAATACGTCACATATTCGTCATCATAATGAGGTCAGAACAATATTACTCGCAGTTTGTAACAGAAATAAAACAACATCAACTAGTGATTAATTGTGTAAGAAATGAATATGGATAAGAATTAATAGAGATTCCCTAATTGATGAGGTACTGAAAAAATAAGTGTGTTTTAATTTATATACATTTCCCTTAGCGCTATGTCAAATAAAACGTAGAATTGGTTTCACAGATAATGTGCTGTCATCTAACGTCAAGAATTTCGACCAATTCTTGGAAACTAATAAAAGCTTTCCCCATTACTTATGAATTATATGCAGTGTTTTAAGATGCGTTAGAAAACGTTCAAAATAGTAGGAAATGTTACCGGCAACAAAATATCATTTCAAGCTAAAAAAAATTATTATAGTTTGACCGGGAATCGAACCTACGACCTCACGCATCGTCGTCTTAAGCTCTAACCACAAGACTACCATATCGTTAAAAGCCCGAAACTAAAATTTATAAGCACATATATTTCTTTACCTTCTCTATCGCCCTTCAAATTTAGATAACGACCTTTTGAAACACTGTGTATGTACATAGAGTAGATGCATAGAAGAGTAAATTTGAGAATTGTACACTTAAATGGAAATTGCAGGGAACGATAGCAGTTCCTTTCCTCGCTTCTGAGTGTCCAATATTTCGAAAAGCAGTGTATGCCACTGTATGCTGTACTTAAAAGTTGCAATATATCAAGTTTAATTGCCATGGCTGGTGTTCTCGCCTGATTGCAAAGTCCCATCTCCTTGGCTACACTCTTCTGGCTGCTATACATCACCCTATTTCAGGATGAACACCTTTTCCTCCTTTAATTCATTGGTGTTTTGTTTTACAAGTTCTGCACAGAAAAACGGCATTATTCTTGCATACTAATAAATTATTATTATTGTTATTATTATTATTATTATTATTATTATTATTATTATTATTATTATTATTATTATTATTATTATTATTATTATACATATTAGGAAAAATAGAAGAAATCGTTTGAAATGGTATGGACACCTCATAAGAATGGAAGAAGAGAGAATACCAAAGAAGATCCTTAATAGGAAAGCTAATGGAAGAAGTGGAAGAGGCAGGCCTAGAGAACGATGGATGTATGGAGTGAAGAGACGTATGGAAGCTAGATATTTGAGGGAAGAAGATGCTTTAGACAGGATCCTCTGGCGACAAATCACTTTGGGTTGAAGGAGAAACGCTGTATTGTGGAGTAATCTTAATAAAAACATTATCATTATTATTATTATTAATATTATTATTATTATTATTATTATTATTATTATTATTACTCGAAAGTTAGTACTTTTATTTAACGACACTCTGGTCATTAGTGTCGTAATTCAAATCACGTAAAAAGTCAAAGAGCAACTATTTACTTAAAATTTGGCATAGTCATGTGTAATTTTTCGGCTTCTGTCACTGAGCTATAGTGTTCCTTCTTGTGTACTATTAAAAAATTTACTTGAAATATGATAAATATCAATAATAACTGCCTTCTGTGATTGGATATTTGTGTGATTTTTTTTTCTTTGGCTTCACGGTCTTTTGAGTCTAAGCCATAGCCGTCCTGGGAACAGCCAACCACTCCTTTCCATCCGGAGCCCCTTAACTTTCCATCTCCTGGTCTCTAGAGTTCGCAAATCCTACTCCACATTGCCTGACCATCTTAACTTTTGCCGTCCACTACATTTGGGTTTTTAATTGACAATTAATTCTGAAGTTCGATGACCTTCCATTCTGGTATGTCCTAACCATTCCAATATTCATTGTGTGATTATGATTATATAAATTTAATGTCCGTACGCTAGGGTATAATTCCTTCGATGTAACGCCTACCAGTATGTAGCTCAGAACAACTGACACAGTTATTACTTTTTAATCACTACCATAGCAAGATCAGTTTTGTTTCTGTTTCATGTAAATTATAGGTGTTATCGATAACTATATCAATCAAGTAATCTAACCTTTTTGATATTTATTAATTAGTGTTATGTTGTGATATAGACCTACCGTTTTGTCTATGTTCTGTCCCGGTATAATTGATGTGTTTCTTATTTTAAATTAGTGGAAGTTGCATATTTCTAATAATTTATAGAAGTGACTGAGCTAAAATTGTGTGTTAGTTGTTGTTGTAAGATCTCTGATTATTATTATTATTATTATTATTATTATTATTATTATTATTATTATTATTATTATTATTATTATTATTATTATCATTAAAGAACAGTTAAGTCTCGTAGACTGCGATGGGCAGGACATATTGCACTATGGGGAATGAAAGACTTGCATGGAAGCTTCCTGTAGGAAAGCCAGAGGAAAAACGCCCAGTTTGTAGACCAAGATTGAGGTAGGAGAATAACATTAACTATGATTTGAGGGAAGTAGACTATACAGGGAATGATTGGAAAACATTAGCTCTGCATAGGGATATATGGAGAGCTTATGTCCGCGCGTCCATGAAGCTACTGGTTCGATAGTGCCAGTGAGTAAGTATTATTATTATTATTGTTATTGTTATTATTAATATTGTATCTAGTAGATGTATCGCAATTCTACACATTGAAATGTGTTAACATTTTAAAAGTTTAAATGTTGATCTTCGTATAATGGAGGGACATAACAGTGTTATGTATTTTAAAATACCTTTTTGGAATTCTTGGCCTATCTTGCAGTGTTGTTTTGTCGACATTTCATCACCTGCTGTGGGAGACATTCAGGATACAGTGCTTGTGTAAATTTTCGTAGTAAACTGCTAGCTAGTTATTAACTTGTGTGATTTTACCGTAACTATGATTCTTAGTAAATAATTTCTAATTGGTTGAGTTAAACATAGAGCAACTCGCCCAATAAATTGGATGTTTAACTTAATTTTTAATTCTTGACATTAAAAATAATAAAGTAAGACTATTATAATTACATTGATTAAGACTTTCAGGGCTATCGTTATGTATTTTAAAATACCTTTTCGGTATTCTTGACCGCGTCTTGCAGTGTTGTTTTCTCGACATTTCATCACCTACTGTGGGTGACATCTTTAGGAGATATTACTTGTGTAAATTTTCATAGTAAACTGCTAACTAATTGTTAACTTGTGTTTTTACCGTAACTATGATTCTTAGTAAATAATTTCTAATTGGTTGAGTTAAACATAAAGCAACTCGCCTAATAAATTGGATGTTTAACTCAACCAATTAGAAATTATTTACTAAGAATCATAGTTACGGTAAAAACACAAGTTAACAATTAGTTAGCAGTTTACTATGAAAATTTACACAAGTAATATCTCCTAAAGATGTCACCCACAGTAGGTGATGAAATGTCGAGAAAACAACACTGCAAGACGCGGTCAAGAATTCCGAAAAGGTATTTTAAAATACATAACGATAGCCCTGAAAGTCTTAATCAATGTAATTATAATAGTCTTACTTTATTATTTTTAATGTCAAGAATTATTTGATAAATTATAAACCATTTGAACGTATTTATAATTACTAGATAATTTAAAACTGTATTTATTTTTAAAGTCCAACGCTATGGTCTAGGATAAACGTTGCCTCGTACCCAACGGGCCCTCGTTCAATTCCCGGTCGGGTCAACTTTCCTAGATGACTTTTTTCTTCACCTGTAAGACAGATGTCAGGACATTTTAAGTCTCAAATTCACTCCGAACATCATCCGGCCTTCATAATAATCTATATATTTGCCTTGTTTAATATGGATGTATGAGTGAATCGTGTGTCTTCGTGTGTTCTCCAAGATGGTCTTTGTATTGAGCTGATTACTCATCCGGGGAGGCCCTCGATATCATTATGTGGCCAAAAGGTAAGTGTGTGATCCACAATTTCAAATCCTCTTCCAACAGGTCATAGTCCTGTAAGGCACTTAAAATTACCTACAAAGGGAAAGCTTATATTAAGATAAAGAGAAGGAGAGAAATATATATTTATTTTTAAGTGCGTTAATGATAGTCTATTTATTGTTGGTTTTGAAGATAATTACAGTGTAAACACATTTTTTGTAACTTTTAGTTTACTGGTTGAATGAAAGCTGACTCTTTATGGTCTTGACTCTGCTAGTTTAAAATAAAAATGTATTATTATTATTAACATTATTATTATTATTATTATTATTATTATTATTATTATTATTATTATTACTATTATTATTACTATTACTACTATTATCATTATTATTATTAGTAGTAGTAGCAGTAGTAATAATGTTAGTATCCATCCATCCACAGTAATTCTGTCCGAAGACAGGTCCTTAACTGCATGCATAGCACTTTCTGCTATGCTTGCAGCTTTACTAGGGAAAACGCCCAGTTGGCAGATCAAGAATGGGGTGGGATGCTTTCCACACCGGTGAAGGATGATGATGATGATAATGATAAGGATGATGATGATGACCATATGATTTCAGGGACCGTTTGGGCCTTAAAGTTTTCCTGACATATTTGTCTTATAGGGAGGAAAAACTTCATCCAGAAAAACTGCCCCGATAGAACCCGGGCCCGCTGGGTGACAAGGCAGCACGCTACCTCGAGATCACAGCGGTGGACTAGTGTTAGTGTAATCACCATTATTAAAGTCAGATATCTACAAAAATCGTTAATTCACAGAATCTAAGTACAATATGCATGGCCTAAATATTTGGTAATAGGCGTAAATTACCCGATTTTTTAAACTGGAACAAAATAAAAGTATGATAAATTCAAACATACTAGCTGAAAACTCTCTGTACTGAAAATAAAAGTTGTGCTGTTGATAATAAAAAGAAGTTTAAAAGTTGTACTCTATCAACGGTGGAATTTAGATGTTAAATCGCTCAGACCACTCAGTAAGCAAATTGAATAAATATTGGGTTGAATTTATAAAGTAAAATGCACTAATGTATAAAATAATGGTTTCATATATTGACATATCTCCATTTTCGATCATTTGCGTAAGCAAATATCTATAGTGTTTGATAAAGATTCGAAGAATACGCAAATAATGGAACCTCAGAATATTAAATATTTCATTAGATGCTTTTGTAAACGGGTCCTTGTAGAACGTTCCATTCATCGATGACTGCCCGATGCAGTGCAACATTTCCCTTTGATGTGTGTGTGTGTGGTCGGTGTTAGCTCTCGGGCCATTATATCCCTCATACCCCGTGTTGTTGCTTTAGTATTCAAAAACCAAATATGCTTACACGGGAAAAAAAGAATAATAAATTTACACAGCAAACATACACATGCTGATATAGGTTATGTAAGCCTATTATAGAATACGTTCTTCTCATGTTATTAATATTATCAGGGGAATCATTTAGCAGTGTTGTTAAATCATTAAAAGAATGACATGGTTTAAATATTCAGTATTATTAATATATTATAACTATTTAACTCATGCCCAAATGGGAGTCAAAGACCAATCACATTTCAATGAATTTTGAATTTCAATCAATCACAGTCGTTTTTCACCTCGATTTTATCAGTTTAATTTTGTCACGTTAAAATCAAGCTCCTCCTTTTTAACATTCTGAATAGGCCAGAGCAGTGACTGACTCTCTAAGAAATACGTTGAATATAGCAATTTATACATTAAGATATAAGAATCCTAGAACGCAAATGGCTACCAGATTATATATATATATATATATATATATATATATATATATATAGTGCACGAATGTAAGCAGATACTCCTTGCGGGTTGTAATGTTGTAATAGAAAAACATTCATAGCAATTGATTATATCACAATAAAAAAACACTGTTTCACTTTCTTAAACATATTATTTCCCAGGAATTAAATTTCCAGAAAAAATATAATTGACATAATTACATCATAGGACAACAGAAATTAATTAATGAACAGTTTGATGTGTTTAATTTTTTCTCCTCTAGGGTACATTCTTACAATATTGCGATCATTTGGCAATAAATAATATGATCTGGTTGCAGTGATGATATAACAACGTTTCTCACTTCTTCTCAAACATCGCCGTTTACATTAAATATATAAATATTTTAAAATAACTATATTTAAATAATTATTTGTGAGTAAACAGCTTAATTTTATTCCTTAAATAGTCATAACTAATGCCACCCATGATTTCCAAATTCTCTAGATAAATTGGAAATCACTCGTGCCATTACTTATGATTAGGGCCTGGATTTTGATGAAATGTCATATTTTTATGAGTTGTCAGAGACAATGCAGATTGATAATTAAGTACATTGTGCAATAAATATGTTAGATATATGAGGTTTTTATAGGTCATTAAAATGCATATTTTCCACTTTTTTTCTGATAAAGTCATTTTAGAAATTTTATTTGTTATTTTAGGTCATATTATTTATTTTTCGTACTTTTATACGTCATTTTTTAAATAATGTATGGTTAAATGTTCATTTTTATGTATTTTTTTGCTATCTTGTTTTTTGTGCTCAGGCAAGTCAATGAGAAACCACAGTGCATTGCTTCAATATAACGTGAAACCACTGTGCTCTGCCTCCACGTGGATTAATTAAGGACTTCCCCTTCAATGTGGGAATCTTTCGATTTGTAATATTTCCGTTTGTCTCACGAGAATAGCGTTTCTATATTGTGTTGATTTTCGTGCAGTACAAAATGCCAAAACAAAAAGTGTCTAGTGCTATCTGTTTAAGACAGTATGTAACGGAATTCGGTGAATAAGTGTTTTCTACTGAAGGCAGTGTATTATTTTGCAAGATGTGCGAAATTAAAGTCGCTGCAGATAAACGTTTCACAGTACATCAACATATCGGGCGCGAGAAATAATTGCGGGCTCTTAAAATTATGAACAAATGGAAAGTGGCTCAATTACTGTTAAAACAAATTGCTTCCACATCAATAGCAAGTCATCTCTATTTTTTAAAGAGTTATGTGAAGTGTTTGTCATAAGTAATGCCACGAGTGATTTCGAAATTATCGATAAATCCAAGAGTGGCATTTGTTAGGACTATTTAACGAATAAAATTAAGCTATTTACTCACAAATCATTATTTAAATATAGTTATTTTAAAATATTTATATATTTAATGTAAACGCCGATGTTTGAAAACAAATGAGAAACTATTGGTAGGCTTCATTTGCTTCTTTTTTTCGTCACTGCAACCAGATCATATTATTTATTGCCAAAGGAACGCAATATTGTAAGAATGCTCTCTAGTGGAGAAAAAAAATGAAACACATCAAACTGTATATTAATTCATTTCTGATGTCCTATGATGTAAATATGACAATTATATTTTTCTGGGAAAAAAATACGTTTAAGAAAGTGCAAACAGTGGTTTCTTTTTTTGGTTGTATAATCAATTGCTACAAATGTTTTATATTAACTCCCGTATACGGTATGTGTTGACATTCATGCACTATATATACAATCTGGTAGCCGTATTTCTTAGTGAGTCAGTCACTGCAAAATAATGCTATGGCCTATTCAGAATGTTAAAAAGGAGGTGCTTTCTTTATTATGATAAACTTTAGTTGGTAAATTGTAGGCGAAATACGACTATGATTGGTTGTAAATAAAAAATCATTGTAACGTGATTGTTCATTGACTCCCAATTGGGACATGCGTTAAATAGTCAGTGCAAACATTCAACTAGAAAACTAAACGATTCTAAACTACGTGATGTCCTTGAACGTCACAAGTCATACTGTTCCAGACAAATCAACATTGCGTAAAAACTATTTAATAAAATGTTATGAAGACACATTAAACCATATAAAACCGTGTTAGCTGACAATCGCCGATCGTTCACTTTTGATAGCTTAAGAATGACCATAGTGGTGTGTGCAATGCCAACTAAGATATGTTTAGTTAATAAATCTTCATCTTAGTTTAATAGAAATGAGATTGACCTAGTGATAATTATTTTTTTAATTATTTTATATTACTACTAAGAACAGGAATTGCTTTAGAATAGTTACCCCAACCAATAATAATCATTATTTCTCTTAGACAATTTGTAATTAATAAGGTAATAATAATTCATTAGTTAATTATTACGAAATTTATAATTTTCATTAGGTCATTTTTTTACACTTTCAGGTAATTTTAAGATAATTTTAAGTGAATGTTATAGGTCATTTTTTAAACATTTTATGGGCATAAACATAAACATCCCTACATCTGATAAATGATCAATGCGTGGCACAGCTTTGAAGAGCCAGGATCGATTTAATTGGTTGTTATAATTAGAAAGCAGAATATAGTACAGGGATTCACATGGTTAGTATGATATATTTACATTAGTCAGATCAAGGTCATATTGGAGCGCCATCCCCTTCCACTTGATGTCTTAAGACTCAGTGCAAGATTGTATCATGCAATGTCAACCCACGCAATTGCAGAAGTAAAACAAAATAAGGAATAACCACAACAATATTTGTATATGTTTGCAGAAAATATCAGTATTTGTTATTCTTTCGCAGTTGTTAATGTAATTATGTGCATAAAATATTCGCTGTATTTATTGTAATTTATTTCAAGTGTTATAAATATATTCTTACATACACATAATATATTATTCAATATTATTATTACAATTATTTTTTGCAATACTATGGAAGATGACGCCTGATATTCTGGTAGTTCAACGTCAGTTATAAGGGGAATACAGGGAAAATCCGATTTGCGAAGTCATAGTAAAAAGCTATTTATAACATATATCATCGTGATTAACATCAAGCCTTAGGCCATCTGGTCCATTCCGACTTCAAGAGATTTGATCTCTCCCTCTAGCAAATGGTTTTCCTTGACTTCTGATTCCTTTAGGTCTGTAGTAACATATATAATTTTCTTAAAGTTCTTGGAGAAAATCCCGGAGAAAATTGCACCCATTGTTTTCATAAAAATTCAAGAAGTGATAGAAAAAATATGTGGAATTACGGCACAAAACATACAAACAATTTGTTACAAAGCTCTAAAGTCTAAGCAATCTTTACCTACATTTTCTTTTCCCATAAAAGCAGTCAAACGAAAGAAAAAAAAAGATGGTGAAATTGTATGACTTCAATAAAGATGTATTTCGCCACACTTACTATTTAAGAATTTTACGACAGGAGTGAGAAAAATCATGGCAGATACAATTGGGTTTTCTGCATCAGAGTCATCTACTGCAAAGATATTCAAGAATATAGGATTTAAATACAAGCAATATAATGACAGAAGAAAAAATAATGGAAATGAGAGTTATTTCAGCGGCAAGGGCAGATTTCTTAAGAAAAATGTAAATAATCAGATCATTTTGGCGACACTAGGGCTATATTTTACTTGGATGAAACATGGGTTAACCCATTCGCTTCAAGTTTAAATGCTCAATGCATTTTCCCAGAAACCGGATTTAACTTACCGTAAATTATATTGCCTATTTTCAGATATTCAAAACAAACAAAAGATAACGGTACTTGAAATTACAATAAGGGTGAAGGCAAAAACACATTCCTCACTATTCATAAATGTTAACAAAAGAAGGATATTTAATTGCCGGCGAGTCTACCTCGTCTTTTGATGCGAATGGGTTAATAAAATCCACTCTCTGAAGTACATATAGCAGTATTCTACAAAATAAGGGGGAATGGAAGCACCAATTGGAAAAGAAGGCAGGCTTATTGTATGACATGCTGGATCGGATGAGATTGGATTTATTTCCGAAAGTAAATTGGTATTTCAGGCTAAAAGTAGCAGCACTGTTTGCCATTCTTAAATCGATTCAGGCATGTTTATACAATGGTTCAAGAATGATTTCCTGAATTATCTAGAAGAAGGTTCAATAATAGTAATAGACAATACAAGATATCATTCAGTCCATTAAATAAAATATCAAGCAACACAAGAAAGGCAGATATAATATCTTGGCTGAAACATAATAATATCACTGTTAGCATCATATATTGTAGTTCAGTTGCTGAGATTCACTCATCCATTTAAATTATCTCATAAAATATACGCCATTGCAAATGAGCATGGCCTTGAGGTAATTCGATTACCCCTTAACACTGCCAGTACAACCCTATTGAGCAGATATGGGCGTATGTTGCTGAAAAAATGAGACATTCAGACTGGAGGACGTTAGAATACTGTTGATGACTATCATGCGGTGAAACTTCAAGAGGAGAACTTCGTGAAAGAGTGCAACAGGGATGATGTAATTGAACGAATTGTTTATAAACCTCAGGGAGAGTGATAGTGAAATTTCTGGAAGTGAAGAAGACGAGGAGGAAGAAAGAAGTGAATGAACTTCAGGGTCTTTCCAATCAAGTCCTGTAAGTATAAAAAATAAGTGCATACTTAATAGTATTCCTTCCTATTTGGCACTACAATCCGTTGTGAGTTTTGGCCTCCTTTCACAATTTTCCTCCATTCATCTCGATCCTGTAGTTTCTCTTTTCATCCTCTTATTCCCATCCTTCTCAAATCTTGTTCCACATCTTGCAGCCACCTCTTTCTCGGTCTTCCTCTCCTTCTTACTCCTTACTTATGTCGTCATGTATTAATCGTTTTTATATTCTTCCATCTTCCATTCTTTCAACGTGTCCTACCCATCTCAATCTCAATGACTTGATGTATCTTATGGGATATAGTAGTATTTATTGAATTGTTTTCAAAATCATCTAATTTTATGATTATTATTAATTTCCACACACGTGATATGTCTCTAAGATATGTAGACATACTACCTTTCATCTTTGACTCGTATGAGCGAATTGCTTTCTTTATAATATTGATTTGAAGTTCAACTTATCTTAGCACACACTTGTCACTGGATTCAATGTAGCATATATGCAGTGCCCTTGACCTGACTAATACAAATGCGTGGACTATAATAGGCCTTACCTCATTCTTAAATTATTATATTCTTCCTAATCGGATTTTGTTATTTCTCATATCAAGTAGGCCTCACGATGTTGAGCAGACACGATTACAGACAATAAACTAAAAATAATGTTTGTAGTATAGTCGGGAATCGAACTCAGATCCTTTGAAATCTTAGTCAAATTGCCTACCGACAGAGACGAGCCATTAGTTTATTAATTTAATAATTCAAATAAGTTATATTATTAAGACATTTTGAATCATATAGTGTTATAATTATTTTGAATACAAATATGTATCGTATTTTAATATTACATTCTTTGGTAAAAATCACACACCTCATAGAACTTATAAGCTGTGCTAGTCGCCCATAGGCGGAGACCAGGAGCTCTTGAACCTGCATTTTCAGATCACTGGATCTGTGGTTATACCAGAATCATCGCTCAAGACAGCACTCGCCCTGAATTAAGGTAGAGATAGTAAAATCCCCAATCGCCTGGGAATCAAATCCGGATCGCCAGAGCGAATGGTCTTTCGTCCACGCGAGTCAGCGAAGTGAGTTCAACTCTAAGTTTGATTAATATAGAGACAATATCGATACGCTTCTCTCACTTATAAATATCTATCCATAGTAATTCTACCCGAGGGCAAGTCCTTCACTGCAATCATAGCATTTTCATGCTATGCTTGCAGCTTTGCTAGTAAATTGTAGGTGTGGTAGCTTCCTGTTGCTTCCCACACCGGTGAAGGATGATGATGATAATGATAAGGATGATGATGGTGATGATGGCCATATGATTTCGGGGACCGTTTGGAACTTAAAATTTTCCTGACATTTGTCTTACAGGTGAGGAAAACCTCGATAAAAACCTCATCCAGAAAAACTGCCCCGACCGGGGATCGAACCCGAGCCCGCTGCGTGACAAGGCAGCAGCTACCTCGAGACCACAGCGGTGGACACTTATAAATATAAATATACATAAATAAGTATACGTAAATTCACAACTTTTCCGGGAAACGTTTTTAACCGAAAATTAACTCCATGGAGCGATAGGCCTAGAAGACCTTTGGCCTACCGGCATGTTGCTGGCCGTGCATCCACATGTGTTAATCACAGAGACGAACGATCTACTCAATAAAGTAGAGACCATCAGATTCCATGATCTTGAGTCATCTTTCATCGAGGTTTATTATCCCATGACGTTACTAGCCTCTGGTTTTCGATGCGAAGAATTCGTTGAGACCCACTTGCACAACTTCGATGTTTTCGAAATTTCAGGCAAGAAATGGTCCATAGGTCGAAACAGATGGCAATCTGAAGGCGCAATATCAGTGCTATATGTTGGATGCGGTAGCAGTTCGATTCTTCCCAATCCCTGATATTTTGACACTACCGGTATATGGTCAGGTCGGGTTTGAAACCGCGACCCTCAAAATTGAATTCCTTCCAGTTTTTGAGATTAAAAATCCACATCGACTGCACGCCTATTTGGAACAAACTCCCAGTGAATCACAGCTTCAAAATTCCACCAAACACACATTACAGTACCTACCACATTACAACCAAACATATAGGCCTTATATATGGTGGTTTTTCTTTCTTCACTATCTCTGATTATTTTACTTTTTTATTTCCTCATTCGAGTTTTTAGGATGCTGCTTATATCCGGAATCATATATATCTTCTTCTTAATAAGGCGTCACAGCTTCAATTAGAGAATGCTTTGGCCATCTCAACGACTTCTTTCCACACTCTTCTATTCTGAACACATTTGTTCCAATGTTTTATATTCATCAATGTTATATAATTTACATCATCATCATCCCATTTTTTGGATTGTCCAATATATTTAGGGATCAATGGATATATATATGTTATGATAAGAAAAATATGCCTGGACGGGATTCGAACCCGGAACTCTGAGTCTGTACCTCAGCGTCTTATCCGTTACACCACCAGGCGAATCCAATTCAAACACTTATTTTTCTTATATATGTATTAAATTCTCCATTATTACTAGATGTCGCGAGAACTCGGTCTTCACTGCCAACTAGTAGCTGACTATAACAAGTAAGCAAATTAAAGAGAATATTTTTACTTTATAGCAGTGACGCTTTATAGATGTATATATATATATATATATATATATATATTGGTGTGAGGGTGTATGTATTTATGTATGTATGTATGCATGTATGTATGTATTTAAGTTTTTTAGGCTAAATTTTTATTTTACAAAGGACGAAGTTCCCTACAATTGAAGAATGCTAGATATATTCAAGCATGAGAAAGAATATTTTGTACCTGTTCTTTTTATTTTTTAGTGTATATGTGTAAATACCATACAAACATACTTATTTATTTATTCATATATTTTAAACGTGGCACAGTAATATGCCCATACTCCCTAATAGGCATGTTAATATAAATGTATTTCCTTTTTTTTTTTTTTTTTTTTTTTGAAAACTGAATAAGTTTCCACTATTATACATGAAGAGTTCCTTTTTAAGTTTAACATGTCAAATAAAAAATCAATTATAGATTGATATGGTAGAGCTCAGTATATCATACTACAATCGGTGTGTGAATTTAGATATAATAATAGAAGTAGAAATCTAATTCCCAGGATACGTATTAAATTATCTCCATGCTGAATGTAGATGTTTAGACCAAACAAATAAAAACACAAATTTAGAAGACATGACTTTTCTGCTTCAACGTGAAATACTTACTTACTTACTTACTCACTGGCACTATCGAACCCGGAGGTTCATGGCCGCGCGGACATAAGCTCCCCATACATCCCTATCCTGAGCTAATGCTTTCCAATCATTCTCTATATAATCTACTTCCCTCAAATCATAGTTAATGTTATTCTCCCACCTCATTCTTGGTCTACCAACTGGGCGTTTTCCCTCTGGCTTTCCTACAAGAAGCTTCCATTGAAGTCTTTCATTCCCCATTCGTTCCACATGTTCTGCCCATTGCAGTCTACAAGACTTAACTGTTCTTATTATATCTGGCTTCCTATAAAGACCATAACTTATAGTTGACTGTTATGTAGTCATCTCCATTTACCTGTCTGTTCATCTTTCTTTGGTCCAAACATTTTTTTAAGAACTTTGTTCTCAAATACTTGTAATCTTCTTTCTTCCCTTAAAGTAAGAGTCCATGTTTCTCATCCATATAATATAACTGATAGAACAATAGTTTTATATATTTTCAGTTTAACGATTTTTGAAAGGAGTTGGGACATCAAGAGTCCGTGCAATGCACAATAGCACGCATTTCCAGAATTGAGCCTATGTTTATTTTCTTTGTGCATCTCATTCCTATTTGTGATTATTGTTCCTAGATATTTGAATTCTGCCACCTGCTCAAAATTTCCCTCATTTGTAATTAGCTGTCCGTTTCCATTATATAATGTATTTCTATGTGTGACCACATATTTAGTTGTATTGATATTTACTTTCTGTCCTAATTTCTTAGTGTTACTCAATAGTGTGTGCGTGTTGTCCTTTAGTATCTTCTCGCTATCGGCCAATAATACTACATCATCAGCATAAACTAACAGCTTATTAATACCATTGAGTTGTAAGTCTTCCTCATTCTCTAAAGATTTGATGGCATGCTCTAGTACAAAATTAAATAGTAGAGGAGATAGTGCATCTCCTTGCTTCGTGAAATATTTAAATTATATATATATATATATATATATATATATATATAGTATATAAACTCTGAAATAATGTAGTTTTATGCTTATAACATATTCAACTATTTATTTTACGTGCCAGTTTACTTGATCCCTCCCTCCCTTTCTATCTTTGGCAGCAAATTTTAATTTAGTCTAGAGTTTTGTTTCTACGTTGTGACATAAATGTCGACTGCATTGTACTTGTTTCTATGCACTGAACCATTTATTCGTATTAATGAGGGTTTGTGGGCAGGTAGAAAATAGAAAAGCCTCATTTTCATTAATACTGTATTTCCATTGACCACCACTGCGGTGACGATCCTATGGAAACCATCGCTAAATTCTTTCTCTCTTTACGGTCACTATTTTGGAAGCAAACAGTACTTTTAAAATGAGCGCTTGTTCATTATTTATATGTAGCGAGCAATTTCAGCGTTTCATTGTTCTCATTATAGTATCAAAAGAAGATTAGGAAATGTTTGATAATTTCATGATTGTAAGATATACATATAATATCTCAACTCGTGTCCAACTCAGGGTCAGGTCGAGGGAACAGATGAGATGAAGACCCTTATATAGAGGTCTGTGGAAGACAAGAGTGTCGGCCGACCACTCCTGACGCACCATCACAGAGGCAGATGAAGGAAATTAAACCAAATGGATGATTTTTTTAAATACCCCAGGTTGTCATTTAGACATTTCTGGTGTTCTCTCCTGGCATGGCGCACTTGTAACCCACTTCTGAAGTTGGGGCGCCTGGAAGGCGGGATTATGCTGCCCCGATAATATGTGAGTTGATGATGGTGGTAATGATGTGCCAGGAGAGGTCTTAAACTGAACTTAAGCTAATTAGGCGAATATGATGTTGATGATAATGATGGCCAGATGGTGTTCGGGGACCGTTTGGGCCTTAAATTTTCCTGACATTTATTTTACAGGTGAGAAAGAACTCCGAAAAATCCTCACTCAGGAAACTTGTCCATACCGGGAATCGAAACCGGGCCCGCTGCGTAATAAGGCAGCACGCTACCTCGAGATCACAGCAGTGGACAAATGGATGAAGTGAGTATGGAGTAATGGTGGAATGAAATTGTGGCAGAGGAAAACGGAAGAAACCCCGAGAAAAACCTGCCCAAGCTCCGTTTCGTCCACCGTGAAGTGACCGAGACTCGATATTGGGACCACAGCGGTGAGAGGCGAGCGTCTAACTGCTTGCGCTACGGAGCCGCCATGATTGTAAGGCATACAAGTAAAATAACGGACCAAGATTTACTCCAGGAGAAGAAGAGGTACAAGTTGGTTGTACTTTTGTAGTTTATTGTGAAGACAGTGAAGTTTTCTTCAAACTATTCAAACTTTCCCCTACCTGTTCTGTTTTCCGAGCTGAACTATATGCTATAAAAGAAGCTGTACAGTGGTGTCTTCAACACAAATGTAGTGCACGAATTTTTAGTGACTTGCAGGCTGCTCTTCGATCGATCACAGATAAATTTAATTTAAATCCGAACTCAGTAGAAATCAGAAGTAATATAAAAAAATTACACAAAACACATATGCCTGTCTTGGATACGAGGATACAAGGGAACTGTGGGAAATGAACGTGTGATCAATTAGCTAAATCCGCACCATCTTCTGAGCTTCATTATTAATTTTTAAAGTGTCCAATATCCTACGTTAAAAAGAAACTGTTGGACTATATCATCACTGATTGGAATGAACATTGAATAAGGAGTACAAATGGCGTTTTGACTAAAGAGCTCTTCTTTCCTACAGTACACCATAAGCTAAATGCAAAACATTTTATTCCAAATTTAATTTTAACACAATTTATGACTTGTCATTAAAAATTTGGAAGTTATTTTAGGAGATTTAACATTAACCCAGTCAGTGATCATAATTGTAAATATCAATAATGAATACAATCTGTAAAACATGTTTTATTTGATTGTCCTATATTCGAAAGACAACGATTCTGGTTAAACTTACTTTTAAATGAAGATCAGGCTTCTGCCTCAATGTGTGAAGTGATTTTTAAGAACCAAAATTATTATAAACATTTTATGAACTTCATAACAAACATTAATAACAATATGTAGTATTTTCCAGACACTTATAGTCGATTTATGTAATTCATAACACTCATTCAAAACCATAAGATAATATTTCTGTTTTACAATAATAATAATAATAATAATAATAATAATAATAATAATAATAATAATAATAATAATAATAATAATAATAATAATAATAATAATAATAATAATAATAATAATACTTTATTTATTCTGGCAGAGTTAAGGCCATAAGGCCATCTCTTCCACTCAACCAGTACAAATACAAATAAATATTCGACAAATATAGATATACACTATACTAATTATAAACAGTTAAAGATACAATAAATGTAACAATGTAAATGTCATGTACAAACAACATTTTATAGGGTAATAACAATAATGATACGATAATAATAATAATAATAATAATAATAATAATAATAATAATATAAATATGATACATTATACGGGAAACACCAATTAATATATATATATCTTACACTGGATAATAATGAAGTCGAGTTTAGAGCAAATATAAATTTAGATTTCTTTTAAAAGATGCCAATGTCCGGCAGCCCCTTATTTCTTGTGGTAGAGAATTCCAGTTGGGAGAAGTGAAGATGGTATATGACATGGAGTGATGTGATGTCCTATGTTGCGGTATATTAAGTAAGAGACTATGTTGTGATCTTGTGTTTAAGTTATGGTTTGAGGATAGATACTGGAAACGGGATGATAAATAATTGGGAATCGAGGTATGTAGGATCTTAAATAGGAGAATTAGACAGTGCGATTTTCTTCTCTCTTTTAGATGTAGCCATGACAATTCGTGGAATAATGGAGAAATGTGATCGTATTTTCGAACATTAAATATGAATCTGATACACATATTATGGACACGCTGCAGTTTGTCCGACAATCCGTCACTTATGTCAGTTAGTAGAACGTCACAGTAGTCAAAATGCGGCATCACTAAAGTTTGGATTAAAATTCTTTTAAGAGTTGTAGGAAGAAAATGTTTAAGTCGCTTTAGGGAATGCATTATGGAGAAGATCCTTTTAGATGTTTGTTTTACTTGCTCATGCCATTTTAAATTAGAATCTAAGTAAATCCCAAGTTTTTAACGACGTCGGTATAAGGAATTTGTTCATTATCTAATATGACAGCCGGCATATTGCCATTGTTTATGAGGTGTAATAGCCTTGGATGTCCGATAATTATTGCTTGCGTTTTTGTTTACATTTAGTTTCAGCCCATATTGTCTGGACCATAAAGATATATGCCTGAGGTCAGTGTTTACTTTGTCAATATATTCATTAATTTCGTCAGGCCTAAAGTGTGTGTAAATCTGTAGGTCGTCGGCGTAAAGATGATGCTTGCAGTTTTGTAGTTTCTTGGTCACGTCATTAATATAAATCGAGAAGAGAAGAGGAGCGAGGACGCCGCCTTGAGGTACCCCTTTCCTCACCAAGCGCCAGGAAGAAATGCGATTATTAACAGAAACTGATTGCTGACGATTAGTGAGGTAAGATCTAAACCAATCAAGGCATTTTTCCGACAGACATAGTGTATTTAGTCTCGCTAGCATAAAGTCTATATCTACTGTGTCAAAGGCTTTGCTGTAGTCGAGTAGGACTATTGCGGTGAGTTTGCTTTTGTTCATTGAGTCTCGTATGTCCTCTACAATGTCAAGTAGTGCAGTACTTGTATGATGTCCTGTTCTAAAACCAGACTGATGTTCATCAAGTAAGTCGTGTGTGGTGAGGTAGTCTGTTAACTGTGAGTGTATTATGTGTTCCAGTGCTTTAGATAAACAGGGAAGAAGACTATGGTCTATAATCATCGAGTGTTGTGGGAGTGTTTGATTTCGGTGTAGGACGAACTAGAGCAATTTTCCAGAGTCTGGGATAAGTCCCAGTCATTATAGAGGCATTAAAAATGTGGGTTATTGTTGGGAGAATAATGTCTATTATTTTTTGCAGGAGAGTTATTGTTATATTGTCTATTCCTTGTGCTTTAGATTTAATACGTAATACTGCTCTTTTGGCGTCATCAGGTGAGATATAGGAAAAAAAGAATTTGTCTCGGGTAGGTTGGGAATATGACATTAGTTCATCTATTGTCTGTCGTTTGTGTTGTGAGGTGTTGTCAGAAGGGAGGCGGGTAAAATGGTCATTCAACTCATCTAGTGGTCGGTCAGCTGTTTCTACCTGTAGTTTATTTTGACAGAGGCCTATTGATTTTAAATTTTTCCACATGTCAGCTGAGTTGGACATAGATTGTGTAATAATAGTATGGGCATATCTTAGTTTTGCATTCCTTATAGTCTGGTTGACTTTATTCCTCAGATGTTTGTATGTCTGTAAGTCTGTCAATTCTTTGTTCCTCCTGTATTTCCTGAATGCTACGTCTCTCTCAGTCATGAGCAAGCGGATATTATCAGACATCCAGGGTGCAGGTGGTCTGTTTATACGTCTAGTCTTGATAGGTGCGTGTTTGTCATACAATTGTAAAATCATGTCATTAAAATTTTCAACTTTCTCGTCTACAGTTCTAAGTGTCCATATGTTGTTCCAAGGTAGTTTTACAGTGTCATCAATTAATTGCGCATAATTTATATGTTTCAA
Source organism: Diploptera punctata (assembly GCA_030220185.1). NCBI lineage: Eukaryota > Metazoa > Arthropoda > Insecta > Blattodea > Blaberidae > Diploptera > Diploptera punctata. The sequence goes on from JASPKZ010010694.1 coordinate 757,276, forward strand.
GTCTCTGTATGTTACAAGTCTAGGTCTACAATGTATAGTATAGTATAATATTGTTATAGTACGCTACAACCCTAACATGCCTTTGTGGTGAAATAGGGTTTCAAAATATTTGGAGATTCAATAAATAAATAAGTAAAATAAGAACAAAAACAGTAGCTTGTACTATAAAATTAGCTTCTGGAATATTAAGTAACATAAACTTTGACCATTTGGTCTCTACGCCGAGTAAGTTAACTCGGATGATAATTCAAATTTGAGAGGATTTTTCTTTAAATTCGAACCAGCCCACCCTGGATTTTTTATTTTCCGGTTTTCCTTACTCGTAAAATTAAATATACAGTTAGAATTTTATAACCAGGGAACCATCCTAGTTTAAAGTTATTAAAGGTCTAAGGTATTATCGCATCTACAGATGAAACAAAACTCTACCGACAAACTTTCATAGGTTGTTCAGACACATTGGCTGAGTGTTTGATATAAGGAACTTATGGTCTCCGGTGACTTATTTACAGAGTAACGTTATCGATTTGTTAGACATATAACATGTATTTTTGGACTGTTATAAGATGACTATTCCGATAGATTACAGAAAAAAGTATCAACCAATCATCAAAACTGTAGTACTCAAAACACGTAAACTGCAGTACAAACAATACAAACATTACATGTGTAATGAAACAAACCTATAAGACAGAAGTCATATTGGTATGTTTACACTGTGATCTCTTCAATATTGTATGTACTGTTTCTTAGTTCTAAAGAAGCTGTTCGAAATGTCGACTGCCATGATCACGACCCATCTTATCACGATCCAAAAGACATGCTATGTTTAACACATCAACAACATATTACTTTGTAATAAATCACCGGAGATCGATGAAAGTTTATCGGTGAGTTTTGTTCTATTTGTAGAATCCTTAGTTGTGTACAGCAGGATGCGTATCTTTATAGTGCTCGTCACGTGTTTTTATAGAAATACACTAATTTAATTTTATCGATATTTTGAATTGATGAATATCCATTGCACAAAACCAGTGAAAACACGACTTTTCAGAATACTATGGGGAGACATAACTTACAGTTCCTCTTCACTGAGGAAAGAAATGCAGAAGCGACGGAAACGAGGAAGGTGCTTGGAGAGAATAATATCAAAATCTGCTGCGTTAACTTCTCTCCTAATGGAAAACTTTGTACTTCGTATATCATATAATGGTATTCTATTAAAAATTGAAACAACCTCATTTCAACTGCCTGCAATCTCTTTGTTTAGTGCATGGTTGTTTTTACAGTGGCATAAGTCCTACAATTTGCTGAAAGCTACAGAGATTTAGGGAGATACCAATGTCAAAGTATGGGATTTTATTTTGCTCAAAAATATACTACTTGCATTACATGACATATAATTTAATTTATCAGACTTAAACAAGGTCGTAATAAAACATTAGTTTTAAAGTAAACATAATTTGTTACGAGTTACTGTGTCTTATATTATGATAACATTCCTGTAGTCTGCAGATTGATCTATATACACTTCGACAGAACCAAATCCGTGGCGGGCTGAGCCCCAGATCCCTTGAGAGACGGCATCAATTTCCTCGGCGAATGTGATATTTTTCAGAGCAAGAACGAATTAAGAGTGATTCCCATGTATCCATGTTATTCGCTTCATGCACGTTTTGATGTTTTCTACATTTGACATTCAACATCCTTATTTATATTCCAAACATATAATTTCTATAGTTTGTTATCTTTCATTTATTTTACAGAAAAAAATCGTATAGGCTTATTTAGGTTAACATTATTTTTTTCCGATGGTAATAATAGGATATGTTTTACCATATTATATGCGTGTTACAAAATAAATATTTAAGGGTATTTACTCAATTCATAATAAATAGAAGTTTATAATTATAATTTGATTATCATTTGCATATAGGCCTAACAGGAGGAGTTAGGTTAGGTTGTCCACTATCAACCACTCTTTTTAACATTTATTTTGACGACATGATAAGATCATGGAAACAAATTACGACTTAGGAAATATAGTAATAAAAAACAGTAGCCTTTGCATATGACCAGATTCTAATAACAAAAACAGAGAACGAACTACAAAGAATGCTATGTAAACTAAATGAAATATAAAAAAAAACACAACATGGAAATAACATCAGAAAAATAAAAAAAACAATGGCCTTCAAGGGCGCTCATCCAGTTCGGACAAAGATAATATTAGAAAATAAACCAATAGAACAAGTGGTAAGATATAACTTCCTAGGTTTCAAAATATCATACACAGCGGAAACAGATATAAATAACAAACTAAATAAGGTTAATTATATAACAGGAACACTAAAAAGAACTTTGAAAAATAAAGCCAGGAAAGACTCTACAATGAAATTATACAAGACAATGACAGTGCCTATTATTACTTATGGATCCGTAACATGGAGAGTGACAACGCAACAATATGCCAGAATACAAGCTGCTGAAATGAAATTCCTCAGACCAATAGCAGGATATCAAAGAACAGACAAAAAACATAACACAGAAATAAGACAACTAAAAGTAGAGGAATTAAACACAACAATAGTGAAATACAGAACAAACTGGAAGGAACACTTAGAAAGGATGACTGAGAATAGTATACCGAAAGCAGCATAAAGCTATTCACCACGAGGAAGCAGAAGTTTGGGAAGACCAAAGAAAATATGGAAAGAGCAGCAATTTCGAGCCGGAACAGGCTAGTAAATAAGCCTAAACCCTGAAGAAGAAGAAGAAGATTATAATTTGCACTAGTGCTACACCAGAATAAAAACGCGAATGAGAGTAATTCTCAGGGAATTAAAAAAGGTAAAAAAAATATGCTAATGTGTTCTGATTTTATGCATTTGTCAAGAAGTATGGAATATTCTCATTCTTTTGAATTTTAATGTTACACACTATACATAGACACAATTTGCTATTTATACCTACGTTTTGTCTGTCCACAACGCTATGGTAATCACTCGCTCTTCGGTACAATGCATGCGTAAAGCAAGTTTCTTTTTATTCCCTTCTCATTTATAGACGCTTGATTATATCACTTTGTAGTATATTCAGATGCATCAAGTAAACTGTGTATTTTATAGTTGTGTTTTCATTTGTTTTTATGAAGATTCTAGTTTTAATTTCAATAATATTATGTAATCATGAGTAATGATGAAATGGGTCCTGGTGATGGAATTCCAACCCAGAATTTATCTTGATAATTAAAAAAATCCCAAAAAGACTTCACTCAGGTTAATCGATTTCGGGGTTTGAACCCAAGATCTCCCGAAATAGAGTCTAAAACCATATTGCCTGTACCAACACTTTCTACAACACAATTATTAGAAATTGTTTAGTCTGTACCAAAACTAATAATTAAAATCAGGCAGGATTCTAATTAATAGGACCTTCAGTTAGTATTGTCACTTGATAAATGGACTAATATCAAATACAGCAGTGATCGCATCACTGTTAATATTAGCTAACATCATATACTGTTTTCCGGTCATCATCATCGCCCTTATCATTATCATCATCCTTCACCGGTGTGGAAAGCAACGAGAAGCTATCATACCTATAATTCCCTAGTAAAGCTGCAAAGCATAGCATGAAAATGCTATGATTCAGCGAAAGATCTGCCCTCGCGCAGAATTACTATGGGTGGATGGATATGCTGTTTTTATTTTTTTAAATTAATTTTAAGCAAAATCTCTGTGTTTGTAAATATAGAAATAAATACTTACAAGAACTCAATACCTTTTCTGGATCAGTCCACGTGGTATAGAGTTTAAGTTCTTTGCTGTGGTCCTCGGGGCCGCGATTTCAAAATCAAATCGCGGTCCATGGATTTTTTAGGATGAACAAATCCTAGGGACAAATTCTCCGGGAGGTATTTATACCGTGGGTTCAGAGAATTTCGGGCTCGTAAAAGAATGTCAAGCCTGAATAAAGCCTCGGACCAAAATTTAATCGGCCTTACCCATCCAAGTAATACCCTAGTTGCCTACTAGATGTCTCTTTGAGGCGATGGACTAACCAATTGTCAGTCACTGAAATCTGTTGGGAAATAAAGAAACTAAATTTGTTTTGTATCGAAATGGACATTTCGATACAGGAATTACGTCTTACTGCGCAAACTATACGTCATTGCGTCTCCATCTCGAGTGTCATATTTATGAACAGTGCCAAATGCTTTCCTATCTATCCCTTCCCTTTCCTAGTGCGCACCTTGTGCTATCGCGCATTCCCCCTCTCCCTGTGTTTCGTAACTTCGGGGGATCATCTACTCAGTCACCGTTCGAGTCTGGTCAGAAAAGCTCAGGAGAGCTGGTTATGTTTGTTTAGTCCAGTGAGCCAGGGTGGGGACGCCAGGACAGTATTTCCCCCCAACCCGAGGCTGGACTTGAGTGATTGATCATGTATGTGTGTATGTAAGTTGATTTATATCATATTTTCTTTTTGTATAGATGACAACTATGATTTCTTTTCTTTGTAAATTGAATATTTATTTATTTATCTTTATATTATATCTGACAAATATTTTGACTCGCATTAAAAGCTTTAGTTGTGGTTTTTACTTACTTTGTGCCTATTCATTCAGTAGTTAGCATAAGTCAGATATGTAAGTCAAATTCCAAAAGCTTGCTCAAGCGGGTGTTAGTTCCTTTATCCCAAAGCTTCCACGATTGTATTTTATAAGTCAGTAAACATTACATATTGGGAGAATTTGGTAAAGAAAGTTGTATTCCTCTTTGCCTCTATGGGCCCGGGCAAAGATGTCACAATTTGGACAATCTCTGCTTTCCAATTAAAATAGTTATCAACAATAACGGTTCGATCCAGCACCGCCGGTGCAAATTATGGTAGCAGTCAGCGTGGTTTATACTGCACAGTTTGTTTCTAAGTAACTTCTGCAACAGAACCCCCTCCGCCACGTGGGGATGTCAGGATAAAGACCCAACTTTGCAGGAAGAGAAATGAATCAGATTCAGGTTGAATCACAGACATTAACTATCCATCCGTCCATAGTAATTCTGCCCGAGGGCAGGTCTTTCACTGCAATCATAACATTTTCATGCTATGCTTTGCAGCTTTACTAGGGAATATGGTAGCTTTCCGTTGCTTTCCACACCGGTGAAGATTAATGGTGATAATGATAAGGATGATGATGATGGCAGGATGATTTTCAGGGACCGTTAGACCTAAGCTTTCTGACATTGGTCTTACAGGCGAGGAAAAACCCCGAAAAAATCTCAGGGGCCTGTCCCGACCGGGAATCGAACCCGGGCCCGCTGCGTGACAAGGCAGCACGCTAAATATAATGTGGTCTATTACATTTACAGTCCGTCGTGCTGGCTCAGGTGGTAGCATAAAATCGTGACTAGCGGGACCAGGTTCGATACCCGCTGGAGTTGAACATTTAATTGTATTTTAATTTTTTAATTTTCAATCTCGAAGTCAGGAGGAATAATGATGGAAAGATTTTAATCGCGATATTGTGCATCAGATTTCTGCATTAAATTGCAAATTCCTCCGCAGGACTTATGTTGAGAACATGTGATTCTGCTGATATTGGATCGTCCTTCGGATGAGGACTTTAAGCTTCGTGGTTCCTTGGTGCTTTTTGACAGTGGTGGGCTACGTGCCTGCACCTGGTTTCACTTTCCCCTTGTCTTACTCATCATCCCTCATATATCACACAAATACATAAACATACACTCGCTCTGCACTCCTTTCTGTATACAACACAAGATGACATCATCTACATAAAGTGTACTGCCGAAGTGGTGCATAAAATTATAAACAGACCACATTAATGCCACCTATCTACCCAGGGCGGAATCCGAAGCACCAAAAGAGCACTTGGCGCCATTAACAAAACCTATTACATTGTAAGTTACATCTTGGTGAGCCGATATGATTTCCGGATAACGTTGTTGCCTCGAACACAGCGGGTCCGGCTTCAATCCCCGGTCGCCATAGGATTCTTGTGTTTTTCTCCTCATTTCTAAGCAAATTTGGGAAAACTTTAAGTCCCAGATAGTTCTCGAATATTATCTGACCATCTTAATCATCCTATCATATTCCACTTGTTTGGAAAGAAGATACAACGAATATTATATCTTATATATACATGTTGTTTCGGAAGTGGCCTTGTCATTGTGTTGGTCACTTATCCGGAGGGACTTTCCATGGCCTTGTGCGATCAAAATATGTGTATGTTATTCAAAGTTTATAATCCTCCCCTGACAGGTCGTGTCCTAATAAGGCACGGGAGATGAGGGCCATGTAAATAATAGGCCTAATCTACAAAGACAGAGGCTAAACTAAAAAACAAAAATCTAACTTGGATATTCAAAGCGTCCTTTGAATTATTATTTGCATTACATTTTTATATCTTCAAGTCGTGTCCAACTCCAGATCAGGTCGAGGGATGAAATGAGACGAAGTCTATATCTTCTTCTTCCTTCCAGTATTAGTCCAAGGCCTATTATGATCCTATAGAAAATTTTCCCTCCATCGTTTCATAGGACGGGCCAGAGATCTTCGTCCTCTTGGTATATAATTATAAACAGCTTTGGGGATCCGATTTGAACTCATTCTTTCAAGATCGTGTTTCCAATTTAGTTTGTACTGTCTAATATATTCCAAAATTGGCGTAGTCTCCAATTCTTTTAAGATATCGGTGTTCCTTTTCCGATCCCATCTGGTGTAATCCGCTGTTCTGCGCATGAATCTCATTTCAAAGGCCGTTATTCTGCTTTCATGTTGTCTTTTTAGTGTCCTTGCTTCACTACCATAGGTCAACACTGGACTAGCCAAAGTGTTATATAAACGTAATCTGGTGTTTTTTGTATAAGGGATGGTTTCATAACTTGATTAATAATTCCCAAACTTTTATTATAACTAGTAATTTTTTCAGGGATATCCTTTTCATCTCAGATGGAGAGATAATATCCAAGATATTTATATTGATTAGATCTCTCTAAAATTTTATTCTGCAGACAGATTTTACTTTGTATGGGGTCCTTCCCATGAAATGCCATAATTTCAGTTTTGTTAATTGATATTTCCATATTAAATTTGGTAACTACTTTTTGTAAATTATAAATTGATAGTTACAAATCATTTTCGGAAAGTGCCAGAAGAGCTAAATCATCTGCAAAAAGAATAGCATCGAGTTTGAGGTTCCTATTGATGGGTAAATGAGTCCAGTCATATAGGTAAAAAATAAGGGTGAAGCTAGGAATGAGAGATGATATCAGCTAACTATTTTTTAATTACACGAACAGATGAGTGTTACTAAAATATATATACTTGATTAATGAAAAACATTATTAAATGTAATGTAATAAGTAATAAATTGTTTATAATTATATATTTTATAAGGTTTACAGACTTTATACGCGTATTATATAACGTGACTAACGGTTGACATTGCATTATGCTGTAGATAATTAAGCGCTGCGCGATCACCTCCCTCTATCTCAAAAACGGTTTGATGTATAAAAAATAGTTTTAAACAAATTTTGTAGAGAATTTTACTCTACAATATTTATAATAAATATAAATAGCCTTAAAGCCATAGGAAACGAAATATTTGCAAAAAAAACAACTATTTTTTCGACCTTGAATATCTTAAGACGCGGACACGATATTTTTTGAGACTTTTGAGACAACTTTTAAAATGCCAAAATGAAGGTCTATACGAGTTTTCAGTTTATTATCTCTCATTTCGAGGTGAAACCCCCAATATGACTGGACTATATATCCCCGTTCTGTTTTCCTCCATTCGTTTATTATTCTATCCATATATATAATGAAAAGCACCCATGAAATTCTACATCCCTTTCGTACTCCAGTGTTGGTCTTTTTCCAAGAAGATAGTTTGCCATCTTGTTTAACAGAGATTTCATCATCTTTATAGATATTGAAGATATTAGTAATATATTGTTATGGAACGTTATCATCAGCTAAAATTTGTAATAATACATTACTGCCTACTTTGTCAAAAGCCTTAATGAAGTCAACAAAGGCGATATGAGTTTTTATATTGAATTCCTTATGCTTTTCTAATAATAGTTTTAAAGTAAAAAATCCACCTGTACAAGATCTATAATTTCTGAATCCATTCTGCTCTTCTCCAATTATATTTTCATAATTTTTTTTTCAATTTATTCTTAACTATATTAGCATAAATTTTATATCCAGAGTTCAACAAGCAAATTCCACGATAGTTATCTTGGATTTAGTGACTTCCTTTTTTGAAGATTGATATTACAATGGATTTGTTCCAGCTTTGTGGTGGTTCTTGACCTTCCCATATCATATTAAGGAGAATAAGAAATCTGTCTAAATTATTTTTAGTTGAAAATTTAAATAATTCCTGATTAATGTGGTCTTCTCCGGGAGCTTTCTTACTTTTTAATGATTTAACATCAGGTAGGCCTAATTCATCTGTAAAAATTTATTCCAAAAATCCGTATTTGTAATAAATCATCTTTTTGTGTCCATAAATGATTAAAGTAGTTAAGCCAAGATTCTTTAGATATACAATTAAAATGTGCATTTTCTTTTCAAACATTATTTAATTTTTTTAAAACTTTATATCTTTTTGGTTGAGGCCTAGTGATATAATTTTCCAAAAATGATACAAACTGTTCCCAGCTTTGTCTATGTTTGAAGTCTATATATATATATATATATATATATATATATATATATATATAGGGGTCTGTGAATGACAAGATTCCGGTCGACCACATGTGACGTAATGTCACAGGACGAATGAACTAAATGAAACGGAATCAATGAGATGGTAGAATGAGGGAAAAACGAGAGAAACCCCGAGAAAACCCTGCCCAAGCTCCGTTTCATCCACCACGAAACCCACATGGAGTGACCGACACACGATCTCAGCAGCGGTCATAAACGAACCTATAACAGTGTGCGACACATAGTAGTCGCCTATTATATAATAATAATAATAATAATAATAATAATAATAATAATAATAATAATAATAATAATAATAATAATATGAAAGGTTCTCCCTATATTGTTAGCCCTTAAATTCGCAATGTACCCTATAGGATACATCAATTGTTTTAATTTATCTAATAGTTTTAATAAAACAGAAGTAAGCTAATGATAAAAAATTACTGGAATGTGTGTGGAATTATACAATATAACTAATAATACCAGTTATGCACGATTTCGTTTTCAGTGCTGTCCGTCACATTTAAATAAATGACACTGAAATTACTGTTTTGACAATATAAGGGTTAAGTAACTAAATTGTTGTGATAATGTTTGCAATCGACGAACAATTTAAAGAATTTATTTCGTTATCAAACTTAAATAATTTTAATATCAAAACACTAGAAATGATTGGATATCAAACCACAGAGGTAAACGCCGTAGTTAAGTAAAGTCTTGTGTCGACTAGAATTCACACAGTAGAACATTTATTTACTGTGTCAGAAAATCGATTTCATATCGGTCAAGAGATTTCCAACATTAGATGAAAGAGTTAGAAGAAAAATGAGAGAATATAAAAGAAGATAATAAATTGGAAAATAAGTTAAATGATAAAGTTAATAACAGAGTGGTCTCGAGAACGCAAAACTGCATTATAAAATAAGAAACTTAAACCACAACCTAAAGATTTAGTAAGGCCCCAGCATAGCTGTGAAAAAATTAAATATCTATTAAAGTCATTATAAAATAAACATGTTTTTAAGCCGCAGTGTTTTCTTAAACAAACACAATGAAGATTATCCTACATAATAACTTACGATCATTTCTGTATTTTCATTTCAATGTTATCTTTCTCTTAAACTATTTTTCATTTAGTGTTCACGTTCAATACCTTTTTACTCAGATGCTATTGTAATCACATTATTATTATTACTACTACTATTATTATTATTATTATTATTATTATTATTATTATTATTATTATTATTATTATTATTATTAAGCCTGACCAGAGGCTATAAGATGGCAGCCCCATCACTGGTCTTGCCTTCCTTTGGCCAGCAACCAATCGAAGGGACTATTATTATGCTTTCAAGTTTTATACGAGAATTTCCCGGAAGGATCAAAACGCTGGAGGGAAAATTTTCTATAGGATCGTAACAGGCCTTGGCCTAATACTTGGAAGGAAGAAGAAGAAGATTATAATTATTATTACTATCGGTTTAATATGTAAATAAACATGACTGAGCACATACGCGAGGCTATGGATCAGAGTAAATTGACAATTCTAACTCTAATCGACTTTTCCAGAGCGTTCGACTTGGATAATACAAACATTTTACTGTCAACTAACTTACTGGCCGCCAACAATGTGTTATTGTAGATTATCGTTTTTCTTCATGGAGGTCAGTGGAGTATGGAGTACCACAAGGAGCAATATTAGCTCCAATTTTATTTTCTATATACATCAACAATATAAGTGACTGCGTTAAACATTGCAAATGGCCCCTATCATATCTACGCTGATGACTTACCACTTTATATACACACTAGACCTGAAATGATTAGCGACACAATTAAACAACTTAATGAAGACCTTGACTCCACAGCAACGTGGACAAAACAAACAGACTTCATTATAAATCCAGAGAAGTTATAAGCAATTGTCATCGGCCATCAAAGTCTATTAAACGAAATTTATTATTCATCGATAATTTCTGTAATTATAAATCAAACTGAAATTCCGTTTAAACCCTCCGTGGAAAATCTTGGTGTGTATTTCGACCAAAATCTTAGTTGGCAGGTTCATTTAAGAGAAACTTGTAAAAAATATATTCAATCTTCCATTTCCTAAAACGTTTCCTTCCTTGTTAATTGAAAAAAGTACTTGTCTCAACTTTGATTATGCCGCATTTCGATTATTGTGACTTACTCTTAACTGACATTAGTACCACTTTCGGACAAAGACTGCAACGAGTTCATAATGCTTGTGCACGTTATATATGCAGACAAATAACTCCAGTATTTGAAATGTTGTTTTGACTCCGATTGGAAGACAGGCGAAAGATACATTGCCTCTGCTTCTTATACAACACTTTGTCCACCTCTTCACCCCTTTATATTTCTACTCGCTTTCATTCGCTACCCTCCCACTTGAAAACACGATAGAGAGAAACTTTAACTCTAGCTGTTCCTCTACATCGAACATCTCACTATTCCTCATCCTTCCTTGTTTCAGCTTTAGAATTCCCTCCCCTCGTATATCAAGGACTGCCCGACTAAAAAACAGTTTAAAAAGAAACTCACTTCATATTTCCTTAGACAATATAATATGTTACATGTATAACCTACTTTTATTGTTCCTTTATATTTTAAACCTTCATTACTAAGCCATTTACTTAATCTAACTATAGGTTATTATTTTTGTCATTATAATTATTTTATTATCATTATTATTATTATTATTATTATTATTATTATTATTAGTATTATTATTAGTATTTTTCTTTCTTTCCCTTGTCAACTTTATATTGTGTAGTCTATAATTATCTAGTGTGTATCATTTATCATAATTCTTATTGTATGCATAATTTAACCCTGGTGAAGTGGAAGAGAAGACCTTACGGTCTTAACTCCATCGGGTAAAATAAATAAATTAATAAAATAAATTGCATTATCAGGATTTTTCTAAAGAATATTAGCCCTTTATTTTATCAGTATTAACACAGTAGCCTATTACATATATTTACATAGTTTGTAAACCGTGTAATTATACATATACATTGTGGTATGTGACTGGGAAAAAGATAAAAGGGAGGACAGAGAGAGAGAGAGAGAGAGAGAGAGAGAGAAAGATAGAGAAAGATAGAGATAGAGACAGACAGAAAGACAGAGGCTAACTGTAGCGTGCGGCTGCAGCGGACTCCAATCACCGGGAACGACAAGCGCTATAGAGAATGTATATACCGCGCTACATAATGATAAAAAACATAATAATCCTGTTACAATACAACGAAATGTCATGTGGTTTAGAAGCAAGTGCCCATGATTCTTAGCCAACGGTAAGCTGCAGCTTACTAATTCAATAGGATACCGTAAAGAGTCTAATCAGGAATGTGTAAAGCTATCTCCATCTTCTTCAGCCCACACGCATGACTCATACAGACTGAATTCATTGAGCGACAAGCTTAGGAAAAAACATTGGCTTACTATCGGCTACAGGCCCCACATTCACATGTGTTATTCACGATCCACAGGTAGTATAGGGAAAATATCCATCCCTTCCAGCTAGTAGATGTCTTCCCGTCAGGCTCATAATGACTGAATGGATATCATAACCAGTAAAGTCATGAATAGGTACACAAATCTCCATCCCTTTCAACCCGTTGATGTCTTCCCGTCTGGTTCATAGAGGCCGAATGGATAGCACAGTCGGTTATAATAGGAATAAGTAGAAGAAAATATCCATCGCTTCCAGTCCTTGTAAGTTTTCTCGTCTGGCTCATGTAGGCTGAGTCAGTACCATAACCAATTTGAAAAGGAATGAGTGGAGATAATTCAACATTCGCTCTACCCCTGTAGATGTCTTCTTCTCTGTTTCATATAGGCTGAGTGGATATCATTACCAGTCTTAGCAGGAATGAGCAGAAAAATATTCCCATCCCTTCCTGCCCGTAAATGTCTACGAGTTTGGCTCCTATATTTTTTTAACCATGGCGTGATAGGCCTAGAAGGCCCTTGGCCTACCAGCCGGCTGCTTACCTCACATCCAAATGTGTTAATCACAGAGGTATACGATCATTCAGCCAGTATAGGTGTGACATGTATTCAGCATGTCGGCTCCCCCAGCCGTTATAGCTGTTTTTTTTCAACCTGGATCCGCTACTTATTGTAGCCTCCATGATGTTGGGTGGGGACCGGTCCCATACTGGCCGAAACTCCATGAGAATTTTTTTTCTCTCATGGAGACTCAAATCAGCGCAAGTCTCGTAGAAGTGCGTCAAGGCATATTGCCTTAATCACTCGTCTACTGCGCAGAATACAGGGTAGAACATAAATTAATCTAAAGAAATGTACCAATTACGTAGAAGTTACTGCTAACAAAGATATGGAATGCAGGACTTGGACGAAAAACATCTGAATCATCAGTTTTTAAATATGTTATATTATATTAAATGAAATAGAAGCTTGTAATGATGTGTGAAAATTTCGGGCCTTTATTAGTAATTCTATAAAATCCAATTATTAACAAGTAATGATGATATTTTCAAAAGTTACTACTACATGCTTAGCAGCTAACATAATGCGCTGTTAATACATACTTGCCATTACTGTACTCTCCCACCACTCAACCAGTGTTCTCGTTATTTTATATATCTTTTTTAAACAATCATTGCTATTACTGATATCGCTGAACTGGAGCTGGTATCACAATCAACACGATAAGGTGTAATAATCAATATCATCTATGTTAATATATTTTAACGCCTCCCAAAGTTACAAATAAATGGCATGATCACTGGGAATCTTAGCACAAGCTGACAGAAAATGAATCTACGCCATTGATTCCAGCACATGACTAGTGTGGCTGGATTTTTTCGCTGCTAAGTTAATAATAATAATAATAATAATAATAATAATAATAATAATAATAATAATAATAATAATAATAATAATAACAATAATAATAATAATCTAATACTACATCATCAGCAAAAACTAACAACTTATTAACACCATTGAGTTATAGGCCCCTTCTTTATCCTCTGAAGATTTGATGGCATGCTGATATACAAAATTAATTAGTAGAGGAGATAGTGCTTCTCCATTCTTTAACCCATTGTGAATTTCAAAAGTATCTGTAAACTGTTTGTCTACACGCACCCTACTCTTTGTGTCATTTAGACATATTCGAATAAGTCTAACGTTTTAGCAATTCTAAACTCCAGCAGGACACTATATAACTTTTGCCTCTTAATTTAATCTTATGTATTTTTAAGTCTACCGGCGGTGCGTAGCATTGCTGCCGAAATGTTTACCCATGCCTGACAGGTCGAAGACGATAAGCCAGATGAATAAAGATCTTGATCGAAAGAGTGGCGATATTTCACCGTATAAATATAACCGTCAAGAAAGGCGGACATGGATTCAGCTAGGGTAAAATTTTCTGCAGGTAAATCTCCGGACGGGGACTAGTTCAGGCAATCCATGCCAAAGGCTCAAACATATTCCTATGAACATGAATGTTAGGACATTATATATTAGTGGGGAACTAGAAATATTATCTCGGGAATTAGATAAATCACCCTTGGATATAGTCGCTTTAAAGGAAGTTAGATGACCAGAAGAAGGCAGTCAGGAATCAGGAAGCTTTGCATTATTCTATGTGGATGCAACGAGATGCTGTCCGAGATGTTAAGTTTGTCAGCGATGGAATACCATGCATATTTCTAAGGGTAAGCAATATGATTTTGCAATCGTAAATGTACATGGTCCCACAGAAGATAAAGATAACGCGATCAAGGATGAATTCCACACAGAATTAGAATGCGTATTTGATAGCCTTTCACGATATCATATGAAAATTGCCTTAGGGGATTTTAATGCAACAGTGGGAAGAGAAGATATATTCATGCTAACAATAGGGAAATTCAGTCTTCATTATGATAGCACCGACAATGGGGTTAGATTAGTCACTTTTGTCACATTGAAGAATCACATTAAACATTCCATCATAAGGATATTCTTAAATACACCGGACACCATCAGTTGGTGAATCCAAAATGTATTTTTTTCCTTCCTTCGCAATAATTATTTGTGTGTAAGAGTGCGTTTTATATTTTTTTTCTAAATTTGCTTTTGTTTATATTAATTATTAATGTCTTTAATTGCCCACTTCACTATGACATTGGTTTATTCTATATTGTTTTATTTTATTTTCCCTTGTATTAATTTCTGTGTGTCTGTTTTCCCTCTCCCTTTAACTAAAAGGTTGTAATGTATATTTTCTATATGTATTAACCCTGTAACTGAACCTCACCCGACCATGAGTACTTGCTCATTCGGGTGTCAACGATGTGTATAAAATATATTTTGTGACTTTATTTATATAAACTTGATGGCGCGACAGGCCTAGGAGGCCCTTGGCCTACCATCCTGCTGTTAGCTTCACATCCACATGTGCTAATCACAGAAGTGGACGATCAGTCAGCCTGTATGGAGGTGGTATTTGACCAGGATCTTGAGTATCCTAGCCATAATAGCTCGTTTTCTCAACCTGGAGCCGCTACTTATTGTAGTTTCCCAAATTCCTCATGATGCTCGGTGAGAACGGGTACCATACTGACCGAAATTCCATGAGAAAATGTTTCCCCCATAAGGACTCGAAACAGCGCAATTTCCGTAGCTCTGCACCAAGGCAAAATTCCTTAAGGCGCCCTAACATTGCCACATTAAATGTATTATTATTATTATTATTATTATTATTATTATTATATTATTATTATTACGATTGTACCGTGTATGCGTAATCTTTGGAAATTTTGTTTTTTGCCCCGATGTCTATGGAGACTTGTTACGTCTGTGTTTCCCCGATCCTTTCTCCTTTGTATCCGCTAGTTTCCGAACTCACCTTTCTCCCACTCTCCTCTGCGCGCACGTACTGCGCGAAAGAGGAGGTCCGTTCCCGGCGACACGAAACGTTAAGCAGACGAATTCTGGCTTCAGTGGAAGCAGTCGGTGGGCCGGCTTCCTATAGACTGGAAGTCTTCCTGAGAAAGGAAGACACTTTCTCCGAGAGTGGGACTCTTTAGTTATCGCGATGTGCCCATTACCTCAATATTTTGTTAGTCATGTTTAAGGAACTAAGAGTTAAGTATTGTTTTTGCGTGAGCGTATATAGTTCAAATGTTCTCTAGTATGAAAGACCTAATAATTATTATCATTCTTAAAGGAGAAAGTTATTATTATTATTGATTATGTTAACCTTCATCATTGTTTTTATATTTTTCATTATTACCGTTATTTTGTTGATTTAACTTATATGACTAATTAAATTAAATCTCATTTATTTTAATTAATCCTTGTGATTATTTATTGTAAGCATTAAGTATTCAGACTCCTATAATTTCCTCTCTCACGGTTTCGTAAAATACCTTCCTAAGTACGATAAAGTATAGGTCAAAGTATTGTTTATTATATACTAGCAATTGTTTACGAAATGAAGCAAGTCAGCATAAATCTAGGGCCCAGCGCGCAGAATCTCTGTTAAGATTACATAGTTATGTTTATCGGTTCTCTATTTATTCCTAGTTTACATTCAGCTATAATCGTATCTGTGATATAATACTGAGCAAGAGAAAACCAAAATTTAGACCACATCAATATAGGCGATAAAGATCTTAAACATCCAATACGGTACACAATTATATTATTACTTACTTACTCACTGGCACTATCGAACCCGTAGGTTAATGGCCGCGCGGACATAAGTTCCCATACACCCCTATCCTGAGCTAATGCTTTCCAATCATTCCCTGTACAATTTACGTCCCTCAAATCATAGTTAATGTTATTCTCCCACCTCATTCTTGGTCTACCAAATGGGCGTTTTCCCTCTGGCTTTCCTGTAAGAAGCTTCCATGCAAGTCTTTCATTCCCCACACGTGCAACATGTCCTGCCCATCGCAGTCTACGAGACATAACTGTTCTTATTATATCTGGCTTCCTATAAAGACCATGTAGTTCATTGTTATGTAGTCTTCTCCATTCACCTGTCTGTTCATCTCTCTTTGGTCCAAAAATTTTCCTAAGTACTTTATTCTCAAATACTTGTAATCTCCTTTCCTCCCTTAAAGTAAGAGTCAATGTTTCGCACCCATATAATATAACTGGTAGAATAATAGTTTTATATATTTTCAGTTTAACGTTTTTTGAAAGGAGTTGGGACATCAAAAGTCTCTGCAATACATAATAGCACGCATTTCCAGAATTGAGCCCATGTTTAATTTCTTTGTGCATATCATTCCTATTTGTGTTTACTGTTCCTAGGTATTTGAATTCAACCACTTCCTCAAAATTTCCCTTATTTGTCATTAGCTGTCCATTTTCATTATTTAATGAATTTCTACGTGTGACCATATATTTAGTTTTATTGATATTTACTTCCAATCCTAACTTCTTAGTGTTACTCAACAAGTGTGTGCGTGTTGTCCTTTAGTATCTTCTCGTTATCGGCCAACAATACTACATCATCAGCATAAATTAACAGCTTATTAATACCATTCAGTTGTAAGCCTTCCTCATTCTCTAAAGACTTAATGGCATGCTCTAGTACATAATTAAATAGTAGAGGAGATAGTGCATCGCCTTGCTTCAACCCATTCTGGATTCCAAAAGTATCCGAAAACTGTTTGCCTACACGCACCCTACTCTTTGTGCCATTTAGACACATTCGTATAAGTCTAACTAACTTTTTAGGAATTCCGAACTCCAGCAGGATACTATAAAACTTCTACCTCTTAATTGAATCATATGCTTATTTGAAGTCTACATATAGTAGTTGATGTACAGTACCATTATATTCCCATTTATTTTCTAAAATCTGTCTTATACTAAAATCTGATCTGTTGTAGACCTGTTTCTTCTAAATGCACATTGATGATCTCCTAGAATGTCATCAATATAGGGAGTAAGTCTGCTTACTAATATATTTGTTAGAATTTTGTACGAAGTTGAAAGTAATGAGATGCCCCTGTAGTTGTTGCAGTCAGTTTTATCAACTTTCTTATAATTTGGTACGATAATTGATTTCTTCCATTCATCTGGAAGAGCTTCTTTTTCCCAAATCATACTAAGCAACTGGCGTATCTTGTCCATCAATTTTTCTCCCCCTGATTTTATCAGTTCTGCTGGGATCTCATCTGAACCTGATGCTTTATACATCTTCAATTATTCAATCGCCATTTCAACCTCTAATTCACTTGGCTCTGCGACTAGCATTTCTGCTTTCTGTAAATTATCCTCCTCAATGTCCTGTTCTGTATGTACATTTAATAGCTGATTAAAGCAAATTTCCATCTATTTAATATAGTCCTGGAATCTGCAATCATATCCCCATTTTCATTCCGAATTATGTTTGTTCTAGCCTGAAACCCTTTCTTCTCTATACTAATTCCCTGGTATAATTCTCTAATGTTCCTATTTTTTTGCATTCATTTCAAGATCATTAATCTTCTCTCTCAAATATTCCCTCTTTTTTACTCTTTAATAACTTGGTGGTTTCCCGTCTAATACTACCCAATTGCTCTAAATTTACCTCATTTGGCTCATATAACCATTTCATTTTTGCTAACTTTCTTTTCTTTACAATGTCGGCACATTCCTCATCAAACCATTTCTTGTTTTGCCTCTTTTCTAAACAACCAATGTTTTCTGATGCTGACAATTTATTGGTATCTCTTATAGCCTCCCATTCTTTATTTATATCAGTTTCTTCTTAGTTTGCCACATTGTCATCTGAAGATTCCAGTATTTCAAATCTATTAGCAATTTTGATTTGGTATTCTTGCCGCATTTCACCATTTTTCAAGTTTTTCAATTCAAATTTTACAGAATGATCTTTAGCGTTTGTTCCTCTCATAAGCGATAACCGTTGTCTGATTTTCACTCTTACCAGATGATGATCGGAATAGCAGTCTGTCCATCTAACTGATCTAACATCGATGATGCTACTGTGCCAGCGTTTGTCCACTAATACATGATCTATCTAGTTCCGAGTTTCTCCATCTGGGGACGTCCAGGTGTATTTATGAATATCCTTATGCTGAAATGTTGTGCTCTTAACAATGAGATTCTTTGATGTGGCAAATGTGACTAATCTAACCCCGTTGTCGTTACTATCTTCATGGAGACTGAATTTGCCTATTGTTGTTTTGAATATATCTTCCCGCCCACTTTTGCATTAAAATCTCCTAAGATAATTTTCATATGATATCGTGAAAGGCTATCAAATAAGCATTCTAATTCTCCATAGAACTCATCCTTGATCTTATCATCTTTATCTTCTGTGGGGGCATGTACATTTACAATTATAAAATCATGTTGTTAACCTTTAGAATTATGTATGATACCCTATCACTATCAAATTTAATATCTCGGATAGCGGATAGAATCCTCCTTCTGACTAAAAAACGTGTTCCAAATGCAGGTCTTTCTGCACCCCCGTAGTATAATGCAAAGCTTCCTGATTCCTGACTACCTTCTCCTGGCCACCTAACTTCCTATAAAGCGACTATATCCAGAGGCGATTTACCGCGTTAATATCTCTATTGCCCCGCTATTGTATAAAGTCCTAACATTCCATGTTCCTAGGAACATGTCCCTGTGTTTGAGCCTTTGGCATGTGTTCCCTGAAGTAGTCACCGCCCGGAGATCCGAATGGGGGACTATTTGACCTCCGGAAAATTTTACCCCAGTAGAACCCATGTCCGCATTTCTTGACGGTTGTATTTTTACGGTGAAAGATCGTCACTCTTTCGCCGAAGGTACTTTTTTCGTCTGGCTTATCACCTTCGACCAGTCCGGCATACAATTATATTATTATTATTATCATTATTACTATTATTATTATTATTATCATTATTATTATTTATTAATATAAGGTTGAGCAATAACAGTAATGATAAATGGAGTCTTATGGAACAGATATATATCCAGAAACATCAAGTGACAAATATATAATTCCATAGTGAGAAGTACTGTCACATATGGAGCTGAAGTTTGGAAATTCAACAAAAACTTAGAAGAAAAACGTATGTCGATGGAAATGGATTTCTTGAGGAGAGCAGCAAGATATTCAAATTTAGAAAAAATAAGAAATACTGTTACACGAGAAAAAATGAATATTAGAAATTCAACAATAGATTATATAAGATATAAGCAATTAAATTGGTATGGGCACGTTATCGAATGCAAGAAGCAAGGTTACCGAGGAAAACGTTGTAATGGTGTCTACCTGGAAGAAGAAGGAAAGGAAGACCTCGATACCCGTGGATGCAAGAAATAAGAACTGGAATGACAACAAGAGGACTGGAGGACATGGAGTGGATGGATAGAGACGAGTGGAGAAGGAAAATGAAACTTCAGGCACAGAAATATGTGTAAACATAAAAAATCTGTATAGAAATAAAATAATAATAATAATAATAATAATAATTATCATTATTATTATTATTATTACAATTATTGCTAGATACAGAATATTACACAAGATGCAACACACAGAACGTTGTATATTTGAATAGACATCTACAAATATAATTTTATCCCTGCAATTAATTTTTTCTGGGGTTTTTAAACAGTTATCGTTTTTCACACAAAGATGGAACAATGGCAATAAAAAATTATATATATATATATATGGTCCACCGCTGTGGTCTCGAGGTAGCGTGCTGCCTTGTCCCGCAGAGTGCCCGGGTTCGATTCCTGGTCGGGACAGGCTCCTGGGTGAGGTTTTTTTCTGGGGTTTTCCTCACCTGTAAGACAAATGTCAGGAAGCTTAGGGGCCAACGGTCCCCGAAAATCATCCGGCCATCATCATTCTTCACCGGTGTGGAAAGCAACGGGAAGCTACCACACCTACAATTCCCTAGTAAAGCTGCAAAGCATAGCGTGGAAGTGCTTTGATTGCAGTGAAAGACCTGCCCTCGGGCAGAATTACTATGGATATATATATTCATCCATAGTAATTCTACCCGAATGCAGGTTCTTCACTGCAATCATAGCATTTTCATGCAATGCTTGCAACTTTACTAGGGAATTGTAGGTGTGGTAGCTTTCCGTTGCTTTTCACACCGGTGAAGGATGATGATTATGGATGATGATGATGGCCATATTATTTCGGGTACCGTTTGGGCCTTAAAGTTTTCTTGACATTTGTTTTACAGCTAAGGAAAAGCCCCGATAAAAAACCTCATCCAGAAAAACTGCCCCGACCGGGGATCGAACCCGGGTCCGCTGCGTGACAAGGCAGCACGGTACCTCGAGACCACAGCGGTGGACTATATATATATATATATGACATTATAAGAAAAATAAACGCATGGACGGGATTTGAACCCGAACCTCTGGACTGGTACCCCAGCGTGCTATCCATTACATCACGGGGCAAATCCAATACAAATATTTATCTTCCTTATATATATATGTTTATTATAATATTAAAATCATTCATTATTAGGAGACGTAGCGAGAACTCGGTCTTCACTGCCATCTGGAAGATAGCTACTATAACAAATAAGCAAATTAAAGAGAATATTTTTAGTTTATAGTAGTGAAGCTTTATCTATCTTATAATTAAATTTTTGACATCGAGCAATGCAAGCTTAATATGACATAAGAAAAATAAATGCCTGGACGGGATTTGAACTTGGACCTCTACGTTGGCACCCCAGTGTGCTATCCATTACATCACCGGGCAAACCTAATACAAAATTTTACTTTCTTATATATATATATATATATATATATATATACAGGGTGATTCAAATTTGACTTTACAACTTTACAAGCTTATAGAAATTTATTTAGAAGACCTACAGAATTGGTTTTAATGTCATATGATAGCACAACTCATCAAGTTTTCACCGACATAGTTTTATAGTATCTAGTTCTCTCACAGCGTGCGCTAGGGCTCCGAGCAAAGCTATCCTTCACTTGTTCAACCACAGCTTCAGCCGTATGTGGACGACCAGTATGCTTGGAATGACTGACAGCCCTTTCATTATAACAGTAATAAAAATCTTTGTATAACTTCATATTCTTAAATGAATGTAAAGTAAACTCAGATTGGATATTAAAACAATTATCTTTCCTATTTAACAAATCAAATTAAACCTTATAAACATTAACCAATAGAATTTAAAAATAGCATCATTTGATGTTATACGTTCTTAAAATTATAAAAGAATAGCACTATTCATTCTGCTTCTGCATACAACTTTCATTAAGGATAGAAGCAATAAGATCAATAATGAAATAATAGAACAGATAGCACACTTTAACTATCTTGGTTCAGATATAACAGATAGCTATGATTGGGATATACATAATAAATTAAACCGATATCAAATGATGTGTGGCACCATAAGAAGAAACCTCCGAAAGACTCGAAGAGAAACTCAGCTCAGGTTTTATAAAATTATGGCTGTTCTTGGTTATTTTATATGGATCTGAATCTTGGGTATTTACAAAAAAAGATATCTCACACATTCAAGCCACTGAAATGAAATTTTTAAGATCCGTAAAAGGGTGTACACGCATGGATAGATTACACAATTAATCAATAAGAAATGAACTGGAGATATTTTCAATAGTTGATAAACTAGAAGAGCACAAATACCAATGGAAAGAACATCTAGACAGAATGGACAATACAAGATAACCCAAAAAGATCAACACCTATAAACCACATGGGAAAATATCTTTGGGACGGCCAAGGAAACGATGGACTTGAGACCGGAACAGGTCACATTGACCTAATCCTGGAAAGGAAGAAGAAGAAGAAGAAATTTACAATTATTTCTACAAGATACAATTTTGTGATTATGAAGTATTTTCCTAACCTCCAGTGTATTAACTTCCGACACCTAAGAAGAGAATCCGGCTCTACCGAAAATTAAACCCAACCTGAACCAGTAATCCATTTTGGGACACAAATCCTTCTTCAAAATGCCACCACAACGTGGGGCATGAAGAGAATTTCTTCTTCAAAAAACCCGGACCTCTGGGTTGGTGTGTGTGTATATATATACTCCATTATTACGAGATGTAGCGAGAACTGGGTCTTCACCTGCCATCTGGTAGCTAGATACTATAACAAGTATATAGGCCTATGTGTGTGTGTGTGTGTGTGTGTTTAATCAGGGTTCTGCAGTTTATTGCTGACTTAGTCTTCTCAAGCATATCTAGTTCACTAACCCAATAATCTCATTGTTCCAAGTTCCTCATGTTCTTCCTACTCTTTCTTTCTTCTTCCTAGAAGGCGCTATTGGTAAATTTTTGCTTAAGCTTCACTTCCGTATGTCAAGACTGATTCAACTAACAATAAAAAATATAAAATATATGGATAAAATAAAGTATAGAAAAGGTAATAGATAATTCTAGTAAACTAAATATCTGGGAATGCGTTATTGTATTATATCTAGAGTCGGGGCGCGTCCTCTACATTCAACGGTTTCATGAACTGTCAAAAAATTGAACTTACGATGAAAGTGAATAGTTGTAATGATGAATATATGCAGATGTTTTAATCAGGAATGTATTTCTGTGTGGACATCTCGCGTAGACAAGCTTCAGAAGTGAGCAGATGCGTTTTCTGTGCATGAATCTCCTGGATATCAGTTTCCTGGCTTGAGCGTGTGCGAGAAGCAAGGCGACATATGCTTAATTTAATGACTCTCGGAACTGACAAAACATGCAGCTGCTAAAAAACGCTCTCCTGATAGAGAATATGTATACAAAGGAGAAATAAACGTTTGTGCTAGGATGTTTGGAGAGCGCAGGTTGTAGCGCACTAACATATCAAGTTAAAGGTCCTGGGTTTAAATCTCAGTTCAACATTTATTTTCCTTTTCATTTCATATTTGCCCTTCGTTGCTCAATGTCAAAATTTAATTATCACATCGAAATAAAGAAGCGTCACTACTATAAAATAAAATTTCTCTTTAAAATGCATCCCTATTATAGATGCCACAAGAGGGCAGTGAGACAGATTTTAGCGGATATAAGTATGATTAATAAAGTCTTCTTGGGTTTTCTGCGTCATGGATTCAAGATCGGCCTCTGGCATCGCTGCCTCGTATGCAGCGGGCCCAGGTTCGATCACCGGTCGAGAATATTTTCCTAGGAGATTTTTTTCGTGTTTTTTTTCGCACCTGTAAGACAGATTTCAGGAAATTTTAAGGCTCAAAAGGTCCCCGAACTTCTTCTGGACATCATAATAAGTATTATCTTATTCGTCACGTTTTGTATAAATGTGTGTGAATGTCATGTTTCGTCTTAATGCTGCGTTCTCTCGGAGGAGGCCCTGACATTGAGCTGATCCCTCATTCGGGGAGCCCTCCTTGTCTTTTGTGGTCAAAAATAACGTATGTGATCCATATTAAGACGCCCTCCCGACAGGGTTGGCGTGGCGTGTGGAACAAAAAAGTACTAAAATATGAGAGGTTTAACTGCGTCAATGGAATTAAATTATTATGTTTTTTTTTCTCTTTCTGATCAATATGTTTAACCCATTCCTGTGGTATTTGACTGTTTCAGTTTTCTTAAGCGCTATATTAACTTAATTTTAAAGCTAATTTTAAGAATAATATGGTAAACTCCCAGAGAATTTAAGCCACTGATTATATAATATCTAACATTCAAATAATTGTTTTTTAAAGTTATGTTCTATCACAGCATTCCCAGGTATACGATAATAGTAATTATATATATATATATATATATATATATATGTTCTCGCGACATCAAGTAATAATGGAGAATATAATTCATATATAAGAAAGATAAGTGTTTGAATTGGATTCGTCTGGTGGTGTAATGGATAACACGCTGAGGTACGGACTCAGGGTTCCGGGCTCGAATCCCGTCCAGACATTTATTTTTCTTATCATGCCATACATATATATTTTTTTTCTTTTTTTCGGTTTTAACAATATTATACATTTTTCCGGCACCAATCATTTGTCTTCAATTTCGTTTCAGCTGCAAATCATCAGGTTGTTTAACATTTAATTTTTTCTAATGAACGGGCAGTTAGCCCGTCGCATCAACCCCCGACCTGGAGGATCAGGAAATTTTCTGTTTGGGTTTTCTTCCCAAGGCCTTTGAAGATCCCTCTTCACCGCAAGGCAGCGTTTCTCTTTTTCCCTTAGATATAGAGTTGCCTCTTCCGCCAGATCCGCCGTCTTGAAGGATTCCTTCTGTGCCGACTCTGCCGTTGAGGTCTTCATCGTAATCCTGTTTAGGGGCCCTTACAGAGTACTATCAGTCGGAGCCAACTGAACCCTATTTTTTAATAAGGTTATTTCTCCTCCCCCTCCTCCTTTTTCATCCGGGCTTGAGACCGGCCATGGCGGAGTTATAATAATACTACTACTACTATTACTACTACTGCTACTGCTACTGCTACTACTACTGCTACTGCTACTGCTACTGCTACTGCTACTACTACTGCTACTCCTACTGCTACTGCTACTTCTACTGCTACTGCTACTACTACTACTACTACTTCTACTACTGCTACTACTACTACTACTACTACTACTACTACTACTACTACTACTAATAATAATAATAATCTTCTTGTAAGCCCATGTCTCCCTAAACAGAAATTTAGGCGCTCTTCCCCTACAGGGAAGAATTTGAACCATACTACACTTGTTTTCGTATAGATGTCATTTGAGTATAATAATAACATTACTTTTTTCCTGGCAAAGATGATGTGTAGCATTCCACCAGATTAGATAAAATGTACAAAATTCTTGTAATTAAGTTAGAATATAATGATCTTAAGAAGTACGTTGATTCAAAGAGAATTAAATTAATGTAAATATGTATCTATCTATAATGGCGTAGTCTCTTCTTTGTTAGGAGTTGCTAGACCAAGTTGATTTAGTTATGCATATTTTCCCACAGATTTCGATAATGGTATGAGGTCAACATACCGACCTAATGACATCTAACAGGTGTTACTAACATAAGATGATGAGGTCGGTAATTTTTTACAGAACTTTTTATTCAGCTTAAGAATCTTTTACAAGCCTGCAAAATCTTCAGACTCGGAACCCACGGCTTAAAGTCCCTCTCCGAGGATGTTTCCATCCTAAAATATCCATCGACCCCGGCCGGGTTTGAACCCACGACCCTCAGAACCAGAGGCAAGGAGTGTAACCACTAGTCCTCCACATCCGACTAAAACATTGATGATAAAGAAGTAAATCAAAGAATGTGAAGCCTATATGTTTTTTAGTCAAATCATGGAAGCTTCAAAATATCTTTTTCTCTACGTTGCGAATTCATCTCACTTGTAAACAAGTATTTATGTTTGTGTAACAGGAAATAACTTGATGATATTAGGTCCCATTTCAACAAATTCCTTGAGGCTAAACTTGCGATCACTGAGCTTAAGCTCCTTTTTGCATCTTGGAGTGTAAAGGTTGTATCCCTAGCCCGACATCAAAACTAAAACGACCGCTTGAGGGCAGCAGCAGCATCAGCAGCAATAGCACATCCTTTGAAAACGGTAAATTGAATCTGCATATTCCTCCTTTTTGAGTGAAAGAGATGGGGAGAAGAAGAAGAACATCCCTCAAATCTCCTCTGCTAGTGCAGGCCGGTTTTCTCCCCTTCTCTCTGCCTAGCAGGCGCTTATTTTTGCTATGAAACATGTATTACAGTACAACATAACCTCCAGGGAATAGTATTCTATACTCACGGCTTTTCCTTCCGTTTTACTCATAACGTAATGCATACTAGAAACGTAGTTAATAATTGAGCACCTGAATTTACAACAGGGTGACCAATGAGTGGACCTACTAATTTTCTCTTCACATCAACATGCATTAAGGCTTGGTAGTAATTACAATGGGCCCGGAAATGTCGGATAACAGCTCTTACACAATAATGTTATTCCAAATTAAGAGCCGTGTGAGACTTGAAGAAATCCTGGTGATTACGTCAAACTACTACTCTGGATGCAGATAGGGTCTAATATGATTACAATAAATAACAGACTATTCAAATGACTATTTTTTATTCAAATTCATTTAAGAGGACTATTTAACTCATGCCCCAAATGGGGGTCAATGACCAATCACATATCAATGATTTTTGATTTACAACCAATCACAGTCGTGTTTCGCCTAGAATATATATATATATATATATATATATATATATATATATATATATAGTCCACCGCTGTGGTCTCGAGGTAGCGTGCTGCCTTGTCACGCAAGGGCCAGGGTTCGACCCCCGGTCGGGGCAGTTTATCTGGGTGAGGTTTTTATCGGGGTTTTTCCTCACCTGTAAGACAAATGTCAGGAAAACGTTAAGGCCCAAAGGTCCCCGAAATCATATGGCCATCATCATCACCCTTATCATTAAATCATCATCAACATCATCATCAACCTCCACCGGTGTGGAAAGCAACGGGAAGCTACCACAACTACAATTCCCTAGTAAAGCTGCAAGCATAGAATGAAAATGCTATGAATGCAGTGAAGGACATGCCTTCGGGCAGAATTACTATGAATGGAAATATGTATATTTATATATATATATATATATATATATATATATATATATATATAACGTGGTAGACCAAAGTCAACGTGGATAAAGTGAAATCAAGACAACATGAAGAAGAGAAATATGGCAGAAGCAAACACGCAAGACCGGAAAGTGTGGAAGAAAAAAAATAGTATATTTTGGTTGGGGATAAATAACAGGAACAATCCTGAAACAAAAATAAAATATATACATATATATTTATATTGTACATATTATATTTGCTTCGATAAATCTAGAATAAATAAAAATACATTACAAATTATAATTGTATTGTACGGTATATATTCAGCATCAGAAAGCATTGGTTGTTTAAAAAAGAGGCAAAACAAGAAATGGTTTGATGAGGAATGTGCTGACATTGTAAAGAAAAGAAAGCTAGCAAAAATGAAATGGTTACACGAGCCAAATGAGGTAAATTTAGAGCAATTGGGTAGTATTAGACGGGAAACCACCAAGCTACTAAAGAGTAAAAAGAGGGAATATTTGAGAGAGAAGATTAATGATCTTGAAATGAATGCAAAAAATAGGAACATTAGAGAATTATATCAGGGAAGTAGTATAGAGAAGAAAGGGTTTCAGGCTAGAACCATCATAATTCGGAATGAAAATGGGGATATGATTGCAGATTCCAGGAGTATATTAAATAGATGGAAAAGTTACTTTAATCAGCTATTAAATGTACATACAGAACAGGACATTGTGGAGGATAATTTGCAGACGGCAGAAATGCTAGTCGCAGAGCCAAGTGCATTAGAGGTTGAAATAGCGATTGAAAAATTGAAGATGTATAAAACATCAGGTTCAGATGAGATCCCAGCAGAACTGATAAAATCAGGGGGAGAAAAATTGATGGACAAGATACGCTGGTTGCTTAGTATGATTTGGGAAAAAGAAGCTCTTCCAGATGAATGGAAGGAATCAATTATCGTACCAATTTATAAGAAAGGAGATAAAACTGATTGCAACAAGTACAGGGGCATCTCATTACTTTCAACTTCGTACAAAATTCTAACAAATATATTAGTAAGCAGACTTACTCCCTATATTGATGACATTCTATGAGATCATCAATGTGCATTAGAAGAAAGAAACAGGTCTACAACAGATCCGATTTTTAGTGTAAGACAGATTTTAGAAAAAGAAATGGGAATATAATGGTACTGTACATCAACTTTATGTAGACTTCAAAAAGGCATATGAGGAAATTCAAGAGGTAGAAGTTATCTAGTCTATCTGCTGGAGTTCGGAATTCCTAAAAAGTTAGTTAGACTTATACGAATGTGTCTAAATGGCACAAAGAGCAGGGTTGCGTTTAGGCAAACAGTTTTCGGACACTTTTGGAATCCAGAATGGGTTGACGAAAGGAGATGCACTAGTCTCCTCTTTACTAATGTAATTATGCTACTAGAGCATGCCATTCAATCTGTAGATAATGAGGAAGGATTACAACTAAATGTTTATTAATAAGCTGTTAGTTTATGATGATGATGAAGTATTTTTGGCCGATAGGGACGGAGATAATAAAGGACAACAAGCACACGCTAGTGAGATAACACTAAGAAATTAGGGATGGAAGTAAATATCAATAAAACTAAATATATGGTCACAGGTAGAAATTCATTAAATAATGAAAATGGACTAGGCTAATGACAAATGAGGGAAATTTTGCGGACGGTGGCTGAATTCAACTACCTAGGAACAATAAGCACAACCAGGAATGAGATGCACAAAGGAAATGAAACATGGGCTCAATTCTGGAACTCACATGCTATTAAGCATTGCAGAGGCTCTGGACCATCCCAACTCCTTTCAAGAAACGTTTTTTAAAGTGAAAAATATATAAAACCTATGATTCTACCAGTTATCCTATGTGGATGCGAAACATGGACTCCTACTTTATGAGAGAACCGAAGATTACAAGTATTTGAGAATAAAGTACTTTGGAAAATTGGTGGACCAAATAGAGATGAACAGACAGGTGACTATGGAGAGCAGCAGTACACAACAATGAACTACATGGTCTTTATGAGGAAAGCATGATATAATAAGAACAGTTAAGTCTTGTAGACTGCGATGGGCAGGACATGTTGCACGTATGGGGTATGGGAGACGTGTATGGAAGCTTCTTGTAGGAATGCCAGAGGGAAAACGCCCAGTTGGTAGACCAAGAATGAGGTGGGAGAATAATATTAACTATGATTTGAGGGAAGTAGATTATACAGGGAATGATTGGAAAGCCTTAGCTCAGGATAGGGATGTATGGAGAGCTCATGTCCGTGCGGACATGAACCTACGGGTTCGATAGTGGCAGTGAGTAAGTAAGTATTGTACGGTATATATATAACATGTAGTCATTTATGTTTATTGTAATTTAGATGTAATACTATATTTGTATTTTTTAACATCTGGTTCAGTGGCAGACAAGGTCTTAAGGCCTTGTTGCTATTATTATTATTATTATTATTATTATTATTATTATTATTAGTATTATTATTATTATTATTATTATTATTAGTTCACTGTTATGTAGTCTTCTCCATTTGTCTGCCTGTTCATCACTGATCCAAACATTTTCCTAAGAACTTTATTTTCAGATACTTGTAATATTTTGTCCTCCCTTAAAGTAAACGTCCATGTTTCGCAACCATATATTATAACTGGGAGAATAACACTTTTAAATGTTTTAATGTTAATTTTTTTTAGGGAAGATGGGACGACAAGAGTCCCTGTAATGCATAATAGCATGCATTTTCATTATTGAGCCCATGTTTAATTTCTTTGTTCAGTTTATTCCTATTTGTAATTATTTTTCCTAGGTATTTTAATTCAGCCAATTCTTCAAAATGCCCCTTTATTTGTCATTAACTGTCCATTTCCATTATATAAAGTATTTCTATGATTGTTTATTTATAAACAGATGTACAGTGTAATATAACATATTCCTGTGCCCAAAGCTTTTTAAATTTGTATGTTCTTCCTCCATCATTCTTCATCATCCCATTCCAATTCATCCAGACCTATATCCTTCATACCTCTTGTTATATCATCCATTCATTTAAATATAGATCGTATTTCTATGTGTGGATGTATATTTAGTTTTATTGATATTTACCGTCAGTCCCAATGTCTCAGTGTTAATCAGTAGACTGTGTGTTGGCTCTTAGTATCTCCTCGCTATCGCCTAATAATAGTACAGTACGGTACGTCATCAGCAGAAGCTAAGAAGCTTATTAATTCCATTAATTTGTTGGCCTTCTTCATCCTCTAAAGATTTGATGGCATGCTGTAGTGCAAAATTGAATGGTCTGTAGATTATCAATTATGGAATAAAATATGGATAATTTTTTATATAAAAGGCGCAAACTTTTACTGGCAGGAATTATTAAAAATTACCTAACCATTTGTTGACAGTTGTTCATTTGGGAAATCCTTATATACTTACTTAATACTTAATACAGGCTTTCCATTTTACAACAGTTTGCCCTTGATTCCTGCTTTCCAGAGATTCCTATCTTCCCATTGACCATCTTCCATACCCCTCTTCATCATGGCATCATATATTCCCTCATACCATGCTCTTCTACTTCTCCCCCTCTTCCTTCTGCCTGGTACCATCCAATCCAACACCCGTTTAGGCCACTGGTCTTCCGACATCCGTTGTACATGTCCATACCACTGTAGAGCCCTCTTTGTTATCCTATCGATAACAGTTTCTTGAGCATCCATTTCTTGCCTGATATATGTATTTTGAATATGTTGTAGCCTGGATATTCTCATACTTCTTCGTAATCCATCCATTTCTTTGTAAGAAGATTCTTTTTTGCATCCTTTCATTTATTGTCCAGCTTTCTGATCCATATGTAAATATACTTTCTATTATTGTCTGTATAATCTCTTTTTTTTTGTTTTTCTGGTCAAAATTTCTATTCCATAAAAGACCATTCAGGGATCTAATCGCCTTCCTTGCACAATTTACTCTGTTAATAATATATTTTTCACAAGTACCAGATTTAGCTATTATAGATCCAAGATATTTAAATTCTTCAACACATTTAATTATCATATTATTTATTTGTGGGTCTTCTGAATTTCCTCCGATTACCATATATTCTGTTTTAATATAATTTATCTTCAGTGCACCTACCTCAAATGCATCGACCAACTTTCTGATCATATATTCTATATCTTCATTATCTTGTCCTATTATAATCTGGTCATCAGCGAATAATAAATTGTGCAGTAAATGGTCATTAATGTTGATTCCCATTCCCCTACATAACTTATTCCATTTCATTAATACATCTTCTAAATATATCTTGAACAATGTTGGTGACATCCCGCATCCTTGTCTTAATCCTTTTGTTATATGAAATTCTGAGGATATTCTATTTCCAACCTTAATACTTGCTTTACAATCATACATTCATTTTATAAAATGTACAAGAGATTTAGGTATGCCAAACTTCTCCAGTGCCACCCAGAGCTTGTTGATGGGTACTTACTCATATGCCTTTTCCAGGTCTATAAATGCCATATGTACTAGTTTTCCTTTAGCCAACATCTTTTCTATAATCTGCCTAATCACAAATATATTACCAAGGCACGATTTGCCTGCTGTGAAACCTGTTTGTTGTTCTGATATTTTATTTTGTATTAGTTCCTCCAATCTAATTGTAATAATTGTACTTAACATTCTACTACAGGGCTTCCAATATAAAACCGGACACGCCTCACGGGGTTTCACCCGTCAGGTTGCGCTCTCTCCTCGTCCGCATTTCACTCTGCCAGCCGCAGAGTGTCCGGTTTTATACTGGAAACCCTATAATTTCTGCCATAATACTGATCCCTCTATAGTTTGCTGATCTCTTTTTTTCCCTTTATTTTTGTATACTGCACTAATATACGATAACTTCCACTCATCTCTAATAGGATCTCCTTCTGTCACTTGGTTAAAAAGTCTAGTTAAAATTCTTATAATTCCTGAACCACCATATTTAATTAGTTCCATGGTTATTCCTCCTGGACCTGCTGCTTTTCCATTTTTTGCTGTTCTCAACACGTTTCTTACCTCGTCTTCCATTATAGGTTCTATTAAGTGACTCTTTCCATTATCCAGTGTAGCATAGTCTATAAATCCTTGTATACAATCGTAATTTTACAGATGACTATTTGCGATCTCGTGGTATTTTAATTGGATGAAAAAATGTAGGCCTATAATCTACACTGATAGTGCACTCAAAGCTCATATACCTCTGTTGATAGTTCGAGAACTATGAAATAGAACAAATTAGGCTAAATCTTTGAACCCTGTTACCTACTTATAGTGGAATATAACACAACTTCTTTTCAACATTCTATAGTAATTCAAGAAACTAGCTTTGAAATACATACTAATAAATTTAATTTTAAATACTTATCTGATAAGAATAACTTTGAAGGCGACTCCGTGGCGGAAGCGGTTAGACGCTCGCTGAGGTCCCGAGGCCACTCCATTGGGTTTCGTAATAGACGAAACGGAGCTTTGACAAGTTTTTCTTGGGGTTTCTCCCGTTTTCTCCTGCCATAAATTTAATTCCACCATTTCTCCTTATTCATCTCATCCATTTCATTTCGTTCAGCCCCCTCCCCATTGCAACTGTGCGTGGAGACGTGGTCGGCCGTAACCCTCGTCGTTCACAGACCTCTATAAATATAAGGATATAATCTCATCTCATCCCTCGACCCAATCTTGTGTTAGACACCAGTTGATGATGTTATTATGATATTGTAAATTTTAAACCATAATATGGAACATATATAAATAAAACGTTGACTTATGTAAATACTAGACTAGCTAATACCCGGCGTGCGCTGCTACGTCCAAGCAAATGAAAATTAATGTGCTTTTATGTTTAGTTGAATAAGTAAAATGAAAAATAGTTATAAATTTATATTTTTAGATACCCCGTGCTGATTAGCCGGCGTTGCCCGGGAATCTACTTATCCCGATCTTCTTGACTAAATGAGTTGAAATACGAAAATTAAAGTGTTTTATGTTTAGTTAAATAAGTAGGGGGAAAATGTTATATCGTAATTACTTTTAGATACCCCGTGCTGTTTACCCGGCGCTCTCCGGAAATCTACTCATCCCGATCTTCTTGGCATAAATGAGGTGAAAGACAAAAATTAATGTACTTTTTATAATTAGTTGAACATTTAAAATGAAAAATGATTATAAACGTATGTAGAAATTATTTTAATATTCCCTGTGCTGATTACCGGTGTTTCCCGGGAATCTACTTACCTCGATCTTCTTGGCATAAATAATCTAAAAGACAAAATTCGTTATTGAGAGTTATCCGTAAAATATACCCGCCATGTGCTGTTATGTTTGCACGAAAATCTATGTACTTGTCTCGATCTTCTTGGCATCAATGAAAGACAAAAATTGTTATTGTGAGTTATCCGTAAGAGATAAACATATGCTGTCATGGACTTTTTTGTAGAGCTTTTTGGGATATTCAATTCTGTGTATATTAATTTTGTGTATTTGTTATGGTTTAGGCAGCGTAAGCCATTTAAGTCCAAAGAGCTATTTCTTTCACATTTTCCAGTACAAAGGGTAATTTTGAAGGGTATAGGAGTTTAGTATCACAATTCTC
Organism: Diploptera punctata; assembly: GCA_030220185.1. Classification (NCBI taxonomy): domain Eukaryota; kingdom Metazoa; phylum Arthropoda; class Insecta; order Blattodea; family Blaberidae; genus Diploptera; species Diploptera punctata. The sequence goes on from JASPKZ010010694.1 coordinate 791,274, forward strand.
TTATAGCCTATGTTCATCCCGGGAATTTCCTGAACATTTTGCAAAACGCCCATCACAATATGATCAACTGCATAGCCGCGCATAAAGTACGAACAAATTAACAAACAAACAAACATTCATTTTTATATATTAGATGTGTATATTGGCCTATATTTTCTGAAATAGTTATATATCGTGAAATATGGAAACGTTTGGCAATAAAGTATTTTAAACCACCCTAATTCATAAACATTAAGCGAAATTTTAACTTTAACAAATGTAAAAAACAAATATGTGTTTACGAAGATTTAATTAGTATAATTATATTCAACAAGTTATTTTCATGCATACTATTTTAAAAAGTAATTATAATGATATACAAATAAAGTTTGTTATGCTAATTTTAAACTAGTTAAATAATTGCTCTAAAAAACGCTGCCTGTGTTTTCACAGTATAATGTTAGTTTGTGTTATTTATTTCAGTACAATTATCTTCCAATATTAATTCGCACAATGCATACTACTATCCATCCATCTATAGTAATTCTGTCCGAGTGCATATCTTTCACTGCAATTGTAGCATTTTCATGCTTTGCTTGCAGCTTTACTAGGGAAATTATAGGTGTGATAGCTTCCCGTTGCTTTCCACACCGGTGAAGGATGATCATGATATTGATAAGGATGATTATGATGGTCGGATGATTTTCGGGGACCGTTGGGCCATAAGTTTCCTGGCATTTGTCTTACAGCTGAGGAAAAACCCCGAAAAAACCACACCCAGGAGTCTGTACAGACCAGAAATCGGGCCCGCTGTGTGACAAGACTGCACGCTACCTCGAGACCACAGCGGTGGACCATACTACTATAAGTATTAAAATATATTTTCAAGAATTTATCCAGTGGCGAGGCGTGAATCCAAAAGAAGTGAAATTTCTTATTTTACAAAATATCATAATGTCTTAATAGTGTCATTACTCAAATTTATATTAATATAATTACATAGGCGCAAATTCTACCTTTTTTATGTTATGAAAATGTCTGCTGCTAAAAGCGGTAGTAATTTTAGTTTTGTAACACCACCGAATCTGTAGTTAATGTTAGCTTCAATGAATCAACAAAAAAAAAATCTGTCTTCGATATTACAATTTCCTATCTCCAACTGAAGCAGTTCCAATTCCAGTTCTCTTTGTAAACTCTAAACGTGTCTAGTTGATACAAGGCGATTTTAGTTTTACTCCATATAGAGTCAAAATCTTTTCTAATCCGCTTAACATGATCATTGACATTGTAGACACTCTTTAAGGTGAAATTAATATCAAAACTTATTTCTGAAGAACTTGTAAAAGTGTACAGAATTTATGTTTAAGAAAAATTCATAAAAATACAAGTTGAAAATTGAAATCAAAATTCTGGAATTTTGAAAGTAAGCATAAAGCTGGAAATCATTGTGTCTGAGTCCCTTTGTAAGAATCTTCATTATGAACTTAAATAAATTAAGTATGACAATGTTGTATTCATATACAGTTTGCAAGAGTCTGCTTTTATTATTCCACTTTGTGGGGGCAAAACTGGAAAATATTTTTCTTATTTTAATGTTTAGAAATTCTAACCTCTTCGGAGATTTACAGAAGAATGTACCGAAACCTGAGATAGTGACGAAAAATATTTTGCATTATTGTATGTAGCTGACAGATTATGACGAAACCAAGTTCAGTGTATGAGCATAGCAGAAAGTCTTGGGGATATTTTTCGTGCAACAGAATTTGAAGTCCGTTTTGTGAATCTTCCATAACACCTACTCCTTCGTACGTCTGTGCAGCTTTTTCTCACAATTAAATTCCAACTCGAATATTAAAAACCTGTTGAACTAGAGCAATTGCTCAAAAGTCTTCACTTATGTTCCTAAAATCCAGGTACCGCTACTGTTCAGAAAATGGATTATAGTCGACAATTGTGAGTTCTTACTGATATTTGTCAGAACATCCAGAATAATAGCAACAAAAGGGGCTTGATTTATCTATTTCTTAAATTCTCGAATCGTGAATTATAAGAAAAATATATTAAGCCCTATGTCATTCTAAATGTCACTTGATAATTCTTAAAAAAAGTTAGGGTATTTAAATGGACTCTTAAGTTTTCGTTTAAAATATTTTCTATACGATCTGATTCAATTTAATCTGAGCTTCTATATAATTTTGAGAAAATGTTTGCTGTTTTTGAATTCATGAAAATTGGTAAGATAATCAGACCCTGCTTGAGATCAGAGTATTTTTTGTAATTTACTGCACTACATAACCATGTAGTATATTGTATATGTTCATACTGAAGTGACATGTAAATGGTTTACGCCTTTTTGTTTAATTCCAGTCTAAGATCTCCTAAGGGCGTATTCGAATGCGTCTTCATGGCACAAAGAGTAGCATGCGTGTGGCAAACAGTTTTCGGATAGTTTTGAAATTCACAATGGGTTAAAACAAGGAGATGCTCTTATTTCCTTTACTATTCAATTTAGTAGATCTACTATAAACATGCCATCAAATCTTCAGAGAGTGAAGAAGGCCTACAATTCAGTGGTGTTAATAAGATGCTAGTTTATGCTGATGATGTAATATTATTAGGCGATAGCGCGAAGATACTTAGGGTCAACACACATACTCTATTGAGTAACACTAAGAAATTGGGACTGGAAGTAAACATCAATAAAACTAAATAGGCTATACAGGCCCTATCGCAAATAGAAATACGTTATATAATGGAAATGGACAGTTAATCATACATGAGGGAAATTTTGAAGAAGTGGCTGAATTCAAATACGTAGGAACAATAATTACAAACGGGAATGAGGCGCACAAATAAATTAAACATAGACATCATTCTGGAAATGTATGCTATTATGAATTGCAGGGGCACTTGTCGTCCCAACCTCTCTCAAAAAAACATTAAACTGGGAATACATAAAATTGCGATTCTTCCAGTTATATCATATAGATGCAAAACATAGAGTCCTATTTTAAGGGAGGAGATTAGGTTACGGGTATATTAAAATAATGTTTTTATGAAAGTTTGAACCGAAAGTGCATTTTTCGGCTCAGTATGGTAGCTTCGTTCTCCTCCCTACACTGGAATATTTATGAACTAGGCCAATATCCTGTTCTCCTTGTAGCTACCCCTTCCCTCTTCACCCCTCCTGCCGCGCAATGTCTACGGCGCATCTCCCCTCTACCTCGGAACCTTCATATACGTGGTGCACTAACAGAACAGTATCATTCGATCATCCTAGCAGTCATCGTTTTGTTGTTAAACGGATTCAAGATTGGAATCCGATTCCAGGTCGCGATGCGACTGGAATTCTATATAGACAAGCTGATCTGAGGCCAAGAAGGGGCCTGTTTGAGTTAGTCCGGCAGTCCAGGGAAGAGGTGGTCCCTGAAACTCGGGCGCAAGTATGAGTGTTGCGTGATGTATGGTATGTTGTTCATTCATTTATTTGTATGGCTATTTTGATCGTGTGATCAGTATTATTATTTTTGTTAATTTATTTTTACTCAGCCAACTTGTTTATATTAAATGTTATCTTTTAAACAACGCCCCTGTTTCATCATTTAAGTATACGTAGTTGTTTACTATCCCTGTACGGAAAATCACTCAAGTAGGAAACTATTCCGAGCTCCTTAACTATTATGATGTTTAGCGTTCCTGAAACACAATTATTACCTTGTTCACTCACTGTAAGTATTTGAAAATTAGTATTTTTCTATGTTAATACATATATATATATATATATATATATATATATATATATCAGAGAAAGAAAGATGAATCAACGGCTGCCTTCTATGGGCCCAAGGCAAGCCACTTCCTGATAGATAACTTCTTTGGAAATGAGATCCACATTAATAGAAACAGCAATTACAAAACCCGATCCCGGATTAAAGGTAGCAGTTATTGGGGTTTATTATTTTTGGTCAAGTTCCGCTCCGCGCGCGCACAAATGGTCGCAATAGCGTGGTTTATTTATAGTGGTTTCGAAACCCCACAAATGGTAGTCAGACCGTGGTTTGGGTTCTCTTGCCCGCACAAATGATAGTCAGACCGTGGTTTGGGTTTTCTTGCCCCCACAAATGGTAACAGAGCGTCTGGTTTTGTTTCTTTCGGCTTGGAAAGATATGCTGTATTCTATTGACAGTGGTTCAAGTGGGTATCGATTTAAAATTTTCAACTTAAGTTTTGGAGTTTTGGATTCAAGTGCCAGAACAAGGATATATACTCTGTATGGTCGTAAATGAATTTTGGAATTAGAAAGCATTTGGAGGTCGACATTTTTCAGAGATATTACCCCGTGGATAACTATTTGTTTTCGATACTTAGTATCTATGTAAAAGTTATTGAAAAGTACTTATTTACGCGTTTGAACTGTTTCACGTAAATGATATTGATTCATCTCTCTTGGTATGTAAACAGAGAGTGACTTATGCATACTGAACTACGTTTTCTTATAGTTGTTACATCTTTTGTTCATTGTATTTTGTAAATATGCCTAGTTGGATAGAAGTAATATCCAAGGACAATTTGGTCCGAGAATTGAGTTTACTAGGTATGGATATCGAAGGTAATGTAAACATGTTACGTGAGCTATATTCTAGAGTGTTTTTCGGCGTAGTTTATATATATGTTCTGGATATCAGGAAAGCTAGATTTTGGGACATCGGTATATGAGCTGATTGACCCATTTTTGTTTGTGGGAGCTTCTTGAGTGACTTTCGGTATATGTGGTCCAAGTTTTGTTAATAAGACGCAGGCTAAGTTCTAAAACAAGGGTAACTAGAAATTAGTAAGCGTCGATGGCCACGTTATAATACAACACGTTACTGAGAATATGTTCTGTAATGGATTAAATCCAAGTATGTTGTTGCGAAGACATTATACTATGTCATATGTTAAACTAGAACGTTTGAGGTTCCGTTTTCCTGTCTTTGCCTGTTTTTTTGTTTCAGTTTACCCTTCCTTAATATTGGGATAGCAGCGCAGCCTGGAATGTTCGGCAGTCGAGCACTGGGTGGATCCGGCCGACCCCGAGTGCCCAGCTGACCGACATGGTGGTTCTGTAACTACAGATTCCTGGATAGCGGTTGAGCGCGATTGCGATCCGGCAATCCAGTTATGTTATCGTCACCCTGTTCTTCACCTGGAACACCGCAGAGTTGTACTATGGCGACTGAGTCAAGATGGAATTTATTTTCAGCGCCTGTATAGTCGACGTAGAAGCGAGTGTGGTGATTGTGATTTTGGGGACGATGGAAAATTGTGATGAAGTTTACCGCTCGGAATCTGATAGTGTCAATGTGCCCCTCCCAACGTGGGATTTTTCTACCTGGCATTGTTTTGAAGTTTATGGACTGTTTTCTTTTACCCGGAGGGCGCAGGAGGAGATATTGAACCGAAAGTGCATTTTTCGGCTCAGTATGGTAGCTTCGTTCTCCTCCCTACACTGGAATATTATGAACTAGGCCAATATCCTGTTCTCCTTGTAGCTACCCCTTCCCTCTTCACCCCTCCTGCCGCGCAATGTCTACGGCGCATCTCCCCTCTACCTCGGAACCTTCATATACGTGGTGCACTAACAGAAAAGTATCATTCGATCATCCTAGCAGTCATCGTTTTGTTGTTTAAACGGATTCAAGATTGGAATCCGATTCCAGGTCGCGATGATGCGACTGGAATTCTATATAGACAAGCTGATCTGAGGGCCAAGAAGGGACCTGTTTGAGTTAGTCCGGCAGTCCAGGGAAGAGGTTGGTCCCTGAAACTCGGACGCAAGTATGAGTTGTTGCGTGAGTATGGTATGTTGTTCATTTATTTATTTGTCTTATGGCTATTTTGATCCGTGATGTGATCAGTATTACTATTTTTGTTAATTTATTTTTACTCAGCCAACTTGTTTATATTAAATGTTTATCTTTTAAACAACCCCGCCCCTGTTTCATCATTTAAGTATACGTAGTTGTTTACTATCCTGTACGGAAAATCAGCTCAAGTAGGAAACTATTCCGAGCTCCTTAACTATTATGCTGTTTAGCGTTCCTGAAATACAATTATTACCATGTTCACTCACTGTATGTATTAGAAAATTAGTATTCTTCTATGTTAATACATATATATATATATATATATATCAGAGAAAGAAAGATGAATCAACGGCTGCCTTCTATGGGCCCAAGGCAAGCCACTTCCTGATAGATAACTTCTTTGGAAATGAGATCCACATTAATAGAAACAGCAATTACAAAACCCGATCCCGGATTAAAGGTAGCAGTTATTGGGGTTTATTATTTTTGGTCAAGTTCCGCTCCGCGCGCGCACAAATGGTCGCAATAGCGTGGTTTATTTATAGTGGTTTCGAAACCCCACAAATGGTAGTCAGACCGTGGTTTGGGTTCTCTTGCCCGCACAAATGGTAGTCAGACCGTGGTTTGGGTTTTCTTGCCCCCACAAGTTTTTGTGCCAAAGACAGATGAACAGACTGGTGAATGGAAAATACTTCTTAACAGTGAGCTGCATGATCTTTATAGGAAAACAGATATAGTAAGAAGAGTTAAATACAGGGCTATTCAGAAAGAAGGAACAGACTTCAAACATTAATTTCTTCCAAATTACATAAAATAGAAACACAATTCCAACGTTCCTGAAAAGAGAAAAGTATTTAGTTGTGATCACGGCCACATTGGTTTTACAGTATACATACATGCATATGGACGGAAGAATAGATAGATGGATAGATAATATAGACTTAGTGAAGTAAAGTGTTCCCCTTAGAAGGTCTTAGATATCCCAGGTCACCAGATGTAAGTCCGTGTGATTTTTATCTGTGGAGTTACGTAAAAGACCGTGTTTATATCCCCCCTATGCATGACATTCTTTAATATCTGTGACATCAAAATGTAGAAGCTGTGTATTCGATAACTAGTGACCAGTTGATTCGTGTGTGGCAAGATATGAGCGATCATTTTGATATTTGTCGTGTAATAAATACATGGTGCTCATATTGAATGCATAAACTAGTAAAATTTCAACTTTTCTCTTTCCAGGAACGTTGGAATTGTGTTTCTATTTTTTGTAGTTTGGAAGAAATAAATGTTTGAAGTCTGTTCCTTCTTTCTGAATAGCTCTATATTATAGTCTATGACACATATGGGGAAAGAAAGAAGGCTTGGAAGCTCCTTGTAGAAAAAACAGAGAGAAAGTGTCCAGTAGGCAGGCCAAGAATGAGGTGGGAGAATAATGTTAACCATGATTTGTTGAAGTAGGGCTCGGAATAATTGGAAAACAATAGCTCAAAATAGGGATGTATGGTGTGATTATGTTTACGCGGCCATGCACCTACGGGTTCGATAATACCAGATAGTTAAACATAATAAACTTAAATTTTAAATATAAGTTTATCAACTTGTTTAATTTTTATTTTTTATTGCTTTCCCTTGTTTTCCTTTTACACAAGCGCAGGACACACAAGCAGACCCAATATGGAGATTTAAAATTCTCTACCACATCGAATATTTAAACCGGGTAGCCGTAGTAGACGGTAGGTTCTCTAACGGCTACTCCAGATCGACCGGAGAACAACTGTTCAACAGAAAACTGCTTCGGGAAGAGGAGTGGGAATTCGCTAAAGTAGCTATTCTTCGTCCGCGGAAAATGTAGAGAAGGTAGTTCGAAATAAGCCATTTGCGCAGGGGAAGTGCAAAATGCACGGCCAATGAGGCCACAGTATGAAGTGCTGGTGGGACAACATAGACATTATTTCACTTCGCTGTAGAGTTCGGAATTCCTAAAAAGTTAGTTAGACTTATACGAATGTGCCTAAATGGCTCAAAGAATAGGCTGCGTGTAGGCAAACAGTTTTCAGAGACTTTTGAAATCCAGAATGGGTTGAAGCAAGGAGATGCACTATCTCCTCTACTATTTAATTATGTACTAGAGCATGCCATCAAATCTTTAGAGAATGAGGAAGGCTTACAACTCAATGGTATTAATAAGCTGTTAGTTTATGCTGATGATGTAGTACTACTGGCCGATAGCGAGGAGATACTAAAGGCCAACACGCACACACTATTGAGTAACACTAAGAAATTAGGACTGCAAGTAAATATCAATAAAACTAAATATATGGTCACACTTAGAAATTCATTATATAATGGAAATGGACAGCTAATGACAAATGAGGGAAATTTGGAGGAAGTGGCTGAATTCAAATACCTAGGAACAATAATCACAAATAGGAATGAGATGCAAAAAGAAATTAAACATAGGCTCAATTCTGGAAATGCATGCTACTATGCATTACAGAGACTTTTGATGTCCCAACTCCTTTCAAAAAACGTTAAGCTGAAAATATATAAAACTATTATTCTACCAGTTATATTATATGGGTGCGAAACATGGACTCTAACTTTAAGGGAGGAAAGGAGATTACGAGTATTTGAGAATAAAGTTCTTAGGAAAATTTTTGGACCAAAGAGAGATGAACAGACAGGTGAATGGAGAAGACTACATAACAATGAACTACATGGTCTTTATAGGAAGCCAGATATAATAAGAACAGTTAAGTCTCGTAGACTGCGATGGTCATGACATGTTGCGCGTATGGGGAATGAAAGACGTGCATGGAAGCTTCTTGTAGGAAAGCCAGAGGGAAAACGCCCAGTTGGTAGACCAAGAATGAGGTGGGAAAACAACATTAACTATGATTTGAGGGAAGTAGATTATACAGGGAATGATTGGAAAGCATTGGCTCAGGATAGGGATGTATGGAGAGCTTATGTCCGCGCGGCCATGAACCTACGGGTTCGATAGTGCCAGTGAGTAAGTAAGTAAGTAGAGTTTCAAGTTCAAGCGAGAAAGATGTCTAATCGGAAAGCTGGCACGTTCTGGTGAACGCAAGATTTTTCTCGATTTTGGGGGGGGGTCACAATCTTGTTCATACAACCATATAAAAAAATCTGACAAGGAAACAAGTGGAGACAATTTTCTCGAAGTCTACATAAAACTCACATCATGTGTTTTTGCGTTTCACATAAATTTTGTTATAGTATATTGAAAATTATATATATATATATATATATATATATAAACTTTTTTATATGAGGCACTACAAAAATGTTCATTAAAAATAATGTTTAGGAACAGAAAATTTAATCGAAATCGGTTTGATCTGGTTTGAAAAATAATTTGCAAAAAGTGAAAAATTTTCAAGACGTGTTTTCATTTTTTAAGTGTGAATTTTCGTGACTTAATTTTATTTTCTCCGTCACATAAAAACCGATTTTGATTACATTTTATGGCACTATAAAAATAAAAATAATAGAATTCTTAAATCGAATTAATTGGACTAGGTGCCGTGAATAATTCTTGGGATGGGTCAGGTAAGTAATCAAACCTTCTGCTTCGTTAAAAATTAGACAAGACATAATATAAAACACATTTAAAAATAATATGTTAATTACTAAAAAATGCAAATTAGTATTAATATTATTATTATTATTATCATTATTATGATTATTATTATTACTATTATTATTATTATTATTATTATTATTATTCTGACTTATTCTAATTCACATTAAAAAAATATAAATTGTTTACGCTACATAATACGTAAAGTTTAATATTTAATAGTTTTCGTTCTAAATAATCTATTTTGTTTTTTCTTTCTTCGAATATTATTAGTATTTGTTAATTTCTGCGCCATTTTTTTTTTTTCAAAATTACAGTTTCAAGTTTTCAAGGTGTTGCGTGAAAACATTCTAACGTTTTGACACTTCAAGGTTTTATTATTTTATTTAGTTAATCCCATATGAAAATAAAACATTTTGTATTGAAATTAACATAATAGTATATTAATTTTACCAATATTTCTAAACACCGGCAAACTTTAAGATTGTTTAAACATTGTTTAATTCTCGCAACGGAATTCTTATCCAGAAATCGGAGATACTGTAACAGTCCAGCGTTCATCTTCAGACTGACTGACTGACTTCGAAAATAAAGCGCATGTGCTCTTAGGCTCCGCCCTATCCCCACAAATACAAATCACGAATTTCTCTACATTTACCGCGGAAGAAGTTTAGTGTTCGGAGATGAAGTGACATTCCTCGCGGTTACTTTCTTCTGAGCTGTGGACTGCACATGCTGTGTGTACTCCTGCGTCCGTGTTTCTCGGTCACAAACACGAATAATTACACTTGAGTTCACAGTGATGGACAATGATGGGATAATTTTTAAAAAATTTAAACACGCCTATGCGTAAATAATCACAAAAATTATTTCCATAATCACCTGTAGCATCAGTCTTTCACAAACTCGCTTCTTGAAGAAACTCGTAGAGTGTATGCATGTATACATGCCCAACGTAAGGAAGATTTTTTATACTGTACCAGAAATCTTATGGATATCTTTATTCTAAAAAAAAAGTAAGAGATTACATTGTTGGTATCAATATGCCCATCTTCCATATCAATAATAGAGATTAAGCCTAAATTATAATTCTAATCTGTAATAAATTTAATAATAGCATGAATTATTGACATAAACATAATTAAATGCCTACACGTTTTCCCCTTCTTTTTGTGCCGCATCTTTTATAATGTGCATGCGGGCCTTTTTCCTCGAAATCAATAAAAGCTACGTTCTACCTTTATCACCTTGTTGCATTCTGCTAGCGTCATGTATATTCCTTCGTTTCTTCTTTTCTGTAGCCACGCCGACATAGGTCGCATCTGTTTTATTTACGCTGTCCCCTTGTCAAGATTAGAAGCCCTAATCATCCCTCTAGCAGGCTCTTCTACAAGTCTGGTTCTGGAAGTGGCACGAGCCCACAAAAGAGCCCAGTTTTGATAATAGAAAGATTTGTACACGTCTTCTTTTCTTGTCTGTCTGTGTATGTGCACCCTTTCACGTTTTTATTTTTATTTTTAGTACGAAAAGAAGTTGTATGAAAAGCATTCAACTGCATATACTAGTCCCTGATAATTACAAGTAGCTGCTAGATAAGTTTCCGCTTTCTTATATCCGCATCCGTGCTAGGGTTGTACAAAATTGATTTGTAACGTGACCATGTTACCAAAACAAGAATAAGTTTTATAAATACAATGAAAGTATACTGATCCCTACATATTTTATAAACTTACTCACTATGCCAAAAGAATATTTATAATTAATAAACTTCTGGCACAACAGCTCTTAAGGGTCAATACGAACTTGGAAGTGATTTCTAATATAGTACTTCATTGTTAAGATTAAATTTTTTTCTCTATTCTCTATTATTCATCGACTATTAAATTTAATCAAAGAATGTTATTTATAATTATTTTAATTTTTTTAAATTTATAAATCCTTATTATTGTTGTTGTATTTAGGATGGAGGCTAGATATGGATATCTTCAATGAGTAAGATTTTCAAATAGTTGCTACTATCTCTATCTATCGTCGGGTTTTTACAGCTGCTGCCGTCTTCCCGTGCCAAACCTCCAAAGCCTACGGTCTTCTCTAGCTTGCATTATTGTCTTCATGTTTTCGTTCCATGTTAACCTTGGTCTCCCTCTTTTCTTCTTTCTGTTCGGAAGCCATTCATATAGTTGCTTCGGCCATCGCTCATCTTCCATTCTTAAGACATGCCCTAACCACTTTAATTCCTTCTCCTCTATTCTTTCAATTATGCTTTCTTCTGCTTCCATTATGTTTCTAATTTCCTTATTTGTGACATGTTCTAATCTAGATTTTCTGGCACTTCTTCGTAAATAATCCATTTCTAGAGCTATTAGTCTATTCTTGTAGTACTTATTGATTGTCCATACCTCACTTCTGTACATTGCAACAGATTCCACCAATGTTTTACCAATATTTTTTTGTGTCTTTCCAAATATGCTTATCCCACCATATGGAATTTAACGATTATATTATTTTGCTACTCAATTCAATTCTATGTTTTATGTTCTCTTTGCCTATACCTTCAATGTTATACATAATTATTCCCAAATATTTAGTTTGTTTCACTTGCTTTATTTGGATTCCTTCTTGCAATATTAAATTTTCTCGTTCATTGCTATTTATTGCCAGATATTCTGTTTTTTGTAAATTCACTGTGAGACCCCATGATTCATATGTGTTTTTCAACCTTTTTATCATGAATTCCATATCAAATTTATCTTGCGCTAAAACCAGTTGATCATCGGCAAATTGTAATGTCAGCAAAAATCTGTTGCCTATTGGGATCCCCATACCTTTGCAGCTTTGTTTCCATTTCATTAATATAAATTCTACATAAATATTAAATAAAATTGGTGATAGACTGCAACCTTGTTTCAATCCCTTTGTGGTTTTTATAGGATTAGACATTATATTTCCAATTTTAACATAAGCGGAGTTATCTTTATAGATTTGTTTAATAATTTATATTAGGTTTTTTATCAATATTGTATTTCTCCAATACTTCCCATAATTTTTTCCTCGGAATTGAGTCATAAGCTTTCTCTAAATCCATCATTGTCAAATGGGTTTCTTCTCCGACTGCAGTCCGTTTTTCAATTAACTGTTGTGAACCGAAAGTACCTTTTTGCGGTTCAGTTATTCATCTTTGTGCTCCTCCAGAATATTTATGAAGCCTGCCAATGTCCCTTGTTCCGTGTGGCTACCCCTTCCCTTTCACCCTTTCCTCCGCGCATCTTTATAGCGCACATCCCCTCTACCCGCGAACCTTTTATAAGCTTGGTAATCTCAATGAACCTTATCATTCGATCGGCCTAGCAAGTGGCGTTAGGTTGTGTAGAAGTGGATTCAGTATCCGAATCCAGCTTAAGTACACCATGCATCGGCGAAGTTAACATGGTGATTTATAAGATAAACAAGTGGATTGTGACCGAGGAATGGTCGGATTTGAGTTAGTCCAATCAAGCATGGAAAAAGGAATTCCAATGGAGTTTGGACATGTATATGGTGTGACAGTTTGTATGGTATGTTATTTATTCAGTTATACTTTGTTATTATCTATGTCTGATCGATTGATCGAAGATCAATCTTTTTTATTCATTTATTACTTTGTTTTTACAATCAACACTTGTTTTTCATTAAAAGCTTAACTTTTATATTACGCCCCTTGTTGTTATTTAAGAGTAATCATTGTTCTCTATCCTGTAACGAAGTTATTTCATTCTATGCAATTTATAATCAGTATTTATATTTATATGCACGTTCAACTGGAAAAGAAAGATGAATTGTTAGCCGCCTTCTATGGGCCCGAGGCAGGCTGTTTTCTCATTAATAACTTCTTTAGATATCAGGAACACGTTACTAAGTACAGCATAGTCATAACCCAACGATCCCGGAAGGTAGCAGTAGCGGTGAAGGTGGTTCATTCTCTCTCTACGCGACAGTTGTATTGAAAATATATTGTCAACACATGACCTTCCTGGTCTGAATCCATTTTGATCTTCCCCTAATTTGTCTTTAATATCTTTTTGTAACTTTGTTTTTAATAACTTCGTAAATATTTTATATAATGTGTTATTTATACTTAGTCCTCTGTAGTTTTTTGCGTCTCTTCTATCGCCCTTCTTGTATATTGGTACAATGTAGCTTATTTTTCATTCATCAGGAATCTTCTGTATTGCAATGCACTTATTAAACAAGTCCCTCAATCTACCTATTAAATTTTTGGGTCATATTTAATTAACTCATTGGGTATGTTTCCCGGCCCTGGTGCCTTTTTATTCTTTAGGGTTTGAATTTCTAATTCTATATCTATTGTATCAAATTCCAGGACGTTCATTTCTATAGTTGGATTTTCTATTGTTTCCATAAACTCATTTCTAGTTTCTGACAGTAAAGCTTTGTAATGTTTTTCTGCGTCAGATTTTACTAACAAATTTATCTTGCTGGATCCTTGGTTGGTTTTCAGTGTTTTTAGAAATCTCCATACTTCCGATGATTGTGATCCTCCTATATAACTTCCTATTTCTTGGCATTTGCTTTTCCATAATTTGTTTTTTTCTTCTATCACTTTCCTTTTAACTTTGGCGTTTGTTCTCTTGTATTCTATCCAATTCTCTGTTGTTTTATTTGCCAACCATTCAAAGTAGCATTTTTTCTTCTTTTGTTTAATTCTTCGATATCATCATTCCACCAATCTTGTGTATTTTGTTTTTTATGTATTGTGCCTAATGCTTCTTTTGCTGCCGAATGCATTATTTCCTTTAATTGATTATATTCTTCTTCTATGTCTTCCTTGTAATCCAAATTCTCAATTTAATCCTCAGTCTTTCTTGATACAGGTTTTTAATACTATCCTGATTAAATAAATACAATTTAAATTTTTCTTCCTGCTTCAGTTGCATTGTTGATTCCCTTGCTTCATCATGCACTTTTTTCCCTGTAGGGAATTTGGGGATGATCTGTGCTGTGAGTAGATAGTGGTCGGAACCACAATTTGCTCCTCTTTTAACCCTTGAGTCCTTAATAAATAAGGAAGTATTTTGCTTTACAATTGTGTAGTCTATTATTGATTTCTGATTGGGACTAGGTCGTTCCCAAGTAAATTTATGGATATCCTTATGGTCGAAAAATGTGTTTACTATCTTTAATTTATGTTGTTTGCACATCTCTATGATTCTATTTCCATTATCGTTGACTTCTTGTTCCCCATATTTTCCTACTGCTTCATCATTGTTTTTTCTACCCACTTTCCCTTTTAAGTCTCCCATTAGTATTAATTCTTCATTACTTCGTATTTTCTCTATTTGTTCCATTATTATTGAATAGTACTTTTCTTTCTGACTCTGTGCAGCATCATCTGTTGGTGCGTAGACTGCTAAGAACACCATTGTTCTTCCCATAAGCTTCATTTTAATCTTTAGGCATATTTCATTAATATATTCATAGTCTATTATGTTTTTACTGTATTTCTTTTTTACAACTCCTGCTTTAGCTCTTTTGGATTTATTTACACCTGACCAAAAATGTATGTAATTTCCTAAATTTGAATTTCCCGATCCTTTCTTTTTTGTTTCCGTCACTTTTGCAATATCTATATTGTTCTGAAATAATTCTCCTGCTACTTCATTAATTTTGTTTCTAATTCCTCGTACATTCCATGTGCCTATATTCAATGTCCCTTTTCGTTGCTTTTGTCTTTCGTACTTTTTTCTGTCCGGCTTTCATTGATTTGGTCTTTTAGCATTTTGTTTTTTTTTTTCTAATGTGTGGGGAGCTGGCCCACAGCATAAACCCCCAACCTGGAGGACCAGGAAAATTTCTGTCTGGGTTTTTCTCCCATAGCCTTTGAATATCCCTCTTCACCGCAAGGCAGCGTTTCTCTATTTCCCGCCGTGATGAAGGACTCCTTCTGCGCCGACTCTGCCGTTGAGGTCTTCACCGTAACCCTGGCTAGGGACCCTTACAGAGTACTATCGGTCGGAGCCAACTGAACCCTGGTTTTTAACGAGGTTGTTACTCCTCCCCCTCCTCCTTTCTCATCCTGGCTTGGGACCGGCCATGGCGGAGTTTATTAGCTACCACTAGCTAGTAGATATGACATCAATCAAACTAAACACATGTTCGCACATAGAAATGCGTTATATAATGGAAATGTACAACTAATGACAAATGAAGGTAATTTTGAGGAAGTGGCTGATTTCAGGTATCTAGGAACAATAATTACAAATAGGAATGAGATGCACAAAGAAATTAAACATACGCTCAATTCTGGAAATGTATGTAATTATCATTGCATGGACTCTTGTTGTCCCAACTTCATCCAAAAAATGTTAAACTGAAAATATATAAAACAGTTATTCTTCCAGTTATATTACATGGATGTGAGACATGGACTCTTACTTGAAGGAAGGGAAGAAATTTACGAGTATTTGAGAATAAAGTTCTTAGGAAAAGTTTTGGGTCAAAAAAAGATGAATAGACAGGTGAATGGAGAGAAAAATACATGCTATAAATTATATGTATAGGAAGTCAGATATAATAAGGACAGTTAAGTCTCGTAGACTGCGATGGGCACGACATGTGGAACGTATGGGGAATGAAAGAGATGCATGGAAGTTTATTGAAGGAAAACCAGAGGGAAAACGCCCAGGGCTCGATAGAGCCAGTGAGTTAGTTATTTAGTTAGTTAGCTAGTAGATGTGAGTTTACATTAGTTTCAATTCCATTGACCGAATTTCGCTTCTTTTCATATCAAGTTATTCTTGCAAGGCTGAGTAGAATCGTTCCGGATCCTAATACTCAAAGAAAACAGTTTTTTGGTAGAGCCGATAATCAAATCCAGACATGCTTATTTTTACACCAAAAAGACGATCGCCAAAGTACATTTTCCATGTTCATTCTAGTTGATATCGATAAAAATGAATCCTCTGATATGTTTCCTCCCCTGCAATAAGGTATTTTGCATAAAGACTGAATAGTACCTGCTGTTAAATGGAAGTGTCATAAACTCGTAATTGGGAATTCCGGGACTGTCAAACTAATTGGAATTATTTTCCCATTTTTACTTAGTCATGAAGAAAAATGTCGTTTTATATTTACATTAACAGTTTATCATCAATGATTGTATAAATCAGTATAAAATTAAAACAATTAACATGTAAACCTACAATGCACATATCTTTAACTAGATTGTTGGTCCAAAGATCGTTCTAGACCCAATGTGACAAAAAAAAATGAAATACACGTTCGTACAATTATTTATATGTTAATTAATTTGATTAATGAGTTTTATATATCTATGAGGGCAATTATATGGGATTTGATTGAACTGAGTAAGATTTATACTTCAAAACGAACGATAGTTCTCACATATGGGAATTGTTGTTTTAGTTCAACTGTGATGTTGGTAAATCCAATGAATATCATTAAATGTAACGTGTTCTCTGTTTTGATATAATTATGAGCTTGATAATATGAGTGATTGCTTTAACTGTAATCTTTGTTCTATACATTACATTGAATTACGATATTCCACCTGGGTTGCAAACATACTAAATAATTAATACACAATTACACATAAATATTATTACAAATCGTTGTAAACAAGATTATTAATTTAATGTAATCCATTATAGCTTCCCACGAGTGATTTCAGGCACCATGCCTTGATTGTACAACTACGAGACTTTCTCCTCATAGGGGAAAAAATTCTTTCATTGTATTTCCGGCTGTATGGGAACGTGTCCACCCAGCATCATGAGAAACTTGAATAGCTACAATAAGTAGCGTCTTCCAACTAAGAAAATAAGCTATAATGACTGGGAATCAGATAGGCCATCGCACGCCATCCGTATACTGGTTACATGATCGTCCACCTCTGTGATTAAATGTGGAAGTGAGGCCAGCAGCCGACTAGTAGGGTAAGGGCATTCTAATTTTGCCACCATGGAAATAATCCATCATACAGTGCTTCTAAACTTTCAGCCCCGTAACTTCTAAAAACCTAAAAAATAAAAATTATAATAATCATTTGTCATTAACTTGAAGAAAATTCGGATAATAATCAGTAACAATAATGTTTACTATGTTATTATTGTGGGGGCACGCCGTAGCGTAGTGGTTAAGGCACTGCGCTACAAGCCGGAAGGTCGAGGGTTCAAGTCCCGGTGGGGTCAGGATTTTTAAACTGACCCAAACCTTCTGGCGGCACTATGGCCCTGGGGTCGACTCAGCCTCTAACGGAAATGAGTACCAGACGTTTGTTCTGGGGGTAAAGGCGGCCGTCACGCAGGGCTGACAACCCGGCTGACATCAAGTGCCGATTGTCAAGAAAAAGTGGGAGCCTTAACCTCCCACTACCCCAAGGGCCTCCTGAGGCCTGTAGTGGGAATACTTTTACTTTTATTTTATTATTGTCCACCGCTGCGGTCTCGAGGTAGCGTGCTGCCTTGTCAAGCAGGCTCCTGCGTGAGGTTTTCTTCTGGGGTTTTCCTCACCTGTAAGACAAATGTCAGGAAGCTTAGGGCCCAACGGTCCTCGAAAATCATCCGGCCATCATCATCATCCTTATTATTATCATCATCATCCTTATTATTATCATCATCATCCTTCACCGGTGTGGAAAGCAACGGGAAGCTACCACACCTATAATTCCCTAGTAAAGCTGCAAAGTATAGCATGAAAATGCTATAATTGCAGTGAAAGGCCTGCCTTCGGGCAGAATTACTATGGATGGATATTATTATTATTATTATTATTATTATTATTATTATTATTATCATAGGGCAAAACACACACACACACACACACACACACACATATATATATATATATATATATATATGTCAGATATATACAATGTTATTTACAAATATGGATCGCACGGGCAGTAAGCCGTAAGTGCTGTTGACAGTCCGTTACAATAAGGTGATGTTTAAAAACAAAAACAAAAAACAAAAAAAAAACACAGTAATATTACAATTAGATATCAATACAGTTACATTATACATTAACTTAGTTATGTAGAATTATTAAGAATTAATGGCATTGCAATTTGCTAACATATTTATTTATTACTGGATAAGTGTTGTTCTTATTTTCCGCGTTTTGTCAAGAAATCTACCCAGGTTTATTCAATTTTCTGGGTTTACCAGTAACTCGTAGCATGCCAATCTTCCACGATTTGAATTTAGAAATCTTTCCGGTAATAACTGATGCCTCCAATATTCTAAATCGTTACATTTTCCTAGTTTATGTATCTCGTCTTCAAAGCTCCCGCACATTGGACATATTCACATATCGTGATCGTCGCTAATTTTTAAACATTCCCATGCCCCTAACCTGAACCATGCAAGCCCTGATCTCTCTTTAAATCCTAGATTGAGTATATAAGATTATTTTCCCCAAACTTGTTTCAGGTCTCTTTGTAAAAATAGTGATCGCTTTCCCGCACATTCGGCCAAAATATTTTGTCGGTTTATATCCAAGTACCTCCTCCTAATTTTTCTTCACACATTCTTGCGATTTTCAGTCCCTTTTTCCCATACCCAACCCATCCCAATCTTTTGGAGTTCTCTCTTAACCTGGTTAACCCAGAATTTCCCATTTGCGTTCCTAATTTGTGGTCGTAACAAATTGCTCTGAGCATTGTTTGTTCACCTAGGATTAGCCGCAACCAGTACTTGAGTACTCGAATTTTGCAATTTATGTCGTCCTGAAATGACCCAAATTCATATAAAATTCCACAGTTAAAAACGGCCTTACTAAGTCCTGTAATATATTTTAGAAAATGCGTATATACCTTATTTAGTATTTCCGTTTATATATATATATATATTTGTTTCCGTTAAATATAGTATATATAGGCCTATATATATTATAGGACACCTAATAAGAATGGAAGAAGAGAGAATACTAAACAAGATCATTAATTGCAAAGCTAATGAAAGAAGTGGAAGGGACAGACCTAGAGAACGTTGGATAGATGGAGTGAGAAGTATGGAAGCTAGAGATTTGAGGGAAGAAGATTCTCTAGACAGGAACCTCGGGTAACAAATCACTTTGGATTGAAGGAGAAACACTGTATTGTGGAATATTCCTAATAAGAAATATTATAGGGAAACTGCCTGGTAGGTAGGCCAAGAAAGAGGTGGTAGAATAATATTAAGCATGATTTGAAGGAGTAAATTATACATAGCGATTGACACAAGCCGTTTTTGCAACGCTGTACACATCCCGCATAACACAAGTAGGGGTGGACAAATAATAATGCCCATTATTGAAATGCCTAAGCTCAATGAGCTTATGTTGAAACAATTATAGCAATGTAGCAATTGCCAGATCGACAACGCCTGTTTAACATAAACATTTATGAAGCGAAGGCGAGAATTCATTATGTACAGATGAACTGTATACCAACTCCTGTTTCCACTTGCGAAACCATTCAATGCTGACCTCACATCTCGAAAGCCCGACCAAAAACTGAACGGCTTTAGTCAGACGTCCTGTACAGGATATGATTTGAAAACTTGGCTCAGGATAGAAATGTATGGAGAGCTTATGTCCGCGCGGCCATGAACCTTCTTATCAATAGTGCCAATGAATGTATTATTATTATTATTATTATTATTATTATTATTATTATTATTGTTATTATTATTATTATTTATAGAAGTAATAAAAGTAAAGCTAACAGTAGGAAATGTGTGTGTGGATGTTCTAATGCATTGTACTTTTCGGGTTTCGGGTTATGCGCTGGGCTGATAGATGCCGTTAATGTTGTCCATTTTCAATTTACGCACTTTACGGCAACTAACTTTACAAAGTGATGATGTATTCTTATATTGTGTACAGGGAAAAGTATAGGATTCAGTGTATGTTTTTTGTGTTTATGTAGTGTAAAGTGTGTTGTTTGAGTAAATGATTAAGATAAGGGAGAAGGTGAAACCCG
Source organism: Diploptera punctata (assembly GCA_030220185.1). Lineage (NCBI taxonomy): Eukaryota > Metazoa > Arthropoda > Insecta > Blattodea > Blaberidae > Diploptera > Diploptera punctata. Next base: position 811,684 of record JASPKZ010010694.1, read on the forward strand.
GTTATGGTACATAATCTAGTCCTGTCGAAAAGCACTAAGGGGACGGCCAGGCTTAATTACACTATCCGATAGACGAATCACTATCAACACTACCACATGTCTTCTCAACTACGGAGGAATTTGCAATTTAATGCAGAAGTCTGGTGCACAAAATAGCGATTAAAATTGTATACCAACGCTCCTCTACACCCCGAGGTTGAAAATTTTACAATTTAATTAATTTTACATACAATTTTAACGTCATCGGGTATCGAACTATGGCTCGCTAGTCAGGAAGCAGACATGCTACCACCTGAGCTAGCACGGCGAGCTCTAACGTTAAGAAATATGTTCTATTAGGCCTATTTTACTTTCAGACCTTCCTGCAGAATTCCGAATAATATTCTAATAATAATTGTATTAGGAGTATTCCACAATACAGTGTTTCTCCTTCGACCCAAAGCGATTTGTCGCCAGAGATTCCTGTCTAAAGCATCTTCTTCCCTCAAATCCCTAGCTTCCATACTTCTCCTCACATCATCTATCCAACGTTCTCTAGGTCTGCCTCTTCCACTTCTTCTATTAGCTTTCCAATCAGGGATGTTCTTTGGTATTCTTTCTTCTTCCATTGTAGGTAATTCCGTCCGGCATTCTTCTCTTTATTATTTTTAGCATTGAATATTTTTTCAGTAGAATGAGGAGCTGGCCCATTGCTACAACCCCCAACCTGGAGAACCAGGTAATTTGTAATCAAGATTGTCTTCCTCCAGCCTTTAGTGAATCAGCACTGAATACAAGGCAGTAGTTGTTAGTTTTGGTTCGCCTCTGGTAATAATAATAATAATAATAATAATAATAATAATAATAATAGCAAAAATATTAGAAAAAATAGATAATTACAAATATATCAAACCATAATTCAGAGCATTTTAACATATGGTGCTGAATTCTGGCAAATTCCTTCCAGGGAAATGAAAAGAATTTTAAGTACAGAAATGGACGTTTTAAGAAGATCAGCTGGAAAATCTAGAATGAATAGAATAGGAAATAAAGAAATAAGGGAAATTATGGGTGTACAAGAGGAGTTGGACATCATAGACATCATAGAAAAGAAAAGATTGCAGTAGTATGGTCATGTCAAAAGAATGCCAGAGCCAAGATTGCCAAAAATTGTTATGGAATGGATCCCAATGGAAAGGAGGAAGAGAGGAAGACCGAAGAAAACTTGGATAGAAGGGGTACAAGCAGCTATGAATTTCAGAGGAATGGAGGAAGATCGATGGATGGACAGAGAGGAATGGCGTTTGGTTTCCGGAAGACGGCGGCAGCTGCCATGATACCGGATGAATAAAAATAATAATAATAATAATAATAATAATAATAATAATAATAATAATAATAATAATATTTTTGTTGAATGCCCCAGATTGTCATTTCGACATTTCTGGTGTTCTCCCCTGGCATTGGCTTAATCGTAACCCACTTCTGAAGTTGGGGCGCCTAGAAGGCGGAGTTACGTTACCCCGATGATATGATGAAGCGGCAGGAGAGTTCTTAACCTAAATTTCAGACCAAGGGTAACCACAGGAATGATTTCCTTTAAGGAAAAATTCCTATGATTTGACCGGGAATCGAACCTGGGACCTCATGAACAATAGTCAGAAACGCTAACTACTAGCCTATGAGGCTGGTCATAATAATAATTTTTATTATCATTAATAATTATTAATATATTAATTATTATTAATGCATAATTATAATTATTATGATAATTAGTATTAATATATTATTATCGCATCTTATAGGCCTATAGCACTGGGTCGGCCGCGATGGACTAGTAGTTATGCTCCTTGCCTCTGGTCCCGTGGGTCGCGGGTTCAAACCCAGCCGGGGTCGATGGATTTTTTAGAACGAGTCTGAAGATTTTCAAGCTTGTAAAAGATCCTTAAGTCTGAATAAAGAGGCATCTAAGCAAAATTTACCGGTATCAACGTCCTATTAATATCTCAGTTGCCTGTTAGATGTCTCATTGGGTCGGTTTGTTGACCACATGCCATCCATGACATCTATGGGCAAATAAGTTAACTAAGATTAAACTTTGTCTAGTAACTCGTCATAAAGGAGAGGCTCATCAATGGGCTATGCCATTATAGATAGATAGATAGATATAGCGCTGGAATATCTTTAGAGGTCGAGTTTCTCATTTGAAAAACGCTTCATAATAGAAAACCTACTGTAACTATCTTCTTTAAATTGACTGATTGTTATGTTTGATTTAGACACAGTAAGTAATTTATCAAGACATGAATTTAAAATTTCAATTTTATTTATGATATTTTGTCATACTGCATCTGCAATCTCTTGACGTACTTTTTTGGCTGTGTATATGTTACATAATTTGTGGTAATAATTTTTTGTACATGCCCATTAACTTTATATTTTACATGTTTATGTAACTATCATTAATAAAATTAAAACAATCTGAGAAATGTCATAAAAGCGTTAAAAAAACGAGCTATTTTCTCGACATTCTAGGTAGGCCTATCTATTATACTACACAATATAAGAGTTTTATATTGATGTTTAAGGAAAGTTTCATTTATTCTTAGAATCCAATAATACTGCCAATCAAGTTATATGATATAGGCCCAGGCCTTCTGTATGTTAAGAGAGAAAATTGTAATAATTATACGAGTCTACAGAAAAACAAAAAAAAAACAAAAAACGTAATATCCACTATGTATACAGTATAGCCTACTTATTTCACTGGTGCCTTTATTTTACAGTAAAGGTGAAATGAAAAATAGAGGATTTAGTTTTAACCTCCATACAGCTCTGTATAATCTTGATTTGTTAGATTTCACGATTCTTAATTGTAATAAATAATTATAAAGCTAGAAACCTTTGGGCCTATATATAAAGAGTGTGTCTGTCTGTCTGTTTGTCCTTTATGGATTCAAAATCTACTTGACGGATTTAAAGAGTGTTTTCACCATCATTTAGATAGTTTTTCTCGGACAATTGACGTATAAAACATATTATCGTAGGTACTATGGGACCGGAGCTAAAAAGGGGGAGGTAAACGATGCACTAAAAATGTAGCTTTTTTGACGCTCAAATGGCTCACGCTGCCTAAACAAATACACTAAATTAAGGTACATATAATTATCATCATCATAGTATATTCACGAATTTAGGCCATTTGTTGACATGTTTCCGCCTCAAGAGAAACACCATCCAAAAGTAGTTTGAGTGGATGTGCAGGTCTTCTTCTTCTTCTTCCTGCAGGTTGATAGCTTAACATTTGTTTCTGTTATCCTGCGATCTTCCTTTCGATGGACATGTTTTATCCATCTTGGCTTATAATCAGCAATTTTGTTTTCTAAAGGTTCCATGTGTAATTCTTCTAAGATATCTTTAATTTTTTATGCACACAGAATCACGGAATTATATATCTAAAAAAATTATACAAACAAGTCCGCGACAGCATATGCCTATCTTTTACGGATAACTCACAAAAACGACTTTTGTTCTTCAGCTCTTTGATGCCTAAATGATCGGGATAAGTAGATTCGCGGACAACGTCAGATAATCAGCGGAGTATCTGAAAATACTTACGATTTTTCTTTTTACTTATTCAACTAAATATAAAAACACATTTAATTTATTTAAGCATAGCAGCGCACGCCTAGCTAGAATTTTATATAATCATGTAGTAAGATATGTAGTTATGCATATAAAAATGTTTATGAAAGTATAACAGTTTTATTATTATTATTATTATTATTATTATTATTATTGTTATTATTGTTATGTAAACCCCCCAGAGCCTGTCCCAAGCCAGGTTAGAAAAGGGTGAGGAGGAGTAACAACCTCGTTAAAAAGCCAGGGTTCAGTACGCCCGGCTTATAGTACCCTTTGAGGGCCCCTTATCTTGCAGTTCGTCATTGGTTTCATAAAGGTTAGAGGAAGAAAACCTTGACCAAAAATCACCTGGTCCTCTAGGTTGGGGGTTGATGCATCAGGCCAGCTCCCTGTTCGTCACAAAAAACATAACAATGATAAAAAGCCTAAATATTTAAGGTTACCCAGGAAAACATTGGAATGGTGTCCACCTGGAAGAAGAAGGAAAGGAAGACCTCAAAACTCGTGGGTGCAAGAAATATAACTGGAATGAGAACAAGAGGACTGGAGGAAATGGAGTGGATGGATAGAGACGAGTAGAGAAGAAAAATAAAAATTTAGTCACGGAAATATGTGTAAACATTAAAATTCTGTATATAAATAAAATTATTATTATGTCATAATTGGTTATAAAAATACTGTAATATTTGTTCGTTTTAATCGTTTAAGTTGATGGACAGCCCTGATGTAGTGGTTTTGTTTCATGATAATCATGAGGTGCATGAATATCTGCTTTGTGTCAAGTGTTTCGGACATTCACTCGAGCTGACACACCACTTCTTCCCTACAGATAGCTCCCTCACATCAAATCATTTTATGCTCTTAAAATAATCTCATTCCAAACGAGCCGACAAAATGGGACTGCATATTTCAAATTCCACCTGATAAACATGATCAATATAGACGTTACAAAAGCTCATATCACTTCCTGCTACTTATAAAATTCCACAACAGTAGTTATTTTAACTTCTTAAATTAAAAAAAAAAATGTATTTTCTTAATCATTACTTATTACGGAACGAAAACGTGATATTTACATCTTCATTACTGCTCCCCCGCACGAGTTTAAGGCATGCATGTTGTTGAGTAGTTTAAGGCAATATGCTACAAGGCGGAGGGTAGGGGTTTCAAAACCCTGTGGGGCCAGTATTTTTAAACTGACCCTAGCCCTGGGATTGACTCAGTTTCTAATAGAAATTAGTACCAGACCCTTGTACCATAACAGGATTGACAATCCAGCTGGCATCTCGTGCCCACTGTCTTGGAAGATGGGAGCCTTAACCCTATACTACTCCATAGTCCTCCTAAGACCTATAGTGGGATCACTTTACCTTTACAAGAGTTTAAAGATAAAACTCTTATTTATTACCTTCTGGCTGCTTTGATGCAAAAAAATTGGTATGATTGGTATGTAAGGAGTTTTAGTTCGATTCCTGGTTATACCATAAAATCTTTGAGTAAAAAGTCTGTAACGTGGAACACTCAGTCTCTAATAGATAACTTGAAATTGATAAGTAGTGAAACATGGCTAAGTAAAATAAAAATGACGAATCGTATCGTGCAAACTATGAGATTTCATGTATTACCATCCGTTAGAAAGTGAAATCATATTAATTTCACTGTGAAACCTCTGATTTGCATAATTGATGCATTTCCACAAAATGATTGTGAATTAAAATTTAAGATCTATGGAGAACTCAGGGATTGAAAGAGAGAGGTATTTGATGTTGGTCCGGCATGAGAACCTAAGTAGTTCAACGAACGATACGGATCGCCGTATCACAAAGCTGGAGATCCTTGGTTGAAATCTCACTTTAGTTGCAAATTTTATCTCCAGTTGTGTTACGTATGGGATATATACACACATACATACGTTTAACTACAGCAAAAATAGCCTAGTATTATCTGAAGACAGAGTGATCCATAATTTATAGTCTTTACAGTAAAGTCTCATAGACTGCGATGGGCAGGACATGTGGCACGAATAGGGAATGAAAGACGTGCATGGAAGCTTCTTGTAGGAAAACCAGAGGGAAAACGCCCAGTTGGTAGACCAAGAATAAGGTGGGAGAATAACATTAACTATGATTTGAGGGAAGTAGATTATATAGAGACGACTGGAAAATATTGGCTCAGGATAGGGATATATGGAGAGCTTATGTCCGCGCGGCCAAGAACCTACGGGTTCGATAGTGCCAGTGAGTTAGTTAGATAGGCCTACTGTTTAGTTTATTTCCACAGCAGAGTGGCGTAGAAAAACCCGAAGTTAAACGGATGGGCAATGAAGAGCAGCAAAAACATGCAGCAAAGAGGACAGAAATTGAATAACAGAATATAAAGAGAAGGGTGGTATTTGAGGTGTGTGATGTTATTTAGGAGAGATGAAGAATAGGTTTAGCGTCACAAGGGCATCTTATAGCTGCAACTTGGTTTCATTCTGAAACATTTTCAGAATATGACAGGAAGTTTCCTGGAGTATCTCTTAAAACAACAGAAAAATCGTATCCATTCATAAGTGAACACAAAATTCTTTCAGAACTGTCTATAATTTACAGCAGAGAGGAATGTCGCAATGGATCTGGTGCACTGTGCCTAATGGGCTTGTTTTGCCGACAACAATTCATCTTCTACATTTAACAACAGAATTAAATTGTTGAAGTGTTACTTATCCCGAGGTCTATTGCCGAGGTAGAAGATGCTTCTGTACTCTAAAAAAGAGTAACAACATTTCTAAGGAACCCTGTGTCACAAAGATAGGTTGTCTGCCCTGCAATTTATTTCAATAGAGCGAGAATTCGTAATGAAAATAAGTAACTTCAGTGCCATAGTTACTGACAAGTATGTTCGACGTAAGGAGGGGATGGGAGATTTCCTGTATTAAAAGGTGAGTCGAAACTAGATTAAAATGCAGTATATTTATTTTCTTTCATTTTAAATATTGTGAAACACTGAACTTTTGAGTCACCAGCCGCCACTGGAAGACTGGAAGAATTTGGAAATAAACTGATACGTAACTATGGTTTATTGTGAAGAGCGATGGCTGTCATTTTAAACACAACTACTACCATGCGGTGTTTAAAATTCTCAGTAGAAAATCAGGTCAGTGCCTTCACTGGTATAAAAAAAACAAGTTGCATGGTCACTTATTTTCATATAGGCTTAATTACATTTACCGAATAGTTAATGTAAGATGCCTTGGTGCAGAGCTATAGGACTTGCGCTGGTTCGGGTCCCCATGAGCTAAGAAATTTTCAGATGTAATTTCGGCCAGTAAGGAACTGGTTCCCATCCAGCATCTTGAGGAATTTGGGTAGCTACAATAAGTAGCGACTCCATGTTGAGAAAACCGGCTACAACGCATGGAGGACACGATATGCTGACCACATGTCACCCATACACTGGCTGGATGATCGTCTACCTCTGTGATTAACACATGTGGATGTGAGGCTAGCAGCCTGATTATAGGCTAAGGGCCTTATAGGCCTGTCGCTCCGTAGTGTTTAGTTTTTTTATATTTGTATGGACGAATCGATATTACTTTTAATTCCGCTTCATTTATTTGCATTTCGATCAAGTGTGAACGTACATTATATTTATCATAAGTAATGCCACGAGTGATTTCCAATTTATCTAGAGAATTTGGAAATCAAGAGTGGCATTTGTTAGGACTATTTAACGAATAAAATTAAGCTGTTTACTCACAAATCATTATTTAACTATAGTTATTTTAAAATATGTATATATTTAATGTAAACGGCGATGTTTGAAAACAAATGAGAAGCGATAGGTACGCTTCATCTGCTTCTTTTATTTATCACTGCAACCAGATCATACTATTTATTGCCAAAGGAACGCAATATTGTAAGAATGGTCTCTAGTGGAGAAAAAATGAAACACATCAAAGTGTATATTAATTCATTTCTGATGTCGTATGATGTAAATATGACAATTAAATTTTTCTGGATTGTTGCCTGAGAAAAAATGCATTTAAGAAAGTGCAAACAGTGGTTTCTTTTTTTGGTGGTATAGTCAATTGCTACAAATGTTTTTATATTAACTCCCGCATGCGGCATGTGTTGACATTCATGCACTATACATATAATCTGGAAGCCGTATTTCTCACAGGCTCAGTCACTGCAAAATAATGGTCAGACCTGTTCAGAATATTAAAAAGGAGGAGCCTTCTTTAATATGGTAATTATAACACTGATAAATATTTCGTGAAACACGACTCTGATTGGTTGTAAAACAGAAATCATTGAAACGTGATTGGCCATTGAGTCCCATTTGGGGCACGAGTTAAATAGTCTTGGAAATAGTTTGTTGTCGTTTAAGGGTGAATTCTCATATACTCAAAAACGACCACGACTGACACAACGCTACTTCTGGAATTTCCTTTTCCCATTCTAATTTCCCCTTCCTTATTTTGAATGTGTTTTATCTCCCGTACTTTCTCCCTTTACTTAGCTCACAACACAGGCTTCTCAGAAATTACTTTAAATTGCCCCCATCCAACATCTGAACTTTACAACTTCTAAAATTATGAGGGGAATGAGACTCAACTTTATAGAATGCGAGAAAAAGAAAGTGCAGGAAAGAGTATCAGAGGCATCTATCAAGAAGTAACTAACCACATCAGAGTAGACCCTTGAATTTGTTCTTGTAATGCTCTGTATTATGTGGTGACTACAACTCCCCTCGCATTTTGTTGTCCATTGTGTTACAAGAGATGGAACTTGAATATAAAATGGGTATTATGCTTTTGATCTTAAAAGTATATAATTTAGGGTTGGAAATATAATTTAGGAAGTAAAGTTTTTATAATGATATAAAGAGAAAACCCTGCCTGAAGCAAGACCAATTTGGAGACATCTGAAAAATGATGCTCCGTTACGCTAGCATAAATTAGTTTATTAAAATACCTTACTAAAAGGCATATAAATTGTTAGGGAAGCTGCGAACTTTTAAAGCTTAATGCTATTATATTAATGGCATAAATACCATATTCCTAAATCAGAATATTTTCACAAGATTTTTTTCCAAATTCACAATAAGATAAAACAAACATTTAGTTTTCTATGCCATCACATTTTATAGCAAAGTTTGTGAAATAATTTTCTTTTATTTAGTGTTTAACGTTTCTTAACTTTTACATTTTTAAGTGCATAATATCTGATGAGTACCAAGGTAGAAAGATACAATCCGTATTTAGTAATTTGAGAAAACGTTTTTGGTCAAGTGTTTAAACGTTGCACTTATTTTAAATCTATTGATTTATAGCGATATAAAATTAAGAATTTTATTAAAAATTCAATTTCATGGTGTACAAGGTCTTCTTGGAAAACAGTTTGTGTATTTGTAATTTAAACTGAAACGTCTCAGTTGAACTATTTATTTCCCTAGTCCCATTTGACAGATCGTTCAGTGAACGATAAAAACGTTATAGGCTACAACTTTGAAGTGACCGGAGAAATATTATATCTGCATGTGACAAGAAATGGAAACACTGCCATTTAGCATCTACCAATCCGTCTAATTCCAAATAAATTTAAACAAGTAGCATAAATATAGTTATTCTATCTTTTTGAAATTATCCTATCTATCTCTATACCCGATACGTCCCCGCCTGGGGAATATGGTGCTCCCTAGCGGAGTTTCTTCACCAAGCTAATTTATTTACGCTTATTTACCTACAGAAGTAAACGAGACATATGTGGTCAACACATCGCCTCAATGATACTCTAGCAGGCAATTGAATAGATGAAGGTCGGTTAAATATTGCACAGTGGCCTTTTTATTCAGGCTTGTGTTTCTTTTCGAGTCTGAAAATCTTCACACTCGGGACCCACGTCTAAAGTCCTTCCCAGAGGACTTGTCCCTTGGATTTTTCCATCCTAAAAATCCATCGACTCTTTATCCTCTTTCTGTAATAAGTAATTCGATAAACATTTTAAAGAAGTAGAATTTTATCTTCCATATCTGAATTTCTATTGTGAATAATATTGTAGCACAGTTTCGCACGAACATGTTTGGATAACTAAAATAGAAAGGGTCAGTATAATAATACAGGAGTTTCTTTAGGCCACGTAATTTATCATTTTGATAGTTCGTACTCTCTAGGAACTGAGAACTATGATACTGTATTCACAGGGGGAAGCTTTGTTTACTTTGAGTTAATATGTACAGACACTAAGTCTTGCTTCTCTGTGCGTTTTGTGGGAACCTCGGCACATGTTGCTTCTCCGTATCCAAGTAATTGAAACAAATGCGACAGTATCTTGGCATCATCGAAACTGCTGGCTGCTTCACGTCATTTGTTAGTTTCCAGTCTCCCTAATGATAAAAACTGTCCAATACTCTCTGAATTGCAACCTTCCTTTTCTAATTCATCTTCATAATAAATTGCAAACGCGATACCAGAAATATAAATTATGTATAACAAACGTAAAATTAACGTTTTGTGATAACGTAAAACTCTGCATCGCCTAGTCAATTGGCATGGTCATCCGATTATACTTACTGTTCCAATGCTAATCAGCTGTCATGGACTATAAGTGGTATATACATTATTTCATAAAATGATACTATTTTGTGAAAGTAAATGTTTTATATTAAACTGAGAAAATTCAGAGTTACTTTTTTAATTTTATATGTTAAAATCCATTTCACTATTAATTCTTAGTCTCGATGTAGCGTGCTGCCTTGTCACGCAGCGGCTCGGGTTCGATTCACGGTCGGGACAGCTCCTGGGTGAAGTTTTTTTCGAGGTTTTTCCTCACCTGTAAGACAAATGTCAGGAAGCTTAGGGCCCAACGCTCCCCGAAAATCATCCGGCCATCATCATCACCATTATACCATTATCATCATCATCATCATCTTTCACCGGTGTGGAAATAAACGGGAAGCTACCACACCTATAATTCCCTAGTAAAGCTGCAGAGCATGTGATTGCAGTGGAAGACCTGCCTTCGGACAGAATAACTATTGAATGAAATGGAATTAATCCTTAAATTGCAATGTATCAATTGGTTTCATTAATTTAATATTTTTTAATAAAACAGGAGAAAACGCACGAATAGAAATTACTTAAATGTTTGTTGAATTATACAATACACGTAATAATAAGAGTGATACCATGAGTTCGTTTTCACTGCGCTCCATCACATTTAAATAACTAACACGATAAGTTAGTATCTTGTCAAGCTAATAAATAACTAAGAAATTTAAAATTATGCCTTGTCAGAAAACGTTTAGATTTTGATTGGGCAAGAATCATTTACATGAGAATTTAAGGGGGCATCTATTGCAAATTGTTATGATGGATGGATAGATCGGGAAGAGCTAATATTAGGTCCGCTTTTTTTTTCCTGACCTTAAAGTTGTGGGTATTGTTTACGTCGATACTAAGACATGGTATTCGTAGCACCCATTGACACCCTTCAATCATGTACAAATCGCAAGACCACTTTAATCTTCACTTAATTACATACCATTATCAACATATATACATCCACCGCTGTGGTCTCGAGGTAGCGTGCTGCCTTGTCACGCAGCGGGCCTGGATTCGATCCCCGCTCGGGACAGTTTTTCTGGGTGAGGTTTTTATCGGGGTTTTTCCTCACCTGTAAGACAAATATCAGGAAAACTTTAAGGCCCAAACGGTCTCCGAAATCATATGGTCATCGCAATCATCATCATCCTTCACCGATGTGGAAAGCAACCGGAAGCTACCACACCTATAATTCCCTAGTAAAGCTGCAAAGCATAGCATGGCATTGCTATGATTGCAATGAAAGACCTTCCTTCGGGCAGAATTACTATGGATGGATATATATATAGTGTGTGTGTGTGTGTGTTAGTGTGTTATACCATTAATTCATTATTTTATCTTGTTGGATTGGTGAAAAACGTGTAAATTTCAATGCTTGAATAACACGTAGGTCTAACACATGATCTCAAAACGACAAAATCATATATTTGCGGACATGGGTTTTCAGTTATTGAAAAGTGTTCTTTATCACTTATAGTTCTGAGCCTTGTAGGAATATTTTTAGCATCCTGTATAAAAAGAAATCCTGACGATCGTTTTTGCAAATCTAGAATAAAATTAAGGTAGAGCAGATTTTTCGGAAAGTGTCATCTCATTTGTTTTCGTACGTAATCTCTCTCCATCACCCAGTCATTACCTTATCACCAGTCTCGTCGATCAGTGAGATTAACAATGCAATTGTTTGCCACCGGGCGGTCAATTTGTTCGTTCACCGGGACATTTCAGTGGAATACGATTAATGTTTCACAAATTCCATTCTTTGACAAGTTTACAAATGGCATCCCTAGCACAAGCAACCGAAAAATCGTTCGACTTTTAGTGAGAACAAAAGCGTTATTGTTATTAGAATGCTATGGTGTTGGTAAATGAAAAAGATTTATTTGAGAACGTTAGTAACACACAACAGCAATATATTTGTTTTCGGGAACAATCTGCTGATAGCGAAGTTGACAAATTAAGTCAAATTTTGTTTAATGTTAGCATTATGCTATTGTGTTCATTTCGAAATAATGTCTTCTCCATTGTTTCAGTTTACTACAAGGATTCTGATTTAAAACTTAATTTGCATCAGCGATACAAAATCATATTAGAACAATTTGGTAATTCCTTTACTGGATTGGTGTACAGTTTATCCAAAACAAAAATAAATCATCCCAAAGATAATAGTTACAATAAAATTTTTCCATTAATCTTTCACAATTTGTTTTCCCCAAATAATAACTTATAATTAATTACTTAGTAATAGTGAACTATTTTATATCAGATAAAAAGGGCGAAAGTGCTTTCGACTTCATAGTGCGTATTTCGTTAATGCTATTCCACACTGTTTTAACACAACATAATTTTTTAATGCTTCGTGGTGCAAATAACTTATATTTGGACGGCGTTATACATCAACCGGCTAAGCGCAAATAAAAAAAAATATTTTGATGGCATCTGTTGCACTGGTTCATGAAGTAAGTGTACGCACACTTTTAGCGCCAAATCTTTAAATATCCATCCATCCATAGTAATTCTGCCCGAGGGCTATGCTTTGCAGCTTTACTAGGGAATTATAGGTGTGGTAGCTTCCCGTTGCTTTCCACACCGATGAAGGATGATGATGACGATGATGAAAATGATAAGGATCATGATGATGGCCGGATGATTTTCGGGGACCGCTGGGCCCTAAGCTTCTTGACATTTGTCTTACACGTGAGGAAAAACCCCGAAAAAATCTCACCCAGGAGCCTGTCCAACCGGGAATCAAACCCGGCCCGGTGCGTGACAAGGCAGCACGCTACCTCGAGATCACAGCGGTGGACCATATCTTTAAACATAACCTTATTATTAAAGAAAGACGTAAACGCCATCAGTCCTATCAGAGATTTTGTGTTTTGCAATAAACGGCTATGAAACTAGATCTTCATAAATAGTAATCTAAATTTTGCCTAATGCAATTTAGCGCCAAATGTTCCCGCTCTTATGTTGTTGATGCATAACTGAGTATTATTGGTTTTACGTTACAATAAACACTGAAGACTGTCAAGTCAGTGTGATTTTTTAATGTTATGTCTCTAGAGCTCAGAAAATTTTAGATATGGTTTATAAGAACTGCCCTGAAAATGGAAAGGCATTTTTTGTCTCACTGCAGGTATGTAAGAGTTTTATTTATTATGTGAATCATATATTTTCGTACATGAAGTCCAAATACTCCTACTTCATAAATGTAAAGATTAAAAAAATAAATAATAGTTTAAAAACAAAAACAACACGCTTTATTAGAAAACCAAACTAAAAAATAAAAAATAAATAATAGTTTTAAAAAACTAAAACAACACGCTTTATTAGAAAACCAAACTAAAACATAAAAAATAAATAATATTTTAAAATAAATAATAGTTTTAAAAAACTAAAAGAACATGCTTTATTAGAAAACTAAAAAATAAAAATAATTTTAATTTCCAATACGCTTGGGATAAATAAAGTGGTCAACAATAAAATCATCTCCAACACATATAGAATAAAATTAGAGTTATCAACAAAAAGAAAATAATTTTACCATCAAAAGTGTGGAGTGCTCTATATCAATTAATACATTTGATAATAAACAGATATTGGTAAAAGTAAGCTCTCTAAGAAAAAAATGTAAAAATCATAAAAAGCACCCCACGCTTTTGATGGTAAAATTTTCTTTTTGTTGATAACTCTAATTTTATTCTATATGTGTTGGAGATGATTTTATTGTTGACCACTTTATTTTATCCCAAGCGTATTGGAAATTAAAATTATTTTTTATTTCTTAGTTTTCAAATAAAGCGTGTTCTTTTATTTTTTTTAAACTATTATTTATTATTTTATTTTTTAGTTTTAATATTTTACAGAATAAGATAAAAACGTAAATATCTTTAAATTCGATACTATTGTAGTATGAGCTAAAAGTAATACTCTTCTATAAAAAAAACCCTCCCAGCCGGATTTGAACCAGCGACGTATGGATTACTGAAATTATATACCACTAAGAGTTCACTGCTCTACCTACTGAGCTCTTACAACGATTGACTAAAAACTCGACAAGACAGCAACCTATTATACCAGTTTTGATTTTTTGATTTTCTGGTGATTATGGTCAGGATTTTAGAAACAAAATATGATATTAGTGTATTGTCACGGGTCCTCTACACATATACAAAGTTTCACGTCGATCCAATGTTTCTAAATGGGTGAAAATCGCGTTGAAAGATTCCGTTACATTGATACAAAAACACTTTTTTTTTATTTTCTGATGACTATGGCCAGGATTTTAGAAAATAAATATGAAATTATTGTATTGTCACGGGTCCTCTACAAGTATAACAAAGTTTCAAGTCGATCCGATGATTTTAAGTGGGTGAAAGTCGCGTTGAAAGATTCCGTTACATAGATAGATAGATAGATACAGGTCAAGCTAATATAAAGCGTGTAAAAACTAAAACAACACGCTTTATTAGAAAACCAAACTAAAAAATAAAAAAATAAATAATAGTTTAAAAAATCAAAAACAACACGCTTTATTAGAAAACGAAACTAAATAATGAAAAATAATTAAAATTTCCAACACGCTTGGGATAACATTAAAGTGGCCAACAAAAAAATCATCTCCAATACATCTAGAATAAAACTAGAGTTATCTACAAAAAAATAATTTTTCCAGCAAACGTCTGCGGTGCTCTATATCAATTAATATATTTGATAATAAACAGATATTGGTAAAAGTAAAATCTCTAAGAAGAAAACGTAAAAACCATAAAAAGCACCCCACGCTTTTGACGGTAAAATTATTCCTTTTGTAGATAACTCTAGTTTTATTCTAGATGTGTTGGATGTAATTTTTTGTTGACCACTTTAATTTTATCCCAAGCGTGTTGGAAATTGAAATAATTTTTCATTTTTTAGTTCGGTTTTGTAATAAACCGTGTGTTTTAGTTTTTAAACTATTATTTATTTTTATTTTTTAGTTTGGTTTTCTAATAAAGCGTGTTGTTTTAGTTTTTTAAACTATTATTTTTTTAATTTTTAGTTTAATTGATTGTCATAAATCTGAATCCCATGAAAATTTAATTGCTTAATACTCTTCTAAAAATCATCCTGGCCGGATTTGAACCAGCGACGTATAGATTATTGAAATTATATACCACTACAGTTCACCGCTCTACCAACTGAGCTCTTACAACAATTGACTAAAACGTCGATAAGTCCGCAACCTATTATACCGGTATTTATTGATTTTTTTTAATTTTCTGATAATTCTGGCCAATAGTTTAGAAAATAAATGAAATTATTGTATTGTCATGGGTCCTTTACAAGTATACAAAGTTTCAAGTCAATCCAATGTTTTTAAGTGGGTAAAAATTGTGTTCAAAGATTCCGTTACATAGATATAGGTCCGTTACATAAATAGATAGACAGATACAGGTCAAGCTAATATAAAGCGTGTAAAAATGAGAAGCTTGTCAATTCAGAGGTCATTGTAATTTCAACGGAGTTAGGAGATCCACTGTTTATCAGTTAGTAAAATTCGTTCTATTTTTTTTTTGTGAAATGAAAATTGTATATATTTTTCTAAATTTATTCTATGAAAATTGTAATATATAAATTTCCAATGTGAATAATTTATATTAAACACATAAGATAAATCATTTGTATTATTTACTGTTGTTCCACTTACTTTAAATATTTTTTACAGTTACATAAGCATTTTGTTAGTCATGTATGTGCCTTTTAAAAACCTATTATAGTTCAAAATAAAAATTTAATGTGCGGATTATGGATGTCTATCGATTTTTTTTACTCTAAGGAATAAAAAATGAGTTTCACAAAATTGTTACAGCATACCTTTCTTTAATTTTTATGTTTTTTTTTTCGTATGTACTGTAATTGCATGAATAAATTGGATTTATTTACAAAACATTAATACGCACATTTCATAATGTAATATGTATGGAGTATTGCAAAACAATACAATATATAAACACATATCAATAAAAATGTGTATTGTGCATACTACTACTAACATTATGATATAATATTTTACATCAACCGTGTATACGCATTACCGTGACGCTTGGCTGATTAATCCGATTGAGGGTCTTTCCACTTTTCAGCGGTTGCCCTTTTACCAGCCGGCTGCTGGCCCTTCACACCCACATGTGTCAATCACAGAGGTAGATGATCAACAGCCAGTGTAGGGGTGACATATGGTTAGCATGTCGAGTCCCCCAGCCGTTATAGCTGGTTCCTCAACCTGGAGCCGCTACTTATTGTAACTACCCAATTGCCTCACGATGCTGGGTGGGCACCGGTCCCATACTGGCCGAAATACCATGAGAAAATTTCTTCCCCCATGGAGACTCGAACCAGCGCAAGTCCCGTAGCTCTGCGCCAAGGCTTCCTACCTTAACCGCTCGGCTACGGGGCGGGACGGCTGATTGATACATAATAAAATATCCCACACTAATACGCATCAATAGTGTAAACGCCCTCTTGCGGGGCTTAACTGATTGATGTAGAACGACGACACCATTCCCATTACGTCTAAGTACAGTATTGGAATACTGACTGTTAAAATATTTTTTTTTACTCGTCAGTATATATAACATCATATAAGTGATTATCAAATCAGAAATAATTAAATAGCACTTGCTAGAGTTAAATATGTAAAAATATATTTAAACGTATTTTTCTCGGAACTTACATAATGTTGCGTAGCCGGTTGTTATATAACACCGTCTCTTAAATATTTTATAATATAGGCCTATTATGATTTATGTTTCTGTGAATTTATTTTATTCATTTATTTTTCTGTTTATTTTTCATTTATCCTATGCAATGATTATTTTCAATCGTTAAAGTTCTCTCTATGATATACTGATGTAATAATAGTAATAATAATAATAATAATAATATTAATAATAGTGAGCCTAACGCCCATAATGCAACCACGATCCATTATTATTATTCGTATTATTATTATTAGGCCTATTTATTATTGTTATTATTATTACTCAAAATCAACAGGAAAGTAGCGGGAAGGAATTATAAATGTTCATGTAGATACTATAAAAATGGAAGAATTAAATACAATAATTTCCTCTTTTAAGAATCAGGAGACACTTGGAATTGATGGTATAAATATGGAAATACGGGAACTACCTTCTAAGAAAACAAAAATAAGATTTTTAATACATTTAACATGTGATAGAATCTTCAAGGAATGGACAAAATAAATGGTTTTAAATATATTTAAGGTATATGGAAAAATAATTTAATATAGGAATATTTGTTTTATTCAATGTCCCAGGTTGTCATTTCGACATTACTGGTGACCTCTCCTGGCATTGGCTTAATTGAAACCCGCTTCTTAAGTTGGGGCACCTACAAGGCGGAGTTACGTTTACCCGATGATATGATGGGTGATAAATGATAATGAAGCGTCAGGAGAGTTCTTAACCTAAACTTAACGTAAATTCCAGACCATGGGCAACCACAGGAATTATCCCTTTTAAGAAAAATTCGTATAGTTTGACCGGGAATCGAACCCGGATCTCACGAACAGTAGTGCCCATAAGGCTGGTCGATAATTAACGGCGTATTATTGGTGAACATTAAAGTGAGTTCAAAAAAGAGGAGAGAGAGAGAGAGAGAGAGAGAGAGAGAGAGAGAGAGAGAGAGAGAGAGAGAGAGAAGGGAGAGAGAGACAGAGAAGAGAGAGAGAGAGACAAAGAAGAGAGAGAGACAGAGAGAAGACAGAGAGAGAGAGAGAGAGAGAGATAAGAGAGAGAAAGAGAGATAGAATTAAAAAGATTCGCTTATAATTTATTGATTATTAAAAAGCATTTTAAAATTTAAATAGGGATAAATGAACTATAGATTTCTATGGAGTCAAAATCCATATTATGAAATTCCGTCACGCAGGATGTGCATAAACTAAGCAAATTCCTCAGCAAGTCAAATTTATGGTCCGATTTTGTTTGCTTACAGAATATAGGCTTTCTTTTATTAATTAGAATGTACGTATTCGATTTCACTGTGAGAAACAAAACATGGTGGCTGCTAGAGCGATTTTTAGATTTCGCCTTTCAATTAATCCTCACTCCTAATGGTCGGATTTCGCCGAGTTTTGGAAAATACCTTTCTCGTTTTACTTCAATGCTATATATCGAATTTTGTTTCGATTGAGTGAAGCTATTATAAAAGGAATTTGCATTGCATCAGGTGTTTACGTAGTTGATATGTAAATTGATACTTACAGAGCATCTGTCTAAAGGTATAGTCAACACAATGAAGATATTTATTTTGAACCCAAGATTTCCAGGTTTAACTCTATCATGCTTCTGCTCTAACCAAACCCAAATGCTTCTACCAATATCTGAAGATAGCAGATTGTGATTATAAGAGAATTACATAAGGCAGTCTTTAATTTCTGCGAGATTCATAGTGTTAAGCTTAATGGAAGAAATAAATCTGAATACGTACATCAGACGAAATCACATCGTTGCTCTAGGAAGCGATCTCGAATTGATCTGCTCTCGAGACATGAGATAGGGGGATCAACAGACAGGGCGGTTCCTAGAAGTAATTCTACCATACGAATTGATTTGAATGTATTATTATCATTATTACAGTATAATATTTTTCGAAAATGTATATAGAATATATTTATAGTTTTGTCATTTAATAGTATTATAAAATAATAATAATAATAATAATAATAATAATAATAATAATAATAATAAATGCATGGAGCTCCAAATATAACCAAATGGACGAGGAATAGGTTACTTTTACAAATAAGAATTATGGCCGTCCTACAGACAGAAGTATCTGTAACAGAAATATTATTGATTCACATATTTGGGTTAATATTTTTATAATGAAAAACGTAACAACAAAATATAAACAATATATTTAATATATTAATATAATATTAAAAATATACTCCCTCCATGGTAATATCTTTACCTTGTCGTGGTGGAGTGGCTTGCGTGCTTAAATGATACTGAGAGCTATGCCGGCGGTAGCATTGCTGCCGATAGGGTTACATATGCCGGACTGGTCGAAGGTGATAAGTCAGACGAAAAAAGTACCTTGGTCGAAGGAGTGACGATCTTTCACCGTAAAAATACAACCGTCAAGAAATGCGGACATGGATTCAACTGGGGTAAAATTTTCCGGAGGTCAAATAGTCCCCCATTCGGTTCTCCGGGCGGGGACTACTTCAGGGAACCCATGTCAAAGGCTCAAACACAGGGACATGTTCCTAGGAACATGGAATGTTAGGACTTTATACAATAGCGGGGCACTAGAGGTATTAACCTGTGAATTAGATAAATCACCCTTAGATATAGTCGCTTTACAGGAAGTTAGATGGCCAGGAGAATGTAGTCAGGAATCACGAAGCTTGGCATTATACTATGGGAGTGCAGAAAGACCTGCATTTGGAACAGGTTTTTTAGTCAGAAGGAGGATCCTGTCCGCTATCTGAGATATTAAGTTTGTCAGTGACAGGATATCATACATAATTCTAAAGGGTAAACGGCATGATTTTATAATTGTAAATATACATGCTCCCACAGAAGATAAAGACGACAAGATCAAGGATGAGTTCTATGAAGAATTAGAATGCTTATTTGATAGCTTTTCACGATATCATATGAAAATTATCTTAGGAGATTTTAATGCAAAAGTGGGACGGGAAGATATACTCAAACCAACAATAGGCAAATTCAGTCTTCATGAAAATAGTAACGAGAATGGGGTTAGATTAGTCAAATTTGCCACATCAAAGAATCTCATTGTTAAGAGCACAACATTTCAGCATAAGGATATTCATAAATATACCTGGACGTCTCCAGATGGAGAAACTCAGAACCAGATAGATCATGTATTAGTGGACAAACGCTGGCACAGTAACATCATCGATGTTAGATCAGTTAGGGGGACAGACAGCTATTCGGATCATCACCTGGTCAGGGTGAAAATCAGACAACGGCTATCGCTTATGAGAGGAACAAACGCTAAAGATGATTCTGTAATAAATTTGAATGAAAAAAACTTGAAAAATGATGAAATGCGGCAACAATACCAAATCAAAATTGCTAATAGATTTGAAGTACTGAAATCTTCAGATGACAATGTGGCAAACGAAGAAGAAACTGATATTAATAAAGAATGGGAGGCTATAAGAGATACTATTAAATTGTCAACATCAGAAAGCATTGGTTATTTAAAAAAGAGGAAAAACAAAAAAATGGCTTGATGAGGAATGTGCCGACATTGTAAAGAAAAGGAAGCTAGCAAAAATGAAATGGTTACACGAACCAAATGAGGTAAATTTAGAGCAATTGGGTAGTATTAGACGGGAAACCACCAGACTAATAAAGAGTAAAAAGAGGGAATATCTGAGAGAGAAGATTAATGATCTTGAAATGAATGCAAAAAAATAGGAACATTAGAGAATTATATCAGGGAATTAGTATAGAGAAGAAAGGGTTTCAGGCTTAGAACAAACATAATTCGGATTGAAAATGGGGAAATGATTGCAGATTCCAGAAGAATAGTAAATAGATGGAAAAGTTACTTTAATCAGCTATTAAATGTACATGCAGAACAGGACATTGAGGAGGATAAATTACAGATAGCAGAACTGCTAGTCGCAGAACCAAGTGCATTAGAAGTTGAAATGGCGATAGAAAAATTGAAGATGTATAAAGCATCAGGTTCGGTTGAGATCACAGCAGAACTGATAAAATCAGGGGGAGAAAAATTGATGGACAAGATACGCCAGTTGCTTAGTATGATTTGGGGAAAAGAAGCTCTTCTATATAACTGGAAAGAATCGATTATCGTACCAATATATAAGAAAGGAGATAAAACTGATTGCAACAACTACAGGAGCATCTCATTACTTTCAACTTCGTACAAATTTCTAACAAATATATTAGTAAGCAGACTTACTCCCTATATTGATGACATTATAGGAGATTATCAATGTGCATTTAGAAGAAACAGGTCTACAACAGATCAGATTTTTAGTATAAGACAGATTTTAGAAAATAAATGGGAATATAATGGTACTGTACATCAACTATATGTAGACTTCAAAAAAGCATATGATTCAATTAAGAGGGAGAAGTTATATAATATCCTGCTGGAGTTCGGAATTCCTAAAAAGTTAGTTAGACTTATACGAATGTGTCTAAATGGCACAAAGAGTAGGGTGCGTTTAGGCAAACAGTTTTCGGACACTTTTGAAATCCAGAATGGGTTGAAGCAAGGAGATGCACTATCTCCTCTACTATTTAATTTTGTACTAGAGCATGCCATCAAATCTTTAGAGGATGAGGAAGGCCTACAACTCAATGGTATTAATAAGCTGTTAGTTTATGCTGATGATGTAGTACTATTGGCCGATAGCGAGGAGATACTAAAGGACAACACGCATACACTTTTGAGTAACACTAAGGAATTAGGACTGGAAGTAAATATCAATAAAACTAAATATATGGTCACACGTAGAAATACATTATATAATGGAAATGGACAGCTAATGACAAATGAGGGAAATTTTGAGGAAGTGGCTGAATTCAAATACCTAGGAACAATAATCACAAATAGGAATGAGATGCACAAAGAAATTAAACATAGGCTCAATTCTGGAAATGCGTGCTATTATGCATTGCAGCGACTCTTGATGTCCCAACTTCTTTCAAAAAACGTTAAACTGAAAATATATAAAACTATTATTCTACCAGTTATATTATATGGGTGCGAAACATGGACTCTTACTTTAAGGGAGGAAAGGAGATTACGAGTATTTGAGAATAAAGTTCTTAGGAAAATTTTTGGACCAAAGAGAGATGAACAGACAGGTGAATGGAGAAGACTACATAACAATGAACTACATGGTCTTTATAGGAAGCCAGATATAATAAGAACAGTCAAGTCTCGTAGACTGCGATGGGCAGGACATGTTGCACGTATGGGGAATGAAAGACGTGCATGGAAGCTTCTTGTAGGAAAGCCAGAGGGAAAACGCCCAGTTGGTAGACCGAGAATGAGGTGGGAGAACAAGATCAACTATGATTTGAGTGAAGTAGATTATACAGGGAATGATTGGAAAGCATTAGCTCAGGATAGGGATATATGGAGAGATTATGTCCGCGCGGCCATGAACCTGCGGTTCGATAGTACCAGTGAGTAAGTAAGTAAGTAAGTAAGTAAGTAAGTAAGTAAGTAAGTAAGTAAGTATAAATATACTGTATTTAATAATAACAGAGGCTAAGTGTGGCTTATTAGGTATGTTTAATGGTCCCCAGATGAGTGAACTCTAGGATAAACACTTTTCTAAACTTTTGAAAAAAAAAATGCGTGGGAATCATTTAGAGCAAATGCCTTAAATTTCTTAGGAAACCATCGGGCCCCAAGCTTCAGACAATGTGGACAATATGTTACTATCGTGAAATGGGGTACAACATGTCATTAAAAATCCATTTCCTCCACTCTCATTTGAACTTTTTCCCGGAAAAGTGTTATGCAGTTTCTGATGAATATTGAGAACAATTTGGCATGACGATCTCATCATTTGAAAGACGATACTAAGACAAATGGAATACATTTATGCTAGCTGACTATTGTTGGTCAGTGGTGAGAGATGCCCCCCCCCCGATGTCCATTACTGCAGACAAGTTTAAAAGGAAACGCCCTTAACTGAGGTAAGCTTGTCTTAATATTACCAGATTTAAGGAGGGAAACATTTTTACTCAAAGACATTTTTTAAAAATTACGAATACAACTAGATCACTGCTGACAATTTCATTGTCATTTTCGTGTTCAGCATAAAACAATGCATCGATAATTTGTCATTTCAATTCCCTAACTGACAAAAAGTTAAAATGTGTTGTCCAGTGTTATCAGAGAAGAATTGAATGTATTCAATATAAAATAAAAACATAAAAGAGAATGGATGGGCCATATTAACAGAATGGAAAATTAGACTCTCTGTTATTATTACAGTATAAACCAGACGGAAATGTACCTATAGGAAGACCTAGAAGACGATGGGAAGATTGCTTTAAATTTTTCCTATGCCCCTAAATCGTGTGGATGACGATGATATAATAATAATAATAATAATAATAATAATAATCTTCTTCTTCTTCTTCTACTACAAGTTTTAGGCTATGCAGCCTGTTCCGGCGAAGTTAAAACTGGAGTCCATCATCTACGTGATCGGCCAACATCTCTTGTTCCTCTGGGATTATATAGGAAGGTTCTTTTTGGTATTCTTTCGTTGTTCATTCTTATTAAGTGTTCTGTCCATTTCTTTTTATTTTCGCTGATTTTATCTTTAATTTTATATATATATTTAATTCTTCTCGTATAGTTTCATTCCTTATTCTATCCGCTCTTGTGCATTCTTTCACATTACGTAAAAACAGCATTTCCGCAGTCTGTATCCTGCTTTTATCCCTTGATTTCATTATCCAATTTTCACTTCCATACAACAACAAAGGAACAGCCATTGTTTTATATAATTTAAGTTTCGTATCTTTCCTTGTTTTCCGACCTAAGGTTCTTTTTATGGTTCCACAAATAGCCTGAAATGTATTTACTTTATTTTCTATATCTTTATTTTCTCTATAAGTTATATCACATCCTAAATATTGGAAATGTGATACTTGTTCTATTATTTTGTTATCCAGTACAATTTTTGATCTAATTCCATATTTACCAATAAATGCCATTACTTTTGACTTATTTATTGATATTTTACAATTATATCTATTGGCTATTAATTTAAATTTATATGCTAACATTTGGAGCTCATTTTCAGATTCTGCTAAAAGTACAACATCGTCAGCGAATAATAAAGCATTTATTT
The DNA here is from genome assembly GCA_030220185.1 of Diploptera punctata. Lineage (NCBI taxonomy): Eukaryota > Metazoa > Arthropoda > Insecta > Blattodea > Blaberidae > Diploptera > Diploptera punctata. The sequence goes on from JASPKZ010010694.1 coordinate 835,797, forward strand.
TATCTTTATTATCAATTAATATTCCTTCATTAGTTAAAACCTTCTTCCATTCTTTTAGGATATCGTCCATATAAATATTAAATAATATAGGTGAGAGTGAACACCCTTGTCGTACTCCTTGGTTTATTTGAAAAAATGTCTTATTTTTAGTCAACTGAGGGTCAATACAAATATTTGTTCCATAGTACAAGCTCTTAACAGTTTCTATAATCTGAATAGGGAGGCCTTTTTCTTTTAGGATATTCCACAATATTTCCCTGTTTACTCGATCAAATGCTTTATCTAAGTCTATAAATAACAAATGTGTTTCTAGGTTTTTTCTTGTCTTTTGTTTATTATCTGATTCAGGGCAAATACTCCATCGGTACAAGATCTTCCTTTTCGGAACCCGTTTTGTTCTTCTGCTAGTGTTACTTCAGTAATTCGTTGTATTCGTTTTGCTATTATTCTAGCATATATTTTATATCCACTATTTAGGAGGGTAATGCCTCTGTAATTAGATGGTTGGTTTCTTTCTCCTTTCTTGTAAATTGGTTTTACTATACCTTGCCTCCATGTTGCTGGTATATTATGATTCTCCCAACACATATTAAGAAAATTCAAGAATCTTAATTTAAAAAATATATCTGCATATTTAATTAGTTCTGAATTGATGTCATTTGGTCCGCTAGCTTTTCTATTATTTGTTAATTTGAGCGATTCTTCCAGTTTTTCCATTTGTATTTTATCTACTTTCAAATTCTCACATTTTGGTTCTTCTTCGTTTTCATTCTCGTTGTACCACAGGTCTCTGAAATATTCTATCCAATGTTCTTCTGATATTGATGTAGGTATATATGCAGCTTCTTTTTCTGATTTATTTAAATATTTAATTGTTCTATAAGCAGTCCATTGTCGTCCATGTAGATCATGTTCTAGATTAGATACATATCGTTCCCAACTGTCTTGGTGGGATTTCCTAACAATTTTCTTTGCTTCCTTTCTTTTGTTATAATATATTTATTTCGTTTCTTCAGTTTTCTTTTGTAAATATTGTAAATATGCTTTCTTCTTTTCCTGTATAACTGTTTTAATTTCTCATTCCATGTTCTTAATCCTCTCTTCTTACAATTTTTCCTTCTTAATCCTAGAACTTCATATGCTGCTTTCTTTAGAGCCCAATCGATGTTGCTCCATTCTTCTTCTATATTATTATTTATTTCTCGCTGTAATATATATTGAGATAATCTATTTGCATACAACTTTCTTGTACTTTCTTCTTGTAATTAATTTACTTTATATGTTTCTTCATTGTAAATTTTTCTTGTTGTTGGTTTCCTCCATCTTTCTAATAATTTTATATTACATGTCAAGAGAAAATGATCTGTTCCTACATCGAAACCTCTATATACTCTTACATCTGTGACCCAGGGTATCAATTTTCTGTTTACCAAGAAATAATCAATAATTGATCTTAATCCTCTAGCCGACCAGGTGTACTTATGTATTTCTTTCTTTCTAAAATAGGTATTAGTAATTCTGTATCCATTAAATATTGCAAATTGTTGAAGTTCTTTTCCACTATCATTTTCTATTGTTTCTCCTTGTGTACCAATTATATCAGGTATAGGATGGCACCCTATTCTTCCATTAAAATCACCTCCAATAACTATATAATCATTTTTATTTACTTTATTCACTACTTTTTGAAGTTCTTTATAAAATTTTCAATTTTTTCTTTTTTCCCTTGTTCTGGTGCATATATACCTATTATTGTCATATATCCTCTTTGTATTTTAAACCTGACAATAATTATTCTTTCTTATATAAAAGTGTGTATTTTCTTCCTCCAAATGGGGTCTATCATTATAGCTACTCCAGCTGTTGCACGTTGTTGTCTTTCTACACCATGATATACAAGGAAGTGATCTTCTATATCCTGTGTCCCTTTCAACTTTTTCTTTGTTTCTGTTAAGAGCATTATATTTGCCTTTTTCTTTTTCATTTCATATAAAACTTCTGTCTGTTTATTATTTAGCACTTTTATATTTCATGTTGCCAATAGTAAATTATTCTTTATCATTGTCCTTTTCTTGCCTGGTCCATCATCAGTGTTTCCGTCCGGCTTTCTCCTTCGCTTTTTAGTAATAGAAAATTAATCTGGCCGCCTTACAAGGGCTGCGCAGATATAGTTGGGTGGTGGGATTGCCACCTTACAGCCTCCCAACTTGCTTCAGCTTTGTTTTTAGGGTGCCTTCCCTTAGGTAGATTGCCTTCTCTTCGGCTCTGAGCTCTACCTGCCCATTATAGCCGTCCAATCTGGAACAGACGCTATGCTGATTTTGGTTCACCCCGGGTATTTCATTTACCCGGTACCACCTATATTTAGGAGGCATTCCCCTATCCACCACCTGGGGAGGCGCCCGATGGGGGATCAGCAACCCCTCACGGGTAATAATAATAATAATAATAATAATAATAGTAATAATAATAATAATAATAATAATAATAATAATAGTAATAATATTATTATTATTATCATTTTATTTAAAATTACAGTGTTAAGGGCATATGGTCCTATCTTTGACTCAATCAATAAGTAGGACACATAAAAAATGTATTTAAACGCTGTGATTAAATTTTGAACTAATGTTAAATACTACTAAACATAAACATACTTAAAAATAAATACAACTTGTTTTAAATCGATTAGCAGTTATAAATATATTATAAGTAACTTATTACATATAACATTTTAGCTTTATCCCTGTTCAAAATATGTTGTAGGCACGTTTAATATTAGCATATCTCTGTCATTTGTGTGAATATAGGTACGTTAAAAGTAGATTGCGTTATTGAAACGTTGTTAAATTAAAGATCACGATAAAGTTAAGATAGTGTGTGGATTTTCCTTTGCTTAATACGCAATTATATTGAAGTTACATATATAGTAAAATTTGCTTGAAGCCAAATATATTTTTGAGTGAAATATACACTTCCATTTACAGAAGCTGAAACTCGTATGAAAATTACTGGCCTGCGGAACTAATATAGACCACTTTGTTCCTCAGTTCATTAAAACAGGCTTTATTTCCTTGTATCAATCAATAGTTTCACACAAAACAAAACAATACATTTTATTTCGCCATTTTAGTAATATTATCAGAAGTAACACATACAGAATTTCTAACAGTCATATCGCTCCTTGAATTTAACTGGTTTGTTATGAGTTACACATTAACATGGAAGAGACCCCAAAAAACATGAATCACCATTATCATTAAAATGTGTTTTATTACCTCTACTTATAAAAACTACTCACGTATTACAAATGCAACTATTTCGAGTTTTGGCAACTCCAAGAGAGGATAATATTTGGAAAGTTTGTAAAAAAGCTTCCTGTTACATATCTGAGGTAAAAAATTAAATTGAAGAATATTTTGCCACATGAGATATTTTTAAGCAAATAAGTCGAGTCAAATACCCTGATAACTAAACTGTTACTAGTTTTTGCGTATCACATTCAGATTTTCCACAATTATATTTTTAATACAAAAGTGAGAGTGCACGGTCCACCACTTGTATGCAGTATGCACATGCTGTATTAAGATATGTAAACACCTAAAATATAATACAATTTTATAATATAATCACTTATTTTATTCATACTCATTTCTCATTGTGTTTACCTGAGGGTAGGTTCATCTTACTACCCTCTCCTACTTATGCATTACACAGTTTCCCGCGAAAAACTACGGAAGCAATAAACCGCCAGCTCATGGACCAGATATTACAATTCTAATACCACTAAGATCATTACAAGAGAGTAGTACCAGAACTCCTTCCACCTCCAGCACAGAATATGATTCCAGTTTATCCCTAGAATCAAAAGACAACAATTTCGCGTCCTATCAATTAATCAAAATAACACGATTTGGTGTCCACCGGTGTGGTCTCGAGGTAGCGTGCTGCCTTGTCACGCAGCGGGCCCGGGTTCGATCTCCGGTCGGGGCAGTTTTTCTGGGTGAGGTTTTTATCGGGGTTTTTCCTCACCTGTAAGACAAATGTCAGGAAAACTTTAAGGCCAAAACGGTCCCCGAAATCATATGGCCATCATCCTTATCATTATCATCCTTACCATTATCATCATCATCCTTCACCGGTGTGGAAAGCAACGGGAAGCTACCACACCTACACAATTCCCTAGTAAAGCTGCAAGCATAGCTTGAAAATGCTATGATTGCAGTGAAGGACCTGCCTTCGGGCAGAATTACTATGGATGGACACGATTTGGTATGCGATTTGAGTCTTACAAAAGAAGACAATATTTTAGCTCCTGGTATAATCTTTTATTAGTATAGCAATAGTGAAGAAGTATTAAAAAAAGTATTTGGGGAAGTAGTGTACTGTTCTTACATCACTGGTTTGAATGGTCGCCTGGGAAAAAATTATGAACTGGGAGATTGGCGTATATTTATTGATTCTAGCAAATTAAGTCTAAAGGACGTTCTCCTGCATAATGGAAATAAATTAGCTTCAGTCCCAGTAGTTCAGTCAGTGTGCATGAAAGAAACATATAGGCCTATAAACATTTGTACTATTCTAGATAAAACAAAATATAATGAACATAAGTGGTACGTGTGCTATGACCTTAAGGTGTGTGGTATGTTATTGGGGCAACAATGGAGCGTACACGAAATTTTCGTGTTTTTCATGCGATCTAGGGCCAAGGAAAGACACTACAAAGTTGCCAATTGACCGAAAAGAAAACAAATGGTGCCAGAGACAAAAAATGAAATAAATCGCCCATTAGTTGATTCTGAAAATATTTCTACCCCCTTTGTACATACAACTAGGGTTCATGAAAGCGATTTGTTAAAGTTTTGGACAAAAATGTTCCTTGTTACCAATATATTGGAAACTAATCTGATATTGTTGGAGACAAAAGGAATGGAATACTTTTTGATGGCCTCAGATTCGCAAACTATTAGGGGTGTTACTTCAAAAACTGCATGTCTAACATGGAACTACAAGCTTGAATATCATACAAGGAAGTTTCTGGGTAATGTTAAAGATGTTACAGATGTTAAAGATGATCAATCTGAGAAAATTGTAAAAAAACATGCTCGAAATTTTCAGGACACTGAGATGTAATATGAGTTTGAAATTACACTTCCTCCACTCTCATCTTCAATATTTACCACATAATTTAGGAGCACTAAGTGAAGAACATCGTGAGATATTCCATCAAGACATAAAAACGAGGTACGAGAATCGGTAAGATGTCTCCATGATGACCTTTTATCATTAGTGTTTGGTAAGAAAAAATCCTCGGCAGGAGCATAAACGCCAATCAATGTATCATTCATATAAATATTAAGATATATTAGTAATATTCATTTATTTTAAACAGTTGTAACTACACAATTGATACTGTATCAAGCCTCTGTAGTTTTTACAAGAATTCAATGTATTATGGCTACAATATATAATGAAAAAAATAATATTTAATTTCAACATGGCAAAGGAACCTTTCGTGATACGAAAAAAAAACTGTTAAGATATTTTAATTCAGCACACCAAAATTAGGTTTAGAGACCTGTTAAACTCTGTGCCGCAGAAAAATAAATAAATTCGCAGGCCTGTGTTATGTAACCTATTGTCCACTGTTATGGTCTTGGAGTAATGTCGTTGCCTCTTACGCAGAGGGCAAGTGTTCAATTCCCATCAAGATAAGTTTCATGGATGAGGTTCACTCGAGTTTTTCTTTTCTCACCTGTAAGACAAATGTCAGAATTTAAAGGCCCAAATGGTCCCCCAACATCATCTGTTCATCACAATCAACTAATCATATTCACCTTATTTAGTATGAATGAATTGTCTTAATTGTTCGTGCCGTCTCGGAGGTGGTCCAGGCATTGAGATGATTACTCATCAAGGAGGCCTTCCTTCTTCTTGTGTGATAAAAGAAAAGGTGTGTCTGGTTCAAATAATCAAATCCTCTCCCGACAGATCAGGTCCCTGTAAGGCCCGTGTGATGTGTGTCACATAAAACTACCTACAAGGGAGAGGTTAAACTAGTTAGTGAGAGAGAGACAGACAGAGAGAGAGAGAGAGAGATGTAGCTTATCAGTACATTACTGCACTTGTTTAAAAAATATGCATAATTAAATTTACTATGGATATTATGTAAACAGCAATGGCATGACAATAGACCTACTGCTACAAGCTGAACTGAACAATCCGTGTAGGGAATGGAATGAACGAAAACAAACCAGATGGGAGAGCTAGTAGGTCCTACAACTGCAGGATGAAATTATATACATTAATCAAAAACATTGACCTTCAAACTGCCAACTTCAGTTTTACTGTTTTGAATAATGTAAGTAGAATGTTTTTTCAAATGTATAGTACTTCTGTTCGAACACTCATATCTCACCCCTAATGTCACTGCAACATCACTCCTACAACGGGTTATTCAGACCAACATATAATAGTATATCTCAGAACACAACTACGTGTGATAAGACCCTTCCTCCTCTTATTTAACCCTACGTCGTACAAGCTGACGAGGCAAGGTAATGCTACTCAGTTGTGTTGCTCGATTGCGAGTGCACGTGCATGCAGGTCTATTGGGTAAACAACCAGTGATAACTTCGTCTTCAAATGAATCAACAAAACAGTTTTTCAACAGTGAATGGAAAAATATGTATTGTAATACCTTAAATATACATTGTCCCGCGCCGTAGCCGAGTGGTTAAGGCAAGAAGCCTTGGCACAGAGCTACGGGACTTGCGCTGGTCCGATTTCCTATGGAGGAAGACATTTTCTCATGGAATTTAGGCCAGTATAGGACCGGTGCCCACCTAGTATCGCGAGGAATTTGGATAGCCACAATAAGTAGCGGCTCCAGGTTGAGAAAATCAGATATAACAGCTGGGATACCCGGCATGCTGACTACATGTCATCCCTAAATGGTCGTCTACCACTGTGATTAACACATATATTGTCCACCGCTGTGGTCTCGAAGTAGCGTGCTGTCTTGTCACGCAGCGGGCCCGGGTTCGATTCCCGGTCGGGACAGGCTCCTGGGTGAGGTTTCTTTCGGGTTTTTCCTCACCTGTAAGATAAATGTCAGGACGCCTAGGGACCAATGGGTCCCCGAAAATCATCGGGCCATCATCATCAGCCTTATCATTATCATCATTTCACCGGTGTGGAAAGCGACAGGAAGCTACCACATCTGTAACTCTCTAGTAAAGCTGTAAAGCGTAGCATGTAAATGCTATAATTGCAGTGAAAGACCTGCCCTAGGGCAAAACACTATAGAATATATAAAAAATAAACAATCAATATGCCTAATTCACCAATTAATGATTAAAATGGTCGACATGTTTCTACAGCTAAGCAGTCATTCTCAAGACTAGATCTGGTCTTGTCAATATCTGGTCTTGAGAATGACAGCTTAATTGTAGAAACATGTTGACCATTTTAGTCATTAATTGATGAATTGGGCATTTTAATATTTTATCATCAAGAAGATCACTTGTGTATTAAATAGAATATATATATATATATATATATATATATAGTTCACCGTTGACTGTTGGAAAACGTTTGTCGAATCAGTTAAAGTCGAAGGTATCATTGGTAGTTTACCCAATAAATCGGCATGCAGGTGCACTCGCAACGAACCACAATGGTACGGCTGAATATGAGGCGACGGGTCTTGTTACACCTAATAAGTCCTGGTATAGACTATGCGAATTAATCGCTTAAATGTAAATTGACTAGAAGTATTTATCCCACTTTGTTTTTAATTTAAATTAATTCTAAGACGATTACTTATTATTTTGAGTGGATCTTGCTTTATATTAGCCACGAATGGCGGAAAAGAAAGATGGCATTGGGGTTCCCAATAGTTACAAGTATGCTTTAGATTTTTTCTTAATATCTATTCAGTTCCCTTGGGTATAGAAAACAACTGTAAATACGTAAGATTCGTAAAGAAAAACATTTGAAGCATTTGATAATGCATAAAATAATAACTTGTGTGCATTCCTTTTACTTTCTTTCTAAATTGTCTAAAGTTAATGTTTTTTTTTACTATTTTAACCGTCATGAAAATTAAATGAATTTACGATACAGTGTTGATTTATTTTTTTTATTTTCCTAAAAATAATTAAAATCCATGAAATTTCAGTTTTTTAGCATCTATAATTTTGTTTGTTTCCGATAAACATAAAAATGTAAAATGACAGGACATCAGCACTTTCATGAAATTAAAAAAAATAGATATAACACAATAAACAGTGTCACTAATTGACTAATCTTTACCCTAATTATAAAGACAATATGTTGGATAATAGATTCCTATAAGCATATAAAGGAAAATAATTGCATTCGGAAAAAATACAGCTAATCTTTATATATATATATATATATATATATATATAATTCTTCTGTACGTGTGTTTGTCATTGAACTCCTCCTAAACGATTTTTGAATTTTGATGAAATTTTATGTGTGGCCTTCAAGGGCGCTCATCCAGTTCGGACAAAAATAATATTATAAAATAAAACAATAGAACAAGTAGTAAGATATAACTTCCTATGTTACGAAATATCATACACAGCGGAAACAGATATAAATAAACTAAATAAGTTTAATTATATAACAGGAACATTAAAAAGAACTTTGAAAAACAAAGCCAAGAAAGACTATATAATGAAATTATACAAGACAATGGCAGTGCCTATTATTGCTTATGGATCCGAAACATGGACAGTGACAACACAACAATCTGCCAGAATACTAGCTGCTAAAATGAAATTCCTCAGACCAATAGCAGGATATCAAAGAACAGACAAAAAACATAACACAGTAATAAGACAACAACTAAAAGTAGAAGAATTAAACACAACAATAGTGAAATAAAGAACAAACTGGAAAGAACACTTGGCAAGGATGACTGAGAATAGAATAACAAAAGCAGCATACACCTATTCACCACGAGGAAGAAGAAGTTTGGGAAGACCAAAGAAAAGATGGAAACAGCAGCAATTTGGAGTCAGAACAGGCTAGTAAATAAGCCTAAACCGTGATGAAGAAGAAGAAGAAGAAGAAAGAAGAAGAAGAAGTGTATGATTGGGTCCCTCGATCGTTCAGATCAACATTTGGACCCTTTAGAACCATTAGATGTAGGAATTCACCTAAAGTGAAAATTTAAAAAATCGCTCTATCAGTCACAACTTTCGATGTTTTACCACGAAACTCAGTATATCCTATTAAAATAAACCAAAGCAGGTATTATCAAAAAATGTGCAAAATCCGACAATTATAAATGGAGGTTTACATGAAATCCGAAATTAAAAACTGCCTAAACGACTGGACCGATTTTGATAATTGTTTTTTTTTTGTGTATGTTTGAGTGGGTCCCTGGATGTTTTTGGGTTACAATTGGACCCGGTAGGTAGCGCTGCATTCGGGTTATAGGATTTTTTTATGTGAGGTATATATTCATCTGAATTAGCGACATATTCTGGGCGACAACTATGTGACGTCATAATGCACGCTTCTTGAGTCACAACAGATAGCAGTAAGGAGTTTTCTTGCGAACTTATTATTTAGTGAATTTTATTGCAAAAAAGTAACAAACTCTTTTTATTGTCCGGCCATGACACGAGAATTGAAATTTCGGGCAGGACAAAAATCTTTATTTTCATATTGTGAAAATTAATTCAATGTATGTATATATTTTTTAACTTTGTGCTTAATTTTATATTTTGTGATATACGAAAGGTACTTTGTTTTATAACTAAATTTCCGGAACTCTAGTTATTATAAACAGTCTAGTTCTCGAAATAGATTTTTCTGTTTAAAAAAATTGAAATTAAGGAATGCACAGTATTATTTTTTCATTACCCCGTGGCGGCTGAAATTATCCTTTTGTTCTTCAAAGATACAACGGTACAGTTGCATTTATGTTATCGTAAAGTCAGGCATTATTAAAAAAAATATATATCTTACAAATGGCAAACGAATCATCAGAGTTGTGAAAATATTTTTAAAGTAAAACCTCTGAGTTTAGACTATAAATCTGCACTTTTTGGCCCAAGAATTTTAAGATATTCTCTATATCGTCCCCTCTTATCGAAGGACAGGCAATTAAAACTAAGAAACACGAAGTTTTGCAAATGTATTATATGCTTAATGATTGAAGATCACTTTTGCATGCAGCAGGTTACGAGGCGTGTGTGTTTTATCGTGCCCCTTGAACTCTCTCTTTCTCTTACCCCACCCCTGTGTTTTCCTCACTTACGTGTAATCCTCTTATCCGCTCCTTCCTTCCGTCCGTACTTACTTTCCTTTTCTTTCTTTCTTTCTTTTTTTTTTTTTTTCTTTTGGTTCCCTTTGATTGCACTACACATCTCAAACCATTAAGTGACGTCATCTCTCTCACAAACGTATCCACAATCGGGATTGTTAAAGCTACTAATTCCTAGTCTTGAACCCATCCTCATTCTATTGCATTGTACTTTTTTAAAAATATTTTAATAAACTTGAGTTACTTTTTTACCGACGCTCTTTAGTAGCTATGTTTTAGCACCCCAATTCAAATGTTGGTGTAAAAGGATCTGTGAATTTTGCTCAGAGGTATCTTTTTACAGGCATGAGTTTATTTTACGTACTATAAATATACATACGAGACCCACGGCTTTAGTTCCCCTCCAAAGGAACTCATATTCAGGTTTTGTATGCTCTGAAAAATCAATCCACACCGGCCGGGTTTGAACTTGCGAACCTTGGAACAAGAAGAGAGCGTGATAATACTAGTCCACTGGAACTGACATAAACATATGGGCATACTAATAGGCCTATAGTAAAGTAATCCCACTACAGGCCTCAGGAGGCCCTTGGGGTAGTAGGAGGTTAAGGCTCCCACTATTTATGGACAATCGGCACTTGATATCAGCCGGGTTGTCAGCCCTGCGTGACGGCCGCCTTTACCCCCAGAACAAGCGTCTGGTACTCATTTCCTTTAGAGGCTGAGTCGACCCCAGGGCCATAGTGCCGCCAGAAGGTTTGGGTCAGTTTAAAAATCCTGACCCCACCGGGACTTGAACCTTCGACCTTCCGGCTTGTAGCTCAGTGCCTTAACCACTACGCTACGGCGTGCCCCTTTATTTCAGGACTGAGGTTATTTTACTAACCGTAAATGTACGCCACGGTACCCATAGCTTCACTTCATCCAAAAATGAATCGAATTCGGCCAGATTTGAACTTGCGAAGTAAATAGGTTGCCACATTATGAGTTAAACTAAACGTAAGCTAATTTTAATACAGTTAGATATTTTTGTAATGATATATGATGGATGTCATATTTTTTATTTCATGTTTATTTACAAATGCTTTTAGATCGAACACTTGTAGGCCAAGGACCTTCCAGGCCTGTCGCGCCTGAAAGGAGTTTAGATCTAACAAGGGAACTCTCAACCGTTGCATGCCGATACTTTCCTTGACATTTCTTCCAGAGAAGATTGTGATGTACCAAGGAATGTGTCCAAAAATTATCTGATGTTTTTAACTGCAAGTCATTAAAATCTGGCACAAAATCACTATTTTAAAATATAGGGAAGTAATACAACTCGTGAATTGGTAGATTGGACCGTCCGCACCTCGTCCTGCCTCACTTCACTCTACTCTTACTCATACAGGGACTCCATCTGCTCCGTACAGTGGGTTGACATTCTTGCTTCGATTTCTGTGCCTTGCAGTTAAAAATGCAGATTTTTTTTGGTCACGGCCTTGGTACATCACAACACTTTTCTGGGAGACATTTCAAGGTAGGTTTCTGCATGCAATCGTTAAAAGTTCCCTTATAAGATATATCGCGATTATTTATTTTTTATTGAGGCTATGAATTTCTAAATATGATGAAATGGATCTTGGTAATGAAATTCCAATCCAGTATTTGCATTGACAATCTAAAGAAAACGCGGGGGGAAGTATGTCAGGTTGGTAGGATCCGGGATTTGTATCCGGGACCTCCAAAATACGAATGGATGTAAGGCCAACAGACGGATAGTACGCGAAGAGGCATAGATTTTATTTATTTATCTCTATTCTACTCTATTCTCAGATCTGGAGAATGTTTGACTGCAAGGTAAGATATATTTTGATTTAACGGTATCTTTAAAATCAATCAGCTCGAGATTTACGAATATTCTAGGTAAACATGTCCCATACCGTACCCGAGTGGTGTAAGGCACCATGCCTTAGCGCAGAGCTACTAGATGTAGGTTATTGGTTCGAGTCCCCATAAGGGAAACATTTTTCGAGGAATTTCTGCCAGTATCGGGCCGGTGTGGTGTCCACCCAGCATCGTGCGGAATTTGCACAGCTACATTAACCAGAAGACTCGACATGCTCACCACATGTCACTTATATACTGACTGGACGATCGTTCACCACCTCTGTAAATGACATATTTGGATGTGATGACAGCAACCGACTAATAGCTCGAGGTCTTCTGGGCCTGACCAAGGAATTTATAGGTAACGCAAATTCCATTGTGACACAATTAGCACTGGATATAGAAAATGTCTTTCGTAGTTAAAAAAGTACATAGGCCTATTAATGTAGGAAATGAACTAGTATGTATTTTGAGGACACGAACAAACAGCTGAACATTTGCTATTTCTTTGCGCTAGGTACGTTTTTCAAAAGATATTTACTTGAATTCAACCTTAACAATTGGAATATAAGCTACCAAATATCCATCACTAATATATTCAAGAAAATGTATTGCCAAAATAATTATAAACTTTATCCATCGCATCTACAGAAATCTGTAGGCATACTAAAATCTCTATTAAAATTTTAAAATGATATGTTAAACTATATTCCTAAAACTCTTTAAAACATTAGAGTTATACATTTTTGGATAAAAAACACAAATATAATTTTATCTTATAGAAATGATCATTTTTTCATTGTTTAAATATTGGAATTGTTAATATTAACTTATCATAATCTTAAGATGGTTATGTAATTTCTTGTTACTCTATGGAAACAATATGGTTACGCATTACCAAATATAAAATAATCTGTAGTAGGTTATTTAATAACCCCTGCTTAGGTATATATTCAAAACCTACTTTGATTCATATAAATATATTTGCGACTAGTTTGTCCCTGTGATCAAGTGATTATCAGAATATCGCGGTTTCAAATCCAATCGGTGTCGAATAAATTTTCAGGCCGTAAAAATCGTGAATATGGCGTTTTTAGTAAAGGAGTAAAACTACTGTTCCCGTATCACAGACTTAAGACACATAAACTAATCTAAACCTGGACCAAAGGATTTATCTAAAAAATGGGTGGGTTATTTTACACCAGAGTATAATTTTGATGTCAATTATCTGAGTTATTGAATATCATAGATAATTTAGTACAAATAGCCGTCTGTCGGTAGATGCGCGTCTAGCGCATGAGGATGCCCTGATCGGGATCTCAAGTTCGAATCCTGGAGGTGGGCTATACTGGAATTTTTCGTATTTTATTCGGGGTTCTCCCGTTTCCCGAATTTCACCCCACCAACATTCTCCATGGCTCCTTCCAGTCCCTTAATGTCATTTCGTCTTTCATTAATTCATTTCATATCACCCTTCATTACATCTCAAGTTAGGAAAAATAATTTGGTTGACAATTCATAAATATGTGGTTGCTGAGGAGATCTAGTGGGCTTCGCCAAGGTGCTGCCTCATGACTCCAAACCTGAACTATAAAAATGACAGAAGGGACCATCAGGCTACTCGCGGCCATGGGCCCAGACAAAAAATGACGGTAGGGAACATGGGAGTAGAACGGCGACCTACAACTACATAACTCCATAGAGTGGAGTTTCATCTCCATAACCTAATACTGGGACAACGCAATATAACTTTCAGATCGCGGTACTCAGGACAGTCTGCCCTCACAGTCTGAATATGGAACTAAAAAATTTATTAACTGCAAAAATATTTTGAACTGGCTACATTTCATAAATCAAATAAGTTTCTGGCTTCTTCTCTAACATTAGTTCTTGCTAGAAGAAGAAGAGAAAGAGTTAAAAGTTATATTATTACATTTTTTTAAAAAGTATGATTTTAATATTCGTAGAATTCTTCGTGGAACGATTCTTCTTAGTCCACCGCTGTAGTCTCGGGGTAGCGGAGCTGTGTCGTACGCAGTGGGCCCGGGTTCGTCCCGGACGGGACAAGTTTCTTGAGTGACCTTTTTTCGGAGTTTTTCTCACCTGTAAGATAAATGTCAGGAAACTGTAAGGCCCAAACGGTCCCCGAACATCGTCTGGCCATCATAATCATCCTTATCATATTCGCCATGTTTAGTATGAATGTGTGTGTGAATGATGCATTTCACCTTAATGTTGTGACATTGAGCTGATCACTCATTCGGAAACCCCTCCAAGCCCACGTGTGTTCAAAAAAGTATGTGTGTGATCCATAGTTAAAATCCCTCTCCTGATAGGTCATTGTATTATAAAGCCCGGCTGACTTGTAGCACTTAAAATTACCTATAAGATCAAAAGTTGATCTGGGTCAAAGGAATGGAATAATTTTCGTTAAATCATTAAAAACGCTGGTTGGGTTTTGATTTGGATCTGTATTGTTGTTATATAGGACACGGGTTTCTTTTAAAAAAATTAATTGGCAACAAAATCGGGGTAAAATACAGGAACGTTTCTTTTAAAAAATTAATTGGCAACAAAATCGGGGTAAAATACAGGAACTAGGTTAAGCTGTAAAACTCAACTGTAAAAATAAGAAATTTTAGTTGCCAACAAATGTTTAAGAAGGACCTCATTTTCTAGCTAAGTAACATTTTCAAGGCGAGAGACTGAGAAAATGTAGACTGCCTATAACATTGGCACCAACATGTTTCTAAGCTTCCTTTTTAATGGGAGCATTGAAGAAGTTTAGAAACTTTGTGTCTGTCTTGTTAATATAAAAAAATAGAACTGTTTTCTCCTTCATAATATTTCTGTTTTGCAAGTATCGTCTCCGTGAGCCATTTCCGCCATCTTCCACTGGAGTCGTCATCTGGCTTTCGCAAAACCCTTTCATCCAGTATCAGCAAAGTTGCAGACTCTTGTCTTTAGTGCAGAGAATTTTATTGTAAGAAAACGTTTTAAAGATGTGTATAACTTCGGCGTAAACAGTTCTATAAAGTTTTATCTCGGTGTGCCTCAAGAAGTATTTTTTTTGAAAATGTAAATTATATTCAATGAAATACGAACACTTCCCATTGCTGATAATATTCTCCTTTAAATTTAATTCGAGATGCGCATTTCAAATAAATAGTCATCATCGTCATAATCATCATCAGCAGCAGCAGCATCAAGGATCAGACCTTAAGGTCTGTTCCGATCTCATGCTAGAATTAGTCTGTTCATCTTTTACTGGGTCTTCCAACATTTTTCGTCCTAGTGGTTTATAATGAAAAATCTGTTTCGGAATTCTATTATTATCCATTCTATTGATGAGGTCCATCCATTCATCTCTGTATTGTGTAGTTCTATCTAATAGTGTGAATATATTTAGTTCACTTCGTATATTTTTCATTTACAAATAAATAGTCTCCTGGAAATTGAAATTGCAAATTGTATACTTAGTGTAAACTACGATACTCAACTATTTTAATTGTTATAATTTTCAACCATTTTAAATGCAATTATAATTTCACCAATGTTCTGTAGATTTCGGCTATTGTTCTGTATAGTAGGCCTATGTCAAGTTTGGCGTCGTCTCTCACCTTAGATACATCTAGTCATTCTGATAGAAATACTCTCTCAATACCACGACGTCTGGTGTGATGAATGGACACTTTAATTTCAATCAGAGGTGATTTATATTCATATTCCATCGAATATCTTGGAACGTGGATTCTATAAGTCGACGAAAACACCATATTGAATCCATGGTTGGACATTTTAATTCTTATATGACAGATACAAACCCGCGATATTTTATCGAACTAGGATTATTTGTTTTTATTGCGTACTAAATAACTCTATTGTCTCCATTTATATTCGACGTGAAGGCCGAAGAAATGTAGGAAGACCGAAATGACGTTGGAAGGATGACATCTGTAATATGTTGTGCAGCAGGACGCGGAACGAGCCAATAGGCCCATACCTTAAAGATGATGACGATGCCTTTATTTAATTTAATATGAATGTAATTTATTATCATAGTTAGACCAGTAATACTGCATGGACATTGTGGCCTGAATGTCAAACTTTGTCTTGCAGTTGGGAAAATCTGAAAAAAAAAAAAAAACCTCAATCAGCGATTTTAATCAGACTAGGAATCGAACCTGGTCCCGCTTCATGAGAGTGATATTATGTTCAGAAGCTTACTTAATATTGCGAGAAAATTATTGCATTCTTAGTTTTGCTAAATATTCGCAGTTATGTCAAGGTGCTTACAAGAAGTACCGAGATCGTATATTTTAATATACTTACGCATAGAAATTAAAAGTAAATGCTTATAGAAATGTCTCTGTCATTTGAATCCTTATGATTTAGCTTGTCTCTCTTCTATTCATCATCACACCACCATCCCTCATAAAATACACTTACTCTACAGAAACATACAGTTATCCTGTACTCGTTTCTGTACACAATAATTCCACATCACCTACCTTATGAGTTCTACCGAAATGGTATATAAATTGGAAATGAACCACATAAAACGCCATCTCTGCCAATTGCGAAACCCGAAGCACAAACATTAGAATTAGTAGCATTGGAACCATACTCATTTTTTATGTATCTGTTGATGAGAAAATTCCCATACTACAAACATGTACATAGAAATACATTATACGGTGAAAATGGACGGCTAATGACAGATGACGGAAGTTTTGAGGAAGTGGCTGAATTCAAGTACCTATGAACAATAATCACAAATAGGAATGAGTTGCACAAAGAAATTAAACATAGGCTCAATAATGGAAATTCGTGCTATTAGGCTAAACATTACAGGGACTCTTCACGTCCCAACTCCTTTCAAATAACATTAAACTGAACATATATAAAACTGTTATTCTACCAGTTATATTAAATGGATGCGAAACATGGACTCTTACTTTAAGGTACGAAAGGAGATTAGGAGTATTTGAGAATAAAGTTCTTAGGAAATTTTTTGGACCAAAGAGAGATGAATAGACAGGTGAATGCAGAAGATTACATAACAGTGAACTACATGGTCTTTATAAGAAGCCACATATAATAAGAACAGTTAAGTCTCGTAGACTGCGATGGGCAGGAGATGTGGCACGAATGGGGAATGAAAGACGTGCTTGGAAGATTATTGTAGGAAAACCAGAGGGAAAATGCCCAGTTGGTAGACCAAGAATGAGTGGGAGAATAACATTAACTACGATTTGAGGGAAGTAGATTATACAGGGAATGATTGGAAAACATTTTCTCAGGATAGGGATGTATGAGAGTTATGACAGTACGGCCATGAACAGATGGGTTCGATAGTGCCAGTGAGTTAGTTAGTTAAAAGAGATTTACATTAATTTTTATTTTGTGATATGTTAGGTAATCTCGTATCTAGAATTTTGCTTATCAATGAACCTATGCTACGTGTGTCCATGTATGTATTACAATATTTCCATTTAGCTTTTTATATATTTTTATATTCAATGCACCGGGTTATCATTTCGACATTACTGTTGTTCTGTGGTTGGGGCCCCTGAAAGGCGAGGTTATGCTGCCCCAATGATATATGATGTGTGTTGATGATGATAGTGGTGCGCCAGAACAGTCCTTAATCCTAAACTTAATCTAAGGCGAATATGAATGATAATGATTATGATGGCCGTATGTTGTTAAGGGACCGTTTGGACCGTAATGTTTCCTGATATTTCTCTTACCCATTATTATTATTATTATTATTATTATTATTATTATTATTATTATTAATAATATTATTATTATTATCGTAAGTATTATTATTATTATTGTTATTAGTGTATAAAATGTTTGTTTGTACATGAAATTTACATTGCTACATTTAATGTATATTTAACTGTTCATAATTAGTATAGTGTATATCTATGTTTGTCAAATATTTATTTGTATTTGTGCTGGTTGAGTGGAAGAGAAGGCCGTATGGCCTTAACTCTGCCAGAATAAATAAAACGTTATTTATTATTATTATTATTATTATTATTTATTATTATTATTATTATTATTATTATTATTATTATTATTATTATTATTATTGTTATTATTATTACAGGTGAGGAAAATCCCTCACCCAGGAAACTTGTCCCGACCGAGACTCGAACTCGGACGCGCTGAGTGACAAGGCAGCATGCTACCTCGAGAACACTGATGTAGACTTGTTAATTTAATTTAATATAATTTTTGAAGATTTTCTGAGTTCTACGATTTCTCTCGCCTTTTCTTTTTCTTCCTTTCAGAAATTATTTTCTTTTCTTTCTCCCAAATTTATTATAATAGTTTATTTTTGTTTAATGTTCGCGTAAATTCTGCCGAATGCATCTCAATAGGTGATGTAGGACTACTATTTGATACTCTGAAAGCTAAGGTGTGCCTTCCTTTATCTGACCAGAAGGGGATTACAAATAAGAGACTTACAAACCATAGGTTATATGATTTGGAGATATTAAATTCAAGTTTTACTGAGATAGAGCGGTATATCTACTTCTAATTTACATTCTTAGCAGCAAACAGTATTTCACCTTAGCCAATCATTCCAACATTTAATTTATTAATTATCACTTTTATCATTTCTTTCCTTAGTCTTTTATATAACAATACATTTATTTAAATTACAAATTTAAATTCGTCTTAAGTTAAAAGTAAGCCATTAACAGGTCATAAGGGTCCATGTGGACATTAGGCATAAGAATCCACAGTTATTAGCGAACAGCATGAGAAATAAATAAGGTGACTAGCCCTAAGCTCCGTTCAGGAAATGTCCCGGTACTCATTTTTTTAGGAAGATGAATGCGTCCCAGAGTCAGTCTGGATACAAATGAGCGATTTCCAGTGCCTCTACTAATCTAGGTCAGGCGTCTCACCGCCTCTAACTTATTTTAAATTTACCCAAGTTATCGAAAAGGATTTTCAGCTGAAGGTATAAAACTGGAATTGAGCTTCAGAGAATGTCCTCGATGATTTATACTGTTTTTGAGCTTCTAGTGACATTCTGTGATTCATGATGGAGTTCCCATCATAATTTGAGAGAAATCTTTGGCTTCTTCATTCGGAGTCCGGTCACGTAGAGACGCTCAGTTCTGTAGCGGCGATATGGATTGTTGGAGTTTTGCAGATCGTTTTGAATCGCTTCAATTTATGTCTGCATGAGACTCGTCCGGGGTACGAAATGAATGATTAATAAAAATACAAATAGATTTTTATCATTATCAATAGAATTTGTAAACTAACTTCAGAACTACACGATTTTTTTAATATCTGAATATGACGATTTTAAATATGCGACTTAATAAGGGGCAATATAAATTAGGAAACTCCCTAGGAATACAAAGGGCAAGAATCTCCTACATCAGATAGGATTAGTTTATCTAATCTAAAATTGTTTATTTCCACTTTTTTCTAACCCCTTGCTTTCCTAGTCCAATGTACGCCTAACAGTTGTTTAAACCCTTGCATCAAATTTGTCGCTGATTTCCTCTGCTCCTTATCTCACGTCCCATTTAGTCGTGATATAGCCTCGTCTGTTTTGTTGCATACTGGCCATATGCCCTCAAAATACGTTTGAGTAGCGTTGTCTTGCTACATTAAAAATAGTACATCAATTATAACTGACGACGAAGGTGGAAAAAAAACATTATTTTTTTTTTAATGCCACGGGTTTGTCTTACGATATTCTGGCATTTTATCTTGGAATTGGCGAAATTGTAGCCCACTTCTGAGGTTAAAGCGCCTGGATTGATAAATGATGATGAGGCACCCTTCAAATCTAAACTTAACCTATATTACAGAGCATAGACAACCACAGGAATAATTGCATTTAATGAAAAAATAATCTCGTCTGAGCGGGAATCGAATCCCGACTCCCACGAACAATAGACTACAAGATCACAAAGGCTGATCGTGCGTCTCATATCTAAAAAAATATATAATAAAGGAAAAAGTCCTATATACGCCAGATATACTGTTAGAACAAAATACTTGTACCTGCGAAGAGTTTCCTACTCTTTAGAAATTACTGGCATAAAAATAATTATCTATTACTCATTTTAAAATAAGTTATAAAAAACCCTTTATACGGAACGTTGCTACCAAGCGTTTTTTTAACGTTCTCCTCAAATGTTAATTATAATTTACTGGCATTATCGGACCCGCAGGTTCATGCGATATTCGGACATAAGCTCTTCATACGGCCCCATCTTCATATATTTTCCAATGACTATGGTGTTATTCTCCCATCTCATTCTTGGCCTGCCTACTGGTCTCTTTTCCTCTGGTTTTAATGTCCTTCTTTCATTCCCCATTCGTGCCACATGTCCTGTCCATTGCAGTCTACGAGCGTTAATAGTTATTATTATTATTATTATTATTATTATTATTATTATTAACTTTTCTATTTGCAATGTACCCTTAGAAGATGGATCTTGAGAGATTCACAATGAATCGAATATCCCTTATTATAAGACCTCCTATGAACCGAGGGATTTGTTTCTTATTCGGTGCAAGGAGCACAAAAACAGGAATTGCAAGAAGTAAGCGAATACCTCGGCAAGTCGAATTATTGGTTTGCTGTTTTACTGAATATAGGCCTATCTTACTTTTGTTAAATTGGACGAACCCAGTTTCTTACGCCAGCTTATTTAATCGTGTAGAATAGCAGAGGAAACAAACCATGCTTAACCTTAATTTATAAACTATTGCATATAATTGCACAGTTTGATACAAATTAAAATATTTCCTACTGATTCATTTTTCCATTGGTTTATTAAACATATTATCAAATCATTACCAATGTAAGGGTTAATTAAACTGTATACCGTATGGTATACTGACAGATTGTGACAAAGCAAATATGGCGGCTGCTGCAGCGATTTTTTAATTTTTAGTTTCCGGTAAACCCCAACTTCTAATGGTTGGCTTTCGTTGATTTTAGTGTAATACTTTCCTCATTTTGTTTTAATGGCATACACCGAGATTCGTTGCGAAAAATCTAAAATTGCGGCCGTTTGAGCGATTTTTAAATTTTCGTTTGAGGTGAACTCCTAATGTTTCGATTTTTCTACTAATTGAACTCGAAATTACTTTTTTTATTGATTGATATCTGCCGAGTTTGGTTCCGAAAAGAAAAAAATTCAAAATACAGTCACATTATATACTTGGTCATGATAATTTTCGGTGTCAACTAGATAGGTTCGGTGAAGATTTGTAACAGTTTTAAAAAACTATTTTCATGAGAATAACTCCAATAGCCGCATTCCTTTGGAATCCGCTAAAACAATTTTATGCAATCTGCAAAACAAAACTTTCAAAGTACAGCCAATCACAATCAAAGATTGAATATTGTTAAGGAGATCACTGCAAATTTTGTGGCAATATCTTTACTGGAAACAATATAGGTGAAATCTTGGTCTTAATTTAGATAGTTCTTTTTTAAATAAAATAAACTAATACATAATGTATTGTCACGTTATAAATTCATCGATTTTAGAATTCAGATTAGGCTATACCATTACTATATTTTGAAAACCTCTGGAAATTAAAAAATAAGATAATTATTTTTTAACTGAAATATCTTGGTATGCTTAATTCCAGATATCTATTTTAACTTGGTGATGTAAACAGAGGATTCTTAACAGATGTGGATTTTTTTAAGGATTGCATCAAATGTAACAGATCTGACCTGATTTCTGTTTCTGGCAGCTTGCGAATCTAAATACGTTACTTCATTATGTGAATAGATGTAACTGTCTTTTGCCAGCACATATCTTTTAATACAGCTTCCGTAAGTGATTTATTAGACGTTAAATTCAATTGAAAGGAAGTTCTAATCATGAAGCCCCTTTACAGTTTATTTACTTTTTAACATTTATTTATTTATGTAAATAAGAGAATTTAATAATAATAATAATAAGAATAATAATAATAATAATAATAATAAATAAGTCTTTATTTAAGCTGGCAGAATTAAGTTCATGAAGCCTTCTCTTCCATTCAACCAGGGAATAGTATTTAATACATTAATGATCTTCTTGGTGATAAAATCGTAAAATATACAATCAATATGCTCAATTCACCAAATAATAATTAAAACAGTCAACATGTTTCAACAGCGAAGCTGTCATTTTCAAGTCTAAATATTGACTCAATATTTAGCCTTGAAAATGACAGCTTCGCTGTTGAAACATTTTGACTATTTTAATTATTATTTGGTGAATTGGGCATATTGATAGTATATTTTACAGGGAATAGTAAACTCATACAATAATTAAATACACATCACAAATTAAAAATAGTATTGAAATACAGAGGAAACAAAAGAGAACGGGGATGTGGTTTAACATTAGCTAATGCTAACATAACATGGAATAAAATAAAATTAAGTAAGTAAAGCTTCCTGTATGAATATTTACAGGTATATGCAAAATGTTGAATATAGTTGTTATGCAGTTAATATGTTCATTGTGTGTAACAATTAGATATTAGTTCTGTTGGATTTAAATAATGATAGTGATTAACAGTAGGCTCATGGGTAATGAAACGAAAATTATAAAATGGTCTAATTGGATTACAAACGCTAACATGGTATTGCCTGTTTTCTCTTAATTGTTGATAGTAGATTAACCACAGTCATCATCATCATCATCATCATCATCATCATCATCATCATCATCATCATCATCATCATGGGTGCTATATAGTCTGTTACAAGCTCTGGCCGTTCCAATAATACTCCTCCATTCTCTTCTGCCCGTACCTTCTTCAATTCGCAGTACCTTATTCTTGGTGGGTCGTCGTATCAGTCCGGCTTCATATAGAAGATTCTCAATTATTATTTTTTTACGGGATGGGGTCGCCAACTGCACACTCAACCTCCGACCTGGAGGACTAGGTATTTCTTTTTGTCTGAGATTACATCTTCGACATCTTGGATAAAAAAATATCCAAAAACCTAAAACTAAATATGTAATAAACGTTAACTCACAAGCAGTTCTGAAATGAATCAATAAATGTAAATCAGTCACTCCCATTATAAGTCATATCAGGGCAGATCTTCAAAACATACAGCACAACAACGAAGTAAAATTCAATTGGATTCGAGACCACGCTGCTCACTACGGAAACGAAACGGCAGATTTTCTCGAAAAAATAGACAACGTTTCAAAGAACTTTATTATATGACAGGCTACCTCTTTCAATTTGTAAATAAAATCTCCTTAAATTCTACACAAACATCTGGACCGCGCTATACACATCATCACACGAAGACCACGAAACAGAACTATTTTTCCCGAACATCCATACCAGCAAGAAACCGACCTAAATCTATATTTCATACTCACACAATTCCTCACAAACCAAGGAAAATATCAACAGTACCTACATAGAATTGGAAAAGTATATACATCTCTTACGTCACTGCAAGAAAAAAACACACACACACATACCAGCGCACATGAAGAACCCCAACCTAGTGCTGCAAAAAGTGATTAAAATGTCACGAACAATCCAGTTCATAAATAAAATAAATTAATGAACTAAAGTGAATAACAGCAAAGCAATAACTCAAACACTGCGTAATGAAGAACCAATATTCCACGTTCAACAAATAGCTTTTGTAGACTAAATATCCCGCACATATCACAGAGTAAAACGCAGGTTGTACGAATTTGCTAAAAAGAAATCTTCGACCTGCCTGGCAAGGGAGACTACCAATAACAAAGTTATAGCCAATATTGCTCTCAGGATCATTTGAACACACAAGCCCCACCACTTCGTCAAAGTAGAGATACTTTCGGGGAGGGATAGTTAATTAAAAGAGATTTATCTTAAAATGAAGATGTACAGTTTTATCAAAATTTTAGGATCCTATAGGCCTATTAATAACGTGATAAAGTAATGTTATGATTAGAGAACGCAGGTATGCTATGTAACATAAAGTTGACAGTGGATTTGCTTTTTCTTCCTTCCAAGTATTAGGCCAAGGCCTGTTACGATCCTATAGAAAATTTTCCCTCCTGCGTTTCACAGGACGGCCCAGTGATCTTCGTCCTCTTGGTATATAATTATAAACAGCTTTGGGGATCCGATTTGAACTCATTCTTTCAAGATGGTGTTTCCAATTTAGTTGGTACTGTTTAATATATTCCAAAATTGGCGTAGTCTTCTTTTAAGATATCGGTGTTCCTTTTCCGATCCCATCTGGTGTAACCCGCTGTTCTGCGCATGAATCTCATTTCACAAGCCGTTATTCTGCTTTCATGTTGTTTTTTAGTGTCCATGCTTCACTACCATAGGTCAACACTGGTCTAGCCAAAGTGTTATATAAACGTAATCTGGTGTTTCTTTGTACAAGGGATGGTTTCATAACTTCATTAATAATTCCTAATTTTTATTGTAACTAGTAATTTTTTCAGGGATATCCTTTTCATCCCAGATAGAGAGATAATATCCAAGATATTTAAATTGATTAGATCTCTCTAAAATTTTATTCTGGAGACAGATTTGTGGACAGTGGATTTGCAGCTCAACAATATTCTAGTAAATAATTTCTATCGATATATAAGTTACATCATGGTTTTAGTAAGGAACAAAACATGCAGTCAATTGAGACTGAAGCTATTTAATAAAGTTCACTCTATTTTTGAGTTGCGTGTTATTGATCTATACTTGGAAATCAATATTTAGAAGAAAATCTAAAAATAATCCTTGAAGTTTATGTGTCAAGATTTTTGATGTGTAGAAGTTGTCTTTTTACGTAACAGAATTACGTTTTGTTCACTCTGGCGGTCTTGAGGTGATATTGTTGTCTCATTAGTAGCGGGACCGTGTTCGATCTTCTGTTGGGACAAGTTTCCTGGGTGAGTGTTTTTCGGAATTTTCCCTCACCTGTAAAACAAATGTTGGGAAACTTTAAGACCCGAATAGTTGCCAAACACTATTTGGCCATCATAATTACCCTATACTTTATTTAGTTTGAATATATGAGTGAAAGCTTTGCCTTAATTTAATGTTCGTATTGTCTCGGAGGTGGCCTTGTATGTCCTTGTGTGGTTAAAGAATATGAATGTGATCAAGAGTTTAAATAGTCTGTCCTAGAGAGAATAAAGAAGCCACGGTCTTCGAGTTAGAACAGGAAAGTCGCTGCAATAGAATTTGTTAAGCGTACCTTACCACTCGTCAAACTGATGTTAAGAACTCGTAGTTATGATATTATTTTTGAAATGTGCAGATAACACAAAAATTGGTGTGTACAATTAAAGTGTGTTCTCTTAGTTGTGATATTATTATTGACATAACACACAAAACATGTTGGCAGAATATTGTTTGATTGTTTGTTATAATAAGTTAAGAAATTTCATAATTCCTGTAAGGATATGTTAAATGGGAAGGGATATTTGTCCGTAATATAAATTTTATAGGACAAGTAAAAACTTAATAACATGAAATCTATATAATATATAAATAATGTAATTCTAATGGTATTTGTGTATATAATATTAATTTTATCATAAGCTTTCCATGAAGTCGGTCCTGGTGAACTATAGTGCTTGACAGCTTATACGTATTTGGTTGCTGAACAATAACGTTTTTGTTAAGTGATCCAAGGGACTTACTACTGAATGTTGACATCGTCCCTGTATCATATCTGAAATTGAGACATTCTTTGGACCAACTAGTGAGCTTTATAAATGACAATCACATACATCTCACGCACATTGTGTTATCTCCACATTTTAAAACTAATATCGTATCTACGAGTTCTTAACATCAGTTTGACGAGTCGTACATATATCTCACGTCGTTTTCATGCACGCCTCTGGTTCCGAGATTCGCGGATTCAAATCCATCTCGGATTGATGGATTTTTCAGGACATATAATTCCTGAGCATTGGCCTAAAATGACACCTTGGTGATAATTTGTAGGTCCTTTCATGCCCACATTTGAAGTGAGCTTACCTGTTAAAGAGCGTCGTTAAATAAGTACTAACCAAACAGCTTCCCATAAAACAGGTCATATTAATGAGGGTCTCTGTTCACATCATATATTTATGTAAATAAACGTATTTAGGGGTGGGGGGAGATTGGATATAACTATATGTCCTTTTCCAAATAATCGATTCTACCTGACAAGTTTCCTGGGTGAGGGTTTTTCGGTTTCTTCCTCGCCTGTAGGACGAATGTCAGGAAACTTTAAGGACCAAATGGTCCCCGAGCATCATATGACCATCATAATAATCATCATAATCATCATCATTCATATTCGCCAAAGATTAATTTTAGGATTAAGTACTCTCCTGGTGCACCATTATCCTCATCATCACTCAACATATCATCGAGGCAGCGTAACCCCAACCTCAGAAGTGTGTTACAATTACGCCAATACCAGGAGAGAACATCAAAAAATGTCAAAATGACAAATCTGGGGCATTGAATAAAAATAATCACTGATTTATTTTATGAAACAACCTAGTTTAATTTTATACTTTCCTTAACTGTTCAAAGTTTAACATAATAAAAATAGATATATTTGTAACAGTGATAATTGTTTTTATATTTGTATACTTCTTCATAGAACCATTGATTTTGATATTTTCATACTTATCATGGAACCATTGATTCCTTAAGCTCACTAATTTGCACACAGCAACCTATAAGACAGAATATTTCTTGTAATATATTGGGTAACACAAAATAAATCGAATCACAGAATCATTGAGGAAATTACGAAATGACGTATGAAAACCAAATCTTACTCATTTTATGCAATAATAAATTCCTTACTGATTTTTATATACTATTTCAAGTAGTAATTATTATATTTTAGCAGTAAATAATTAAATATCAGTTATGTTCAGCTGGGATTTCTAGAATAGATAAAATAAGAAACACTGTAATTAAACGAAATATGAATGCTCAAACTTCAATTGTGAATACAATTAAATACAATTCAATTATATGGCCATGTCAAAAGAATGGCAGAAGATAGATTCCCATAAAGATTACTAGAATGGGTGTCACGTCGTATGATAAGAAGAGGACGGCCAAAATAACGTGAATTACTTGTGTTTTGATCAGCATAGGGAAAAGGATGGAGATTGGAACGACAGAGAGATGTGGACGAGAATGACAGATTAATTAGGCGCAGGAAAATGTTGTGAAACCCGATAAATAAAATAAACATCAGTTAATTTTAATCAATATTCAGCATATCACTGTACCTTTATCTGAATTAGAAATTAAAATGAATTCCTCTAGCAATTGGTGTATTCAGTAATATATTCAGATGGTCAAATTCTGGGGGTTTGGTTTCTAAGACGGTTGATAATATGTTACGTCAAAGTTATTTTGGCTAACAAATGAATACACAGTCAATTGGTCTATTTGGCAGCGATACTGTTGTCACTAACAAAGTAGATGTATTATTTTTTGTGTGGACTTGAGTCTTTGATGCGTGTACTTTGGGACTAAGTTGAGATAAAGTAAGTCAGGCTGCCGTGTTTCTAAAGAAAACAAATCTATACAAAAACGTGGATAGAAAACCTACATTTGTTCAGTGCGATTCTTCAGTTACGCCCCTATTGGTCTTTTATTTTCTAAACACAACTTCCTACTTTGAGCTTCGAATGTTTCTGCTCAGTTCTAGAAAGTCTTCTAAAGCAAATTCTCTTTTTTTTATACTCACTTCTCTACCAGATAATTCGAGCTAAGATGTGTACACTTACATCCGTTTTCCCACAGTCGATATATTTTAAAACTTGTGCTTCCTCTTCAGTGGCGTATAAACGACATAATTTTCTAAGAGATTAACTCAGAAATAACTAACTCACTCGTGGCCGTGCAGACATAAGCTCTCCATATATCTCTATACTGAGCTGTTTTCCAATCATCCCCTGTATAATTTACTTCTCTCAAATCATGGTTAATGTTAATATCTCGTTTAATTATCGGTCGATCTACTGGACACTTTATCTCTGGTTTTCCTACAAGAAATTACCATGTCCCTCTTTCATTCTCCATTCATGCCATATGTCCTGTTCATGCTCTGGTTTTCCCATTTGTGACATATAGCTCACTTTTATATAGTCACTATTCATCTGTCTGACCGTCTTACTTCGGTCCAAAAATTTCCAAGGAACTTTATTTCCAAATACTCGTAATCTTTCCTCCTGCCTTAAAGCATGATTTCATGTTTCGCATCCATATAGCAGGGAAAATAACAGTACACACAAAGTGTTATACCCAAGAGCAAGTCTTTCACTTCAAACTCAGCATTCTCCACTCTTTCCTTAACTCAGCCTTCCATTTTGTATCCACATACAAACCATTTATTTTAATATTGCTATCGTCTGATGTATTTTTCTGCCTCTCACCTTCTTTCCGTAGACCATTCCTTTTATAGCATCCGTCAGCAGGCGGTTTCTTCTTAGGCAGTGGCCAATTCAATTTCTTTCCCTCTTCTTTATGAGTTCCAGCATTGTTCTTCCTTCACCCACTCTGTCTAGCACATCTTTATTATTTTAATTTTCTGTTCCTTTTATACGCACCATCCATCTCCATATCCACATATCAAAAGCTTCCAGACGTTTTTCCTCATTCCGTCGTAATGTCCAAGTCTCTGACCATACAATGCTGCACTCCACACAAAGCACTTCACTTGCCTCTTTCGTAATTTTTTGCCAAAGGTCCGCAGACAAATCTTCTCTTCTTGTTAAAAGATTATTTTGCCATTGCTATCCTCTGCTTTATTTCTTGACAGCAGTTCATGATTCTATTGATAATACAACCCACGTATTTGAAGTTCTCCACTTGTTCAAAGGTCTCATATTTAATCCTCATGTTTATTTTCCTTGATTTTCTTCCTATAATCATGGCCTTCGTCTTATTTATATTTATCTTCATCCCATAATCCTCGCATCTGTCATTTAGCTCCATCAGCATGTTACTCAGTGTCATTGTATCCTCTGCTAGCTAAGTCATATCATCAGCAAATTTTATGCACTTAATTATTCTTCCTCCCATGTTTACGCCTCCCGTATTACTGAAGTAGTTCTTCATAAGGTCTTCTAGGTATATGTTAAAAAGAATTATCTTCCCTCTGACATTTCTTCTCCTGTCTTCACTTTTATTAGCTGTTTCATTTAAAGATTACTTATGAGCCTCCTCTCCTTCCAGTTCACGCCAATGTTCTTCAAAACCTCATGAGTCTATTCCTATTTACTCTGTCAAAGACCTTTTCCAGGTCAACAAATACTGCATAAACTTCTTTATATTTTTCTACATATATTTCTCCTACTGTTAGTATCAATTTCATCTCTCGTACCCTTTCCCTTCCTGAAGCCATACTGTCCTTATTTCACTTCGCTTTCCATCGTAGAACGTAAACGGCGATTCAGTATTCGCAGGAGAATCTTTGCAGAGTGTGATATCAAGCTGATAGTCCTGAACTCCTTACATTTCTTCGCATTATTTTTCTTCGGTATTGGTATTAACACTGCCTCAGTCAGTTCTTCGGGCCATTCACCTTCGTTATATATCTTGTTACAGAAAAACAAAATTTCCTTCCTTCCTTCGCCCAAGCATTTAACCAATTCAACGGGGATTCCATCTACTCATGTTGCTTTCCCATTTTTATTTCCTTAACTGCTAGTTCAACTTCTTCCTTCAGAATTGAAAATCCTTTTTGATCTTCTGATACGTCATCTTCATTTTCTATATCCAAGTTAGCCGGGCGATTTCTTGTGTCATATAGGTGTTCTACATATTTCTGCCATGTATTAAAATTCCTTGTTTGTCCGTTATTTCTTCATTATTTTCTTCCTCAATCAGCCACATAATTTTCCTCCTCTTCTTTCCATAGTCTAAGCTTTTAACTTCCTGTACATTAAATCATATTTTCCTTTCCTCTCCAGATTCACTAGTTCTTCACATTTCTGTTTCATCCATTCTTCCTTTGCCTTATTAGTTTCTCTTCCAAGTTCGTTGTTTAGTTTCCTGTAGTTTCTTTTGGCTTCTTCTGTATTGCTATTTTTCCATTTTCATCTCTCATCCATTTTCTCCAACATTTTTTCCATGGTTCAATGTTTCATAATATTCTTGCTGTCTTTGTATCCTATTGTTTCCTCTGCAGCTATCTGTGTAGAGGTTTTCAAATGACTCCAGTGTTCCTTGGTATTACCATATGAGATTTCCAAGTTAGAGGCTTCTCTTTAAAATTTTGTTGGAGTGTTCTCCTTTCCTCTTCAGTTCTAAGTTTCTCCAAGTCAAACTTCTTTGTTGCCTGTCTTCCTCTTATCTTCTTCAGGCAAATATTATTACGACATGGTCTGAATTGATATCCGCTCCTGGTAGGGTCTTCGCATTTTTTCAAGCAATTTTGAAATATTTGCAGTATGTAGTCGATCTGGTGTCGTTTGTTGTCCATAGGGTTTATCCATGTGTATATTTTTCTTTTATACTGTCGAAGCATTGAATTCCTTTTACAGAAATTCTCCAATGATTCGCATCTCTCATTTCTTTTTCCTAATCCATACCATCCAACTGTACTTCCAACTTGTCCTTCTCCAATAGCATTCCAGTCACCACATTAGGATAACGCATTCCCCTTTCTCTCACTCTCAACAACCTCTTCTATCTTGCTATTTCACTTCTTCATCTGCTAACTCACTATGGAACATGTAAATTTTACTATAACCAAGTCAATTTTTCCCCTTGTAACTTCACTATTACCATCTGATTATCCACATAACGCACTGATAAAACTTTTTCTTTCACGCGTGGCCCTAATTCTCCGCCGATACCATGGTTTCTTTTAGAATCACCACTAAAAAAAAATTCTAAATTCATCACTCACTAGTTAACCACATTGTTTCCGCCTCACTTCTGATATTCCCAACACATCCACTCTGTTTCATCTTATTTCTTCCTTCAAATTTTCCAGCTTCCCGGCTTGCAGAAGAGTTCTCACATTCCATGTTCCAATTCTTAGTCTTCTGTTGTTTTGACTGCATAAAGTCTCCTTCCGCAGTATCCACCTCCCGGATATCAATGCATAATAGTCTGAATTTCCAAAACGGGTCTACGTTTATTTTTTTCTCCACCTCATTCCTCTTTGTACATATTCTTTCTAGGTATTTAAATTAACCCACTTCTTCAAAATGCCCCTCATTTGTCATTAACTGTCAATTTCCATTATATAATGTATTTATGCGTCCTACTATATATTTAGTTTTACTGCTATTTACTACCAGTTCCAATTGCTTATTGTTACACAATAGAATATGCGTGTTAGCTCTTAGTATCTCCTTGCAATCGCCTAATAATACTACATCATCTGCATATACCAACAGCTTATAAATACCACTGAATTATTCGTATTTGTTATTCTCTTAATATTTGATGGCATGCTCTACTACAAAATCAAGTAGTAGAGGAGATAGTACACCTTTTGCTTTAACTTATTGTGAATTGCAATTTTTATTTTATTAAACATTTTATTTAATTCTACTTTATTTAATATTCTATTTAATTTATTCATAAAAAACATTATGTAATCCATCTTCAGATGTTGCTAAGATGATTTGGTCGTTAGCATAAATTTTTTTTTAGATAGCCTACTTGATTTCTAGTAAATTTGATACCATTATTTGAGATTTGCTTCCATTATTTTATTATTGTTTATAAAGGAGATAACCCGCAGCCTTGACTTACTCCTCTGTATAAACAGACATAGATTATGAGACTGATACATATTTTTGAAATTTGATATACGTTTTTTATAGCACTTCTAAGTTTTTGAGGAACATTTACTTCGTAAAGAATTTTCCATAAATATGATCTATTAACTTCATCATAGGCCTTTGCAAAATCTATAAATAAAATATAGGTTAGAGTATTACACTCTCGTCTCTTCTCCAATATTTTGTATAACGAATAAAGCATCTGCTGTACTTCTACCTTTTCCAAAACCACATTATTCTTCTTCTAAAAAGTTTCACTATATGCATTTAATTTATTCATAATCCGTCCATAGTAATTCTGCCCGAAGGCAGGTCCTTCATTGCAATCATAGCATTTTCATGCTATGCTTGCAGTTTTAAATGGTGATGATGATGGCCATATGAGTTCGGGGACCGTTTGGCCCTTAAAGTTTTCCTGACATTTGTCTTACAGGCGAGGAAAAACCCCGATAAAAACCTCACCCAGAAAAACTGCCCCGACCGGGGATCGAACCCTGGCCCGCTGCGTGACAAGGCAGCACGCTACCTCGAGACCACAGGGTGGATTTATTCATAATAACGTTGGCATAAAGTTTAGAGGCAGAAGATAATAAAATAATTCCTCTATAATTAATACATTTGTTTTTGTCCCCATTTTATGTATGTTGATTACTAACTCAGTTTTCCAATCTTCCAGAATGTCATGTTGTTTCAAAATATTATTAAAAGTAGATAGTAAATTTTGTTTCAAATTTGGACCTCCAAAATTAAATAATTCCAGATTTGCTACTTCTGGATGTTCTCAATACTGCATCTAATTCTTTCATTGTAACATTTTAATTTGTATCATTAGAAGTAGTCATGATATCAACTACATTATTTACCAATCGTTTAAATACAATTATCAAACCATAGTTGATTGTAGTATTTAATCCACTCTTATTCAGATATAGAATTTATTTTTAATTTGTCGTTCGTTTGTAGTTTTAAATGTCTCAATATTTTGAAACCTTTTCTCTGTGCCCCAATATCCCGTTGCAAGGACTTAACAAACTTTTCCCAATCATTTCTCCTAACTTCTCTACTTTTTTACGGGCATGTGCGCGAAGTTTTTTATATAAAATATTCTTCTTTATTATATTGCAAATATATTACTTTTCTTTTCCGTAATTAAAATCTTTAAGTCATATTTCCATGTTCTCAGGTTTTTCTTTAGTTTTTTTTTTATTTATAGCCGAGGCTTTCTTGCGCTGCTTTTAAAATATTTTGTTTCATATAATCCAGAATTTATTGACATTAGGATTTTCTGATAAATGATATTTTCCTTTTGTCTATTTTGATATTTTGATATTCCATGGTGTATTTTGTACATATAAAGTGTATTTTGTACATTTCTAAGTATCATTCTCTCAGGGAAATATATTTCTATCATAGTAACTTTGAACACCAGACTTATATATTTTTTTTGCATGATTTTTTTCTAACCCTATCGATTTAATATTATTTCGCATAAACACAATGTAAGTTTAGAATACAACAAATAAAACACATAACATAGTACATTAAGTTAAAATATTTAATTATAAACACTCGAAAATCAATGAAAGGTTAATATTAACTAACTCTTTGGCATTATCGAACCTTTAGTTCATGATCGCGCGGACTTAAGCTCTCCACACAACGCTATCCTGAGCTAATGTTTTCCAATCATCCCCTGCAAAATCTACTTCCCACAAATCATGATTTAATGTTATTCTCCCACCTCATTTTTGTCTACCAACTGAGCGTATTCCTTCTGGTTTTTCCTACAAGAAGCTTTCATGCCCGTCTATCATTCCCCATTCGTGCCAAAATTCGTGCCCATCGCAGTCTAAAAAACTTAACTGTTATTATATCTGGTTTCCTATGATTATCATGTAACTGTCCATCACTGTGGTCTCGAGATAGCGTGCTGCCTTGCCATGCAGCGGGCCCGGATTCGATCCCCGGTCGGGAGTTTTTCTGGGCGAGGTTTTTATCGGGGATTTTCCTCACATGTAAGACAAATGTCAGGAAATCGTTAAGGCCCAAACGGTCCCCGAAGTCATATGGCCATCATCATCATCATTATCATCATCATAATTCTTCACCGGTGTGGAAAGCAACGGGAAGCTACCACACCTACAATTCCCTAGTAAAGCTGGAAGCATAGCATGAAAATGCTATGATTGCAGTGAAGGACCTGCCTTCGGGCAGAATTACTATGGATGGATCATGTAAGTCACTGTTATTAGTCTTCTCCATTCACCTGTTAATATTAAGAAATGCTAATTGTTGTTTTGATTGTTATTGCTTTAAATGTAACGTTCTAGAAGTAGTAGTTGCTATATATTGTAAGAAATTATATTGACAATACGGCTGATATCGAAATATTGTATATAAATTGTAAACTGTAAAGTTTTACTTACAGGATTTGTAAATTTAACTATTTAAAGTTAAAAACGTAATTTAACAGTAAAATAATGTATGGTTAAAAACTATAAAATAGTTACCTTGTAGGTCCGTCTTCTCAACTTAGGTTGTTTTATAAATCTGTAGGCCTTTCGGGACTAGTCCCATCAGCACCAAAGTGCGTTAGGTCCCATCTGCTGATGATGGGACTAGTTCCGAAAGGCCTACACAGTTATAAAATAACCTAAGTTGAGAAGACGGACCTGCACGGTAACTATTTTATAGTTTTTAACCATACATTATATTACTATGAATTAACACCTCAACCGAATCTTACCACGAATTTTACTAGTATCTAAATAATTTAAGCTACCAGGAAGTGAATTTAAAAAATAAACAGCATACCTCCACAATATGTTTAATCTCATATGATAAGTTATTTTTGAAAGTATGATAGATGTCAATTATAATCAACCAAAGGAGGTGTAATTGGAGATTACAAAAATAATATAACAATACAGTACTTGACCCCACTTAACATCCCATAACGGGACTTCTCACGTAACTCTATTACTGCTGCAGCTTACAATATTTGCTACAAACATATCATTTTTTATAGGTGGTTCAATATGCAAGATTGGAATCTTCGGTTGTATCCAGTAAACTGTGTATCTTTACTGTCATATGAGGTTATGTGTTTTCCGTACAACGTTTACTGATTTAATCATAATGATATGATTATATAGTAATGAAATCCAAACGCATTACTTGCATTGACGATTGAGGAAAAAT
This sequence comes from Diploptera punctata, assembly GCA_030220185.1. Taxonomy (NCBI): domain Eukaryota; kingdom Metazoa; phylum Arthropoda; class Insecta; order Blattodea; family Blaberidae; genus Diploptera; species Diploptera punctata. The sequence goes on from JASPKZ010010694.1 coordinate 870,972, forward strand.
ACGAAATAGCCCCAGTAATGTTGGTTGGGTCCGGGATTTGTACAGGGGAACTCCCAAGAACGAGTCTCAACGCTATCGTCTGCTCCAACTCGGTCAGATCACAGAAAATTATTTGTCTGCCTATTTGAATAAATAAATAAAATGAATTAAAATCGCACGAAAAAAATACTTATAGGTCTAATTAATTTATTAGTTGTATATTAAGATACATACAGCTGTCAAATAGATGTATTGTATGCAATTAAAATCTTTCATTCCAAAATAATATTATAATAGACAATACGGTATACTGTATTGAAAAACAAACATCAAATTATTCTGTGGTAAGTTACCCCTGGGTTTAAAGCTGGATATTTCAATCCATAGTTGATTTGTTTGGTGGAGCAAAAATATTACAAAATATAGAAAATTACAAATATATCAAACCATAATTCAGAGCATTTTAACATATGGTGCTGAAGTCTGGCAAATTCCTACCAGGGAAACGAAAAGAATTTTAAGTACAGAAATGGATGTTTTAAGAAGATCAGCTGGAAAATCTAGAATGGATAGAATACGAAATAAAGAAATAAGGGAAATTATGGGTGTACAAGAGGAGCCGGACATCATAGACATTATAAAAAAAAAAGATTACAGTGGTATGGCCATGTCAAAAGAATGCCAGAGCAAAGATTGCCTAAAATTGTTATGGAATGGATCCCAATGGAAAGGAAGAAGAGAGGAAGACCGAAGAAAACTTGGATAGAAGGGGTACAATCAGAATAGGAATGGAGGAAGATCAATGGATGGACAGAGAGGAATGGCGTTTGGTTTCCGGAAGACGGCGGCAGCTGCCATGATACCGGATGATGATGATGATGAGTTGATTTGTATAAATATTTGAAATAGTTTGAATTTTAAACATTTATAAAAACATTTAAATTTAATATTGTATCTTTCGTTGGTAGAAAATGTGTAAAAATAAATTTATAAACACAGAGTAAACAAGGTTCCTAACAAATATTTTTAATTAAATTAAGAGCCAATCAGATTGAAAATGTCAATGACATGGCATTAGCAACCAATACAGAAGGAAAACTGGTATTCGATAAAATTTGCTGCTAATATCTCGAAGAATAAAGATGTTTCCCTAACAGTAGTCCTACTATAAAATAACGACAAGTGTTAACAAAAGCCAAAAAAGGCTAATTTTACTATCATAATATCAGGTCGAATAATATTTATCAGAAGTTTCAAATATTACATTCAAAAGAACAATATTTATAATGCATAAATGATATATATATATATATATATATATATCCATCCATCCATAGTAATTCTGCCCGAGGGCAGGTCTTTCACTGCATTTTCATGCTGTGCTTTGCAGCTTTACTAGGGAATTGTAGGTATGGTAACTTCCCGTTGATTTCCACACCGGTGAAGGATGATAATGATAAGGATGATGATGATGATGGCCATATGATTTCGGGGACCGTTTGAGCCTTAAAGTTTTCCGGATATTTGTCTTACAGGTGAGGAAAAACCTCGATGAAAACCTCACCCAGAAAAACTGTCACGACTGGGGATCGAACCCGGGCCCGCTGCGTGACAAGGTAGCACGCTACATCAAGACCACAGCGATGGACGTTTTGATAATAATAATAATAAAAGTGAATTATTATTATTATTATTTATTAGATTTATGGCATGAGCTCCGAAAAATCAAGTCCGACTGATCAGTTTGGTATCAATGTATAACAAAAGACAGTGCAAGGAATCATGTTCTTAGTCTGATACAATCCCTCAACCTTATTTTAAAATTTCTTAATCGGACGTTATGTCTATAGTTTGAAATCGAATCGGGTTACTACTGAAAAAAGCTGGGGAACATTGTTAATAACTCACTGACACCATCGAACCTGTAGGTTAATTGCCGCGCGGTCGTAAAGCTCTGCATACATCCCTATCCTGAGCTATTTTTTTCCAGTCATTCCCTGTACCTTCTTCTTCCCTCCAACCATGGTTAATGTTATTTCCTCGCCTCATTCTGGGTCTGCCAACTGGGCGTTTTCCTCTGGTTTTCCTACAAGACGCTTTCATGTTCCTCTATCATAATAATAATAATAATAATAATAATAATAATAATAATATATTACCTAAGTACGGCGTAGCGTAGTGGTTAAGGACTGCGCTACAAGCCGGTAGGTCGAGGGTTCGAGTCCCGGTGGGGTCAGGATTTTTAAACTGACCCAAACCTTCTGGCGGCACTATGGCCCTGGGGTCGACTCAACCTCTAACGGAAATGAGAACCATACGCTTGTTCTGGGGGTAAAGGCGGCCGTCACGCAGGGCTGACAACCCGGCTGACATCAAGTGCCGATTGTCCAGAAAAGTGGGAGCCTTAACCTCCTACTACCCCAAGGGCCTCCTGAGGCCTGTAGTGGGATCACTTTACTTTACTTTACGTATTAATTTATATTAATTTTCTTAATTCATGTTAATTATTAAGATTGGTTGGAGGAAAACCTCAATGATGAGAAAAATTCTCAAAATAAAAATAAATAATATTAATAATAATAATAATAATAATATAATAATACATTTCTATACAATTATTTCGATTATTATAAAGTATGCTATATGGTTTCCTATCAACACCCCTAAAAAGTAAACATTTTAATACTTGGAATGTAAGATAGCTAATTCATACGGTATAGATGGATGAATAATGAATCTGCACATTCATTATTGTTCTTTTTTTCTGACGTCATCAAAATGTAAATTCTGATGACAACGTAAAACTGATGGTTTTAAAGCTTGCGAAAAGATTGATTACTATTTTCTTATCTCACATTTACAGAAATCGTTTCCGCAGGTTCCATCCAATTAACCCTAAGATAATATAAACACGTTTTTTTTCACAAAGACCAGTCCATAATCGGTAGAAAGAGAAAGCAAGAAGCGTTTTTGGTGCAACAAACACAAGGATTAGATGGGTTAATGCATGGCATTATCTGTAGAGTTAAAAGCTAGTCATGCATCCATATGGTGGTACTTTGCTCTCAAGATACCAAGGGACCTCATCAAGCATGTGATTTCCGGACTTTCACAGCTGTTTCTAGCCCCTGTGATCTTAACCAGTAGTGGGTTTAATGAGGAGACAGCTCTGTAAACACCCATAAATACGTGCTTCTCAGTGTAAATCAGTGGCGGCCTTCTATCCACCTTCTCTTTTCCCCAACATCACAAACATGTTCATTATCACTGATTTTTAGCAAAAATGTATATTTACATGTTAACCATCAGGCTTTCTATATGCCTCCACAAGATAAAGGGCAAAGGGCAGAAGGTTCCATATATTCCTGGTGGAAAAAAATGTAAATTTGAAATTTTATTTTCACTGCTTCCAGTTCACATAGGTCAATGAAAAGCATGTATTTTATTGAACTAACCTTTCTTATCATAGCGACTCAGTGATTAAACAGCAAACATATTTCTTTACAAGTCTTTAAAACATATGTAAATGATATTAAAAATATTTTATACATTTTTATTAAAAACTGCATGTCTATTTTTTTTTCAAAAAATATGTTAATGTCCACTATTAATCGTAAAATAATAAGATATGCTTGTTTAAATATTTGAATTGAGTTTAATTTTTAAAAATGTTCAAACATAATTTTATTTGTAAAAAAATGCATAAATATATTTTATTTAATTCAGGAACTATATATGATACAGAGATAAATCTACTTTTTTTTTTATAGATCTCTATGAAGTGTAAAACTTTACCAAAATTGTTGTTCTATAGTTTCAGAGGAAAGTTCAACAAAATATGAAAAATATTTTTTTTTACCAGTACTTAACATTTACAGTTAATGGAAAATGAGGGATGTTTTGAAAAAGTGGCTGAATTCAAATACCTAGGAACATTAATTACAAAGAGGAATGAGGTGTAGAAACAAATTAAACATTGACTCAATTCTGGAAACGCGCTCTATTAGGCATATGTATTACAGGGCCTCTTGTCCTCCCAACTTCTTTTAAAAATGATTAACAAATATATATAAAACGGGGTTTCTTCCAGTTATATTATATGGATGCTAAACATGGACTTTTACTTTAAGAAAGAAGAAAATATTACGAATATTTGAGAGTAAAGTTCTTAGGAAAATATTTGGACCTAAGATGTACGAACATATGGGTGAATTGAGAAGAATTACATAACAATGACCTACATGATCCGAATGGGAAACCAGATGTAATAAGAACAGTCTAATCTTATAGTTTGCGATGAACAGGGCATTTGGCACAAATGGAGAATGAAAGAAGCGCATGGAAACTTATTATAAGTAAACCTGAGGGAGAGCGCCTAGTAGGTCGACCAAGAATGATGTGGCAGAAAACATTAACCATGAGATAAAAAACACAGGAGATGATTGGAAAATTTTAGCTGAGGATAGGGGTATATGGAGAGCTTATGTTCGTGCGGTCATCTTCGGGTTCGATAGTGCCAATGTGAGTTTTTTAATTATTATTATTATTATTATTATTATTATTATTATTATTATTATTATTATTATTATTATTATTATTATATTATTATTATTATTATTATTATTATTATTATTATTATTATTATTATTATTATTATTATTATTATTATTATTATTATTATTATTCCCGTGTGGGGTTGCTAGTCACCCATCGGGCGCCTCCCAAGGTGTGGATAGGGGAATTCTTCCCAGAAATGGGTGATATCGGGAAATGAAATACCCGAGGCGAACCAAAACTAACAGCTACTGTCTTGTACTTCAGTGTTGATTCACTAAAGGCTAGAGGAAGACAACCTTGATTACAAATTACCTGGTCCTCCAAGGTTGGGGGTTGTAGCAATAGACCAGCTCCTCATTCTACTGAAAAATGTACAATGCTAAAAAGCCTAAAGAGAAGAATGTCGGATGGAATTACTTACAACGAACTAGCAGTAAAAGGACAGCACAATAAGGGAAATTATGCAAGGTGAAAAAAAAACATATTAGGAAAAATAGAAGAAAAACGTTTGAAATGGTACGGACACTTCATAAGAATGGAAGAAGAGAGAATACCAAAGAAGATCCCTAATTAGAAAGCAAATGGAAGAAGTGGAAGAGGAGGGCTAGAGAACGATGGATGGATGGAGTGACGTGAAATATGGAAGCTAGAGATGTGAGGGAAGAAGATGCTTTAGATAGAAACCTCTGGCGACAAATCACTTTGGGTTGAAGGACAAACACTGGATTGTGGATTATTCCTAAATAAAACATTTTTATTATTATTATTATTATTATTATTATCATTATTATTATTATTATTATTATTATTATTATTATGATTTTAGATGTGCACTTTTTTGTGGGACGAATTAGAACTCTCTGAATGAAACCAATACTTGAGATGTAACCTGAAACTTGAAAATGAGGCCCATTTTCAATAACTTTAAAAAAAATTCAGACGTTTAGATCTGTTTGTCACTTTGTCCCATTCTGTCCATTAGCACTTTCCCACCCTTTTCTGATATTTTTGTTACCTTTTTTTTAAATATTTAAGTAGCAAATTCTGTCATTTTAATTTACTTTTAAAAGTAATACATTAAATTATGATTTATCATAAGTAATGCAACGAGTGAATTCCAAATTATCGATAAATTCACGACTCACGAAGTGAGGAATGAATTTATCCAGAGAATTTCGAAATGAAGAGTGGCATTTGTTAGGAATATTTAACGAATAAAATTAAGCTGTTTACTCACAAATCATTATTTAAGCATAGTTATTTTAAAATATTTATATATTTAATGAAAACGGCAATGCTTGAAAACAAATGAGAAATGTTTGTTAAGCTTCATTTGTTCATCACTGCAACCAGATCATATTATTTATTGCCAAAGGATCGCAATATAGTAAGAATGCACCCTAGTAGAGAAATTTATAGGTATTAATTTCTGATGTCCAATGATGTAAATATGTCAATTATATTTTTCTGCAACGTTATTTCCTGGGAAATAATTCGTTTAAGAAAGTGCAAACAGTGGTTTATTTTTCTTTTGCGGTATAATCAATTGCTACAAATAGTATTATATTATCTCCCGCAAGCACTATTTGTTTACATTCGTGCACTATATATACACAATCTGGTGGCCACATGCAGTCACTGCAGAATAATACTATGACCTATTCAGAATCTTAAAAAGGAGGAGCTTGATTTTAAAATGATAAAATTAAACTGATAAAATCGAGGTTAAAAACGACTGTGATTGGTTGTAAATAAAAATCATTGAAATGTGATTGGTCATTGACTCCCATTTGGGACATGAGTTAAATAGTCAGTGTTAAATTGATTTCTCGTCAGCTTGCTATGAACTGGGAGTAGTAAACTGTCTTTCAGTGATCACTTGACTGAATAAAACACCTGTAACAAAATAAAATGTTTCCTTATTTATAATTTAACTGGAATCAGTAGCAGTGGATCAAATTGACAAGTTAACGTTGAGTTTTATTGAGAATTAAATTTAAATTACCGCAATAAGCATTAAAAATTAAATAATCTTCTTCTTCTTCCTTTCTTGTGATATACCTAGTGGTCTGTTATGGTCTCAATCCAATGTTTGAAGGGTTTTCCCAAAGATCTCTTACCTGGTGGCTGGTAATTTAAGATTTGACGTGGTATTCTTGTTCTTACGTGAGATTTTCAGTTGTTTCTGTATTTTTGTACATATTCCAAAAATTAAATGATTATCTCAGTTTATTTCAGTTTGTGAATCTCAATTCTTGATTCGTAACAAGTTAGTGTTCACCATGCCGAAGGAAGTCCTGTCTCAGAAGTTCAAGCTGAATTGCATCGAAATCATGGAACCATTAGGCCTATGTGATGGATTAATTGTCATTAAGGAATTACAGTAGGTGATAAAAAGCGAGAATATCCTACAACATATTTCTACTTCGTAGCATCCATTGATTTATACTTGATAAAAAAAGTCATTTTACTTTCTGTCTATATTTACCTTAGTTTAACTTCTATAATTTTAGGTACGATACTTCTACCCACACCACCCAGGCCTTACAGGTCCACGAGCTGTCGGAAGAGGCTTTTAAACTCGTAATCAAACACACAATTTTTTGACTATACAACGGCATGAAGGGCCTCTCTGGATGATCGATTGACTCAATTTCAGGGCTATCTCCGAGACAGTATGATCACTTAAGACAAAGACAAACTCTTCACTCATAAATTCGTACTAAACAAGGTGAATAAGATAGGATGATTATGATGACCAAATATTGTTCGAGGACTGTTTGTGTCTTAAAAGTTTATTTACATTTGCCCTATATATTAGAAAAATGAAGAAAAATATATCATCCAATAAAAGTATGCCGTGGTGACATAAAATCCTACTGTCATGACATTCGTTAGAGCCACTGTGATGGTGGATATTGTGTTCGGTGCTCTTTCCTAACCCTTTTACCCCCTCTTTTACTTCCCATCTTTGACGTCATCGGTGCAAGTTGTGATGCGCCAAGACCGAAGTCTGCGACGAGAAGTCTTGTCTAATTAACAGTCGTAATCTAAGTTTGGTCCCTCCATGGTATCTTTACCTTGTCGTAGTGGAGTGGCTTCCGTGCTTAAATGATCCTGAGAGCTATGCCGGCGTTAGCATTGCTGCTGATAGGGTTACCCATGCCGGACTGGTCGAAGGTGATAAGCCAGACGAAAAAAGTACCTTGGTCGAAAGAGTGGCGACTTTTCAGCGTAAAAATACTACCGTCAAGAAATGCGGACATGGGTTCAACTGGGGTAAAATTTTCCGGAGGTCAAATAGTCCCCCATTCGGTTCTCCGGGCGGGGACTACTTCAGGGAACCCATACCAAAGGCTCAAACACAGAGACATGTTCATAGGAACATGGAATGTTAGGACTTTATACAATAGCGGGGCACTAGAGATATTAACGCGGGAATTACATAAATCGCCTCTGGATATAGCCGCTTTACAGGAAGTTAGATGGCCAGGAAGCTTTGCATTATACTACGGGGGTGCAGAAAGTCCTGCATTTGGAACGGGTTTTTTAGTCAGGAGGAGGATCCTATCCGCTATCCGAATTATTAAGTTTGTTAGTGATAGGATATCATACATAATTCTAAAGGTAAATGACATGATTTTATAATTGTAAATGTACATGCCCCCACAGAAGATAAACATGACAAGATCAAGGATGAGTTCTATGAATAATTAGAATGCTTATTTGATAGCCTTTCACGATATCATACGAACATTTTCTTAGGAGATTTTAATGCAAAAGTGGGGCGGGAAGTATATTCAAACCAACAATAGGCAAATTCAGTCTTCATGAAGATAGTAACGACAATGGGGTTAAATTAGTCACCTACGCCACTTCAAAAATCTCATTGTTAAGAACACAACATTTCAGCATAAGGATATTCATAAATACATCTGAATATCTCCAGATGGCGAAACTCGGAACCAGATAGATCATGTATTAGTGGACAAACGCTGGCACAGTAGTAACATGGATGTTAGATCAGTTAGAGGGACAGACTGTAATTCGGATCACCATCTGGTCAGGGTGAAAATCAGACAACGGCTATCGCTTATGAGAGGAACAAACGCTAAAGATGATTCTGCAAAATTTGAATTAAAAAACTTGAAAAATGATGAAATGCGGCAAGAATACCAAATCAAAATTGCTAATAGATTTGAAGTACTAAAATCTTCAGATGACAATGTAGCAAAAGTAGAAGAAACTGATATAAATAAAGAATGGGAGTCTATAAGAGATACCATTAAATTGTCAGCATCAGAAAGCATTGGTTGTTTAAAAAAGAGGCAAAACAAGAAATGGTTTGATGAGGAATGTGCCGACATTGTAAAGAAAAGAAAGATAGCAAAAATGAAATGGTTACACGAGCCTAATGAGGTAAATTTAGAGCAATTGGGTATTGTTAGACGGGAAACCACCAAGTTACTAAAGAGTAAAAAGTGGGAATATTTGAGAGAGAAGATTAATGATCTTGAAATGAACGCAAAAAATAGGAACATTAGAGAATTATATCAGGGAATTAGGATAGAGAAGAAAGGGTTTCAGGCTAGAATAAGTATAATTCGGAATGAAAATGGGGATATGATTGCAGATTCCAGGAGTATATTAAATAGATGGAAAAGTTACTTTAATCACCTATTAAATATACATACAGAACAGGACATTGAAGAGGATAATTTACAGACAGCAGAAATGCTAGTTGCAGAACCAAGTGCATTAGAGGTTGAAATGGCGATTGAAAAATTGAAGATGTATAAAGCATCAGGTTCAGATGAGATCCCAGCAGAACTGATAAAATCAGGGGGAGAAAAATTGATGGACAAGATACGCTGGCTGCTTAGTATGATATGGGAAAAAGAAGCTCTTCCAGATGAATGGAAAGAAACAATTATCGTATCAATTTATAAGAAAGGAGATAAAACTGATTGCAACAACTACAGGGGCATCACATTACTTTCAACTTCGTACAAAATTCTAACAAATATATTAGTAAGCAGACTTACTCCCTATATTGATGACATTCTAGGAGATCATCAATGTGCATTTAGAAGAAACAGGTCTACAACAGATCAGATTTTTAGAATAAAACAGATTTTAGAAAAGAAATGGGAATATAATGGTACTGTACATCAACTATAAGTAGACTTCAAAAAGCATATGATTCAATTAAGAGGGAGAAGTTATATAGTATCCTGCTGGAGTTCGGAATTGCTAAAAAGTTTGTTGGACTTCAACGAATGTGTCTAAATGGCACAAAGAGTAGGGTGCGTGTAGGCAAACAGTTTTCAGACACTTTTGAAATCCAGAATGGGTTGAAGCAAGGAGATGCACTATCTCCTCTACTATTTAATTTTGTACTAGAGCATGCCATTAAATCTTTAGAGAATAAGGCTTAAAACTCAATGGTGTTAATAAGCTGTTAGTTTATGCTGATGATGTAGTACTATTAGCCGATAGCAAGGAGATACTAAAGGACAACACGCACACACTATTTAGTAACACTAAGAAATTAGGATTGGAAATAAACATCAATAAGACTAAATATATGGTCACACGTAGAAATACATTATATTATGGAAATGACAAATGAGGAAATTGAGGAAGTGGCTGAATTAAAATACCTAGGAACAATAATCACAAATAGGAATGAGATACACAAAGAAATTAAACATAAGCTCAATTCTGGAAATGCGTGCTATTATGCATTGCAGAGACTCTTGATGTCCCAACTCCTTTCAAAAAACGTTAAACTGAAAATATATAGAACTATTATTCTACCAGTTATATTATATGGATGCGAAACATGGACTCTTACTTTAAGGGAGGAAAGGAGATTACAAGTATTTGAGAATAAAGTACTTAGTAAATTTTTGGACCAAAGAGAGATGAACAGACAGGTGAATGGAGAAGACTACATAACAATGAGCTACATGGTCTATATAGGAAGCCAGATATAATAAGAACAGTTAAGTCTCGTAGACTGCGATGGGCAGGACATGTTGCACGTATGGGGAATGAAAGACTTGAATGGAAGCTTCTTGTAGGAAAGCCAGAGGGAAAACGCCCAGTTGGTAGAACAAGAATGAGGTGGGAGAATAACATTAACTATGATTTGAGGGAGGTAGATTATACAGGGGATGATTGGAAAGCCTTAGCTCAGAATAGGGATGTATGGAGGGCTTATGTCCGCGCGGCCATGAACCTACGGGTTCGATAGTGCCAGTGAGTAAGTAAGTAATCTAAGTTTGGTTCCTGCGAGGTCGGCGGGGATCTAAGTGAGATCTCTTGCCAAGGACTATTCGATTTTGTGTTTTGTAGAAGAGAAAAGCTGTTAAAGGAAAGTGTTTACTTTGGATGACTGTATGTAATCTTTTTCTTGTTAAGTTATGTCGACGACTGTTTATATTATTTTCTATTATATTATGTTTATATTTCATTATTTAATCTCGGCAGCTAATTGTATTGTTTATTTTCTTAACAATATCAATTATATTAATTTTAGTTAAAGCTTTGATGTATTTTTGTTACAACTTGCTTAACTGTATCAATGAGTACTTGAACCTAGTGTTGCGTGCTATTAGAGCATTTTCCTATTCCTCTCGTGATGAAAGTAAATTATATCAATAGTAAAGACAAGTGATTGGCAATAGCTTGAAATATTTATGTTGAAGAATACACAAGTATTTAACTACCAGAAGATGAATCTTGTCTGTATTTTGGGTTCAGCTACAGACTGTGCTTAAAAGCGTATTGGTTACAAGCTGCGTTGGAATTAAATGATAGGCTCCGTATTAGAGAGACGACAATAAGATATTTCGAAATTGAAACGAGTAAATTTCTCCTCCCCTTCATCCACGGTGCAAAAGTCTTCCAGCTGGTAATTGAGAATGGGCCCGCTGCGTCTGAAGCAACGATAATTCCATTATAGGACAGGAGTGGACTAAAATCTTCCTTTGTTTTACAAATACCAGATTTTTTATTTCCGTACACTTTAATCTAATATATAAAAATGAATGTTTGTATGTTGGTTTGTTTGTTTGTTCGTACTTCATGCGCGGCCATACCGTTGATCCGGGTTTCTAGTAAAATGTTCAGAGATTCCCGGGATGAACATAGGCTATAAGAGAGTTGTGATACTCAACTCCTACACCCTTAAAAATCACCCATTGTAGTGAAAAACGTGAAAAAAATCCTTTTTTGACGCTTAAATGGCTTACGCTGCCTAAACCACAACAAATACACAAAATTAATTTACACAGAAATGAATATCTCAATAAACTCTACAAAAAAGCCCACGGCAGCATATGTTTATCTTTTACGGATAACTCATAATAGTCATTTTTGTCTTTCATTGATGCCAAGAACGGGTTAAGTAGATTGCCGGACAAGCGTGCACTGCCGTACCGTTCATCCGATTGTGATGGGGCTTTTGTAAAATGTTCAGGAGATTCCCGGGATGAACTTAGGCTATAAGAGAGTTGTGATACTCAACTCCTACACCCTTAAAATCGCTCTTTGTAGTGGAAAACGTGAAAAAAGTAGCTCTTTGTACGCTTAAATGGCTTACGCTGTCAAAACTATAACAAATACACAAAATTAATGTACAAAGAATTGAATATCCCAAAAAGCTCTACAAAAAAGTCCTTGATAGCATATGTTTATCTCTTACGAATAACTCACAATAATCATTTTTATCTTTCATTGGTGCCAAGAAGATCGACGCAAGTATGTATATTCCTGTGCAAGCACAGCAGCACATGGCAGGTATTCTTTTACAGACTATTTAACTCATGCCCCAAATGGGAGTCAATGACCAATCACGTTTCAATGATTTCTGTTTTACAACCAATCAGAATCGTGTTTCACCAAATATTTATCAGTGTTATGATTACCATATTAAAGAAAGCTCCTCCTTACAATATTGCTTTCCTTTGGCAATAAATAGTATGATCTGGTTGCAGTGATAAACAAATGAAGCAGTAGAAGCGTACCTATCGTTTCTCATTTGTTTTCAAACATCGCCGTTTACATTAAATATATAAATATTTTAAAATAACTATAGTTAAATAATGATTTGTGAGTAAACAGCTTAATTTTATTCGTTAAATAGTCCTAACAAATGCCACTCTTGATTTCCAAATTCTCTAGATAAATTCACTCCTCACTTCGTGAGTCGTGAATTTATCGATAATTTGGAAATCACTCGTGGCATTACTTATGATAACTCACAATAACGAATTTTGTCTTTTAGCTCATTTATGCCAAGAAGATCGAGATAAGTAGATTTCCGGACAACGCCGGGTAATCAGCACGGGGAATCTTAAAATAATTACGATATACAAATTTATAATTATTTTTCCTTTTACTTCTTCAACTAAACATAAAGGCACATTAATTTTCATTTATTTAGGCGTAGCAGCGCACGCCAGATATTCGCTAGTGTTTAATAAATAACAGTTATGAGCTATAACTGTCCCCTTTTCTGGGTTATTTTAGCATCTTCTTCTGTTCCGTTTTTATTATGAAAATCGCACCTAAAAATCCTAAGCCAAACTATTATTATTATTATTATTATTATTATTATTATTATTATTATTATTATTAGTAGTAGTAGTAGTAGTAGTAGTAGTAGTAGTAGTAGTAGTAGTAGTAGTAGTACTGTTAGCAGCAGTATTATTAGTAATAGTATTAGCAGGTGTAGTAATTATTGCTATGAACTCCAAGCGAATTTCTAAAGCTAGATTGCGGTCCATACCAGAGGCACAAGACCATTATGAAAGTCTAACAAAGAGATGGGAAGAACAGTTTACAATGAGATCGCAATAGGTGTTTATATTATTATTATTATTATTATTATTATTATTATTATTATTATTAAAAACTAACTAACTCACTGGCACTATCGATCCCGTTGGTTCATGGCCGTTCAGACATAAGCTCTCCATACATCCATATCCTGAGCTAACGTTTTCGAATCATCCCCTGTATAACCTACTTCATTCAAATCATGGTTAATGTTATTCTCACCCCTCATTCACGGTATAGTTGGAGTTTTCCCTCTGGTTTTCCTACAAGCTTCCATGCCCTTCTTTCATTCCTCATTCTTGCCACATGTCCTGCCCACCGCAGTTTACGAGACCAAACTGTTGTTATTATATCTGGTTACTTATTAGGACCATGTACTTTATGTTATGTAGTTTTCTTCATTTGCCTTTCTGTTCATCTCTCATTCGGTCCAAAAAGTTTCCTGAGAACTTTATTCTCTAACAATTGTATTATTATTATTATTATTATTATTATTATTATTATTATTATTATTATTATTATTATTATTATATAATGGAAATGGACATCTAATGACAAATGAGGGAAATTTTGAGGAAGTGGCTGAATTTAAAAACCTAGGAACAATAATCACAAATAGGAATGAGATGCACAAAGAAATTAAACATAGGCTCAATTCTGGAAATGCGTGCTAATATGCATTGCAGAGACTCTTGATGTCCCAACTCCTTTAAAAAAACGTTAAACTGAAAATATATAGAACTATTATTCTACCAGTTATATTATATGGGTGCGAAACATGGACTCTTACTTTAAGGGAGGAAAGGAGATTACAAGTATTTGAGAATAATGTACTTAGGGAAATTTTTGGACCAAAGAGAGATAAACAGACAGGTGAATGGAAAAGACTACATAACAATGAACTACGTGGTCTCTATAGGAAGCCAGATATAATAAGAACACTCAAGTCTCGTAGACTGCGATGGGCAGGACATGTGGCACGTATGGGGAATGAGAGACTTGTAGGAAAGCCAGAGGGAAAGCGCCCAGTTGGTAGGCCAAGAATGAGGTGGGAGAATAACATTAACCATGATTTGAGGAAAGTAGATTATACAGGGAATGATTGGAGGGAAATTGTTTGGGATAGGGATGTAAGGAGAGCTTATGTCCGCGCGGCCATGAACCTAGGGATTCGATAGTGCCAGTGAGTAAGTAAGTATTGTTATTAAAAATTGTTATTATTATTTTTTTTATTGTTATCTTTGAAAATAAAACTAAAATGTACGCTCCAAATGCTAGTTCCACCTGGTGGCAATTTTAATCAAAGATCTGCTACTTTACAACAGGCAGTCATATAAATAAATTTCCCACTCTCCCCCACGTTGTCTCACATTCCTCAAAGGCATGTTCAAAGTCGCTGCACGTCCCCGAAAGCTTCTTGTAAACGCGTTAAGACGTAAAAGTACTGAAACAAAGAAGTAATAAAAAAGAATACAATCTGATCTTTTCTACTATCTCCATATCCTACCAAACTTAATTGTTAGAGAGGGGGCGGTGGAATGTAAACAATGACACTGGTCTCTTTAACATTCTACATATGTATGCCTGTAAACGATATAACTTTTATTTCAATAAATTCCATTATTTGGTTCAAACGTGACTTCACAGTGCTTGACCTTGTGGGTTAATTTCTTGTTACATTTCCCAATAATAAATAAGCTTCAACCAAGTTTGGACTATCCTATTTATTGTAACATAAAAATCAATGTCACATCTAGGCAATATGAGGCGGGTCATTCCAGAACTTGCCTTATCCACTATAAGTCAATTTACAGGAAAAGCGAAAAAGTTTAATTTTTATAACTCTATGTCGGACATCTTGATATTTTGACTAATAGTTCATACTATGATCTACAGGTACTCCTTGCAGTAAAACATACATATTATTAGAAGATCGTTAGTTATAACACTTTTTGTTTTGGATAAGACTAGTTTTGGAAAAATAGAAGAGAAATTGGTTCATTTTAGAGCCACAAAGGGAACAAAAATAATATAGTTGGCGTTTTTGGCTGTATGATTATTCCGGCTTCAAACCATTAATATTTTAGTGCATTATTTTACAAAAATTTATTAGAAAGACCACAAAGAGAAAATAAACAAGACTTTGGTTATTGAGCCTTATAAATATTCGGGTTTTAATCACATGAACAAATATAAACGCAATATTTTTTTTGTTATATAAAATTGTATTATGAAGTAACATGATGAGGTTGTTCTTAATAAATAAGGTGTGTGTAGCATCTTACCTTACTCACCGTTTATGAGGTAAGATGTAACAGATTCACATTATTTATTAACAATATTGTTTTATCCCATAATATGAAACTACCGTATTAAAGAAAGACTTCATACAAAACACAAAATATAATCTTTATTATACAAGGTTCCAAGCAATCAAAGTAGACAAACTGGTTTATGTGATACCCAAATATATAAAGTTAATTACCAATCTACAATTCCCTACACAACCATTACACTGAATTACTCCGTACACTCTTAAATTTAATTTATTTTCGTCACATCCTTCACAAAAAATTTCTTCTTCAAGAGAAATGCTGCCATTCTCAGCTGAATCTCTTTCGAATGCGTTCTAATAAAAACTAATTTCTTTTCAGTTTACCCCAAAATATTTTGCTAGCAAATTCTTTACACCTTTCACTTTAGCGGAGTTTAGGACTACTTCGATTCTTGTCCTGGTTATTTTCCCATGAATTTGAATCGCTTTTCACTTGTCTTCCTTTGCCTTTAGAAGCAGGAGAAATAGTATCTCTCATTCTAAAAAAAAACACCAATATTATATTATTGATTCAGTTACTACTCTTATTCACATCACGTAAAAACCTTTCGAATAACACTGTGATACACCTCAAAGATAAACTGGGAACAAACCTCAGGAAAACATGTGACATCATATCACGTGTCCACAAAATCTGTACTTTATTGGTATTAGGCAAGTTCTGGAACAAGTTACAATGGATAAGACAAGTTACGGAACAATATTACATTTTCCAATGCAGATTTATATCGGAAAATATCACTTTTGCAACAGTTGCTTACAATAGAAGAATTGTGGGCATAACAAGGAATGCTAGGGTATTACCAACTCAATATTTGTAAAAATCGATATGGCAAGTTTTGAAATGACCCGCCTCATATAATCTATAATTTTAAATGTTGAATTAACAAATTCGTATTTTTTAATAGTTAATGACTGACTATATTTAATATCATCATCATCATCATCATCATCATCATCATCATCATCATCATCATCCTTCACGGATTAGGTCTTTACCTGTTCCGATCTCACATCTGTTCAGCTCAACGCTTTCTTGGTCTTTCTACCGATTTTCGCCCTACAGGATTATACATCAGTGTCAACTTTGGTATCCTATCCTCTGTCATTCTTTGCAGATTCTCCTTCCAATTGTTCCTGTATTCTTCTATTTGTTGAAGAAGTGGTTGTACTTTTAGTTCCTCTCTAATATTCTCATTTCTAATGTGTTCTTCTCTTGTACAACCTTTCACAGCCCGTAGGAATCTCATTTCCGCTGCCTGTATTTTACTTTTTTTTCTTTTGCCTTCAGGACCTAGGCCTAATTAATATTAAGATTTAATTGCCTAAATTCTACATTCCATTCCATTAATATAGTATAACCTCTCACCTTATACGCACTTTTTTTTACATACCCCACAGCACCCGGGTCTCACAGTGGCACGGCCTATCGGGAGAGGGATTTTAAAATATGGATCGAACACATGTTTTTCGACCAGACGTGGACATGGAGAACCTCCCCTAATGAATGATCAGCTTAAAGTCAGGCCCTTTTCAGAGACATGCCTTAAAGGTTCCAGACATTTATCTTACAGGTAAGGAAAAACTTCGGAAAAATCAACCAGGAAACTTCTACCGACCGGCGATCGAACCCGAGCCTGCTGCTTACGAGGCAGCGACGCTACTCCGAGACCACAGCGGTGGACCATCACTTAATAAAATACATTATATATAGGCCAATTTTTCGGAACTTTTCCTCAATACAATGGTTTCTCGTCACACTCAAGAAATTTGCCTTCTCCAGTTGTATCGGTCCTGAACATCCTCATCTGTAAGTCCCAATTCACTCATACTTCTTCTCACATCGTCCATTCAATCTTTTTTAGGTCTTCGCTTTCATCTTTAAAATCTTCTCAAGGATTCTATACGATGTCATCCTTTTGAGATTTCCATACCATCTTGATCTTCTCTCTTCAACCATCTGCCATACATTTCTTTCAACTTTCATAATTTTTCTAATTTCAACGTTTCTAGTTTTTTTTCTAATCTTATATATATGTGTGTGTGTGTGTGTGTGTGTGTGTGCATTAAAGAAGGAGAAAATATACACAAGTCACTTTTTATTATTTTGCAAATCAATTTAAAGTTTGAAATCGCATAGCTATTCTCTGATAGAAAAATATTTAATACGAACCCAATAATCTACGTCACTCGCCTACGTACTGTAGGTGTCGTAACTCTTTTTTTTTACTCCTTTACTAATTTATCTCTATTTTCTATCTATGTATATACCCCGACTTCCCCGTGTTGGAGAGTTTTAAGGGGTCGGCACACCGCCTTAGTGAGACACCTAGTGGCTATTACTTGGATGAGTAACGGAGGCCTCCTTATTCAGGCTTGCGGTTGTTTTACAAGCCTCAGAATCTTGGGACCCACGGCTTAAAGTCCCTCTCGCAGTACTTAACGTTTTTTGATTTTTCCATCCTAAAAATCAATCGACCCCCACTGGGTTTGAACCCGCGTACCCCGGAACTAGAGGCAAGGAACATAACCATTAGCCCACCACGGCCAACTCTCTATTTTCTTAATAAATACATATCCATGATATGACAGTTCTGGTGGTATAAAGTGTTTGCTGTTACTTGTTCGCACATGTCCTTCTTCTTAAACAGTATAATATCTAATAATATCAACAGAATAGAAACGGTAATTCTCCACAAAATTGTCAGACATGCCAGATATTACACAAATGCAATGCTCTATAAAGACATAAACATGAAGCTATTAGTGGAATATGTACACAAAATTCATAATCACACGAACACAAAAGGATATCTTGCGCAGATCTTTACCAATATAAAGTAAAGTGATCCCATGACAGGCCTCAGGAGGCCCTTGGGGTAGTGGGAGGTTAAGGCTCGCACTTTTTTCTAGACAATCGGCACTTGATGTCAGCCGGGTAGTCAGCCCTGCGTGACGGCCGCCTTTACCCCCAGAACAAGCGTCTGGTACTCATTTCCGTTAGAGGCTGAGTCGACCCCAGGGCCATAGTGCCGCCAGAAAGTTTGGGTCAGTTTAAAAATCCTGACCCCACCGGGACTTGAACCCGCGACCTTCTGGCTTGTAGCGCAGTACCTTAACCACTACGCTACGGCGTGCCCCTCTTCACCAATATACCTAACACAAATGGCAACAATAC
The DNA here is from genome assembly GCA_030220185.1 of Diploptera punctata. Taxonomy (NCBI): domain Eukaryota; kingdom Metazoa; phylum Arthropoda; class Insecta; order Blattodea; family Blaberidae; genus Diploptera; species Diploptera punctata. The sequence continues at coordinate 889,868 of JASPKZ010010694.1, forward strand.
TTTTGAAAAATTAACATGAAGTATGTCCCTCTAAACACCAAAATTATCAAAAATGTTTCTTTTCGGTTTTTTATTTTCATTCCTCTCTGATCATACACCCTTAAATGATCTCTCAAACCCCCTTCACGATTATCTTTCCCCAGCCTGACATTTACAGAAATTAATAAATATCACAATAACAGTAAAAGCTTCTTATTCGCGTTTTCATTATTCGCGGGTTAAAAAATTGCGACACAGTTCCTGTATTCGCAGCTAAAAATGTATTTATTCGCGGATCCAGTCGGTATATTAGAAGGATAAGTATCCTTTATTAACGCAACCGCAACTTCTTTTACTGCAGGAACGTGTTAAGGTGGCTTTCACAAAGAGTGATTTAAACCAAATTGACAAATTAATATCAAAGTAAACCAAACCATATTGTCACTAAGCCAAAAGTTCATTGTTAAAAGCCACCGCCGCTGTATTTCACGACCCCTATGTCCGTTTATAAAAGCCGTCCTCGCCACGATCGGTGTTTTATTGTTTCAACTTGCCATTCGTTGTAATAATTTTGATTGAATAACACGCGTTTCTTCTGCTTTGTTACCAATTTATAATGTCCAGTAAAAGGTAAATTGTTCAAAAATCTCATTAATTGATTGTATTTGGGTAATTTTATTTTATTTTGGAACCTTGGAACGTATCCCCTATATACCCATACAAATTACCATTCCATATTTGTGGCATATTTGTGGAATATAAGGAACTTTTACTGTACTCAATTTACATGTGAACAGATGTGAGTTAAACAAGCCGAAGAGGACAATTGATATGTCCATAAAACAGCGAGGGCAGGCCTACACCCGCATTTCATCTCTACACACACGCTTATCATTTTATTACAGTAACATTTTATTGAAAAAAAGTTGTAGTTTTTTCTTAGAAAAATATTTTTATTTATCACAAATTAACTATGCAAATGGGAAATTTTAGTTATAATTGTTTACATGTTTACTAGATGTTTGTTTTTAATATTAGTTTAGAATTTTAAAGTAGATATTATTCTATGGATCAAGCTCTGAAATTTATAAACTAGAATTAGTTATCCGTTTGATGTATTTTGTAGTTGAATTTGAGAGGCCATAATTATTGGTATTCTCTTAAAATGTGTGTACTTCATTCCAATTAGGGTACACCTGTACTAAACGGGAACTTTCAACCAATGCATGTTGAAACCTACCTTGAAAGTTCTTCTAGATAAGCATTGTGACGTACCAAGGCCGTGTTCAAAAAATTATATACCGATTTTCGCTGCAAGGCACAGACATTGAAATCAGAATCAAGCAATGTGCGAAGCAGATGGAGGTCTCTGCTTGAGTATAGCATAGTGGAGTATGGCGGGGCGCGGCGCACAAAGAGATGCAGCATATAAGGCTATCACACAAAGTTTCAATCAGCAGTGAAAGAAAAACAAAAATGGCTATTGTTAATTAATTGAATGTGATAACACAAATTCTCCTTGCTCCATGTACAGCGTAGAACTTTATTCACAATGTTTTCCATGCAATATTCCACAGGCACTATGAATTCGTAAGTCGGTCCATTGTGTAACCGCTTGCAAAACCAAGATTATTGCATCATGTTTCGGCACCTTGATATTGAAAATTGAAATTGAATATAAGACTGTTGTTTCAGAATACTGTCTCTGTGGAAATCTCTTCAATAATGTTCTCATCTGGTGTAGCCTAATTAATTCCGTTAAGCGTCAGCAAAGAGCTTTCCATTGCCGAAAAAATCGAGTGATTGAATTTTTCCTGCAGTGTCAGGAGGAATTTGGAGCAATTCGATTGTTTTGCCTTTGTTGTGTGCATATACATTTGAAGTTCTAAAAACTCAATTTTATGACCCTTATTATAAGCATATTATTTTAAACTTAAAGAAATGATACAGTCCTTTTTTTAATACTTTTATTTCTTTACATATCAAACATGAAAACAAAACAAAATATTATTATATTATACAAACTATCAGAAAAAATGTGTTTATAATTTATATTATTGTTTGTTAACGCCGCTAACAGGAAATCACTACCGGCGCGAGTGAACAAGAAGCTGATATCACTTATCCTACTCAATGCACTTATAGCGGAAGGCAGATTTTCTGGGTTATCTAATAGGCGTACATCAAGTCAAAAACTGTATTACTTTCCTGTAGTTTAAATGAGAGATTTGGTGTTGGATTTTAGTATCTTCCAGCTAAAAGCGGCAGATAACTTTTTGGAAACGGCCTTGGTACATCACAAGCTTCTCTGGAAGAAATTTTAAGGTAGGTTTCGGCATGCAATGGTTGACCGTTCCCTTGTAAAGGTATCGCTAAATCAGTATCGAACTTTATTTGATATTATTAAATTTGCACACGGTACTGGATAATTTTCATAGCCTCTGAGAATACATTTTATTGAGGTTAGGAAAGTATGATTTTCTTAGGTAATTTTATCAATGCTTTTAAAATTCATATTTATAATGTTTTAATAAGAAGAAGGACTGTCATTCTAAAAAGATCTGATTTAATGAACGCTGCAGATGTTCCATATAGTTGTATCTTATGGAATGTAGACGTATAATAGATGGTAGAAAATACATTTTTTATGTGTAGTATAACTCACTCTTTCATGGATGTCCAAATAGTATAGTGTCTTTGCAGTTGGCCTTTTACGTGTCCACGTTTGACAGTTTTAAATCTTATCTTCTACTGTTAGATATATTTTTGTTCTGTAATATACTGTATCACGTTCGCAATTTCACATAAGTCTCTGGCGAAACATGCTTTTCATTTTATTATAGACATATGTACTGATATAACAGAAAGGACAAGGTAGAATAAGCGTAAAGAAAAATAAAATAACATACATTCATTGTTTTAATATGATATTTTTTCCTTCAGTGCACGCGTCTTCTGCAATAGACGTGGGGTCTAGATTCAATAGCGGCCTCAGGAGGGTCGAAGAACGCATAAGTCAGTGGGCGAACGTGAGCTCTGAAGATTAAGGACTGCTGTTTCTTAGAGGATAACCGTACCTTTAATGGCTCAACTTTTTCTCTTTTTTGTTACTGGTGTGGGGAAAAATCATTTCCACTTCCTTCCATCATAACTTTTCTATCTTAACCGTCATAAGCTCACCTGATAGATCACGATGTGCAGACAGACAGACTGCGGTAATTCTCAAGAGAGGAGGAGGCGGCTTCTGCAGCTTCTAAGGGGAGCAGGAAGTGACGTGGACTTTGAGGATTGCTGCAGACGTGACCTTACTTCCTGCTTCCTGATGCACCACCATTACCCCTAACCAATAGCCAATCAGATAATTTGCGGCTAGGGTGTGACGAAAGAGAAGGGGCCTGAGATTCGCTTGTTCTTGAGGGCGACTGATCAAATCTCATGTTTATGGGAATGTGGACAGTCAGGTTGTCAATTCTGGAATTCAGTGGAATGCTCATGATTAGGGGTGCGAAAATTCTCCAAAACGCAGCAGGATTATTGAACTCATTCGTGATAGGTTCTAGTGTACACTTAGCCTCCATTAGATTTAATACCGATAACTTCTTTAAACATATAGGACTAGTGTCGTTGAATAGGTAGGTATATATTATTTAGGTAAAATTTGATTACTCACCTCATATTATTCTTATATAATAATATGAGGTGAATGATGAAATTTTACCTAAATGAATATACCTCATAGTGTGAATTCTTAAAATAATTAAGTAGGTATGGACTATATTCCCCTGGACTTAAAATCGTTATTTAAAAGCAGATTTTTATGGTTTTAATGTTTAATTGGTTTAGCAATTTGCTTATTTAAACGACATAGCCATTTAATGAAGGCTGTAATACTCACTTTATTTGTTTTAATTGAAATGTTTTCTTTTAATCCAGTTACTATAAGGTAGATTACTTCTTTTTAGAATAAGAATAAAGTCTATTCACAAATAATATTGTGCACAGTATTTTCACCGGAATGAGCAAGTGCTCGTGCTCGGGTGTATTTCAATTATAGAAATAATACATCTAGAATATATACGTTACAAAGTTTTAGTTAAAGAGAGAGACAAAACAAAATATATAAATTTAGAAACCAGTTTCAAAACATAAAATAAATTCTAGCACGTAAAATATTAAGAAATAATGCAAACGGAAATAAAACATACAAAACAATGTAGAATACATTAACCAAACTGAGGAGGATAATTAAAGATATTAGGAAATAATATAAAACAAAGCAAATTTAGGATAAAATTTGAAAATAAGAAACTCACAATGTATTAAAGCAAAAGAGAATGACACAAACAAAACATTATATAATAGATTAATACCACACTGAATAAATAATTAAGTACATTAGGTAATAATACACAACAAAATAAATTTAGGAGAAAATTTAAATATACTAACTCTAACATACACAAAGAAGTGGAGAATGATATAAACAAAATAATACTTAATACATTAATATTAAACTAAAGAAAGTATTTAAATACATTAGGAAATAATAATATAAACCAAAATAGATTACTACTTATTTACTATTTTTAAATATTTAAATAATTAATATCTCTATCTATCTTCGGGTTTCTACAGCTGCTGCCGTCTTGCCGTGCCAAACCTCCAAAGCCTACGATCTTTGGCATCTTCAATGCTTAGCCCTCTTGCTTGCATTAATGTCTTCATGTTTTCCTTCCATGTTAACTTCGGTCTCCCTCTCTTCCTCCTTCTGGTCGGATGCCATTGATATAGTTGCTTTGGCCATAGCTCATCTTCCATTCTTAAAACATGTCCTAACCACTTTAATTCCTTCTCCTCGATTCTTTCAATTATACTTTCTTCTGCTTCCATTATATTTCTAATTTCATTATTAATGACATGTTCTAATTTTGAATTTCTGGCACTTCTGCGTAAATAATCCATTTCTATAGCTATTAGTATATTCTTGTAGTACTTATTGATTGTCCATACCTCACTTCCATACAATGCAACAGATTCCACCAATGTTTTACCAATATATTTTTTTGTGTCTTTCCGAATATGCTTATCCCACCATATGAAATTTAACGTTGATATTATTTTGCTACTCAATTCAATTCTATGTTTTATATTCTCTTTGCCTTTACCTTCAATGTTATCCGTAATTATTCCCAAATATTTAGTTTGTTTCACTTGCTTTAATATAATTTAATTAATTAATTAATTAAAATGATTAATTTGATTGCTTCCTAAAATCTACTTGTTCTTAGTTTGCTTAGCTCTGGATTGGATCTAATTAATCCACTTGTATAATTTGGGTCCTAAATAGGTATATCTACTATGTTTAGATCCAGCAGTGGTGCAGATTTTAGGAACATATAACAAAAAAGTAGTATTTTGTCTGGTGTTGCAAAAACTTGGATTGTTCTCTTTAAATTCGGTCTTATGTTTTTATGGAAATACATAAGGAATACGAGTATATGCTTAAAATGTGTGCAATACTTGACACGCCGATCTCAAGGTAAATTAATTGAGTAGGGCAATCTAAAGATTTTTGTAAGCAATTTTTTTATAATTAGTTTTTTGCAGTAAAGTTAGGGGAGAAAGGAAAGTAGAATTTGCAATTCCACCCAAACCTAATCTTTCTTACTGGATTAACAATTGAACCTGAGCTAAGTAAACAGTTTGCAATACATAAATTAGCAAATATGATCAAAGGTGGTAAATTTGTGAGTAGTTTTACAGCAAGGAAACATGTTCGTCATATCTTAAATGTTGGTCTATTATAATACCTAGATATTTTACTTGTGTTGTTGATATTCTCAAGGATGGACATATGTGCAATATGCGCAATTACAATTGTGTATAGTGGTAATGATATTGGAATATGAATTAAATTCATATATACCACGTGATGTTAACGAAAAGGGATTAATGTAGCTTTTTGAGATATTGAAATAAAGTAAATTTGAGTCTAGCCATTCTTTAATTACATTGATTCCTTTATTAGCATTTTGATTGGCTTCATCCCAACAAGAGTCGCAAAATAAAACAATCTTGTCATCAGCACATGAATATAAAGAACCAGAATTTTAAGTAAATCGTTAATATATATTAAGAACAAACTTGGCCCTAAGACAGTTCCTTGTGGGACACCTATATCAATATTACTTAAATCATCAATTTTTGTTGATTGTGATCTATTACTTAAACATGATCTAAATAGTTCTAGAGCGGTTCATTTAACGCCATTTCTATCTAATTTGTCTAGCAGTAAGCTGTGTAACAAATGCTTTTGTAGATATAAGAAAATTCCTAGGCATTTGTTCCCTTCAGCAACATTTTAATCCAAATCAAATGTTATAAGCATTGACTTCTGTCCTGATTCAATACACTCGTTGAATCTCGGGCGCGGTGAACTAGTACTAAAGCTCCTTGTCTCTGGTTCCGAGGGTTACGGGTTCAAATCCGACCATGGTCGATGGATTTTTTAGGACGGAAAAATCCAAGGAACAAGTCCTCCGGGAGGAACTTTAAGCCGTGGGTCCAGAGTCTAAATATTTTCAGACTCGTAAAAGATCTTTAAGCCTCTAAGAGACCTCTAACCAAAAAGCAAAATTTACCGACATCGACGTCCTAGTAATACCTTAGTTGGCTGTTAGATGTCTCATTTGGTTGGTGTGTTAACCGCAAGCCATCCATGACATCTATGGGAAAATAGGATAACTAAAAATTGACTTTCTCTAGTAATTCCTTACAAAGGAGAGGCTTTGGCTCAGCAATGGGCCACACTATTATAGATAGATATAATACTTAGAATAGTTATGATCTATATAGTTTTTTTATAATATAAATGTTTTTTGTACTTGCTACTATTGTTGGTAGGGTGTAAAAACTATAATTTCACCAAATAAACATTTCTCATGGTATTTTAACCAGTGCTTGGGACCGATACCATCCACCATACTGAGTAATTTGAACAAATACCAGTACAAAAATTGTCTACCACAGGTTGAAAAAAAATCAACTACATCGGCTGAGAGACTCGACATGCTGACTGCAAGTCATTTCTTCATAAAATAATCATGCCTTTATTATATTAGTATTATTATAATATTATTTATTACTACTTTCGATTAAATGTAATAATTGTTCTATTTCTAATCTATATATTTGATTCATACTGAAATCTAAATGCCGTTTGCATTCTAAGATCGCACAAATAGTAGTAGGCTACGTGATATCCCCGTACATCAACCATCAACATTGGTACACGAGAGGTGAGTCATCTCATCCTTTAACAAATGTCAGTTATCTCCATTCAGGGCTACGGTCTTCAATTCTTGAATCCCATCTTGTTGAAGGCGTTCATCTACCAACCTGAGTTTCGGACTGCCTTAGCATCACACTCCGCAAGGTTTGAAGTGATTAAAATTAAAATTTCACTTAACAATTATGTTAAGTAGCTAACTTTCCAACAACTAACTACTGACTAAAAATATTTACTTATATTCTATGTATAATCGCAATTTTATTTTCTTCTAACTAAACGTAAAACCAAAATATCAAAAATAAAACTAACGCAAATTTGGCTTAACTTTGTTTTTCCTCTCTGACATAGTATACTTGACGCGTCCGTATCATGGTATAATATTAAAAACATTCTAATAATGACAATAATAAATATTTATGCTAAATAAAGTGAAAAGGAATTTTATTGAAAAGTTTATTATTTCTAAATAATTAAATCATCTTATTCACGTTTTATGAGATCTTCCAATATATTATTCATTACTGATATCATCACAAAGTGAAACAGCATGTACTAGGGCATTCGATAAGTAATGACACACTGTTGTAAATCAGCGATCCTAGTGGTGACCATTGTAATTTTGTAGAATGTTGTTAAGCAGTCTTTGTTGTAGAAATTTGTAATATTGAAAGTCTCGAAATGTCAATATTTTGTTAATATATTCACAGTTTCTCACATGTAGCAAGTAATACCGCCCTAAATAGATGTTCAGTAGAATGTGTTTACAAGGTGGAATTGGAAAGTACTCGAACATCCACCAAATTCACTAGACATGAGTTCTTGTAAATATAATTTATTCAGAAGGATAAAAGAACTTCTACGAGGCATTCGATTTCATTCAAGAGTTGATATCCAGAACGCTCTATGTCGATTAGATGAAAGAGATATCCAAAAATGATGCTGCAGATGAAGTACGCTATCTTCCAAGGATTTGACAACGTATAAAGTTGACTTGACAAGATACTATGAATGAAGTTCGTAATGTCAAAAATAACATAAATAATTTTTAGTGATATTATAGCCGTATTGGCATTACTTATCGAACGCCACAGTGTATATATATATATATATATATATATATATATATATATATATATATATATATATTTATTTATTTATTTACAATACACGCCATATTAACTTAAATATCTGTCAATTCCTAGTGTAGGCCTACTTTACTGTAAGTAGTGAAGGGTTATGTGCTTGCAAAATATTTTAAGCAGAGCATTTTCAAGCATCGTTTATTTTAATATTCTCTAAAAAGAAGTAGTAAAACGGAAGTAAATTTAGTGACAATAGTAAAGATAGGATGGTAATCACTCCGTCCGACAACTACCCCTGTCAGGAGGGGGTGAAGACTTCCTTTAGAGCGCGACAGCTAGTTCCGGCCAATTAATTCATTTATGTCTCTGTGAGCATCTTCCAGTAGCACGTAACACATTTGCATTCTTAAGCTCGGATTCATGACACAATAAACTCAAGCTTCTTCATTCTGCTCAAACACAGTCCGTGTCATAAAATTCGTTTCTTATGGCATAAGACCTAACAAATAAATAAAGTTTTCTTATAACTTGAGAGAAAAATTTGCAATTGAGTTGGGATTTGAACCTCGGATATCCAGTTCTACGAGTAGTATACCGGCGTTCTACCGTTGAACTGTTTAAGGACATTTCTAGACCAAACTCAAATTATTCTCTCTTTAAGAGGGTAGAGTTACTTTTGGAGGTAAAAAAAATTAACTTTTCATCATTTTTTTCCTAATGTAAAATAGGCTTTCTTGTATGTTTCTATGAAAACTAAATTTAATTATCTTGATTAGTTATTGAGTTTTTACTTATAAAGTGACAGATTATTATGTGAGTTTGCCCATTAAAATCCCTCCATACATATAACCTTTAGTAAGTTTGTCGCTTGTTTTCCGTAACTACTATTTTTCAATCCTGTTTTCCTCATAATTTAAAAACTATTTGTGATAATGTAATTAAATTTTGCATGCAAGTATATTACATATAGATAAACACAATGTAGCAGAATCACTTCTGTAATATGAATACTTCATCTAAAAAAATAATTTTACCAATAGTTAAAAATACAAGATTTGAATAAAAATTATATATATATATATATATATATATATATATATAGTTTATATGCTAGAGTGAAAAAAAAAAGAAAACTTCAAACGCATTTTTTGAGAACTTATATAATGTCGCATAGCCAGTTTATGGATAATGCCGTCCAATTAACAGTAGTCGTAACAGTTTTATAATATCAGAATATTGTATCATATAGAGGAAGTAGTGACAGTTAATCATGCAAATTCATATGGTACAGCTTCAGTTAAAACAAAAAACACAAAAAAAAAGGAACTAGCTAATCTACAAGGTTCGAAGGCATCTCTACCCCTTAATCCGTGAATTTAATTACCAGCTCAGTTGCAATTTTTTTCTACCAATATTTTAGCTAACATGACTATACTCGGAACCATCTCGAAAGGCAGGTTCGTCTGTTAGCAAGGGGCAGAGAGAGAGAGATGGAGTAATTTTTACATAGTTGCCACATCGTACTTTCTTTGAAGACACGCGCAAGATTCAAAAATATTTTTAATTTTAATATTACGTATCATATATATTTGCACTATTATATATATATATATATAGTAAAGATTAAAATAATTAAATTATCCTTCATTCGTGATTCTCTGTACAGTGCGTAAACTCACACTTGTGGCGAATAATATGATAGGATACATATAAACTAAAATCTTCTTATTCTTCTTCTTCACGGTTTAGGCTTATTTATCTAGCCTGTTCCGGCTCCAAATTGTTGCTCTTTCCACCTCTTCCTTCGTCTTCCCTAACTTCTTCTTCCTCGTGGTGAATAGTTGTATGCTGCTTTTGGTATTCTATTCTGTTATCCTTGCCAAGTGTTCTTTCCAGTTTGTTCTATATTTCTCTATTGTTGTGTTTAAATAAAATCAAACTAACAATAAATATTATAAATAATTCCTCTACTTTTAGTTGTCTTATTTCTGTGTTATGTTTTTTATCTGTTCTTTGATATCCCGCTATTGGTCTGAGGAATCTCGTTCCAGCTACTTGTATTCCGGCAGATTGTTGTGTTAAGATTTAAGATTTAAGATTTAAGATTTATTTAGCCTGGTGGAGTTAAGGCCATGTGGCCTTCTCTTCCACTCACCAGGACAAACATATATTACATAAGAATATAACAATCTTAATTAACTCTAATATTAAACACTAAGTAAAAATTTGATCAAAAGATAATATCTAATATACATATTACGATCTATAATACAATCAGTTAATATTAGTTAAAATTAAGACTAAAACTAATAATAAAATGTATACAAGCAAGACATATTAAATTGTCCCTGTCTAGTGTATATAAAAAACAGGAAAATAATGAGATACAGAAAACTAATTTTACGATTATACAATATTTAAAACAAAACAAATAAAAATATTTGTTATTCTTAATATTATTTACATAAATAATTAAATATATTAATATTGCTAAAAGAATACTATCAATGAGGTGTATAAGTCAGTTTGTTATTAAATAATTCTTTAGTTTGTTTTTGAAGGATGTTATAGTTTGACAGTCTCTGACATAGGGTGGAAGGGAATTCCATGTTTTGGTAAGTGACACCGTAAAAGATAATGAATAATATACAGTGTGATGAGGCGGGATATAAAGGACAATGTGCTGATGGGATCGAGTGTCAAGATTATGTGTGTCGGATAGTCTGATGAAGCGGCGTGATAAATAATTAGGCGATGATGTGTGAAGTATTTTATAGAGAAGGGATAGGGAATGGACAGTTCTACGATCTCTTAGACGAAACCACGATAATTGTTCCAGGGACGGTGTAACATGGTCAAAATTTGCGAATACCACAAATAAAACGTGCGCAAGAATTATGAACACGTTGAAGTCTTTGAGTGGAAATAATATTTAAGTCTGTAAAAAGAGTGTCACAATAATCAAAATGGGGCATTGCAAGTGTTTCTACTAACATTTTCCTAAGGGCGAATGGCAAACAATTTCGTACACGATTTAATGAATGTATTATTGAGAAGACTGTTTTGCATGTATGGTTTATTTGTGTATTCCAATTTAAGTTTTTGTCAATAAATACTCCTAGAATTTTTACTGTCTCACTATAAGGGATTTGAACTCCGTTTAGTGACACATGCGAAACTGTGTTTAGGTTAATTGTAGATAATAGTCTCTGATGACCCATAATGATTGATTGTGACTTTGTAGGATTTAATTGCAGTCCATATTTAACTGTCCAAGTCATTAGTGAGTCAAGATCCTCGTTAATTTTGGCAACAGCGTCATTTAGTGAATATTTGTCTGTGTGGATGTAGATTTGCATGTCGTCTGCAAATAAATTATGTTTGCAATGCTTTAGGGAGTTAGATATGTCATTTATGTAGATTGAAAAAAGCAAAGGTCCAAGTACCGAACCCTGTGGAACCCCAGCTTTACGGAAGGACCAAGAAGAACATAATGTATGATTTCCTATAACAGATTGCTGGCGCTCATGAAGGTAGGAATTGAACCATTTCGTGGCACTATCAGAGAGTAAGAGGTTTTTAAGTTTATGCAACAATAAGTCCAAGTCTACCGTGTCGAATGCTTTACTAAAGTCCAGTAATGTAAGAATGGTAAGTTTTCGATTATCAGCAGCTTCGCGTATGTCTTCGCAAATATTTAGTAGAGCAGTATTTGTATTGTGTCCTGTCCTGAAGCCTGACTGGAAATGATCTAGAAGGTTGTAATCATTTAGGTATTCAGTCAGTTGTTTATGGACTAATCGTTCCAGAGCTTTTGAAAGAGTAGGTAAAATGCTAATGGGTCGAAAGTCGTTCGGGGTCGAGGGCGTTTTAACTTTAGGCAGTGGACGTACGAGGGCTTGTTTCCACAATGAGGGATATGTAGAAGTTTGTAGTGAGGAGTTAAAAATATGAGTTATAGTAGGTAGTATAGCTTCGATTATTTTATTCAGTAAAGTAATATTTATACGGTCAGTTCCTTCTGCTTTGGTTTTTATTCGCATGATGGCTTTCTTTACGTCGTAGTCTGTAACATATGAGAAGTGGAAATGTTCTCTGTCGGGTTGATTTGTCAGTGATAATTCATTTATTGTTTGTTCTTTATCCTTTGGAGTAGTAGTTATACCTGTGAAGTGATTATTGAGTGTGTCCAGGGAAACAGGTAATTTGTCTACCTGTGTGTCTTTTCTCCCAATTCCCATTCTATTCAAGTTTTTCCAGATTTCTGAAGTATTGGTATTTGTTAGGTTGTATAAATGTCTAAGTTTGGCGTTTCTTATAGCTTGATTTGTCTTGTTACGTAACTGTTTATATTGAGTGAGACTTGTGTCTGTTTTGTTGAGTCTATATTTCTTATGTGCTGCGTCTCTATCAGTCATCAAGTTACGAATTGAATGAGTCATCCAGGGTGCAGGGCGTCGTTTCACGAGTTTAGTTTTTGGTGGGGCATGTCCTGTTGTATAATTGTAGTATAAAGTCATTTAGTGTCTCAACTTTTTCATCTACAGAATGCAGCGTCCATATTGAATGCCACGGCATCTGCATAGCTTCTTCAATTAGGGTTGCATTGTCTATATGTTTTAAGTCTCTATACGTAATAGTCTTTCGAGTCGGTTTAGGGCACTGCAGTGAATATGCTAAGAATATAATATCATGTGCTGATATTCCCGGGGCTGGCAGTTGCCCGTGAGTAAGTACTCTGTCTGGATTATTAGTTGCAATTAAGTCAAGTAACGTCTCAGAGTGATGAGTGTGATGTGTAGGTCGTAGGGGTAGGAGTGTCATATCACAAGCCTGGAACGTAGCCATCAGTTGTTGTGTATGTCTGTTATCAGTGTCTAGTATATTTATATTAAAGTCGCCCATAACGATAACGTGTTCATATTGTATTCGCGCGTTTTGTAAAGTGGACTCAATTTCCAGCGATGGCTTTTATTTTAGGAGGTTGGTATACTACACAGAGAAGACATTTTTTGAAACTGACAAATATTTCTATGAACATAATTTCGGCAGATGGTTCGTTATTAGATAGATACACAATTTTAGGAGTAAGGTCTGTTCTAACGAAGGCTCCAATACCGCCCCCGCGACTGTAAACACGATCGTGTCTAAGAAAAGTATAACCATCCATGTCAATTAAAGAAGAGGTAATGGTGGGATTTAGCCACGTTTCGGATATGAGAAGAGCATGAATATTTAAAGAGAAGAAAATAGTTCTGATCTCATCTATATGTGGCAGTAATACTCTGAGCATTGAAATGGGCTACCTGCAAGGAAGTAGGGTATGTGGACAAAGCTATTTCTAAAGCATTCCTTGAAGTAGTGGGGTCGAGAAGGGGAGTGGGAAGGTTATTGTCCTGTAGCCTGTCAAAGACTGTCAAAGGAAAATCATCATTTAAACGAAAAATGGTCGTAAAATATTTCAACAAACTTACAAACTAAACTTGGTATCACGTCACTAAGAATATCTTAATTTTATGTATTATTAATAAAATGTTTAAAGTGATAACTGTCGGTTATTCACTGGCCGTGTTTGCACTAATTATATTTCTGAGGCCCGGAGAATGATGCGTTTGTTATCTCCTTCTTTAACATGGATTGCTCCGTCAATTGTCCACACCATTGTTACACCATATTTGGTGATGCATTCTTTTAATAGCTTATACCTCATTTGAGTTAAGTCTTCCCTAATTGTAACACCACTCCCTTTCAGCTGTTTTTTGTTCTGGAAAACCTCTCTCCTTTTCCGATAGCTTACGAATTTGACGATAACCGGCCGTGGCCGGTCCGCCTTTCTCCCCACACGATGACTCCTATCTATATCGCATGTTTCCAATTTAATACCTATTTTAGACGCCACATCGATAGCTATTTTGTCTGTATCCTCAGCGTCCATCTCCGGGATTCCAAAGATACGTAAGCATTGGCGGCGTTGGTACTGTTCAAGGGAATCAGTTTTTTCGCACAACAGTTGTTCTAGTTTCATTATTTTAGTATCCCTTTCCTGTAACGACAGCTCCAACTGTTTAATGACCTCAGTGTTCCGATCTATGGTTGTTTTCAACTCACTCACTATAGCCTCACGCACCGAGTCCTTTAGCAGCTGCAACATGGCAGGGTCCCTCAAACATTCCTGCATCACACGCTTTGTCATTTCTTCTTTATTCTCGTCGGAATTCTTTGTTTTGCGTGGCGCCATTATTACAGAATAAATGTACACACAAATAATTTCAAAATATCCTATACTACCTGTAAAACACAAACAATCACCTGCTGAAATGTTGTCACTGTCCATGTTTCAGATCCGTAAGTAATAATAGGCACTGCCATAGTCTTGTATAATTTCATTACAGAGTCTTTCCTGGCTTAATTCTTCAAAGTTCTTTTTAGTGTTCTTCTTCACTTCCTGGTTTAGGCAAGAGTTGCCTGTTCCGTCTTCACTAATTGATCTAAGATCATCTCTTCCGAGGACGTCCGACATTCTACGCTGAGGTCGTCTTTGGTAATGTCCGTCCGAGTTTCCATTGTGAAGAATACGAGTAATATGTTTTCCTCTGATCGCGGTATCAACGCTATGCAGAGTAGACCATTGGTGGGGCTGCCACCTCGAAGCTTTAGGTCAAGCTCCTGGATGTACTAACCCCATCTAGAGGGTTGCCACTTCCGCCAGATCCGCCGTGATGAACGACTCCTTCTGCGCCGAATCTGCCGTTGAGGTCTTCACCGAAACCCTGGCTAGGGGCCCTTACAGAGTACTATCAGTCGGAGCCAACTGAACCCTGGTTTTTTAACGAGGTTGTAACTCCTCCCCCCCTCCTTTCTCATCCGGGCTTGGGAGCGGCCATGGCGGAGTTTCTTTTTAGTGTTCCTGTTATATAATTAAACTTATTTAGTTTATTGTCGAGGGTTCAAGTCCCGATGGGGTCAGGATTTTTATGACCCAAATCCTCTGGCGGCACTATGACCCTGGGGTCGACTCAGCCTCTAACGGAAATGAGTACCAGACGCTTGTTCTGGGGTAAAGGCGGCCGTCACGCAGGGCTGACAACCCGGCTGACATAAAGTGTCGATTGTCTAGAAAAAGTGGGAGCCTTAACCTCCTACTACCCCAAGGGCCTCCGGGCTTGTTGTGGGATCACTTTACTTTTAGTTTATTTATATCTGTTTCCGCTGTGTATGAATAAAACTCTAATATACATAAATCTAAAACTAAAATGTTTCAAAAATATAATAAAAAGTGTACCATAAGATAAACATGCCTTATAATAGATCATTAGAATTAGAAAATTACAAGGATTAGGGAAATCATATCAACATTTTTATTAAAATTAAATAAATCAATAAATAACCAAAATATAATATATTATTATTATCGCTATAAAAGACGTATGTGGAAAAGTAGAAATATATCCTCGTAAAATTCCATCTACATGTCTAGAATAAAGAAGTACTCTTAAAATGCTACCTTACTAATGGAGGTAACAACAGACGTCCATCCCTCCTTTAGAAAAGATAAGTCTCTTGATATGACAGTTTACAAAATTGAAAGAAACTGAAAACAGTTATCTATTAACAATATCAAAAAGCAATTAACCCAGTTCTTAGAAACTGTAATTAACGTTATTAACCAGCAATTCCAAGAAATAAGGATAACCTTTACACGTAAAAGAACCACACAGTAAATTATCAAGGTATACATAGCGGTGTTGACAAATTTACATTTCAGGAACTCCAAGGGCGTAAACCCCCCTCTAAGAAAACACATGACTAGCGAATAAGATTATTGTAATATATGTATATTCAAATTGTATCGAGTGGAATCGAAAGAAGTGGGAGGAACTATCGTCTTTTTAAGCATGAACATATATCAAAATTCTCTCACTCTTGGTCACTCTGTGTTCAGTGTTAAAACATCGTAGATCCACAGACCGCGATCTCCGAACCAGTTAGAATTTAGATTCGTTCGAGAACTTGTTAAATTTAAAGTATCTACAACTTTATAAAGATTTAGTCCGTTAAACATTTGGACTTTGAAAATATTTTATTCAAGCACGTGGACCTCTAATTACTTCATCGACTCCACTCATTAACAAAACTTTATTAATGGTATTAACTAAAGTGTAATTGTCCATAAATAAATAGTTTTGGATTCGTTAAAATTGAGTGTAAAATGTATACGTTGTTCTTTGCTTATAAAATGTTCATAACCCTGAGATCTCTTGCCTACCACTGAGAACCGGTACATACTATAAGTTTAGGTTATCTTCTCTTGAGCTCCGGCAACACTGTTACTCCCGGTCCCATTACAATTTCTTGTCTGTTTTTTTACTACCAAAAAAATGGTCATAACTAGCACACCAAGGCCAGATCTACAATGACGTTATTGGTTGAAGTCTGAAGGGATGTTGTAACGAATTTTCTGCGCATCCTAGACGAAGCCGCCTTCCGAGATGATCCCGACTCTAGTCTAGAAGCAATAATTAATCAAACCGTAAAACTGTTACAAAATATAACTTCCATCTTGATACAAGATGTCTAGTACACTGCCCAGTCCTCTCGAACCTAATATTCCATAAACTAATTTGGCTTTTGCCTATTTTTTAGAGTTTCGAAAATTTTGCACTGATTTGAATTCGAAAGGGATATAATTTAATTAATGGAATTAAACGTTTCTCACAAATCATTACAAAAACTAGTCTTGTAGGCCTATGAATTTTAAAACTAACTCAATATAAAAAAGTACTAGTTGTACTAAACGAACGCTGGTATGAGGAACCTGATAATTCGTATATTTGCCTACGAATTGTATGTAGGTATGTATATATATATATCCACCGCTGTGGTCTCGAGGTAGCGTGCTGCCTTGTCACGCAGCGGACCCTGGTTCGATCTCCGCTCGGGACAGTTTTTTTGGGTGAGGTTTTTATCGAGATTTTTCCTCACCTGTAAGACAAATGTCAGGAAAACTTTAAGGCCCAAACGGTCCCCGAAATCATATGGCCATCATCGTCATCATCCTTATTATTATCATCACCATTATCATCCTTCACCGGCGTGGAAAGAAACGGGAAGCTGCCACACCTGCAATTCCCTAGTAAAGCTGCAAAGCATAGCATGAAAGACCTCCCCTTGGGCATAATTACTATGGATGGATATATATATATATATATATATATATATATATATTCGTGTTCATTGTAGTTGAAAGAGCTAGACAAATATAGGAATTATCAAGTTCCTGATACCAGCGTTCGCTTAGTTCAGCTAGTTGGTGTGGTGTTTTTGTAATTCCATGTTGTGGGTTTTATCCCGGGATAAAAATATTTACAGCGCATAACGTGATATCCATAAAAATAAGCATTAGCAACGAAATATTTATCATAAGTAATGCCACGAGTGATTTCCAAATTATCGATAAATTCACGACTCACGAAGTGAGGAGTGAATTTATCTAGAGAATTTGGAAATCAAGAGTGGCATTTGTTAGGACTATTTAACGAATAAAATTAAGCTGTTTACTCACAAATCATTATTTAACTATAGTTATTTTAAAATATTTATATATTTAATGTAAACGGCGATGTTTGAAAACAAATGAGAAACGATAGGTACGCTTCTACTGCTTCATTTGTTTATCACTGCAACCAGATCATACTATTTATTGCCAAAGGAACGCAATATTGTAAGGAGGAGCTTTCTTTAATATGGTAATCATAACACTGATAAATATTTGGTGAAACACGATTCTGATTGGTTGTAAAACAGAAATCATTGAAACGTGATTGGTCATTGACTCCCATTTGGGGCATGAGTTAAATAGTCAGTATAATTTACTGCAAATTTGTTTGTTCTGTTACTAGTAAAATAAGTGTGTAAATTTAGTGTGTTAACATCTGTTGTTGTAATTAGTATCCAAATAATTAAATAACAAAAAGATTTAAAAATAAAACATTATATATATAATTATATTCCATTCCATTAACGCAGTTTCACCTCTCACCTTATAGGTACTCTTATGTGCCACGCCACTCGGACCTTACAGCAACACGACCTGCCGGAAGAGGGATTTTAACTATGGATCACATGATTTTTTGGCCGTACAAGGACGTGGAGGACCTCACCGAATGAATATCAGTTCAATGTCAGGGCCTGCTCCGGTACAACACAGCATTAAGGTGAAACACACCATTCACACACACATTCCTACTGAACATGGCGAATATGATAATGATAATTATGATGGCCAAATGATGTTCGGGGATTGTATAGGCTTTAAAGTTTCCTGACACTTGTCTTACAGGTGAGGAAAACCTCAGGAAACTCATTCCGACCGGGGATCGAACCCGGGCCTGGTGCATACGATGCAGCGACACTACTCTGAGACCACAGCGATGGACTTATATAAAAAGGTAAAATAAATTATTTGAACACGAATCTCACAATCACACTCTCCATCCGTTGAACTAACCCAATGTCCTTCAGAAAGCATTCCATATCTATTACATATCCATTCCATATTTACTTTCAGGTTTCATGTGCTTAGTATCGTAATTTACTCCTTTTTATCTCAACTTCAACGTGTTTTGATTATATGTTTTGATTTAGAAATCTGAAAGCAATGAAATAGGCTATCATTCGTTAAAATCTGAAGGGGAAAGAATAAAAAGTTCCCCTGTTAGTAACTCACACCATTAGTGAGTTACAACAAAATACAGTGGCTCCCATTAATAATAGGTTGTAACTTTAATCGTGAATGGAAGTATGGAAGTGAAAATTTGATAATGAAATCAAGGGATAAAAGCAGGATACAGACTGCGGAAATGCTGTTCTTACGTAATGTGAAAGGATGCACAAGAGCGGATAGAATAAGGAATGAAACTATACGAGAAGAATTAAATATATATTAAATTGAAGATAAGATCAGAGAAAATAATAAGATATGGACAGAACACTTAATGAGAATGAACAACGAAAGAATACCAAAAAGAACCTTCCTGTATAATCCCAGAGGAACAAGAGATGTTGGCCGACCACGCAGAAGATGGACTCCACTTTTAACTTCGCCGGAATAGGCTGCATAGTCTAAACCTTGTAGTAGAAGAAGAAGAAGAACTTTAATAGTGGCAACTATTTATTTATTACTAGTATACAAGTAGCCGGCCTGTGAAACTTTTACATCCTTCAATGTAGTACTCAGCATTGTCTACAACTCGTTGCCAGCGACGTCCAAGAAGTAGTATCCTTGTAGCAGCTCCTGTTCTTTTGAATTTTCTGATGGACCGTCTTAATGCCTTAATCTCGGAAACAGTCTGGAATCGAATGTCACGAAGTGGTTCCTTCATCATAGGGATCAGATCATAATCACAAGGGCGTAAGTCCCGAGAATTTGGTGGATGGGAAAGCACTCCCCACCCCCAGCTATGGTACATATCAGCTACAGGGTGTGCCGTGTGAGCCCGAGCATTACCCTGCAAAATTATTGAAGAGTTCTGCAACAAATGTGGGCGCTTCATTCGTAACGCTGGGCACATTACATTTTCAGCCAAGATCGCTGTTCCTGCTTTGTAAGCATAGCGAAACACAACAGCTTAGAGTGACAATTCAGAGGAGACAAACTTCCTCTCTCCAAAGCTTTGAGACTTACGGACGAATCAATTTACTCTAAGATAGGTCAGACATATATTAACATGTGACATAAGTTACCGCTTCTACAGCAGTGTTGCCACTATTTTTGTTACAGGCCACGTATATTCGGTTTTAATTGGTCTTTCTTGTTTCTATCTTAACCCCTGACAAAAAAATGTTTATTACAATGTAAATATTATTCTAGTATATTCTTCATTAATATTATAGAATTATCTTTGAAATGTATTAATTGTGATATAGGCCTACTAATACATTATCGATCTTTATCCATCCAAGTAATACTTTAGTTGCTTACTAGATGAATCATTGAGGCGATGTGTTAACCACATGTCACTCGTTGACATCTGTAAGTAAAAATAGCTTAGTTAAAAAAACTCGTGTTAGGGAGCACGCGTGTTCTCACGCGGGACATATGAGGTATATACATACAATACGTTATACTGTAGATTAATTTATTTTCTAATTTTAATTTTATTGTACAGCTTAAGGCAAAAACAACTCTCGAAACGATATTCACCAATGTAGATTAAACCTTGTCCCGCGCCGTAGCCGAGCGGTTAAGGTAGGAAGCCTTGGCGCAGAGCTACGGGACTTGCGCTGGTTCGAGTCTCCATGAGGGAAGAAATTTTCTCATGGTATTTCGGCCAGAATGGGACCGGTTGTCCACCCAGCATCGTGAGGCAATTGGGTAGCTACAATAAGTAGCGGCTCCAGGTTGAGGAACCAGCTATAACGGCTGGGAGACTCGACATGCTAACCACATGTCACCCCTACACTGGCTGTTGATCATCTACCTCTGTGATTGACACATGTGGATGTGAAGGGCCAGCAGCCGGCTGGTAAAAGGGCAACCGCTGAAAAGTGGAAAGACCCTCAATCGGAGATTAAACCTTTCTTCGTGCATATTTTAAGAATGCTAGACGAACACATTAATGAGAAGCAGCCTATATAAACATTTTTGATATGAATTCAATTGCATATTTTGTGGAATTCGGGACTGATATTGCCGAAAAGTAGAACTCTCTCATCCTACACCGATTGGAAGGTCTACTAAGTGTTGGGCTCAAACACGCCAATTTATTTTCCAACTAGAATAAATGCAAACCCCGATGTTCTGGATAAAATTATTCTTGTTAATGGGTAGACCAACGAAATATCAACTCTAGACGAACTCAACTCTCTTATAGTATTGATTCGAAATATTAATTTAGATACAACTCTTTTTTAAGGATAGTCAATTTTAATGAAATATTAAAGGAATTAATTTTACCATGTGGCGAGGATAACTAAAGAAAGTTTGAATTTAGAAATTAAAACTTTATGAATGCTATTTTATCGGCTTTTATCTTACAACGTCCACCGTGGACAAAAGTTCGGCAAAAAAATGTGGACAGAGGAACTTGACAAAAATGTAGGCTTAGAGGCGATAAGATATGTCTGCATGTTTTAACCAATACAATTTATAAGACTTTAAAATAGCAAAGTCCGACGAAGATATAGTCGCTTCAGCTGTACAAAACATGTGATCCGTCGCTAGGAGATTTAAAAAAAATGTAACTTTTAGAAATACTCCTATCCTTGGACCACGGACTAAACATTTTGCCAGAGAAAGCGCTTAAGCTATTGCTGATACCCTCGAGGTAATAATAATAATAATAATAATAATAATAATAATAATAATAATAATAATAATAATAATAATAATAATAATAATAATACTTTATTTATTCTGGCAGAGTTAAGGCCATAAGGCCCTCTCTTCCACTCAACCAGCACAAATACAAATAAATATTCGACAAATATAGATATACACTATACTAATTATAAACCGTTAAAGATACAATAAATGTAGCAATGTAAATTTCATGTACAAACAACATTTTATAGGGTAATAACAATAATGATACGATAATAATAATAATAATAATAATAATAATAATAATAATAATAATAATAATAATAATAATAATAATAATAATATAATTATGATACATTATACGGGAAACACCAATTAATATATATATCTTACACTGGATAATAATGAAGTCGAGTTTAGAGCAAATATAAATTTAGATTTCTTTTAAAAGTTGCCAATGTCCGGTAGCCCCTTATTTCTTGTGGTAGGGAATTCCAGTTGCGAGAAGTGGAGATGGTATATGACATGGAGTGATGTGATGTCCTATGTTGCGGTATATTAAGTAAGAGACTATGTTGTGATCTTGTGTTTAAGTTATGGTTTGAGGATAGATACTGGAAACGGGATGATAAATAATTGGGAATCGAGGTATGTAGGATCTTAAATAGGAGAATTAGACAGTGCTATTTTCTTCTCTCTTTTAGATGTAGCCATGACAATTCGTGGAATAATGGAGAAATGTGATCGTATTTTCGAACATTAAATATGAATCTGATACACATATTATGGACACGCTGCAGTTTGTCTGACAATCCGTCACTTATGTCAGTTAGTAGAACGTCACAATAGTAAAAATGCGGCAATATTTATACAAAAAATATGTATATTATATTAAATCAGAAAAAAAGATGGGATCGGTTTTTTTTATTGGACCGATCGCTGTTTGTGATAAAATAATGGAAATGAATATATTCTATGGTGTTATGACGTCCGTTATGATATTACTGGTATCGACTTATCAATCATTCACACACGACTCGTATCGCCATTATCTGCGCTGGGCCCACGACCTCGAGTAAGGGCTACAACTCTCTCTTTGGCCTTACTCTGTCCTAAATGGTCGTGAGAAAGTAACGAATGTGCCCCCCATAACCTCATATTTTGAACAGCTGTGATTTGCTAGACCAAACAATTTTTCCTAAATGTTGAAGGGTGATGTGAAATGGACGAATGAATAAATGAAGATGAAATGACATGATATTGGAGGGAAAAGGAATGGTGGGATGAAATTCGGGAAACAGAAGAATCTTGAGGAAAACACCGAAACATTCCGGTATAGTCCACTACCAATGCCCTCCGGAACAGCCAGGATTCGAACCTCGGATCCTAGTCGGGACAGTCGCGCGGGCTAGCCACGCGTCTATCGAGACGGCAGAAGATATAGAAGATGAAGATGACTTGGATTGATAGTGTGGAACAGGCGGTAGAACAGATCTTAAATATGGTCACAAGGGATAACGTATTGCCGATAATTTATACGAAATTTTAAAAAAAACTTCATTGAAAAGCTTCCAAAAAATATAGCTGCGGGTTTAGGCAAGAAAACGAATGAAATGATAAAACACATCCAATCAAACGTATTAAAACATTTGGTAAATTTATGAAATAAGTCCTTGGAAATACACGTATTCCCAAAAAGATGGAATATATAAAGATTATCACAATCCTCAAAGAAGGAAAATACCTCCTTTTCACAACAAACAGACGTCTATTAATTTTATTGTCGTTTAGGTAAAATATTAGAAAAAATAATATTAAGTACCGGTACATATAATGAATTAAAATAACGTACAGTTATATAACGTAATCCAGCAAAAGTTTAGCATCATGCCAGATCGATTTACTACGTTACAATTAAAAAGACTGACGGAGTTTATCACTTAATAACAGAGAAAGTAGGTTACTATGTTTTTTATGTCCAAAAAGCGTATGATTCTACCTGGCATTTTGAAGGTCTTGTTCAAAGTAGAACAATTCGGGTACTCGGACTGGATGTTAAAATCAATTCATTGTACTTGTCATCTGTTTCTTTGTAATTAGCGAAAAATCTGCATTATATACATATAGAATCATTGAATCTGGAGTATGTTAAGATCCTTTTTGTCACTGATACTCTATAATACTATAAATTGATATTCCAAAAGATATATAACCACATATTGCTATGTAAGCGGATGACGTGGTTATCTATGTCAGAATTAGATAGCTTAAAATGGTAAGTTGAAGAGTGCAGAGACGCATTCAGAATAATAAAATGTGGGTAAAGAAATTGATAATAAAAATAAGAAATGAGAAAAGACATGTTATCATATTTAGTAAAAAGTAAATACAAATGACGCCAAAGGAATTTTGAATTCCATAATAGGACTATACGTTATCAGTTCACTATTCAACCTCTTGGGGCAATTTATGACAGAAGGCTCACTTCAGCCCAACATCCAGAAAAATTGAAACAAAAATATTACAGTTAGAATAAAGCAAAGTAGACTCTTGTTGAGAAAACCGTCTCTGCATCTAAAAACAAAAATCTTACTTTATAACTTATGTGTCAGATCGGCAGCCCCCGCGAAGCTCATACTGATGAAAGATAAAATGCAGAGGTATATGGCTCTATAAAATAGATGACTTAAATTTAACGGAAATCACAATTATCCAACAAAAATTTTAAAAATGTATAAAGAACTAAACGTGGATCCTATCCTGGATGTTAATATATAAGCAGAGAAAAATATGTATAATAAAACAATCCTTAGGCGAAAATTATTACATTCAGAGCCCAGTAGCATATAACCGAAAATAGTATACAAATTTCAATATACCTAAATAGAAGTTGAGCAAAAGGGGTTATAAGCTTTTAAGCTTACGATATAGGCCTAAATAAATGTTTTTCTAGAAATAATGTAAGCTTACAGAATTGCATTCTGTTATCATTTTTGAATATAGAACTTTTCTAGTAAAGTACATCATAGCCATTATAAAATCAAAGCTTTCACGAACCAGTCGCGGCATCCCGGAGAATTTCCTGGGCAGCTCTAAGTGTTCCCCAAAGTTAGCCGAACGACACTTCGTTTCTAAAGTATACGGTCACACCTTTTTCTGAAGATGGAAGTTCGTTTCTGTAAAGTCTACAGTCTTTTTAACAAAAAATGTTATTCTAGTTGAGGACGATTGCTCCTGCCAAGTTATTTATTTATTTGAACATTTTACTTTATGGCTATTCACCTCAACGGAATTTATTATGAAATTTATTAATATTACTTTATAAAGTCTGCCCATTTTTCCTTGTGTTAAGGTGTTTATAATTTTTAAACATATTATTTTAAAAGTAATTGATATTTTTATTTCAATCCAAAATTACAAAAATACTGTAAAACTGTTAAAATTTTAAGAATCAGTTATTAATGGGACTGTACGCATAAACTTACATATCATGTCTTTAGAGCCTACATCTACTAATGACAAATATGTAGATATAGATGAGTTTACAAATATCGAAACAGAAATAAATTCAAAATTGTTATTTTAGACCAAAAAAAATTCAAAATGTAACCTTGTGTATTATCAGAATGCAGTGCACTTTGTATTGCAAAATTGTATAATAATAATAATAATAATAACAATAATAATAATAATAATATAGCTTTTTTTGTTCCAGGAAGAGTTAAAGTCATAAGTCCTTCACTTCCACTCAACCATTGAAATATACAAAATACAAAAGTACAAATTACTTAAAATTATATCACATGAAAATTAATTGTTATTAAATAAATACTTTATTTACTTTTTGACACTAAGCGTAGAAGAGTTCATTCACCGCATATATATATATATATATATATATATATATATATATAACATACAACAAAGGTAACGTAGATTATGAATATATATAC
The DNA here is from genome assembly GCA_030220185.1 of Diploptera punctata. NCBI lineage: Eukaryota > Metazoa > Arthropoda > Insecta > Blattodea > Blaberidae > Diploptera > Diploptera punctata. The sequence continues at coordinate 915,494 of JASPKZ010010694.1, forward strand.
ATATGTGTGTGTGTATTTTTAGGAATAGTGCTATCGTATATAAATACAAACAAAAAGGTATTTTAAAGTATAGAAAACTTTTCTACATATGAAATATGAAATTCCTAACATATAGGCCTACCAGCATAATATTACTATTAAAGTATTTATAATTATTGTTTGAAAAGTTAAGTAGAAAAGTACTTTTCACAAACTTTATCGCAGAGTTTACAAATTTTGTAGTCAGAAATTCACATTGTATACCGTTGTTAGCAAACTTAATACATTTGAGAGAACTGTGCTACCATTTTGCTCCTGTTACGTCGTTAGAAAGAAGAAAACAGAGACTTGAAATCTAATTAGAGATGTTCTACACCAAGTACACAATTGTTTCTCCCTTGTGTGTTGACATTTTCTCTATTAAGAGTGATCACTATTCAAAGAATCTACTAGGCTTTCTGCAGTCATTTCTCTCGATTTGATTTGCTTCGTTTGTTTTGCAGTACAATCACAACTGCCGCATTTTCAAATTAAATCTCCAATGGTGAAGTTGTGGTGCATTATTTTAATAAAGTTTACTTTAATTGTTCCACAGCTGAATAAAATCATAACATTTTTATTGTATTGTTAGTTCGATTTTTTTTGTTGCAGCCACAATCAATTAGGCTAATTTAAACCGTGTTTTTATATAACTTATATATTACTCACTACTGTATTTCAATGTGGCAGTGAAATTAATCATAAAACAGTGCATCAAAGAGCCCTCTCGTTACCAAGATGATAAAAATTGTAATATCTTCTAAAACATAGAACCTATATATACAGGGTGTAAATAAATTATACCGCACAAATTTAGCTGCATGTGGAGGGGTATTATTAAGGAATTTTAGATAATGAACTAATGGTCTACGAATAAAAAAATCCAAGTTATGATTCAATTTGTAAAATAATTGACACGCCATTGATTATTTCAAACTAAAATAGAAATAATATGATACAGAAACTATAGCTGGCAATATGCATGCGCCTTTAGCTCAGTGGTTATAGCACTCTTACTACCGACACAAAATGTACGATTGATGCTTCAAATTCGAAACTGCATATAGTATGTAAACACTTTGTTTCTTCCTTTAATATGTACATATTGAAAATCAGTTTTACGTTCGTATATTTACTTCTGGTTTAATTGTTTATTCATTATTATACAGAATACAGTATTTGAATGTTCGCGCAATACATGAGTTACAAAATGTATTGTTTTGAATGGTTTTAAATGTTGTAATAATAATGCGCATACTGTAAAGTACAATAGGTTTCGCAAATAAAATGTGCAATTGTACTTTACACTACTTATGTACTTAGATACATGATAGTGCAGTGATCACAAGAGTAATAACCTGAAGAGGTATAGTGTATGTAAACATGGCATACATAATGTTATTGGGAAATAAGAAACAATACACTTGAGTAAATCAGAAAAAAAGTATCAGTGTTTGAATCTCAAATCCATCGCTTTAACCATTAATTCACGCGTTAACTACGCAGATTCTGCATGTTTCACTTTGAGCTAAAGCTCTCAGTGTACCGATTCTACTCTAACCAGTGCAATCATCAGTTATGTTCGGCATTTTAAGGAATTTGATAATTAAATATTTCATAAACGTTGTTGATGAATTATTAGAAATCAGGATCTCGGAATTAATACTAAGATCTGAAGTTATTCTAGTATAATTTTATCTCCTACTTTGCTCTCCTGTTGATTTATCTGCATAAAATGTCGATTACTTTGATTCCCTATAAATCGCCCATTTTTCCTTGTAGACCATTGGTTCCCTGTATCAAATTATTTGTATAATATCCCTCCGTAATCAGTTACTTTTGTGCGATATAATTAATTTACACCTTGTAGCCGCGGTGGACTAGTGGTTATGCTCCTTGCCTCTGGTCCCGAGGATCACGGGTTCAAACCCGGCCACACACACACACACATATATATATATATGAGCGAATACGATTGGAGCGCGAATCGGAGTACTTACTGAAAATCACGTCGTAGATAGATCTGAAGTAACTTTTTGTTACTATTGCCACTTGGTGGGAAATAGAAGTGTTATTGGAGTAAAATAAAGTCAGTTTTATTGACGTTGTGTAAAATTCATGTCCAGAATCAACTGTTTCACAATGTATTGTAGATGTTTATTCATTTCTTATTTCTTAAAACTAATATTGTTAATTTTTTATTTTACACTTGTTGAAAATCTTAAAACAATTAGTAGGCCCTATGTTTAATAACTACTTCTTTGAGAAATGTATGACCTCTGTTCTTTATTGTGTAAAAATATACCAGTTCTACCAGCATACGCGCGAGTAATTCGGATTAGCGAAAGACCGACAAGCCTGGCTGCAATTAAAAGTGAATAAAGGGATGAAGATACATGTCAGTTATGTTTTTTTTTATGATTCTGACCCAAAAAAAGTTTAAAAGAGAGAGTTGAACCAATGCAACGCAAGGATGAGTGGTATCACGAAGTTTGCGTTAAAACAAGGGGAGGAATGTTCACATGTGAAAAATGTATGTAAAAAATGGTAATTTTAAGTTCATTTGCAATTTTCTAGAAATATATTACACTTATTTACACTTGGTATCTACATATATGCTTAATCATATTCACCATCCCTTCTGATACGATTTACCCGCCAATTGCGGGTGAATAAGATTATTTACACTAACACTAAATTAAAAATGATCGTGAACTGTGAAAACTTAGAGTCCAAATAATGCACATATTATAAAATACGAGTAGAATGTCTATACTTTTCAAACATGTAATAAGTTTTATTTAAAATTTAAAAATAATATTTACAATTTTTCAGCAATTGATAACATGTTGATCCTATTCGCCCGCGTTTACCTTAAATAAACTTTTATCAATATTACCTAGCAGGAAAACTTAAAGATCACTCCAAAACTAACATTATCATTTTACTGGCTGTATGCCGGATTCTTCTCATAGTCAGTTCATTAAGTTCATGAACGACTAACTACAGGGAATCAATTTTAAGAGGAAACCTCGCATCATTCTGTCGCCGCCGCTGTGAGCAGTAAGATCGCAGCGTGGGAGACAAATTTTACACAACATCCTAGAAGTTAGTTGCTTCAGTGTGTTGAAGTGGGACGCATGTCGCTTTTTGTCGTGTGTTACATAAGAAAGTAATCAAAAATGAAGTATGCGGTTGAACAGCGAATTTATTTGGTGGAATGTTACTTATTGAGGAATAACCATAGAAAAGCGCGTTCCGAGATGTTCTCAAAAATATTCTGACTGTACGATTCCTACAAAATGGTGCCTTTCGAAGTTGATGAAAAAGTGGCATACAACAGGTTCAGTTTGTGACATACCGAATAAGCGTGAAAGGCGCGATTTTACAGGAGAGAAACTTGAGGATATTTGGGTGCGATTATAAGTAAGTCTTAGAAAAGCACTAAAACGTTTGGCGCAGGAAAATAACATATCCAAAGGGTCAGCCCACAAAGCGACCAGACTGCTGAAATTTCGACCTTATAAACAAAGGTTTGTGCAGGAACTTAAACAGGCAGATTTCGCCGCAAGAATAATGTTCTGTAATTGGTTTCTTCGAAGTGTGTATAATGGAATTTTTTATCCACAGCTAATGTTTATGTCTGACGAGGCATGGTTCCATCTTTCGGGACATGTAAATGCCCAAAATATGCGAATGTGGAGTACTGAGCACCCGCATATTATACAAGAAGTGCCTTTACTTCCCATTAAAATAGGGGTTTGGTGTGCAATAAGCGAACGGCGGATTATTGGGCCTATATTTTTTAAAACACTTTCAGTTGTTTATGTGACAAGAATTTTGCGTCCAGTTTTTAATGAATTGACACAGGAAGAAAAGAATTGTGGATATTTTCAACAGGATGGTGCCACAGCGCATACCGCTGATAATTCTATAGAAACTTTACGTGAAGTTTTCGTTGATAGGATAATTAGCACAGTTTATGACCTCCTAGATCAGCGGACCTAACTTACTGTGATTATAATCTTTGGGGATACCTAAAGGGAAACATTTACCGAAATAATCCTCATACCTTAGAAGAACTTAAGATCGAAATAACACGTGCAATGGACTCTATTACCGAAGCGGAATCACAGAACGTGGCAGATAATTTATTTAAACGATGTGAGGCATGTCTTACTATGGACGGGGGTCATTTTCAACAGCATCTCAAATAAATGGTGAGTAATAAGCCTCTATGTGTAGGCCTACTTTCATAATAATAAAATTAATTAGTTGAGTTATTTTTACTTTGTAGCTTCTAAGTGTCTTTATTTGCCGGTAGTAACGGAACACGCTCCACGCCGGTTCAAGCACAATAGAGGGAAAATGAGAGCCGCTGCAACGCTGTAAAAAGGTTTCAGCTTAAAATGGATTCCCTGTATTTGTATGCTTATTACTGTTCGTGTAAAGTTGAAGTTTTACATTCACATGCACATTTAGAAACGAAAATGAAATTATTTTCGATTTATAAATACCAAAATGAGACATTACAATTTTACTTTTTCAGATGTATAGTGCACAATAATTAAAATTTATTTTTTAAAGTCTCTTTTTGACACTAGGTAGACCCAACATTTGTCTCCGAGTTTGAAAGATTACTGATAACTTCCTAAACAATTAATAAATTGCCTCTACCTCAATAAAAGTTTTATCTGATACCTCTCTATAATCTTTACAATTTCAAATTTGAATTCTAGGATACCCTTTAGATATACGATCTCCGTCAACTAATTTGATATTGATGTGTTTTCACAAGTTGTATGTCACTTAGACCATAATAGATGTGTTTTTGGATTTTACAAATCATTATATGATTAGAATGAAGGATATAGACGTGTATGTAATGCGATCATTCAGACAAATAGATAGTATTCTGAGATTAATGGGCTAGACTGCAAGTAGAATAACTCGATGCAATCGAAAATCTGAGAAAAAAGGAACAACATTTTCGAGAAATGTCCCAAGAATCGGCATGTTTCGTTAGTGTTCAGCTCGTACTGTCAACACCATTGAAACCGCTTGTTTCTTTAACTTCTCTGGCTCTCTCAATAGTTCTGCAAGACTCCAGGTCTATGATCTCTTTTTGGTCACGTTGTATGTGGAGGAGTTAATTCCAAGCTAGTGTTGTCTTCATCTTCATTCAATGGAAGAATAACTCACTCTGTATAGTGTAGATGTACATTATATGGTTACCTAAATCACTTAATCACTTTGCCAGCGTTGAGATATGCTTCTAGATCCTAGTTGCTTTGTTCACTAAATCTTATGAATGGACGCACATAAACTGTATACTGTTTCTGTTTCTGAGGCCCGCAGTCAACGAAAGGAATATTAGTTGGACACTAAATATAAACTGTGGTCTGCATCTACTCCGTTTCAGATTTACAGTATTCTACACACTTCCAGAAAGATCGAATTGAGTTAGCGCCTTATTTAAGTCTATAGCCTATAGACGTGAAATATAATGTTTATGGACTCGTCTTTCCCATAGACATTTTGTCATGCTAATGTTTTAGAAACTTGTAAATCAGGTAGTCAAGTTCAATTCTGACCCATAATCACTTTTCTTCGATGCGCTCTTCTCATCTTTGAAGATAAATTTGAAAAGCAAAACGAACTGCATGCCCTTGTTTATTTTTTACATATACAGTAACAATATATTTCCTAGTTCCTCTGAAAGAGCTTATGTTTAATGGACATTCCGCGTTAAAAATAAAGTCCCTAATTAACTAACTCACTGGCACTATCGAACCCGTAGGTTCATAGCTCTCGATACATCCCTATCATGAGCTAATGTTTTCCAACCATTCCCTGTATAATCTACTTCCCTCAAATCATGGTTGTCTTCTCCCACCTCATTCTTGTCAACCAGCTGGGCGTTTTCCCTCTGATTTTCCTACAAGAAGATTCCATGCACCTCTTTCGTTTCCCATTCGTGTCGCATGTCTTGCCCATCGCAGTCTACGAGATTTAATTGTTCTTATTATATCTAGCTTCCTATAAAAAATTATGTCTCCATTCACCTGTCTGTTCATCTTTCTTTAGTCCAAAAATGTCTCTAGGAACTTTATTTTTATATACTCGTAATCTCCTTTCCTCCCTTAAAGTAAGAGTCCAAGTTTCACACCCATATAATGTAACTGGGAGAATAATAGTTTTATATATTTTCAGTTAACTCCGCCATGGCCGGTCCCAAGCCCGGATGAGAAAGGAGGAGGGGGAGGAGTAACAACCTTGTTAAAAAACCAGGGTTCAGTTGGCTCCGACTGATAGTACTCTGTAAGGGTCCCTAGCCAGGGTTACGGTGAATTCCTCAACGGCAGAGTCGGCGCAGAAGGAGTCCTTCATCACGGCGGATCTGGCGGAAGAGGCAACCCTATCTCTAAGGGAAATAGAGAAACGCTGCCTTGCGGTGAAGAGGGATCTTCAAAGGCTATGGGAGGAAAACCCAGACAGAAATTTTCCTGGTCCTCCAGGTTGGGGGTTTATGCTGTGGGCCAGTTCCCCACACATTAAAAAAAACAAAATGCTAAAAGACCAAATCAATGAAAGCCGGACAGAAAAAGTACGAAAGACAAAAGCAACGAAAACTGACATTGAATATAGACACGTGGAATGTACGAGGAATTAGAAACAAAATTAATGAAGTAGCAGGAGAATTATTTCAGAACAATATAGATATTGCAGCAGTGACGGAAACAAAAAAGAAAGGATCGGGAAATTCAAATTTAGGAAATTACATACATTTTTGGTCAGGTGTAAATAAATGCAAAAGAGCTAAAGCGGGAGTATCAATGTTTGTAAAAAAGAAATACATTAAAAACATAATAGATTATGAATATGTTAATCAAAGATGCCTAAAGATTAAAATGAAGCTTATGGGAAGAAAAATGTTGTTCTTAGCGGTCTACGCACCAACAGATGATGCTGCACAGAGTCAGAAAGAAAAGTACTATTCAATAATAGTGGAACAAATAGAGAAAATACGAAGTAATGAAGAATTAATACTAATGGGAGACTTAAATGGGAAAGTGGGTAGAAGAAACAATGATGAAGCAATAGGAAAATATGGGGAACAAGAAGTCAACGAAAGTGGAAATAGAATCTTAGAGATGTGCAAACAACATAAATTAAAGATAGTAAACACATTTTTCAATCATAAGGATATCCATAAATTTACTTGGGAACGACCTGGTCTCAATCAGAAATCAATAATAGACTACATAATTCTAAAGCAAAATACTTCCTTATTTATTAAGGACTCAAGGGTTGAAAGAGGAGCAAATTGTGGTTCCGACCACTATCTACTCACAGCACAGATCATCCCCAAATTCCCTACAGGGAAAAAAGTGCATGATGAAGCAAGGGAATCAACAATGCAACTGAAGCAGGAAGAAAAATTTAAATTGTATTTATTTAATCAGGATAGTATCAAAAACCTATATCAAGAAAGACTGAGGATTAAAATTGAGAATTTGTATTACAAGGAAGACATAGAAGAAGAATATAATAAATTAAAGCAAATAATACATTCGGCAGCAAAAGAAGCATTAGGCACCATAAATAAAAAACAAAATACACAAGATTGGTGGAATGAAGATATCGAAGAATTAACCAAAAAGAAGAAAAAATGCTACTTAGAAAGGTTGGCAAATAAAACAACAGAGAATTGGATAGAATACAAGAGAACAAACGCCAAAGTTAAAAGGAAAGTGATAGAAGAAAAAAACAAATTATGGAAAAGCAAATGCCAAGAAATGGAAAGTTATATAGGAAGATCACAATCATCGGAAGTATGGAGATTTCTAAAAACACTAAAAACCAACCAAGGATCCAGCAAGATAAATTTGTTAACAAAATTTGACGCAGAGCTTTACTGTCAGAAACTAGAAATGAGTTTATGGAAACAATAGAAAATCCAACTATAGAAATGAACGTCCTGGAATTTGATACAATAGATATAGAATTAGCAATTCAAACCCTAAAGAATAAAAAGGCACCAGGGCCGGGAAACATACCCAATGAGTTAATTAAATATGGCCCAAAAAATTTAATAGGTAGATTGAGGGACTTGTTTAATAAGTGCATTGCAATACCGAAGATTTCCGATGAATAGAAAATAAGCTACATTGTACCAATATACAAGAAGGGCGATAGAAGAGACGCAAAAAACTACAGAGGACTGAGTATAAATAACACATTATATAGAATATTCACGAAGTTATTAAAAACAAAGTTACAAAAAGATATTAAAGACAAATTAAGAGAAGATCAAAAAGGATTCAGACCAGGACAATATATTTGATTATTGAATTAATGTTGACAATATATTGCAATACAACAGTTAATTGAAAAACGTACTGCAGTTGGAGAAGAAACCCATTTGACAATGATAGATTTATGACTCAATTCCGAGGAACAAATTATGGGAAGTATTGGAGAAATACAATATTGGTAGAAACCTAATAGAAATTATTAAACAAATCTATAAAAATAACTCCGCTTATGTTAAAATTGGAAATATAATGTCTAATCCTATAAAAACCACAAAGGGATTGAAACAAGGGTGCAGTCTTTCACCAATTTTATTTAATATTTATGTAGAATCCATATTGATGAAATGGAAACAAAGCTGGGGATCCCAATAGGTAACAGATTTTTGCTGACATTACAATTTGCCGATGATCAACTGGTTTTAGCGCAAGACAAATTTGATATGGAATTCATGATAAAAAGGTTGAAAAACACATATGAATCATGGGGTCTCACAGTAAATTTACAAAAAACAGAATATCTGGCAATAAATAGCAATTAACGAGAAAATTTAATATTGGAAGAAGGAATCCAAATAAAGCAAGTGAAACAAAGTAAATATTTGGGAATAATTATGGATAACATTGAAGGTATAGGCAAAGAGAACATAAAACATAGAATTGAATTGAGTAGCAAAATAATATCATCGTTAAATTCCATATGGTGGGATAAGCATATTTGGAAAGACAAAAAAAAATATTGGTAAAACATTGGTGGAATCTGTTGCAATGTATGGAAGTGAGGTATGGACAATCAATAAGTACTACAAGAATAGACTAATAGCTCTAGAAATGGATTATTTACGAAGAAGTGCCAGAAAGTCTAGATTAGAACATGTCACAAATAAGGAAATTAGAAACATAATGGAAGCAGAAGAAAGCATAATTGAAAGAATTGAGAAGAAGGAATTAAAGTGGTTAGGACATGTCTTAAGAATGGAAGATGAGCAATGGCCAAAGCAACTATATGAATGGCATCCGAACAGAAAGAAGAAAAGAGGGAGACCAAGGTTAACATGGAAGGAAAACATGAAGACAGTAATGCAAGCTAGAGGGATAAGCATCGAAGATGCCCAAGACCGTAGGCTTTGGACGTTTGGCACGGGAAGACGGCAGCAGCTGTAAAAAACCCGAAGATAGATAGATATATAGATATTTTCAGTTAACGTTTTTTTTCAAAGGAGTTGGGACGACAAGAAAAAATAAAGTCCCTAAAGCAGTAAATCAAACAAATTAAAAATTATATAAAAATAGCGCTAGTAAAAAAAATAACAGACTAACAAAATTGAAACTAAACTTTAATTTAGAATTGTATGTTTAGTATTCTTTAATAATAATTTTCCTTGGAGTTCTAAAATAAGAAACACACAACACATCATTTCGTCGAATTAATATTTTTTTTAAATTTAGGATATATTCTACGGTATTATACGAGTAGTTTCCTTCAAAACGAAAGGAATTTTAATCCTCCAAACAGTTCTGCATTCCGCATCTTTGACACCAGTCTACCATTGTTCTTGTCTTTTTCATTTTTTCTTCTGCCTTCAGGTGGCCATTTCACTATTATCATCGCGATTATTCCTTTCTCATCTTGTTAATGTGCAGAAACAATTTCAAAAATGTTTCTTTGAAGACTTAATAAATTATTTTCAATTTTCATAATTTATCTAATTACTATTTTTTTTTATTTCTGCCTTCTTGATACTCTTGCTGCTCTTCGCCAATAGTTTATTTCCGTAGACATTTTAATTATATTGGCCTACTGTAAACCTAATTTAAAAGAAAAAAGCCTATATTTCAATTATATAGCTTTTTGTTGGAATACAGACGCAACCACCGAGCAAGTTGGTTCAATTGAGACACGTATTCATGAAATCCCGGGTTCTGACTCCAATTCCAACCAACATGATTTTTTTCATAGTAATTGTCAGTTGAGAAGGCAGATGATGGTTTGGAATTTCATTATCAGGATCAATTTCATTCTTATCACCATTTCATAATATCATTGAAATTATATCAGTGAACGTCTTCAGAATAACATACTATATGACAGTCACAAAATAAAAATGCACAGCCTATTGGATAACATAAAGAACCTAGATGCGATATGATATTTAAACGTATGCGAATAGGAATTAAACAAAACAGCCGTAATCAGGGACGTCTACTGAGCCTACAAATGTTTCATCTTTCAAGTATCATAAATGTTGTTTTAAATACTTTCCGAGAAAGAGAGGAGAAGTAGGACTACTAACTGAACTACTATCTCATGTAACAGAACCTAGGTTTGAGTTGAGAAGTTCAGTTAAACTTCAGTCAGCGTCTTTAGGCTTTACAATATTTTAAAATTACAGATATGATACTGAAAATCTGAAATCAAAGTGCATTTAACTTTGTTACCACTGACCGCGGTTGTCTAGGTGTTAAATTACTTGCCTCTGATCCTGAGGATGGGGGGGATTGAAACCTGGTTGATTCTTAGGTGGGAAAATCCATGTGAAAAGTCCCCGGAAGAGACTTTAAGCCATAAGTCCCGAATATGAAGATGTTCGGGCTCATAAAAGAATAAGTTGAAACTAGAGCCTCTTAGCGAAGTTTAATCGACTTTTCCCATCCAAGAAATAGCTTAGTAGCCTCGTAGGTATGTCTCTGAGGCGATGAGCTAACCACCTGTCAATTACTGGCATCAGTAGGTAAATAAACATAACTAAATTAACATGGTTAAGTAATTCCCGCGAGGAAGGGCACTTGCACCATGTAGGGTTGTGTACATATCATAGACCCTACCATGACCTGATGGTTATGTTAGAACAAAAACTGACATAGTGAATTATCGGCTTTTTCTAACTTCAATTATTGATAGGCACTTTAACATACATATACACACCTGCACACACACACACACACACACACACACACATATATATATATATAAACACACGCTTGAAATGCATGCAATTATCCCAAATCTTCTAAAAAATATCCGTCACGCAGTAAATGTTTAAATAAATAGAATTTCTCTGAAAATCGAATTTATTGTTCAATTTTGGTGGTTTACGCAATATTATTTATCCTGTTAAATTGTAGGAACTCAATTTCTGATTCCAGCTTATTTAAAAGTATCAGACTGCAATGAAAAGAAATCGTGCATAACCGTAAGTTATTTATTACCTATTTACATATTGTTTTGTAATATGCCACCAATCTAAATAATATACACCAATTAATTTTTCCATTACTTTATTAAAATGTTAAATAAATTATGAATTTTATAGAATGGATTGCCAATTGAAGAGTCCATTACATTATAGGCCTGTGATGTACATTACGATGAATCAAACATGGTATGTGATAGTGTCAAATATTGATTTAGAGTTTCAGGTAAACTCCCACTTATAATGGTCGGATTTTGCTGATTTTCAGAGAATATCTTTTTGTTTATTTTAATGGCATATACTGAGTTTCGTTGTGAAAAATCGAAAATTGTAATTTCTAGAGTAATTTTTAAGTTTTCGTTTATACACACACACATATCATAATCATCCGGTATCATGACAGCTGCCGCCGTCTTGCGGAAACCAAACGCCATTCCTCTCTGTCCATCCATTGATCTTCAACCAATCCTCTGATATTCATAGCTGCTTGTACCCCTTCTATCCAATTTTTCTTCGGACTTCCTCTCTTCCTCCTTTCTATTTGGATCCACTCTATAACAATTTTAGGCAATCTTTGCTCTGGCATTCTTTTGACATGGCCATACCACTGTAATCTACACACACACACACACACACATATATATATATATATATATATGTATATATACATTTTGGTCATGGTCATGGTCATGGTCATTTTAAAGTCTACTAGATAGAATCGGTGAAGATCTATAACAATTTTTCAGAAATATTATCATGAGAACAACCTCAATGGCTTCATTCCTTCGGGATTCGTTAAAATGGGTTAAACTAAAAATATATAAAAAGGTTATTTTTCCAGTTGGACAACATGAATGCGAAATATTGTCTTTTGCTTTAAGAAATGAGAATAATGTGCTAATGAAAATGTTTGGACCAAAGAGAGACGAACAGACAAGTGAATGGAGAAGACCACTTAACAGTGAGCTACATCATCTTTATGGAAAACTAGATGCAGTAGAGCCTCGTAATCAGCGACATCTGATATGAAATGGGAATGAAAAAGATAAGGATGAAAATTTCTTATAGGAAAACCAGCGGAAAAATATAATTAACATTGATTTGAGGAAGGTGAATTTTACAGGAATGATTGAAAAAAACTGAGGATAAGATGTATGGAGAGCTTATATCCGCGTGGCCATGAACTTCCGGGTTCTATAGTGCCAGTGATTTAATTAGTTAGATGCATCCACATGTCCTGTCAGAGTCATGGTGGGATGCGGAATAAAAATAGGGAAGGTTCCGACAAAATATACATGAACTGTTAACAAACATAGACTAGCAATCCTCGTATGAAATTCCAATCCAATATTTGCTTTCAGGACAGGAAAGAAAAAAAATCACGATGGTTGGTACCGAAGAAGTCCGCTCAGAAGTCTAAAAACTGTCTGAGCGGACTTTATTATTATTATTATTATTATTATTATTATTATTATTATTATTATTATTATTATTATTATTATTATTATTATTATTATTATTATTATTATTATTATTATTATTATTATTATTATTATTATTGTCAACCGCGGTGGTCTCGAGGTAGCGTGCTCCCTTGTCACGAAGCGAGCCCGGGTTCGGTTCACGGTCGGAACAGGTTCCTGGGTGAGGTTTTTTCGAGGTTTTCGTCACCTGTAAGACAAATGTCAGGAAGCGTAGGGCCCAACGGTCCCCGAAAATCATCCGGACATATCATCATCCTTATCTTTATCACCATCATCCTTCACCGGTGTGAAAAGCAACGGGAAGCTACCACATCTATAATTCCCTAGCAAACTGCAAAGCATAGCATAAAAATGTTATGATTGCAGTGAAAGACCTGCCCTCGGCAGAATTATTATCGATGGTTTATTATTATTATTATTATTATTATTATTATTATTATTATTATTATTATTATTAAAGATGCTCAGCAAAATTAAGTTGTATAAAGTTTGGAAACCGCTCCACTAAACAAAAGAACGACAATTACTGTAGAAGCATGATTTACTTTCTAGAACACAAATTACGAGCAACTTTAAGATTAAGGTATTTCTTCGTTTTTTCGTGGTTTTTCACTTGACTTAAGTTTCTGGTACTGTCGATACTTTTACGTATTTTCTTTTTTATAAAAGAAAAACTAAAAATCGCTATTTTAGGTATGTCTACAATAGAGAGGTAGGCCTATATTTAATATAGGCTATGAAAAGTGAAAATTGTTTCTGTAGCTTGCTTAAATTTGCTCAGAAACGTGTTAGTCAGGTTTATTCTTAAAATTAAGCTGCATTTGAGCTACATAATATTCTGCAGGCGTGGGTGCCATGAATTCTGCATCCCTCTTCTCCCTTCCCCCCAAGAATAAAAATTCTGGCGATGTCCCAGAGCAGAACCCTACAGAATGAAAAGAAGAATAGCCATGGTTAGGTTCTGCTAAACTCGCACAAAATCTATTTTCAACTCTGCTATGCGGGGAAAATTCAATTCATTAGATGACCAAGCAAAGAATCGAATTCTCAAGATTCTTCTGACTTATTTCACAATAAACTCTTCTATATTTGTTAGATTTATTTCCCGTTGCACAAATTGCCAATAGTAAAGGCTAAATTTAAATCTTGTTTCTGAGCGTCTTTAGGAAATTTAAAAACATATTTTTAATATATATATATATATATATATAGCATTTTTAAATATATGTATATAAGTATATATATATATATATATATATATATATATATATATATACACGCAGCTTGGAGTTCTGGTGACATGACGTCTGGATGATCAAGATCCGATCTTTAGCAGCGGAAATTTGGAGACTTTTTTGTTCACTCATTCACGTCCAGACTGTTTCTGAGGTTCACTCAGCCTCCTATAAATGAGTAAAAAGAACTTTTCTGTGGGCCAAATCATGCTGTACCATAAGCCTATCTATCCTTTCTCCTTCTAGTACCGATGTTAAGTATCGTGCATTCTTGAATTCCATAACACTTCTTGTCAATTAAATATAATTAAAATATAAAATTATGGAATATTCACCTGAAAGGTCCGTCTCCTCAACTTAATTAATTATTTAACTGTAGCGCTTTCGGGACTTCTCCCATCATCGGCAGGATTCAAAACTGGTGTTTCACTGAATATCTGGTAGAGGGGGTTACATGTATTGGGTTCGTTTTCGTTTATTGGAAGGGGGATTATTATCATGGGGATGATTTGGATAGTTGAGGATTTGGTGGGCGCTGGATTTATAAATGGATTTCCCCGGTTCACTGGGGAATTTAGGTGTAGGTTCGCTCAGGTTGGAATACCGGTAGGCATGAGTTCTTATCTAGGGATTCCACGAGGACTTCGTCGGGCAGAATTAATGTGTAAATAGGTTCTTTTAAATGCAGTTTATTCTTGCCTGAAGCACACGAAATAATGTAGCACTGTACAGTATTTGGTTTGAATTACCTCGCACTGATCTCTAATCGGCGTGGTCGTCAGTTGTGGGTTTACCCCGTTAGTGTCTTTGTGGAATTGTAGAAGAAAAGTGACTTAAGTTTGTGTATGAAGTAAAGTGACCCTGTTTAATTGTATACGAGAAGTGACTATGTTTAAGTTTCAGAACGAAGTGTCCCTGTTTAATTGTATACGAGAAGTGACTTTGATTAACTGTATATGAGAAGTGACTATGTTTAAGTTTCAGAACGAAGTGTTTTTGTTTAATTGTATACGAGAAGTGACTTTGATTAATTGTATATGAGAAGTGACTATGTTTAAGTTTCAGAACGAGGTGTTTTTGTTTAATTGTATACGAGAAGTGACTTTGATTAATTGTATATGAGAAGTGACTATGTTTAAGTTTCTGAACGAAGTGACAAGGAGAAGCCTCTCTCGCCTATTAGGTAAACTAGTTACTCCCTCTACATCGATCTCGTGGACCTGAGATCAGTGCTTAGGCACATATAACAAAACATATCATTGGTTAACGAAGTCTCCTATTTTAATCATGGGGGTGTTACAAATTTATCATTCGCGATTTACGCCATCAGAGGTTGGACCTTTTTTTTCGTGCTGGCTTCACGTACAGTCGGGTCACAAACATTAGCTAGGCTTGGGTTTTTCCTAGGCTTCAGACGCTAGAAAATTGCCACATTCCCACACTTTTTGCTAGCGTTGTTTGTCTCAGGGTGAAACCCCCGCTTGTAAATTTAGCTAATGGGTTACGGTTATCACGATAAATCAGTTAACTGCAGGCTTAGAAGATATGTCTACTCAATCTGTCGAGCAAAGGATTTTGTCATTACTAAGTTAGTATCACGTGTCAGCCACTTCCGTCTTAACAAAAGAAAAGGTGACATTACCTGAGTTGTCATTACCCTACTTAATAACTAGTCATATCATTCCATTGATACTGACCTCTTCTGATCATTTTATATGACATTTGCTCTTACATAATCAGGTTCCACTCGCTTCCCCGATCTATTTGATTATAAATATGACACAAGTCCAGTAACTGCTTCGTTCAATGATATTCTAATTGTATCTGATTTTTATTGCCAATTGGGATTTATTTATAGAGTTACTCAGGAGGCTGAGTGAATGACTTGCCACATTATCAGACTTGTCCCATCATCGGCAGGATTCAAAACTGGTGTTTCACTGAAGATCTGGTAGAAGGGGTTACATGTATTGGGTTCGTTTTCGTTTATCAGACAATCTGATAAACGGAAACGAACCCAATACATGTAACCCCCTCTACCAGATCTTCAGTGAAACATCAGTTTTGAATCCTGCCTGTTATGAATACATAGTTCTTTATATAGATTTTTTTATTCTTTTATAGATTATTTTAAGTATTCGAGCAAAGTCGTTTGAGATGGAGTTTAGACATTCAAGGTCTATTGAGATAGAGTATAGTTCAGAACAAAGTCTTGGTTAAGCTAACTGTAAACATCCCTACATTTAGTTTCTTGGAATGTTAGTGGTACAGTTATGGGTGACTTGAGGTCATTTTTTAATATATAACACTTGAGAAGTGAGGGTCTCGGGTCTGTCTGTGAGTGTAAACGGCTGGAGGGTAAGTCACCGACCATTTTTCTTAATAATGTAGTCCATTTCTTTTGGATTTTGAATCAAGTGCCATTAACATTTTTGAAACTATATTTTAGAAAAGGGATATAACATTTTTAATCATGTAGATTTGGTTAGATTTAAAAATTCCACAACTCCCTCTTCTCAACCCCTCCCCCCAAGAAAGTACTGTAGTTTTAATATAGGCTTAGATTAGATTAGGGCTAGACTACTAAGGGTTTCTAATTATTTATACTTTAGTAATAAAATAGTTTAAAATAAGACTTCCTTTGTTTATTTCAAAACATGTATACTGTACATCCTCATACTAACGCTCGGCTAGATAAACGCTACCAGATTTTCCAAGTCCCGAAGGTCCTTTAAGCCTAATAAATCCAGATGGGTTCATAACATTGGTGGCAGTCGGTGGATATATCGTATAAATAATTTTTTTATTATTTTTTCTGATAGGGAAACGGACCCTTGCAAGCTTTCTGGACCGTTTGGAATACAATAAATATTAAAATTTTGTGATACGTACAGTTTTAGGTTAAAATCAGCAGTGTAAGATTTACGTAGAACATAGGATATTTATTATTTAATAGAAATTAAATAAATAAAAAGATATTAATTCTGGATTGGGATTTAAATTAATCAGACCTTGTAAGAGAGAGGGAGATGTGGAAGAAGAAAAAAATGTTTTTTTCGATGTAGCTATAATAATTGAGCAACCATTTTTTTTTTCTCTTGTAAAAATCTATGCATGATATATTAAGAGAGTATACTATTTTTTGTCTAGAAGATAGGATAAAAATATAAAACCATTATAGATTGGCAAAACTCATTGCTGAAACGTGGCCTGAAACGTGGCCCTACTTACGGGATATGTCGACGTATGCGAACCGAACTCGTGGCTTGGACGGGGGTGACGCGATGGTGATTGTGACCAAAATAATTTCTCTGCAATAATAATTACGAATAAAATAGCATGAACTAATTACCTTCGTGGAAAATTACTTCCATATAATACTGAAATACAAATGATTTAAATGTCTCGGGTTATTAATTACCTCAGGGCAACTCAAGCGATACCAAGCTATGAACGAAATGTTGAATTAAATGAGAAAATTTAGAAACGTTATATAGGAATTATTTTTAGATCTTTTCCTGCGAACAGATCGTTTCTGCATGCGTTGGAAAATATATTAAATATGGAGATTAAATAAATAAACGGACTGTGTCACTCCTATGTTGGCAATACTAAATGTCAAGTCGAAATCATACCGACGTTGTTTAAATTAGTGGAAAATGACAGGTCATATGTATATATATATATATATATATATATATTTATGTAGCATATATGAAATAATTTACGGGGTAACTACAGGGTATTGTTGAGAAAATATTTAGCGAAAGGAGTCTCGGGTTCGAACCCCTGGTGACTAGCTTTACAAGATGGCGGCTGGAGTGAAGGCTATTAGATTTCTTGTCCGAGAACGGTAAGCCAGGAGTGTTCTAAATTAGCTATAATACAAGTTTATTTCTAGCAGGAATGTTAAGATATGTCCGAGGAATATTTAGTTGAAATATGTCCCCGTATGCGAGGCTATCTAACGGGATTTTGATAAAGGTTCGGGAAATTTTCCAACTTGAATGAGGGAGTTACACTTCAAATAATTCGCTCTACACTATACATGTTACCGAATCATCAGATCAAATATCCAAAAATCATAAAGAGTATCAAATTTTTTTTTAAAAACAGATTGATCTGGCAACACGTGTAATGTGTTGGCTAGGATGTCGTCACTAGAAGTCTTGGATTCGAACTCAGGAAAAATGTATTCAGTATTTGGTTAATCTCTCCAGAATAGCGCCAGATGGCCATAGTTTAAAAATTTATTCGAGGTTATTGGAACTTGAACTCGTAAATTATTTTCCATTTTTATACAAGTCAGGAATTTTGGCATTAGTCGGGAGTAAATTGGAAATTTTCCGCAACTCGTATAACTAATTTATCGAAGGAAAATATGGAAGTATGGAACTTAGATTCTTTTACAGATTAAATAACAAAATTATTTAAAATAAAATAAAAGTGGCTCGTGGAACTCAGTTTCCTTTACAAAATAAATAATTAACTTAGATAAAATCTTGGTTTCAACGGGAGTTTATTTAAAGTGTAACTTATAATAGACCTAATTATACTTGGATGGGAAACCTACTACATCAGATTAGATCTCGTAACGGTGTATTGAAAATAGATTCTGAAAACTTTCCACAAACGGTACAAGGTATGTCAGCTGATGGTTCGAACTAGGACACATATTTGTCGCATAACGTCTTTATAATTTAGAAACAAAAGAACATAATTGAGGGATGCAGAATTTTAATCTATCTTATCGAATCGGTCGATGAACGTTAATAACCATAAGCGGTGAATTTATTAACTAATGGGTTGGATACAGGTAGTGATGAATTATAATGATGTAAATGATGTGATTCATAAGATAGTTAGTACTGCTGAGGGAACCTTGATGCTGACCATTCTTATAATTCTCTGTCCGAGTAAACGACCTTGCCCGCATTAGACTAAGCATTTAATTAAATAATAATAGAACATTATGTTTGGCAAAATAAACATACACTGATAGGGCCGAAGATGTTAAAAAAAAAAAAACTAGGAATCATAAATATTCTATACCTAAACGATCGCAATGAAATTAATGATAGGAAATACCTAAAGTATATCACAAACAGTAACGTGCCTATAAATGCTAAACGAAATGTAGGAGCGCGAGAGTCAAACATTTTTTTTATTAAAACATTAGGAAACATAAATAATCTTTTATATAAGTGTGGTGATAATTACGTCTATTTTAAATCTCACTTCAGAAGGAAATAATAAAAAAAATAATATCCACAAAAATAAATGAATAAATACATGGTATTGTCTATTAATCCTAACCCCAAGTGATATGATACTACATAACCAGGGATTTTTGAGTTTCTGTTGTGAATTAAGTCTTATGGTTATCTACATTATAATTTTTTTTTTTGAATTTTCAACCGACTTTATACATTACTTAGGACTTTTGAGTAATTATTTGAAAACCCATATGGTGAATGGTGACTTGCAGTTTCCCCAGAGAGATTTTATGCAGTGAAGAGTTTGGATTAAATCAAGAGTGTCTAGTTGTTTTAGGCATTATCGTTTAATGCGACTACATACTTAAAACAATATAATTTAGATTTAATGGTGGCAGCATTTTTTTTTGTAAAATTGTGAACTGTTCCGATAAATTTTATAATATTATTGGATCATTTAATTTCATAGTGAGGTGAGCCAATCTAGTCGTAGATCTTTTTGGCATTTTATGGTAGCAAGCGAAGTTGATAATTGAAACGTGGTGATAATGCCGGCGCACTGTAGGACCATAGGACTCTGGAAATAATTTCTTGTCATTTCAAGTGCAGTTTTCGAATATTTGAGTAGTGAAGTAGACTTAGTGGTTTAACTTAATCCGTAAACGCTCGATCATCATAAATAAAAAAAACTTTCATTATATATTCCCGATGAAGGAAATATATTGGGAATGAAGAACATGTGGGAAGTTAGAACTCAATTAATGAACTCCGTAATAATAATAAATAACCAATAAACAATGATATCATTAGAATAATAAATAATAACCTTACTAAAATAAGCTAATAATCTGTGAATTTAAATTAACTAATTTAAAAGTAAAACATGGGCAAGTAACTGAATTAACGGGAAATGGTAAATGAAACTAACTTAGGAAGCGAGTAGATAATCTTAATCACTACAATAAATTAAACCCAAAGATTATGAGAACCACAAGTAAATATGGACCAACTACGAGTAATCTTAACAAACTAAATTAAATAATATTAATAATTAAATAATTAATGAAAAAAGTATTTTGAAGGGTATAAAGGAGCATCAGATTACGAAGACAGGTCATGAGGTAAAAGAGGATGACCGAGACTCAGTGAATAATCAACGGGCAATCTGAGCTATAAAAGTAAAACATGATAACTAATCGACCTAATGATGAAAATAATGATAATAAAAAAATAGTAATAATCATAATAATAATTCACAGAAAATTAATAAACAATAATATTAATAATAATAATAATAATAATAATAATAATTCACGGAAAATCAATAAACAATAATGATAACAATAATAATAATAATAATAATTCACAGAAAATTAATAAACAATAATAATAATAATAAGAATAATAATAATAAATAATAACAATAATACTAGTAATAAATATAAACTAATTGCAATAACAAATGATTAGCATAAGATGTTATATCGATACTTAAAGTAATAATTAATTCTATGAGGAATACTCAGATTTAAGGACCAATTTGTTCATGATGATGATGATTAATTATATGAGGAACAATCAGATTGAAGGGTTGCGGATAAATATTGAATTGACAAGGGCAAAAAATCGTAACACTGAGATACCAGATAGGACTAGCAGTAATCCTGGTATAGTATTTTAATAATAAGAATAATCATAATAATAATAATAACCTTAATAACTATATTAATGAAAATAAACAATGATCCAAACATCAGTAATAACAATAAAAGTTAAGTCATACGGCATAATAATAATAATTCACAGGAAAATTAATAAACAATAATAATAATAATAATAATAATAATACTAGTAAGAAATAAAAACTAATTGCAATAACATAATGATAAGCATAAAACGTTATATTAAAATAATAATTAATAATAGGAGAAATCATTAGATTAAAGGATGGCGGATATTATTAAGAGGAAAGAGGTCTAAATGATCGTAATACTGAGATACCAGATAGGACTAGCAGTTATCCTTATATCGTAGTTGAATAATAATAATAATAATAATAATAATACCAGAAGTAAAAGAAGTAAACAAACGTGAAGGGACAGACAAACAAACATCGGCGAATAACCCTCAAGCTGGATAAGGATAGGATGCTAGAGACTAGTTATGATATCCACGTGAGATTAATAGGATGTAAACAGGAAGATAAAACTATTAATATTAGTGAAGATCCTAAAACTTAATAAAAATATAATAATAATAAACCACCAGAAAAGGAAATAATAATAATACTAATAATAATACTAATAGTAATGCTAATAATAATAATAATAATAATAATAATAATAATAATAATAATAATAATAATAATAATAATAATAATGACAATAACTAGGTTAATAATAATAAAAAAACATAACAGGCATCAGTAATAACAATAAACCTTAACGATCATAATAATAAAAAAAATCAAATTACCAGTATTAATAATGTATGATGATAATAATAAAACACAGTAAACTTATAACTAACAATAATAATAATAATAATAATAATAATAATAATAATAATAATAATAATAATAATAATAATAATAATAATAATAATAATAATAATAATAATAATAATAATAATAATTCGCGGTAAATTAATAAACCACAATAATAATGATGATGAAATAAGAGCGAACTACCAGAAATAAGACTTTTGCTTATGAATAAAATGAAAGATAACTGAAACCACAATCTCATTTTCAGCAATTAGGACTCATTTAAGCATGAATGGGTTCTGGGATAAGTAGTAGGCTAGTTTGCGAGAAGATAACGTGGAAGCAGTCCAGATAGAGGCACGTAGTATGTTAAGCCTATAGCGGAAGACGAATGATAGGTTCAATTAACCAGCAGTTATGCCAACATGGAGGGTAGAAATTATTTTCACATCGCAAGTAATAAGGAGTGACAACAGTTCAGATTAAGAAGGGAGGATGTGCATTATCCAACTTGGTTTAAAAAAATGTATTACAAAGAGAACGGAAGAGGGGCATGGGAACTTAGGAAAATTTATAAACTTTTTGAAACGCAATGAAGAATAGGACAAGCGTTGAAGGATTTCCCCAGAATTATCGAGTGACAAACATGCAGAAATGATCGAAAACAAATTAATTTATTCCCATAGCAATTTAGAAGATGGAGGTTAGGATACTTCACCGATAGTTGGGTGTCTTAATCGATCTAGTGGAAAGTATTATCATATAAATTTGGGATTTCAAGGGCTACACTGAATATATTTCTAATGGAAATTACACAATTATTATACTCGGCTGATCATGACACTTGACTGAGATGCCTACAGGAGGAAACAGAGAAAGAATCTGCGGCCGGGATCTCTCCCTCTGTACACCTTGATAGCATATCAGTGGGACTAGTGACCAGTTGAGAATAGACACACACACATGGGATTTGAAACTTATTTAAATAGTAAATGACCACTAGATCGCCTTAAGCCTCGCCAGACTTGGGCCCACACTCACTCGGAACCATATTCAGATAAAACGAGCGAATAGACTGTAACCTAGGTCAATCTTGGCTAAGCGATGTTAGGGAAATCGCACAGAAACCCAAAAGAAGTTAGAAGAGTAACAGAATCAGGATAGGAAGCAAGGGAGGCATACTACTTCGAAGAGGCCTAGCCTACGCTAGAGCCACTGGGTAGGGATGCGAACAGCGACCCTTAGGAGGGGATAGCATGAAGATAAGAGAAACAGAGAATCAGGATAGGAAGCAAGGGAGGCATACTACTTCGAGGAGGCCTAGCCTACGCTAGAGCCACTGGGTAGGGATGCGAACAGCGACACTTAGGAGGGGATAGCATGAAGATAAGGGAAACAGAGAATCAGGATAGGAAGCAAGGGAGGCATACTACTTCGAGGAGGCCTGGCCTACGCTAGAGCCACTGGGTAGGGATGCGAACAGCGACCCATAGGAGGGGATAGAGATGCGGACAGAGACCCTGGCATTCTATCTTGATGGAGGCCTGGCATGCTAGAGCCACTGGGATAGAGATGCGGGCAGAGACCCTGGCATTCTATCTTGATGGAGGCCTGGCCTGCTAGAGCCACTGGGATAGAAATGCGAACAGCGATTCTTAGGGGAAAACAGTGCACAGACGAGAGAGACAGAGAAATAGTGAGGAGTTAGGGAGTGTACAGTTGGAAGGTGGGACACCCCCGTAATAAAAGGATCTGGAGTCACGGACCTCCTCGGTGATCCAGGGGCACTGGCAATAGCACCTTGCCGACTTGGCACTGACGTTTAGGACCATGGAACAACAGCAGATAGAGAGTTAGGCATCGGAGAACGAACATTGAACGAGAACACGGATTCTCGAGGAAATAAACTTAGTCAAACACCCGGGTGATAAGAAAGGTGAGCAAGATACGAACCCTGTCACGGGAAATCGGATCAAATCCACCCCCAATGACGCAACGGTGATTCGGTGAAGCCACCAGATATAAAGATCGAAAATTCTGAAGGATCAGAATGAGAAGGTGTGTTAGGAGGAACTCGGGACCCCTTTGGCAGATTAGGACATGAACCCCTTTCCTTGAGGCGATGGCTCGACTAACCTCGGGACCCCTTGGACTGGGAGGGACCTCCTTCTATATGTCATTGAGGCGATTTGCTCGACGACCTTGCTAACACGACCATGAAACAGTGCTAGGGAAGCACAATTGGGAGTGAGGAAGACGGAACTCGGGACCCCTTTGTCGAGAATGGTGCTAATCCCACTTTCTTGAGGCGATGGCTCGACTAACCTCGGGACCCCCTGGAAGTAAGGGAGAGCCGTTCCCCGCCATTGAGGCGATTCGCTCGACGAGCTGTCTAGGGCTTCCCCCGTAGTTGATGATGATGCCAGGAAATCCGCCGGTGGTGAGAAAGCGGAAAGAAATACCGCGAAGAAAGACGTACGCACAGATAGAATGTGGTCCTAACGGGTAAATAACAAATACTAGCAAAATAACACCGGAAACACTAGTGCACTAGAGGGAACAGAAGGAAAATTGGGAAACGCACATACATACGATTGTGTCATCGACAGGTAGAGCCAAGAAGGACAGATTGACCTAGGATGGAAAGGGAAGAAGACGACATAAAAACGAGAGGTTAAATACGTATGGTGGTGTAGATAAGTCTAAGCGCATAAGCAGTCAAAAGTAAATAGAATCCTAGGATACAAGCAGAACAGATAGGAGTAGTTCCGAGTGAAAGAAGAAGTAAGGAAAGAACCTGGAGTAGGACGTGGGTAAATATTTCAAAGTAAGAAGGGAAAAATCGAACCCCAATAAATGATGATATGTATGTAATGGGAAATCAAGGAAACCCCGGGGGTAAGAAGCAGAGAAAAAGCAGTTTAAATACATGTAGATCAAGAAACAATGAAGGAATAAAGTATACAAAACGTAAAATAAATGTATAAAAGTTCAACAAATCAGCTATGAGAATTTGCCAATCAAACAAACAGTTAGGTGAGGTAAGAGTAAAGTACGCCGTATCAGAAGTTAGGGCAGCAGAAGGGAGAATGAGGACAAGGACTCAGGTTACGGAACATCACGGTGACTTCTAAAATTGAATCAGTAAGGATTCAGAGGTTAAACTAAGTGGATTGATATATTAGCAGTAAGATCAGATAGTCCGGGAAAATTAGACTAATGAATAATGAAAACCTGAATCCCTGTCCAGACACAAGTAGCTTAAAAATCATATCTCAATTAAAGAACATTTAAAACTAGGAAAGGGAGAGTAAGAAATAGAGGCAGTTATTTCAGAAGTGGAGAAAGGAAAGAATGCTCTCAAACTCAGACCCTAAGGAAACGATGACAGAAATTCAGGATACGAGTATAAATTGGGGTTTGTAAGGACTAATTCGGCTTTGGTCAAGTAGCATTTACACATAAATAAGTGTAGTATATGTCTTTCCGACTGATGTGAAGACGAGCGCACCCAGTCGAACCTAGGACTCTATTATAAAGAAAGGGACTAGATAAAAACCTTTAGAATTAGGCAAAATTTAGGGCTGCTAAATACAGCAAAATATCGACCGATCTAATTATGGAAATTATGTGTATATATACACCTGAAGTACTGTCAAATTGAAAGTTTTAGGGAAGATAAAAGATGATTTAGGAACTGATTATTTGTTTGATGAAGGATATGCAAATTGATAGGCATAAGAGCACTCTTTTCGGTTTCCATGTGTAAAATCTAGCAACGCCAAAGATAAAACAGGGATAACATTTGTATAGGAACGAGGTTGGCAGTTTAAAAGTTTAATGCAAAATACAATTTTGGGTGGTTTCACCATTGAGATATGAATAACTAAAAGTAAATTTAGAGGAACTGAACGTAGGAAAATTATAAAAGTAAAGATTGTACATGGTTGCTCAAGATTCGGGGTTTAGTTAAGAGGGATACTATTCTTAGTAATAAATTAGGATTTGGTTTTGAGACCCCAGAAGGTACTATTGATTCATTTCTAAAAGTCCATATGGAATTTATTAAGAAAAAGGTAGTGCAAACCCATAGTAGTATTTAAACAAATAAAAATCAAAAAAAGAGAGAAAAAAACAGCAAAACTAAACAAAAATAACGGTAACAAGAAAAAAAAACCCTCAGCACAAGAAGAACGACTACGCACACGATCTGACACTACGAGCACGACTGGGCTAACTAGACACTACGAAGGATGTTGAGTCACCTAGGACATCCCCCACCCCACGAAACATAGATTAGCTGATACCAAAAAACAAAAAGAGGAAGACAGGGTCTAGCGGGTACGACTTACTACATCAGGGATAGTCATTCAACATGGGAAATGTCCACCAGTCAATACGGTGCGACATGAGAGACCAAGCAAATACCTTAACCATATCAAACCGAACCTCTGATCGTCCGTGGATCATATAATAATTCCCAACCAGTATTATACAGTAAGAAAATTGGATAAAAACACAAGAAATCCCATTAAACCTATCCTCCGGATAATCCATGCCTCCTAAAAGAAATTGCTGGTCTCGAGAACTTCAAAGGACAGACCCAGTATCCGGCATGACTCTCTCCCGACTGAAGGAAGATACCATCACCGAACGTGGACCAAGCATCAGATTCAACCAGGGATGCTGTAAGAGATCAGCATGAGCGCGGACATGCGCGGCGCCAATCAAGAACTAAGTGCTCAAGTTTCTCGGTGAACGCGGCTAGTGGAAAAGCCGAGTGTTGTGAAGAAAGTGATAAGCTCTAATTAAAGTTTTAGATTTTTCTTTTTTTCAGAATGACAGTGTGGAAAAGGAACAGCATTGAAGAAAACAGAACTATGGAACAGTTGAAAGGGAAGAAGAGTAGATAAATTGTGTTTTATATATGTTTTCTTGTTTCAGGTTCGGAGTGACAGGCTAATCCATTTTCCAGATGTAATTTGAAAACCAGATAAATGTGGTTGATAAAGTAAGAAAACGTCTATGTCCCATATAGAGGAAGGGAACTGCGGTTAATTGTAAGGAGAAAATGGATTAACTTCAACACACTAATTTTCATGACTATATAAAAAAATTGTTCCTGTTAAAATTACTGTTTGTAAATCATATATTAGAAAGAGTTAAGTAGCTTTAGGAACAGGAGATAGAGCAAATCTGTAGTATCAATGTAAACAAAATCCAGATCAATTAAAAAGCTTGTGCGTAGTCTAAGTACAAACAACTTCAAGCGGCCCCAAAAAGGGCCTTTAAAGACCCTTTCTTGGGATTGAGAAGGGGGGAATATGTTATGAATACATAATTCTTTTTATAGATTTTTTTATTGTTTTATAGATTATCTTAATTATTCGAGCAAAGTCGTTTGAGATGGCCTTTAGACATTAAAAGTCTGTTGTCGTTTGAGATGGACTTTAGACATTCAAAGTCTTGTTGAAGCTAACTGTAAACATCCCCTACATTTAGTTCATTGGAATGTTAGTATGATACAGTTACGGGTAATTCGAGGTCAAAATTGAATATATAACACTTGAAAAGTGATGGGCTCGTGTCTGTCTGTCTGTGTGTGTAAACGGCTGGAGGGTAAGTCACCGACCATTTTTCTTAATAATGTAGTCCATTTCTTTTGGATTTTGAATCAAGTACCATTAACATTTTTGAAACTATACTATATTTTAGAAAAGGATATAACATTTTTAATCACGTAGATTTGGTTAGATTTAAAAATTCCACAACTCCCTCTTCTCAACCCCCCCCAAGAAAGTACTGTAGTTTTAATATTGGCTTAGATTAGATTAGGGCTAGACTAGTAAGGATTTATAATTATTTATACTTTAGTAATAAAATAGTTTAAAATAAGACTTCCTTTGTTTATTTCAAAACATGTATACTGTACATCCTCATACTAACGCTCGGCTAGATAAACGCTACCAGATGTTCCAAGTCCCGAAGGTCCTTTAAGCCTAATAAATCCAGATGGGCTCATAACACTGCCGATGATGGGACAAGTCCCGAAAGCGCTACAGTTAAATAATTAATTAAGTTGAGGAGACGGACCTTTCAGGTGAATACTCCACAATTTTATATTTTCATTTTGAATAATACCTCAACGGAATACATCATCAATCTTATAAAAGTTAATTAAATATAATCGAGAAAACTTTAGTTTTCTCTTTGTACAGACCTATTGTTCAGATGTTCATGGATGAATTACTATGTTGTTATGAACGTACATGCAATTATCCGGTTTTAACCATATTTGAATTTTACATAGGCTACTACGATGTAGGCCTACTTATCCCAGTGATGTAGTGAATATTATAATCGCCTTCGGATCCGAGGTTTATCTTTATATATATATATATATATATATATATATATGATGAAAAGAAAAATGAATGCTTGAGTCGAGATTTGAACCCGAGTCTCTAAACTCTGTACGTTTAGCGCTCGAACGACCTGAGCTACCCAAGTATTCCAACACAAACATACATTTTTCTTATATTGTAGCATTCTCAATTCACACAAGAGGTAGCATAAAATCGTCTGTCTGACATCTAGTGGCTAACATAACAGTTAAACAAATTTTTAAAGAGAATATTTACTTTATAGCAGTAACGCTTGTATATATAGATGTTATAACTATACTTTTTGACATTTGGCAATAAAGGCAAATATGATATGAAAAGAAAAATTAATGCTTGAATCGGGATTCGCGCGTTCAAAACTGGAAATAAAATCCGGAACATATTTTTCTGTGATCAATAACTTGAAATCGAGACAATGGGACCAATCAGCACGAAAAATAAATAAATCCATGGCGCCGTAGACCCTGAAGGCCTTTTTTCTACGGCCCGGCTGCTGGCCTCACAAGTGTCAATGACAGTGGTGGACGATATGTAGCTAGTATAGAAGTGGCATGTGGCCAGCATATCGAGACCCCAACCGTTATTGTAATTTTTTCAAACGTAGATACACTACATATCACAGCTACCGAACTTCTTCGATGGGCGGGGATCGGTACAAAACATGAAAAGGTTTATTTTCCAATGGAGAACCAGAGCTTGCCCAAGTATTAGATTGCTCGACCACAGTGTGGGACCATCATTACAAGTATTTTTACAAAAAAATTCAACTCTCCCTAGTGCTACTGATACAGCGTCTACAAAAATACTAGTAAATACATTTGTCATATTTAATGCTAACGTAAATGAGTTTATGTTGCCCGCAGTTTTACTTATATCTACATCTATAAAATTACTAAATATATCCCTATTCTCGGTCTAATGATCTAGTTATTACTATATTTGTTTTTTTATTCAAGGATCGCGGGTAACAATCAGACATGGGATAATGTAATTTTTCAGGTAAGGAAGATTCAGGAACGCGACTTTCTAGTTAAAGTGCCACAGATTTACGGTTCGAAACTCAAATTTTAAATACGAAGGTTCTGAAAAATGTTTACCCTTTCAATCTCAACTTTGAATTGGGACGCTTATGATCTGAGATATTAAAACTAATTACCTACGTAACTGTGACTCCGACTATGCCTTCATTAAGTTCGAGCAACCATGTCTAGTTTATGTTTCTTCTTAATATTTTTTAATCTTTTTCTTAGAGATGTAGTTTCTACTATGAGCTATTAGGCGTTCATAGATGAATTGTTCTGTAACTATAAAGACCCGTATAGTTAATATATTTTTAGTTTCAGTGTACCGATAAACTATTCTGTGAAATAACGTACTTCAATTCCAGTCTAACCGATCATGTTGCCTAAGAGTATAGGTTTTTAGACTCGTAATTTGGAAGAACCGGGATTAAAATTTGAGGATTAAAATATTGAGGAATTTCAATGCTGTCTTCAGTCCTCAAAGCAATTACTGGATTGGGATTTCATTACCATATATTATTATTATGATGATCTTATATTATTATGATGATGATGGTGATTATAATAATAATAATAATAATAATTATTATTATTATTATTATTATTATTATTATTATTACTAACAGTTAATTTCTATAGTAAAAAATTACACACTAAAGCTCGGTAAGCACAACCAAAGATTCCGGACTTAGACCTATATTACAGCTTAGACGTTAAAAAATGTCCAATAACAATTACCTTAGACTATATATTCCATTCTTCCCTGCATTATATAGTGAGGGCACGCCTAGCATAATAGGTTAAAGTGATAAACTACAAACAGGAAGGTTACTAGTTTGATTCCGATAGGGTAAACATTCTGACGCCATCGTGGCCCTGAGGTCGACTCAGCCTCTAACGGATATTAATTCCGGGCATGTGTTCTTGGGGTAAACGCGACCGTCACGCAAGGCTAATAACTCCACTGACTTTTCGTGTTAATTGGCTAGAAAGTTGGGAGCATTAAACTCCTTTTATCCCAAGGGCCTCATAAGATATTATGTAATGCGATTACTCAATATGTACAATGTATAGTGGTATTTTATTTCCTATTTAAAATAAGTGAGTTTGTTTTAGTCGTTTAAGAACTAAGATGTAAAAAAAAATGAAAAGAAACAAAAAATGAAGTTCCTGGTGTTAAAGACCACTCAAAACAGGAAAACATGAAGTGTTTGTCATGTATGTAATATATTTCAATTCATACGAGCGAAATATACACATTTTAACAGCCGTATTGCTGAGCTTTATATTAAGTTATGTATTATTTATTTTATTACATACTATAGGCCATCATAATAGTATTTATGTTTTATTTTGTATTTTATATTTAGGTCTATGCTATATGTAAAATCCATGATCAAATTGTTTCTGATCTAAACGGATTAATGTTCTTACTCTTCTTGTAGAAGGTTCTACTTCTTAGAATCGTTCCAGTTTACATAAGAGTCTGTTTACCCAACATACTTTGGCAGAAATCCAAAAGAAACTAGCGACTTGGATATCTCTTTTTCTTAACCAACTTGGTTGGATTTGCATTTAAACATACTTTGTAGAAAGCTCGCTACCCTTAGAGTTTTTTTTAGTAGGATTAAAAATAAATTTAATAAATACGCGAATTGTGTAAGATGTACAGAATGAAAAAAGGGCGTTAGTCTGTATAAAAATAAGAAGGGAGTTGACTTGGGACAATGACGAGAAGAGGGATGAAGAAGAAAAATCGTGATGCAGAAAGACTTTGTATGGGGGTGGTTGAAGAAAGTTAATAAATACAGTAGTGTAGAGTGAAGGGAAACGAATTAGGGATGAAGGAAAGAGAAGGGTGGGTATTTTGCAGTAAAGGGGGGGAAGGGAGGTGGTTGCATGAGAGAAATATTGGAGATGTAAGGGACAGTAGGGTAGGTAAGGAAGGAAGAGTGGGTGAAATGGGTTCCCTCACCCCAAAATACGGACGTGACCGAAATGTTTAGCAACTTGAGTTATTGTGATGGGGAGGTGCAGTGTTCGCAAGTTTGAATGTTCTCCTTCACTCTATCGAATTCGAAACATTCTCAGTTGAAGGTAAATTTCAAGATCCCGGCAAATGGTACCGAAGCACTTGTGTAACTCGCTTGTAGTACGACTAGCAAGAATCCCTCCTCGTGGCTTCTTTAAAAAATCTTCCACAGTTTGAGATACGGATTGAATATAATACTGCGGCTATGAAACGTTTTAAGATTCAGCCAAGAATGTAGAAAAAAGACTACATGAAATATCCGCAAATATTACATTGGGAAAGGTTTACTTTTTTACTTCGTTTCGATTTTCTGCTGATCCAAGGCTATACAACTTTGGCTTTAGAATATGAAACAGGGTTTAATAAAAAATACGCATGGTAGCTATCCTTCAAGTGCCCAATGCAATGATTATAAATTACATGAGACGAAGGAAAACATTATGGTATGAATCTTACATGTTCACTGATTCGCTAGACCTTAAAAAAATCCTTTATTAGAATAATGAGTAGTTGTAATAAGAAATAGTGTACTTGTACTTTATTTTTACAAAGTTCCTTAAATGCCCATATAGTTAGAATCAGCTATGTATCTCAGCCGAGAAGTCTCGCGCATACACGCTTTAGAAGCACAGAGGTGTATATTGTCTCTCTGCAGTATGAAACTCCTGAAATTATTTTGTTGGCTTGTTGTTGGAAGATACGCGAGATGTAAGGTGGAAATTGTGCATTTCTTGTCTCTTTTCGCTATTTGAACATTCAGCAAAATAAATAAAAAACACGAATCCCAATGGAAACTAACGAGTCAATCTCCGAAAGTCTCGTGTTTGTAACTGGAGTTATTGTCAGTGAAACTTAAGTTTTAAGTTACTCAATTTTAATTTGTATTATTTGAAGAGGAAAAATTATATGCTCAGACCGCGGCTTGAACCAGGGATCTTAGGTTTTCTAGACCAAGTGCTCTACCGACTGAGCTACCGGAGCAAGTTCCTATCTAAACGCAATTTTTTCTTTATATACGTTGTATAATTTCCGCGCACCATTTCATTTGTTTTTGTTGATATTTTCAATTCGGGCCATTATTTACAACATGTGACGCGACTTTTTTAATTCCTTGATAAACACCTGTCACATTTTATTCTTAGAGTTCCATTTTTCCAATTATTTCCCATCATTTACAATGGTTTTTACATTTTTTCTAACGAGTATTTTAATATGTTTTTTATGATATTTAACTAAATACTTAGTATGAAGAATATGGCAACCGTATTAATTTTAACGAATATTCTAAGCAAAAACAAAATAGTGTTCCAGTACAGCCAACGTAGAGTATGTACTAATTAACTGTATATATATATATATATATATATATATATATAGATATATATAGGGGCCTATGTATGTATTTCAGAACATACTATTTATTTTTGGGCGTTGCATTCTTTCACAGGTTAGAGTGCTTAAATTGCATTAGGTTAGCTTTTAGGTTGGTCTTTCATGGGTTAGATGAATCAATTAAGAAGGAGAAGTTATATAGTATCCTGCTGGAGTTCGGAATTCCTAAAAAGTTAGTTAGGCTTGTACGAATGTGTCTAAATGGCACAAAGAGTAGGGTGCGTGTAGGCAAACAATTTTCAGATACTTTTGAAATCCACAATGGGTTGAAGCAAGGAGATGCACTATCTCCTCTATTATTTAATTTTGTACTATAGCATGCCATCAAATATTTAGAGGATGAAGAAGGTCTACAACTCAATTGTATTAATTAGCTGTTACTTTATGCTGATGATGTAGTAGTATTAGCCGATAGCGAAGAAATACTAAAGGCCAACACGCACACACTATTAAGTAGCACTGAGAAATTAGGACTGGAAGTAAATATCAATGAAACTGAATATATGGTCACACACACGAATACATTATATAATGGAAATGAACAGCTAATGACAAATGAGGGAAATTTTGAAGTAGTGGTTGAATTCAAATACCTAGGAACAATAATCACAAATAGGAATGAGATGCACAAAGAAATTAAACATAGGCTCAATTCTGGAAATGCGTGATATTATGCATTACAAGGACTCTTGAGGTTTCAACTTCTTTCTAAAAACGTTTAACTGAAAATATATAAAACTGTTATTCTACCAGTTATATTATATGGAAGCGAAACTTTAAGGGAGGAGAGGAGATTACGAGTATTTGAGAATACAGTTCTTAGGAAAATGTTTGAACCAAAGAGAGATGAACAGACAGGTGAATGGAGAAGACTTCATAACGGTAAACTACATGGTCTTTATAGGAAGCCAGATTTATTGAGAACAGTTAAGTCTCGTAGATTGCGATAGGGAGGACATGTGGCACGAATGGGGGAATGAAAGGCGTGCATGGAAGATTTTTGTAGGAAAACCAAAGGGAAAACGCCCAGTTGGTAGACCAATAATGAGGTGGGAGAATAACATTAACTATGATTTGAGAAAAGTCGATTATAAAGGTTCTGATTGAAAAACAGGGTAGGGATGTATGGAAAGCTTATGTCCGCGCGGCCATTAATCTACGGTTCGATAATGCCAGTTAGTTAGTTAGTTAGATCACTCAAATTGCGATACGTTAGCTTTTAGTTTCGTTAAATATGGTGTACAGTAGGCCTATATGCTGGCTATTTGGCCGTGATTCCATAGTGTAAACCGCTTTGCGTTTGTTGGCTTATGTGCATGGTGTATGATTAGAATTTAGAAAAAAATATTTGCGTCATATGTAAAGAATCCTCTCAATTCGTTTATGCACCGATTTAAAGTAATTAAAATATAATTTTAAAAATATTCTAGTGAACCCCCAGTTAGTTTATGCAAGAGCAACCACTGTAAATTGTTCTTAATTATATTATTCTAGAAACACATATTTTTTCTAACATAAAATTAAGATGTAAGCTACGTAAATGTGTTATAAAATAAGCTAAGGACTTTCATTGCCTTAGATGGTTTATATCCTAGTCGCCTAATTTTTCGTCAGTTAAAAATTAACGATTTTGCTTCATTTATTTATCGCTAACATGTGTGTCTTCATTTTGTTTATTTTTAATATGTAATACCATATTGCACATTATAATGATTGTATTCAGTAGACTCTCTCCCTCCCACCCTCTCTCTCTCTCTCTCTCTCTCTCTCTCCTCTCTCTCTCTCTCTCTATATATATATATATATATATATATATATATATAGTCAACGCTGTTGGGGCTGTGGTCTCGAGGTTGCGTGTTGCCTTGTCACGCAGCGGGCCAGGGTTCGATTCCTGGTCGAGACAGACTCCAGGGTGTGGTTTTTTTCGGAGTTTTTCCTCACCTGTAAGACAAACGTCAGGAAGCTTACGGCCCAACGGTCATCCGGCCATCATCACCATCCTTATAATTATCCTCATCATTCTTCACCGGTGTGGAAAGCAACGGGAAGCTACCACACCTATAATTCCCTAATAAAGCTGCAAAGCATAGCATGAAAATGCTATGAATGCAGTGAAATACTTGCCTTCGGGTAGAATTACTATGGATGGATATATATATATATATATATATATATGTTATAATTAAATCTTTAACATTGAGCAATGCAAGTTTAATATGGAATGATAAGAAAAATAAATGCCTGGACGGGATTCGAACCCGGATCTCTAAGTCTGTACCTCAGCGTGATATCCATTACACTACCAGGCGAATCCAATTCAAACACTTATTTTTCTTATATATGTATTATACTCTTCATTATTACTAGATATCGCGAGAACACTGTCTTCACTGCCATCTAGTAGCTGACTATATCAAGTAAGCAAATTAAAGAGAATATTTATTTTACTTTATAGCAGTGACGCTTTATCGATGTTATAATTAAATCTTTAACATTGAGCAATGCAAGCTTAATATGGTATGATAAGAAAAATAAGTGCCTGGACGGGATTCGAACCCGGATCTCTAAGTCTGTACCTCAGCGTGATATCCATTACACTACCAGGCGAATCCAATTCAAACACTTATTTTTCTTATATATGTATTATACTCTTCATTATTACTAGATGTCGCGAGAACACTGTCTTCACTGCCATCTAGTAGCTGACTATATCAAGTAAGCAAATTAAAGAGAATATTTATTTTACTTTATAGCAGTGACGCTTTATCGATGTTATAATTAAATCTTTAACATTGAGCAATGCAAGCTTAATATGGTATGATAGGAAAAATAAGTGTTTGAATTGGATTCGCCTGGTAGTGTAATGGATATCACGCTGAGGTACAGACTCAGAGATCCGGGTTCGAATCCCGTCCAGGCATTTATTTTTCTTTTCATACCATATTAAGCTTGCATTGCTCAATGTTAAAGATTTAATTATAACATCGATAAAGCGTCACTGCTATAAAGTAAAATAAATATTCTCTTTAATTTGCTTACTTGATATAGTCAGCTACTAGATGGCAGTGAAGACAGTGTTCTCGCGACATCTAGTAATAATGAAGAGTATAATACATATATAAGAAAAATAAGTGTTTGAATTGGATTCGCCTGGTAGTGTAATGGATATCACGCTGAGGTACAGACTCAGAGATCCGGGTTCGAATCCCGTCCAGGCATTTATTTTTCTTATCATACCATATATATATGTAATTAGAAGGTCATCTGGGAGGACATGAAGAAAGTAATTTCTGGAAGGTGATTAGGTAGGATTTTTCTAAAGTATTGGAAAAAGTTTAAGGTTTAGGAATTGCGTCTTGAAGTTAGATTTTTATGAAAATATTCAAAGGACTGATTTACTGAATTATATAGGTTCGGGGTACAAATCTAAGCCTGAACTCAGAAACAGCTAACTAAATAACGTAGTCGACGACTGATCTATTTTAAAGAAAACTTTATTGAGACAGATACGGGGGTCGTGGTAGTTATTTAAGTCTGCGTGATTTGGTTAAAAGACTACCCCGTATTTATACATAAAATTACATCAGTCAGTTTGAATCATAGAATATTCCAGAACATACGTAACAAAGATATCACTCTGAAGAGTTTAAAGTCCAATTCATGCAACATTTGAAACTCTATTATTACTATTTACTTTTTCACAGTCATCTACTTTACCTCTTATGACTAATAAATCTGTGTACAATGATGTAGCAACGTTGGCTAAGAATACGTATGTTATTTCCACATTCATTAATATAAATTATGTTTTTATAGTATACATTATTTTTACATAAAAATGATTTCAATTTGTTACACTTAAATAAAAAGGATAGGGAACGGGTTTCATTTGCATATGCGGCCTTACTCAGTTTGTACTTATTATTTATGTAACATCACTTATTTTTTTAATAACTAATACATTATTCTAACTCTGCTTTCACTTATACAATATACTTCTATGTTACATATATATACATATATCACTATCTGCCCAGGGTACCGTACATTAAAAGCAGAGAGTTTTTGCGACTGCTTGAAGTTATATATATATATATATATATATATATTATATATATATATATTAACTTGAAACAAATTCCTGCCAATTTTAAGCATCGAAAATCGTATTTAATATGACACTTTAATACTGCTTTAAATAGGGATTTAAAGGGGGATAAACTTTTATTCGAATTATACAATATTTCGAACTATCCAAAATCGGATTAACGAGAGTCCACCGTACTTACATAAAACAAATACAATTTAGAAAGCAAAATTATTGAGCAGGTTATTGTAATCAAATATGTGGGTGCTTAAATAACTAGATGGAGATAGTTACACAAAGCAGTCACACATGAGGCTAATAATTTATGTTATATAGGCCTATATATATATATATAATGTCAAGACTTCTCTATAGATGTTCACTGATTTATCTTAATTACACTAAGAAATTATAATTATGTTGAAATTAGTCTTAAAATTTCAGTATAGCATTTGCCTTGACAAGTGAACAAAACCAGAGAAAAAATTGGATTTGTGTGTTTATTAAATAATAATAACAATAATAATAATAATAATAATAATAATAATAATAATAATCTTGCTATGTAGTGTATTAGGCCTGTGTCCAGTCACGGTCTCATGCCATATTTTAAGTGGTCTTTCTAAAGACCTCATATTTCTGACATTGTAATTTAAAATCTGGGAGGGATGCGGGTTCGAGCCATGCGTTGAGATGTTCCTGCTAATGATTCGTGCATGTAAATACAATATATGATCCATAACAGAGAAGATTCGATGTTGTAAAATGGCTGTATTTTCAAATCAAATCAAGATGGACAGCACATAATGCGGCTTATTAGGCGGCTACTGTGCTGACTGCCAGTTTCTGTGAAAAGCTAAAATCTGGCATTCCTTTTGTCTTATTTTGTATACCCAGCTCTCTTGAAGTTCACTGTGATTCTGCTTATATATCTTTTCAAGCTTCGCTTCCGTAGGCAAGCATTGTTCTCGTCAAGGTTTTATAAGCCTTCGCTCTTGTATGTCTCTGCACTAAAGACAGTTTGAATGCTTGTTAATGATTCCCATTGACTTGTTAAAAATTTGTGTTTTAGCCGATATAGGGTACCCTCGGCAGAATCGGGACACTGGGTGAAGAGGGGCACATTTAAATTTTGTTCCCTCCACTGAAATAAAAAACTCCCAGCGAAAGTGCTGCGAAGTGTCCGATTAAGCTCTGTAGCCCATGTATCAGTCAGTTGTGTCACATTTTGGTTCTCGTTTGATTATCTGAATATTTCACAACAAAGAATTGATGTAACAGGTAAGTGAAATAATAGCTTAGTACATGTAATATTTTCGTTTCTTATTATGCGTGTCTCTTATTAACTAATGGTCCGATCACGAATTAGTTCTTGTTAAATCATTAAGTATTTATCCCTAGAGA
Source organism: Diploptera punctata (assembly GCA_030220185.1). Taxonomy (NCBI): domain Eukaryota; kingdom Metazoa; phylum Arthropoda; class Insecta; order Blattodea; family Blaberidae; genus Diploptera; species Diploptera punctata. Next base: position 953,785 of record JASPKZ010010694.1, read on the forward strand.
GATTTTGATAATTCCCGTCTTTGTCGACAACAGTTAAGTGTTGCTAACCTATGAAAATTGAAGCACTGCATTTTGGAATAATAGATACACTAATTTTCCGCTGAATAGGGACGCATATTTCACTATTTATTTGTAACTATTGCATTACTAATGTGTAATTCTAAACAGAGTTGGACAGAAGTTGATATGCATAGAATTATTAAAGCATTTCGTCAGGGGAGGAAATTGTATCATGCAGCAGAGTTATTTGGGGTATCTCGTTCGTGTCTTCACCGTCACAGTATCAGTGGAAGTGACGATCCGCTAAAAATAGCAGTTGGTACGAATAAAATGATTCCATTGTCTGCATGTGGATTTAAATTAATTTCAACAATGTAAGAAAGGCAGCTATTTGCCTCGCGGAGATAAATGCAATAAGCACATATTTATCGTCGTCAGAATCTAAATACGAAGTTGAAAATGATGATACTGGAGAGGTGGAACAGAATAACACTATGTGTGGGTTTTGTTTATAAAATATTGTTACTAAATTTTATCAATATTGGGAGATAAATCTGGTGTCAAGGTAAAGTACGTGAATGGTATCATGAAAAGGGTGTTACAACTGAGAGAGAGAAAAAAATTGTAGGCCTAATATAAAGACATAACTCTTATTCTATGACAATTTATAGAGCAAATTATGTTATTAAATTTTGTTTAAAATGACTGAGAAATAAATATTTTACTGAAGGAAATCATCTGAAAACTGTCCCGATTCACCCATAAGACTGTCCCTACTCATCCTAACAAATTAAGGTGAATAGGGAAATACAGTATACTGGCGTAAAGGCCCCTACATGCCAATAATAATTATTGACTCTAGTAATTATTCTTTATGCATTTGATTAATGAAAATATAACTGGTACAAAATGTTGACCAAAGATTATATTAAATCATGAAGTAAAAAACATAAATGGCTTACCGACGATGGAACCGATTATTACGGATTTTCTTATTTTGTCCCACTTCACCCGAGTTTACCCTGTCAATTTCATAATTATAACATAACTGACATGGGATTCTAAATATGTCAATGAAAAGATTTGCCCAACGATATTTTTGTAAACACACATTTTGTTACGAATAGGTGCTCTTCCTTTAATGCCCATGTTTTAGTTGTAGAATTGTTCACGTCATACCTTTCTGCTAACTAAAGAGTTGAAGTTGATAATTGTTGTGAACCATTTAACTTCTTCGCTAGAAGGACTAAGTTATATCATCGGCAAATTATAATGCTATTCTATGCCACCAGTGAATATTCGATCTGAGAACAAGTGATTTTTGGCGTCGTTTTGGCCAATTTGATTGCACATGTTCCCGCTAGAGCCAATTGCCAACATGTTTGTTCAAATATAAGGGGATTCTATCCTAAAAGTTCACCTATATTAGTGGGCAAGTTAGAGTGAGCAATTGGGCAAGTTAGCATTGGGTGGGCAAGTTAGGATTGGGTAGGCAAGTTATTATCAGTTTTGCCAAGTTAGGGTGACAAAATGGGTGAGTTAGTACATCAGATTACTTCAGCGTTCACTTTTTGTTTCCGGATTTTTGTGATAAGTTAGCTACACTGTCTGAGCAACGACTAATACACATTTTACATTACAAATATGCTGATTTTAGGTGTTCTGAGTTCAACTTATCAGTATATTTTAAAATATTCTTCACATTTTTTGGGACAAAATCAACATATTTATTTCTCTCAGGTATTTATTTACATACTGTAACGATAAATTGTGTGCTTTTCGTTTTTTACACGTTTTATATTAGCTTGACCTGTATCTGTCTACCTATGTAACGGAATCTTTCAACACGATTTTCACCCACTTCAAAACATTGGATCTACTTGAAACTTTGTATACCTGTAAAGGACCATTGACAATACAATAATTTCATAAATGTTTTCTAAGATTCTGGGCAGAATCATCAGGGCATCAAAAAAATAAAAACCGGTATAATAAGTTACGGATTTACCGACTTATTAGTAAGAATTATTATTAATATTACCGTACATCAAAAGCGTGGGGTGCTCTATATGAATTAATATATTTGATAATAAACAGATATTGGTAAAAGTAAAGTTTCTAAGAATAAAACGTAAAAACCATAAAAAGCACCCCACGCTTTTGATGGTATCTTTTTTGTAGATAACTCTAGTCTTATTCTAGATGTGTCGGAGATGATTCTTTGTTGATCACTTTAATGTTATCCCAAGCGTGTTGGAAACCGGAACCTTTATGAATAATATAATAATTACACATATATTATAGGAACATTTTATTAAAATTATTTCTCATTTTTTAGTTCGTTTTTCTAATAAAGCGTGTTGTTTTAGTTTTTTTTAACTATTATTTATTTTAATTTGAATTTATGTTGGGTGGCATAAAATCGTCAATAATAGTATGTCTTTATTTAATATTTCTATTGATGTGAATGCTGACATGATGTTTATGCTTCCAATCTCGTGTTATTGTAGCCTACTTGTCGGTTAATGACTTTCCAATTTAAGTTCTTTCTTGATTTGAATTGCAATATAATATTTAATAGATAATTATTGAATATGTCTATTATTAATTGATTAGATACTACTGCTATTACTACTACAACTACTACTACTAATAATAATAATCTTCTTCTTCCTTCCAAGTATTAGGCCAAGGCCTGTTACGATCCTATAAAACATTTTCCCATAATAATAATAATAATAATAATAATAATAATAATAATAATAATAATAATAATAATAATAAACGAACTAACTAACTAACTCACTGGCACTATCGAGCCCATAGGTTCATGGGCGCGCGGACATAAGCTCTCCATGCATCCCTATCCTGAGCTAACGTTTTCCAATCAGTCCCTGCATAATCTACTTCCCTCAAATCACAGTTAATGTTATTCTCCCATCTCATTCTTGGTCTACCAACTCTGGTTTTCTTACAAGAAGCTTCCATGCACGTCTTTCATTCCCCATTCGTGCCACATGTCCTGCCCATCGCAGTCTACGAGAGCTTAACTGTTCTCATTATATCTGGTTTCCTATAAATACCATGTAATTCACTGTTATGAAGTCTTCTCCATTCACCTGTCTGTTCATCTCTCTTTGCTCCAAAAATTTTCCTGAGAACTTTATTCACAAATACCCGTAATCTCCTTTCCTCCCTTAAGGTAAGAGTCCATGTTTCGCATCCATATAATAACTACTACTAATAATATATATATATATATATATATATATATATATATATATATATATATTTTTAATTTCAGCATTGCTTCTGTTTTTACACAGGTATCCTCAACCAAAATATACAATTTTTTTCGTCCACACTTCCCGGTCTACTTCTGTCATATTTCTCTTCTTCATGTTGTCTTGAATTCCCTTTATCCACGTTGGCTTTGATCAACCACGTTTCCGTTTTTCAATATTTATTTGTTTTGTGTTTCCTATCCGAGGCTATACCGTAAAACGGGGCGAATTTGACATATTTTTGAAGATTTTTAAGGTCTAACTCGTATGGTTTATGCCGAAAAAATTGAATGTATCATTTATTTTACCACTTGAACCTTAGACTATAAATCCCATTTGGTACTGTTCTCCTCAAATAAAAACTTAGTAGGACAACAATGAGTTTTGTTTAGGTCTGTTTTGCCCATGTGCTGGGGCTACTTTGACATCACATTTGTTTTCACTATAATTCAAAATAGACCCACCGTAGGTACTATTTTGACGCCATTTTATCTTTTTATAATTATTTTTATTGTAGACAACTTACCACAAATGTTTTTATAACTGTAATTTGACAAAATAAACTTAAACTTCTTTATCAATTCTGACACGCAACAACACAAAAGTTGTATAATGTGTAGTTAGACAATCAGGAATTAATTAGAAAACATGCATTTTTGAAACAACAGTAGAAAAAAAAAACATTTTCACATCTCATCTTCACATAGTTCTTATTGAGAATTGTTCGAACCTCTGTTACACTCACAAAAGACCCAGAACTTGCATCTTACACAACAAATCCAGTCCTTACCCATGTAAAACCGAAAATCACAATTTTATCCTTGCTGGGAATTCATTGTTGTTGAAAGTGACAAAGATGTGTCTCCAACAATTAACATCATCTTTTAAAACAACTTAATTATTCGTGCGCCTTCAAGGAAATGTCTACACCATTGAATTGTTGTCAAAATAGCCCAAAACACGCAAGAAATTTAAAATGTCAAAGAAGTCCCAATTCTGTCAAAGTAGCCCCTCGAGTCAAAGTAACCCCGTTTTACGGTACATTTTGTTTTTTAGCATTATTTTTTTTTTACAATATATGAGGAGCTGGCCCATAAGCATCAACCCCCAACCTGGAGGACCAGAGAATTTTTCTGGAGTCTACCATAGATCAGTTGCTTTCACTACAGCTAAGTGACTCATCCACTCTTCATTGGCTCATCCGCCTTCTGCACCATACCGTAGATCTACTCTGCTGCATCCGCCGTTGGGGTCTTCACTGTAATCCTGACTAGGAACTCTTATAAGGTGCTATCAGCCGGGCGAGCTGAACCAAGGTTTTTTAACGAGTTCCCCTCCTCCTTTCTCATCCGGACTTGGGACCGGCAATGGTGGAGTTATAATAATAATAATAATAATAATAATAATAATAATAATAATAATAATAATAATAATAATAATAATTGAAAACAGGCCAAAAGGCCTAATTTCATGAAGCAGAATAATAATAATAATAATAATAATAATAATAAATTATGTTATCTCCGTAAGGGACAAATCACATATAGACCACACTGTAAGTAGTCTACATACAATTATGAGCAAGCGTAATTAACTCTCTCTCTCTTTCCTAGTTTAACCTATCCATTTGTAGGTACTTTTACATGTTGACAGGTCTCTCGGTCCACACAGAGACGACTATTAACCCCGGATCATACAGTTTATGTCTACATGCGCAAAATTTCCTCGGAGAAGTATTCAGCTCATTGCAGACCCCATCTCCGAGACAATGCACACATTTGTGTACAACACACCATTCAGTCATATATGCATACTATATCCTTAATTCGTGTCCAACTCAGGGTCGGGTCGAGGAATGAGATGAGATGAAGCCCCCTAGATATGTGAATTACAAAGTTGCCGGCCGACCACGCCTAACGCACCATCACGGGGGCAGATATGGATGAGATGAGTAAGGAGAAATAGTGGAATTATATTTGTGGCAGGGGAAAACGGGAGAAAACCCCGAGAAAACCCTGCCCAAGCTCCGTTTCGTCCACCACGAAACCCACATGGAGCGACCGTGAATCGATCTCGGGACTCCAGCGGTGAAAAGTGAGCCACATATGCGAACTAAACATGATAAATGCAATATAGATAATTACAATTATCAAAGATGCCCAGATGGTGTTCGTGGACTATTTAGACCTTAAATTTTCCTGACATTTCTCTTACAGGTGAGAAAGTAGACAAAAAAACAGGAATAAATCCGGATTCGCTGTGCCGAGGCAATGGCGCTACCCCTAGACTACATCAGCGGACAAGTTGACTACCCCTAAGTAATTAGTAATAGGTCTAATAATTAGGCCTACACAGTAAGAATTAAAAAGCTTATAAAAATGTAATTTAAAATATAAAATAATAATTATAAAAATAAGCTTAGAACTTGATTATACACTTTCATTATTTTTACTTCAGTTTATTTATATTTTAACATCTAGATCATACTGCACCTAACATCTCTATTGTTGTGTTTGTCATATTTTTTTGATGATCACTGATTTTAATTTTAATTATATGAAAACTGAGAATATGATGATATGGTCCCGGCAATGAAATTCCAAACCTGGACTTGCCTTGCCACTTGACGAAAACCAGATAAAAACCTCCGTCAGATTGCCTGCACCGGAATTTGAACTCGGAACCCGCCGAATACGAATCTTGAAAGCTATCTACTGATCCAGCTCGTTCAGTATATTTTTGCCATGTTCTTCACATTTTGAACTAAATTATATTACTGATAGAATTAAATTCTGCTTCAATACGGAGAATATGTCTATTAGGCTATATAAACTGTTATAGAATTATTTTGTAAAATTAGTTTGGTATATGGATTACATCCAGCTGATGTCACTAGACCACTCTTTTACAAAAAAAAAATGTTTGCCTCTAAGCGCTCTATCTAGATTCTAGTCTAAGAAACGCTGGTTTATACTGTATATAGTATTGCAGGAGAAAAGTTATTCCCCATATGCTGTGATGTGTTATTTATACTGTATCCTAATGTTATAATACTATTATGCAAATGGAATGCACATTTACATTGTTTATCAACCTCTTGTCTTTCAACACCATCTGTTCTCATACGCAAGATAGAAATCCACATATTTTCAAATGACAGCTTTTCGTCTTTTCTTGATGAATGCATAGACTGAAAACACTTTGTTAACCATCTTATCCCCCTATGTTACTACTCTTATGCTATGCATGTTTTCAGACCGACTCCCAATATAGTAAATGGCATATTCATTATTTTATTTTGTTTCTACAATAAGCATATTTTGCCTTACACCATTCATATTTTGAAGCAGAAATATTTTATTAACAATTAATATAACAATCTATTTCTATCTTATATTAAATGTATTTAATAAAATTACAGAAGAATAGCCTACGGCTGAAGATATCAACAGAGAAAACAAAAATCGTAGCATTTCAAGGTGTAGATCCTGTCAGAAGTAAAATTGCACTTGACAATGAGCAGGTGAATAATTTTACAATATCTCATATGAAGAAGAAAAGCATGTAAATGCGAAAATATCAACTTTTTAAGGATTTTAGGGTTAATAAATTCTATCTTCAAACCACAGTTAGTCCAAGAACATTCAAGATTAAAATTGGCTCTTCCAACTCTTTTTTTATGGTAAGAGAAGTACGGACATTGAAACATAAGGATATAGAGAGACTTAGATCTGCTGAAATGAGATATCTTCGAATGACTGCTGGATACACACTACTAGATCATAAAAAATGAAACCTTAAAAGAATTCACATGGAATCTTTAAAAAACAAAATTTCTGATAATAAGTCAAGATAGATGCAACATCTTTGTCGAATGGAGGATCACAGCATACCCAAGCAGATATTAAGCTATCAATCTGCAGGAAGAAGACCAGGACGTCCACTCAAATGACTTTTGGATGGTGTTTCTATTGAGACCGGAACAGATCAATAAATTACCTAAATTCGTGAATGGACTATGATCATGATGATGATATAATATATAAACGTATTTATATCACATGATTTAGTCTCGTAGACTGCGATGGGCAGGATATGTTGCACGTATGGGGAATGAAAGACGTGCATGGAAGCTTCTTGTAGGAAAGCCAGAGGGAAAACGCCCAGTTGGTAGACCAAGAATGAGGTGGGAGAACAACATTAACTATGATTTGAGGGAAGTAGATTATACAGGGAATGATTGGAAAGCATTAGCTCAGGATAGGGATGTATGGAGAGCTTATGTCCGCGCGGCCATGAACCTACGGGTTCGATAGTGCCAGTGAGTAAGTAAGTATATCACATGATTGTATATCCACCCATAATGATTCTGCCCGAGAGCAGGTCTTTCACTGCAATCATAGCATTTTCATGCTATGCTTGCAGCATTACTAAGGAATTGTAGGTGTGGTAGCTTTCCGTTGCTTTCCATACCGGTGAAGGATGATGCTGTTGATGATGATAATGATAAGGATGATGATGATGGCCATATGATTTCGGGGACTGTTTGGGTTTTAAAGTTTTCCTGGCATTTTTCTTACAGGTGAGGAAAAACCCCGATAAAAGCCTTACCCAGAAAAACTGCCCCGACCGGTGATCGAACCCGGGCCCGCTGCGTGACAAGGCAGCACGCTACCTCGAGACCACAGCGGTGGACAATATATATATATTATAATATAAATATACTTTATAATATAATATTAAAAATATAAATGTTTCCATATGTATGTACGGAGGGTTGTTTCCGATCTCCGATAACGATTTGCCAAGTAGATTGTGACGTTGGAATGTGAGTCATCAGGACAGGAGTGTGCGAAGTGATCAAACCAGTCAGTGTGCTGCTTCTGTTACACTTGCACACGTGTTGCTCTCATAATGCCTAATCAGATAGACCCGTTTTGGGAAGGGTACATTACTGCCCTTTCCGACGCTAATTATAGTTATTCCGCGATTATTGAGGCTTGCAAAAACCTAATTGTGTGGTGTCAAAGTGTGTAATTATCTCAGTGCTTAATAAAAAGGGAAAGAGTCGCTTGGGATTAATTCCAAAATGAAAAAACGGGCAAATACACGACCTTCTACTACCTGCACCCCAGATGTAATCAGAAAGGTCAAGGCCCTTATCTCTGGTGGTAACCCTGCCACACAAAGGGTGATTGGAAACAGATTGCGAATGTCCCTTAAAACTGTAAACACCATAATATACACAGATTTAAACATGGAGAAGCGCCACAAAAGCAGGGTTAATAAATTGTTGCCACGTCACATTGCCGAATGCCGCACCAACAGCAGGAAACTATGAAAAGCACCTGGCAGGAGAAAAATGGAAATTTTTGGTCACACTTGGTGAAGCATATGTTTATCTAGGAGACTGCAACAAACCCCTGGCAATTTACTATAGAGAAAGGGGTGAAAAAAATTCAAAAGTGGTATGCCAAATGCAAAGAAAGTTTCTCCAATGGATTTATGGTCATCGCGGGATATTGCTACAATAAAAAACTGACCATTCGTAGAGTGGCTAAAAAGGCCAAAATCAACTCCCAGTTCTACCAGGAAGCGTTCTCACCTCAATTTACCCGATTGAAATCCCAGCTCTCTATGGTACAGACAAAAACCAAGTCTGGGTGCACCAAGACAAGGCCTCCAGTCACACTTCGGGTTCAACCTTGGCATTCCTGGAGAAATGGAGCAGGAAACTGGAATACATGCTATTCCATTCAGCAACATCCCAGTGAAGTCTCCTGATGCATCACCGATGGACTTTGTGTCTTTGGACTCTTCAAAAGGGCACTGGGAAACAGGCGTCCTCGAACAATAGACGGCCTCTGGAAAGCATATAAAGAGGAGTGGGAACTTCTAAACGTGGCTATGCTGCGTAAGAGTCTTCTGCAGCGGAAACTCCGATGCCGAACCATAGCTCGGGTGAAGAGCCATCAATTAGAGCATGCTATTCTTAATGTAAAACTTAAAAATCATTTGTTATCAGAGATCAGAAACAACCCTCCGTATGTAGCATTGGCGAGGCGTGAATTTGGGGAAAAGGGAAGCTCCATAGCAAAAAAAAAAAAACTGTTTCAACTGCTTAAGGTTTGTTATGTTATGAAATGAGGGTTTGTGTTTTTTGGGCTTTATGAAAACTATTCAGATCCTCAAAACGTGTCTTATTCCAAACGTTGTTTTCAGGCGGAAACAAAAGACACGGCCAGCAGAACATTTTTTGAGACTATTGCAACCACATAACCACGGGATAGCTTGATAGGAATTTTGATTGAAATGTCCTGTGAACATTTTATGGCCTTTTTATATTGAGTATTTAATTCTGTAAGAGGCTGTGTAGAACTACAATTTTCTATTAATTTTATTTTGTCTTGAAATGAAAATGAATTAAACGGGTGTTGTAAAAGTTTTTCAATAGCACACTCATATATTACAGGTTCATGATGCTGTTACAACTCTGTTTGAACGTTCGCGGCAGAGCTACCAGCATGAGAGGATTCTTGGAAGCTCTCGGCTAGCGATCATCTATACGATTCACTCATGACAAAAAGCAGAATAAAATAAATTACAAGAAACACTTGAAAATTCACTATTTATATCCAAACTATTTGTCTAGTGACAAGGTCGCAATAAAATATAACATAAAAACGATATACTATAAATAATTAAACTAAATAAAATGAATAAAACTGATATTTCAATACTAACTGAGGGCAACGAACTTTACTTTTTCTTTCAACATAGAATGTTGGCGATATGACGCTGCTAGCCTCGCGCATCCAAGCCACCAGGAACAGAAGACGTAATTTGGAAATCTCCGACAGATGACAGTAGCGTACAGGTTTAGCATAAATTATTTACTTTAAATTTATTTAAAATAAATTATGCTTTTTGAAATTAGAACTTTATAATTTTAAATTATATTTAAAATAGTTTATTTTTGTAAAAAAATATAGGGAAGCACCGCTTCCACCGCTTTCATTGACGCCTCGCCACTGGTATGTAGTATATATATTTCAGCATAGCTCTGGAACACCCCGAGAAAATTTAACCAAACTTCGTATACATATACAAATTGGAAATATATTGTGGGGATGGGGAGCAACAGATCCTTCGCATCCCTAGGAACGAGAGGGATTGAAATGTAAAAATAATCTAAATCGATCGATATTAAAGTCGAATCCATAGTTTTCGTGTCACTAAACTGATTGATGATATTCCCGATGACATTTAAGCCCAAGATTGATCCCTAAGGTGATGAGAGGGAGTGATGTAAAAATAATCGAAAAAATTATACTTCTATCGAACCCATGCTTTTGGTGTCCTTGAGGTAAATAGTGACATTCCCGCCCATGTCAGCCCCATTGGCATAGAAGGGCGAAGAAAGGGATGAAAAATAAAATTCCAAAATGACCGAAAGTATTGACGAATTCATTGTTATCTGCATCGCTCAGCTGATTAGTGACAAGAAAATCGAATTAAGTAAATACCCGGTCTACTCCGGCTAATCAGCTAGTTTGATTACAAAAAAAAATGTATAGGTTATTTAAGTTCTTTTTTTTCAATATCTTCCAGATTTATCGATTTCAATATAATTTTCAAAATCTTCCTATGGAAGGGAAGTAAATCCGTAGGTTCCATGTCATAGATTCACGGCACGTAAAATAAATCCAATCCTGAAATAAGAGGCCTCTGGGCAAACATTTTTGGCCGTTTTACGCAGAGATTTGAATTGCGGCACAAATTACCTCATCTGTCAAATAGTGTCATTAAATAAAATACTATTTCAGTAAAAAGGTAAAGTGATCCCACAACAGGCCTTACGAGTTCCTTAGGGTAATAGGAGACTAAGGCTCCCATCTTTCCAGGCAATGGGCACGATATGCCAGCCAGAGTTTCAATCCTGCGTGACGGTCGCCTTTACTCCCAGAAAATACGTCTGGTACTAATTCCTTTAGAGGCTGATTCGGCCATAGGATCGTGCTGCAGTCAGAAGGTTTAGGTAAGTTTAAATATCGTGACCCTCTGGGACTCGAATCCTTAACTTTCTGGCTTGTAGTTTCACTACGCTGCCGCGTGTCCACAGTATTGTACTTTTTCAGAATCTTTTTTTAGACCGATATGTTACCCTTTCAGGATCAGGATAAAATGATGGGCAGGACATGTGGCACGAATGGGGAATGAAAGAGGGGCTTGGAAACTCCATGTAGGAAAACCAGAGAGAAAGTGTGAAGAATGAAGTGGGAGAATAATATACCGCAGTTGATAAGAAACATTAGCTCAGGACAGGGATGTATGAAGAGCGTATGGTTATTCTTAAATGCTCCTTATTTTTACACGCTTTATATTATCTTAACCTGTATCTATCTATCTATCTATGTAACGGAATTTTTCAACGCGATTTTCACCCACTTAAAATCATTGGATCGACTTGAAACTTTGTATACTTGTAAAAGACCCGTGACAATAAAATAATTTCATTTTTTTCTAAAATCCTGGCCAGAATCATCAGAAAATCAGAAAAAGTGTCTTTGTATCTATGTAATGGAATCTTTGAACACGATTTTCACCCACTTAGAAACATTGGATCGACTTGAAACTTTGTATACTTGTAAAGGATCCGTGACAATACAATATTTTCATATGTGTTTCTAAAATCCTGGCCAGAATCGTCAGAAAATAAAATAAATAATAGTTTTAAAAAACTAAAACATAACGCTTTATTAGAAAACCGAAGTAAAAAATGAAAAATAATTTTAATTTCCAACACGCTTGGGATAAAATTAAAGTGGTCAACAAAAATATCATCTCCAACACATCTAGAATAACACTAGGGCTATCTACAAAAAAAATAATTTTACCATCAAAAACGTGGGGTGCTCTATATCAATTAATATGTTCGATAATAAACAGATATTGTTAAAAGTAAAGTCTCTAAGAAGAAAATGTAAAAACCATAAAAAGGACCCCACGCTTTTCATGGTAAAAGTTTTTTTTTATATAACTCTAGTTTTATTCTAGATGTGTTGGAGATGATATTTTTGTTGACCACTTTAATTTTTTCCCAAGCGTGTTGGAAATTAAAATTATTTTTCATTTTTTATTTCGGTTTTTTAATAAAGCGCGTTATTTAATTTTTTAAAACTATTATTTATTTTTTTATTTTTAGTTTTAATATTTTACAGAATAAGATAAAAATGTATATATCTTTAAATTCGATACTATTGTATTATGAGCTAAAAGTAATACTCTTCTAAAAAAAAAACTTCCAGCCTGATTTGAACCAGCGACCTAACGATTACAGAAATTACATACCACTAGAGTTCACAGCTCTATCAACTGAGCTCTTACAACGATTGACAAAAAGGCCGACAAGCCCGCAACATATTATACGAGTTTTCATTTTTTTGATTTCCTGATGATTCTGGCCAGGATTTTAGAAACAAAATATGAAATTATTGTATTGTCACGGGTCCTTTACAAGTATACAAAGTTTCAAGTTGATCCAATGTTTCTGATTGGGTGAAAATCGTGTTCAAAGATTCCGTTACATACATACAAAGACACTTTTTTTGATTTTCTGATGATTCTGGCCATGATTTTAGAAAAAAATTAAATTATTGTATTTTCACGGGTCCATTAAAGTATACATAGTTTCAAGTCGATCCAATGATTTTAAGTGGGTGAAAATCGCGTTGAAAAATTCCGTTACATAGATAGATAGATACAGGTACAGCTAATATAAAGCGTGTAAAAAAGTGTCTTTGTATATATGTAACGGAATCTTTGAACACGATTCACCCACTTAGAAACATTGGATAGACTTGAAACTTTATATACTTGTAAAGGACCAGTGACAATACAATAATTTCATATTTTGTTTCTAAAATCCTGGCCAGAATCATCAGAAAATCAAAAAAAATGAAAACTGGTATAATAGGTTGCGGACTTGTCGACTTGTAGTCAATCATTGTAAGAGCTCAGTTGTTAGAGCTGTGAACTGTAGTGGTATATAATTTCAGTAATCTGTAGGTCGCTGGTTCAAATCCGGCTGGGAGGATTTTTTAAAAGAGTATTACTTTTAGCTCATACTACAATAGTATCGAATTTAAAGATATTTACATTTTTATCTTATTCTGTATAATATTAAAACTAAAAATTAAAAATAAATAATAGTTTTAAAAAACTAAAACAACACGCTTTATTAGAAAACCGAACTAAAAAATTTAAAAAAAATCCAACAAGCTTGGTATAAAATTAAAGTGGTCAACAAAAAAATCATCTCTAACACATATAGAAAAAAACTAGAGTTATCAACAAAAAGAAAATAATTTTACCGTCAAAATCGTGGGGTGCTTTTTATGATTTTTACATTTTCTTCTTAGAGACTTTACTTTTACCAATATCAGCTTATTATCATATAAGCCTATATTAATTGATATAGAACACCCCACGCTTTTGATGGTAAAATTAGTTTATTTTTGTTAATAACTGTAGTTTTAATCTATATGTGTTGGAGATGATTTTTTTGTTGACCACTTTAATTTTATCCCAAGCGTGTTGGAAATTAAAATTATTTTTCAGTTTTTAGTTCGGTTTTCTAATAAAGCGTGCTGTTTTAGTTTTTTAAAACTGTTATTTATTCATCCTGCCTTATAATAAGAGTACACTTGTCGCATCCATGTAATATAACTGAGAGTTAATGTTTTCTAATCATCCCCTGTATAATCTACTTCTCTCAAATTAACGGGTTCGATGGTGCCAGTGAGTTATTTAGTTAGTTATATATTTTGATATTATAGGATGCTTAGCTGACAGTTTTTATTATTATTTCAAGATTATATTTTCAGAGATTTTACTTTCGAATGAATCCTTCATTATCGGAAATATAATCTGATCATCTAATAATCAGTTAAGAGTAGGATGAAACATGTATTTATAATATATTTTTCGTATTTTTTTAGGGAACATATATTTAGGTGGAAGAGCCATATTTTGTATCATTAAGAAGACAGTTAAGGTACTTTTTTTTTTATAAAATAATATAAGCATTATGATATATGGTGCAATCGGCAAAAGAATGGCAAATTGGCTCCACTCTTCAAATGAACCTTAAAGCATGCTTTGACGTATTGCACTCCATTTCTTGATGAGATTTTAACAAGTAATCTACGATTTCTCTCTAGTTTGGGGTGGTGATGGCTCCCTGACAAAGATTCTTGAGCAGCATATTATTTTCTGTTAGAAGTTTATCTGAACACTTTCCTATAAAAAATGCCTTCCCTGGTGTTAATTTTATTCAATCTTGTAAATGTTAATTGTATCTGTAAGCTGATAATTTTTGGACCAAAGAGAGATGAATAGACAGATGAATGGAGAAGACTTACATAACAATGAACTGTATGGTCTCTATAAGAAGCCAGATACAATAAGAACACTTAAGTCTCGTAGCTTGCGATTGGCAGGACATGTTGTGCGTATGGGGAATGAAAGACGTGCATGGAAGCTTCTTGTAGGAAAGCCAGAGGGAAAACGCCCAGTTGGTAGACCAAGAATGCGGTGGGAGAATAACATTAACTATGATTTGAGGGAAGTAGATCATACAGAAAATGATTGGAAAGCAGATAATATGAAAAATACTCATTCATGAATAAATAAATATGTTAATAAATTGCAATACCATTAATAATTCTACATAACTAAGTTAATGTATATTGTAATTGTATTGTTATCTAATTGTAATATTATTGTGTGTTTTTAAGTATATTATTACCAAACATCAACTTATTGTAACGGACTGTCAACAGCACGTACGGATTACTGCCCGTGCGACCCATATTTGCAAATAAAAAGTATTCTAAAAAAAGGTTATCATATTTACATAAGAGATAGTATGCAACAAAAGAAGAAAAAAAGTTAATTTAACCTGTTCCTAGACTAAATATATTTTGGCCGCCTAGGTATACGCGTGGTTATATATCAGTTTATGACACATACACACACGCGCGCATATAGGCCTATATATAGGCTATATATCCTAAAAATGAGGAAATCATAATCTAACGCTTAAATTTCAGAGTTGTTATAAAAGCGAGGAAGTATTTACTTGTTAATTGCATTTATCATTTCACATATATTTTATAACATTCTCGTCTGTTGTCTTTGCACTAGATGTAATAACCAATGTTTAATTTGCTTACTTGTTATAGTAGCTACTAGGTGGCAGTGGAGACCGAGTTCCGCTACATCTGGTAATAATAGAGAATAGGCCTATGTATAAGAAAAATAAATGTTTGTTCTGGATTTGCTTGGTTGCGTAAGTGGTAGCGCACTGAGATATCAACTCAGAGTTCCGGGTTCAAATCCCGTTCAGGCATTTATTTTTCTTATCTTCTCATATTAAGCTTGCATTGCTCAATGTCAAAAAGGTTTAATTATAACATCGAAAAAGCGTCACTGCTATAAGGTAAAAATATTCTTTTTAATTTGCTTACTTGTTATAGTAGCTACTAGGTGGCAGTGGAGACCGAGTTCTGCTACATCTGGTAATAATAGAGAATAGGCCTATGTATAAGAAAAATAAATGTTTGTTCTGGATTCGCCTGGTAGCGTAAGTGGTAGCGCACTGAGATATCAACTCAGAGGTTTTAAATTGAATTCTTTTCCCATAAAACCAGATATCCTATTTGCCGTCCAGGCATTTATTTTTCTTATCTTGTCATATATATAAGCATATAATTTCCAGGAATAGCTGTGTGTTCAGTTGAAGAAACTACTTTGTATTAAGGACTTTACTACATAAAAAAGTACGATTATGTATATTTTTCGTGATTATGTATTGTAAAGTTGTTTTCAATATAAACATAACAAATTATATTCACACAATATTTTGGTTTGTATCTAATTTCATTTATGTTACATAATTTAGTATTGCTAAAATCATAATGATTAGCTAACAGGTTGACATCATTACTTTGAATTGTTTCAATATTAAATTATCAGGAACAAATGCTTAAGCAGTGGAGTATCTGAGTAACAGAAAGTTTTCAGTGTTTCACTTCGAGATTTTTACATTTCTTATCTGACTTCCATATTAGATATTCCTGCAAGCCAGTGCTCTCCGGGTATATTATCTAAACACATATGGGAAGCACTAAAGGCACTTAGTCGAGCCATCATCTCAGAGCGTATTGATTTTTGTTCTTGTAGTAAATGCACATAACCTAACACACAGGGAATTGATCCATTTCCTTGTTTCCAGCCCGATTCATAAAATATTTACTATGCCACTACCTACAACTCCGAGTGACTTTACCCTTCCCAGCTCCCAAAACCACGAACCAAACCAAAACTCCCACCCGAAACCTTCAAAACCCTTTAGTTAAAATCCTCTAGTGGCTACCCTTCCGGTACATTCCCGTACTATCCACGTAGGAAAACCACAATCACCCCTGTACAATAGAAGCCAAACCCCTCTTTCAGCAGCACTCATTTTATTTGTAGAAGAGAAACATTTCGCGTATATAAAGTCAAGTCCCTTGAGAAACAATCAAGAATGTTGTTTGTTATGTAAACAACTAGCTCCAGAAAAAATGAATACACTTTTATATTGCAAACGAAGCCAAAACAAGCAACAATAGAAGGGGCTCGCTTTTGATGATATTGGATTTGTAATATAATAGGCAAATGGAGAGTTATATCTAAATATAGGAAGTTTACGAACGAGTTGCTCTTTATACAGTACATGTAACCGTTTATTATTTGCTTAGTGACATTCCCCTAATTGTTCCAGATTGTTCATGCACTTCTTAGTTGATAGTTCTATTAAGAGGCATTGACAGTTTATTGTCATTTGATCACCAAAATAATTAAAAATGTATTTGGTCTGCAAGCAGTACAAGACATAATTCAAGATACAGACTAACATTTTAAAAAGCCAGAAAAGTATTTTATTTTTCCTCCACAAATTTGAAATTTCGTATTGCATTGTATGATTAAAAAAATTATCCAAAAAACAAGTGTAATATTGCAAATAATAAGATAGGAGATTTGAATATTAAATCGTCCCTATAAAATGTATTAATGCTCAGTTCATTTCTTCATATTGGACCGACCTACGATTAGGCTTTTTTTCAGGTTCTATTGGTTATTATACATCGTGTCTGATCGAAATAATTTAGGTGATAGAGAGATAAAATGGATGAAATTAATTTAAAATACAGAAACAGTGCTAGGAAACATATTTTTATGCGCTAAGTTATTTTTAAACAAGATTTGAGAAATGTTTTTGTGAGCTTATTTGTTTTTCATTTATAAAAAGAAACAAGTATTTGCCATGTTAACAGGTCAACAGGTTTTCTGATCTTCGTACTCATTCATCTGGATTAATATTTCTAAGAAGGAAGTAGGGATGATCGAAATCGATTATTAAAAGTATTTATGAGTATAACTATTACAGTATATGGATGTGTGGAGAGCTTATGTCCGTGCGGTCATGAACCTATGGGTTCGTTAGTGCCAGTGAGTTAAGTTAGTTATGGTACTATTATACTTTAGTATTATGTTTACAAAAACCTAGTAGATACCGATCAGGACCTATTTGTTAGGGTAGAATTATATCATGACAAATTGTATTTAACTGTTTGTGAACATCGTTACCTAAAATTAAATACTAAACATTTCATGGAGACTCAATAAGGCATTTTATATCTCAATGTCCCCTTTACATTAATCTATCATCAACATTATTTGACTGGAGAAATATTTCAGATTCATTTTATTGTTTAAACAACGATCAGACATATTTTCAAACGGGAGCCTTCATCATAAGGAAACGGTTAATTTAAGATAACAAGTCTATGAAACAGTAAAATATTTAATATTACACGTAAGTAGAGATTATTTTTAATATATGAAACAAGTAGTAATCTCGAAACGTGCAAAAAGTTAAAAATAAAATAATTATAAAGGGGAAAAAATTGTCCACCGCTGTGGTCTAGTGGTAACGTCATTGCATTAGACGCAGCAGGCCTGGATTCGATCCCCGGTCGGAACGAGTTCTCTGCGTGACGTTCCTTACGGATTTTTCCTCACTTGTAAAACAAATTTCAGGAAACGTTAATGGCCAAATAGTCCCCGAATACCACATGGCCATCATAATCATCCATATCATAATTATTTGTCTTATTTGGTATGAATATATGAGTGAATTGTGTCTTAAATGCTCCTTTTGTCTGGGAGGCGATCCTGGCTTTGAGCTGATTATTTATCCAACGATGTCAGTCATGTCGTTATATGGTCAAAGGAGGATATTATATCTAGAGTTTAAAATCTCCTCCCAACAGGTCGTGTCTCTGTAAGGTCCGGGCAAGTATCCAGGAGAAGTTAAACTAAGGCAAATAAAGACAAAACAGATCCTTTTCCACTACCATTAATGAAGTGGGTCTTCATACCAATTATAGAAGCAAATGTTTGAAACAAATGATAATAGGCCTATATAAACACTTGTATTAAATACACGAATACTGTAACAATATTATTAATTGCAAGAATTGGGGCTTCTAAATGGCTCCAACTTATAGAAAGAATGACACCCAATAGACTCCCACAAATTTTGCTACCAACTCAAAGGAAGAATAAATGTTGGACGCCCCATAACTAGATGGAGGGATACACATTCTCTTGATGTGTAAACAGGTCTATGGCTTAACTTTATAACGCAGAAGAATTGAATCTATTGAATGTGACTTCTGTCTTTTCGACAGAAGAAAAATACTTTAAAAAATTATCACATATTGTTTTCTCAATTTTATACCATAATATAAAATATAAAGACATAACTAAAATTAAAATTCGTAACATCAAATTTATTAACTGTCTGCGACCATGTCCTAAACACAAACCTGCGGACTAATAGTCTAAATAAATAAAATTACACTTTTAAAATATAATTACGGTTTTGTAATTTATAGGCAGGGCTAATACGGAAACTGCAGTGCTTGCTGTGATATGATAATGATTAATTTTTCCTTAAATTACATTATTTTTGTTTTCTAACTTAAAGAGCTTCAACAAAACTGGGATTTTTCCTAGGCAAATCCTATTATACATAAAACGCAACTTTAATTCAGATATAATTTCATGAAATAAGTTATTTACGGCATGTTTCAAACAAGAAGACCTGCAGGGTTATCTGCGCAATGCACCATGAAAAAATGTAAACTCTCTTGGAACTTTTATTTGAAATGTAATGGATTAATAAGGGAGAGATAAAATGAACGTAAAATGTATATTACGTTTCTGCATATTTACATTCCAGTGCTCTCTCAAGTTGAGTTATATGCACATAAAAAGCTTGTGAGCCTAATTACAAAAGCAATTTTATAAACAGCGTACAACAGACATATCAATTTATACTGAATTTAATATTCAAATGTTATATAATTAGTCTATTCTCTTTAGTAGACACTTGCAAAATGTTAATACTTCTTCAGATAAGAAGTGTATTATGTGAGATTTATATTTTATCATTTTTAAAATAACGTGTGAACTTTACGATTTCAAAATTAGTAAATCTATTATGAAATGTGAAAAAAATGTTTAGTCATAGATTGTTTTGCCAAAATACTATATAATTATTCCTATATATAAAAAATCTAGCAAATTTATAAATGTGCCTTATTGGGGGGGGGGTCCATATAAAAATAAATTGCTATCTTCATATAAATACAGAATTCCCACCAATGCAATGATAGGAGTTATAATCTTCATATATTTTATATATATATTTATGCAACTAGATTTATTATCAAAATATGTGCAGGTTGATATGGAAATTTATTTTAAAATTATTTTTACGCTCTACTTCATTTGTGTTTAAAGTCTGTTATAGTGAACTAGAGGTTCACGAGTTCAAACCGGCCCAGAGCCTATGTATTTTTTAAGGAAAAAAATCTTGAGCATGCTTTTCCGAAATAAACTAAAGCTGTGGGTCCCGTTTCGGCATTAACGGCACGTAATAAAACTCAAGCCTGAAAAAGGGGGTCTCTGACCAAAATTGCTCGACCCTTTCATCCCGAAGTTTGAGTTGCGATACTAATACCTTAGCAGTTAAAGAGTGTTGTTAAATAAAAATAATAGCAATAGTCCATATTTATATAATAGCAATGGTGTTTGAAGCCAAAGCCCTGAGAGAATTATCTACATACAGAGAGCAGGAACTCTGAATCACAGATTAGACAAGTGACAGTGGCGGACTTCCTTAATCTGCGATTAGTGGTACGCCAGACCCATTGCTGATGGTAGCGCGTGACAACAGAACGTATTGGACATATACTCAGGCTCAAACTGAACATTAAAATGCCTTAACACGCCTGGAATTGGATCCGGGTCGCCGCACGGAGTAGATGGAAGGGAATCTATCGACCACGCATGGTAGCGGAAAAAAATGTAAAATTTATGGTAAACAATTAAATTGCGGTCATCAAAATCACAACATCTAAAGCACACTTTGGGTTATGCAGAGTGACTGAGAATATCTATTACACACTTTTGAGGGTCGTATAAAATACTTCATATGTAACGTTTTATTGCCAAGATGAAGAACTCATGTCGGGAAATGCTTCGTTTCGTTGCTTAAATGTCGAAATGATCAAGATTTCAAATGTCTTTCTTCACAATAGATAAACTACATTGACTCTGACGGCACGTGTTTAACATATGACATACCATGCATGTACTTGACTTTCCTGCATGAAGTACATATGAATTTCTTGAAGATATGCCCTCGAATATTCTTGAGCAAATGTGGTTTTACCAGCACGCATTTAAGTTGCCATCCGAAAGAATCTCTGATTTGAGGAGAGATGGAATGAACGAAGTGGACAATAGGTAGCGGAGACATGATTTGATAGTCATCATTGTAGCATTAAAACAGTACTCTTCCGCACATGGTTTCTCATGAAAACTTATCTATTAAGTATCGTTTACAACCACTCGGAAGTTTTGAATGCGAATTTTTAATAAATACTTTCAATAGTCTATAGTTTCTATACCAATTTCTGCCCACTCATGATAGCTTGCCTGCTATTTTTCCTTTTTTATTTGTAAATATTCCTATTTTACACTTTTCCTTCTTAGTCTTTCCCCCCCCCACATAAACACACACACAGATCCAAGATGGATATTAAAATTTCCTATCTCCGAGAATTGAACGCAGGTCTCAGCTTGAAAGGTAAAACTATACCGAACACACTACGGTGACGGACAAAATTATTAAGGAGAGTGGGTAAATAAAAATTGTAACTAAGAATCCCTATAGACTAATCGCAAATAAAGAAGTTATGCCTACTATACAATGAAATCGTAAAGAAAATATATCTGTCACCAGTGTCGCAATTCAAATCTATGGGCAAAGGAGAGAATATTTTCGGAGGTCTCTTGTTTCAGGCTTGACATTTACTTCCCTTCCGAAGGAAGCTACATTCAAGGTTATACGCCCTTAAAAGTCTATCGATTTCAGTCGGGTTTGAACCAGCGAACCTTTGAAGTGTCCACCAGTTTCCGAATCTTTTTTGCAAGAAACCACAAATGTTAGTAAACAATTTCTTTGAATGTTTTATTATGTTTTATTTTTAAAAAATAAATTAAGGATATGTACATTTTAGCGAATTTACTCAGATTGTAATATGTACTAGTAATTCAATTGAATGATTCCAAAATACCCCTCCTGCAGAGCATAGTTACTCAGAATTACCTACATTTTTAGCGCATTAGCTTAGAGTGTAGCATTTGAGAGGTTTATCCAAGAATTCCGTAGTTGGCCAAACTTACTTTATTCTTCAAAATTTTTCCTCAGTTGTGAAGTTAAATTCTGGATTTGGAATATCTATATAAGTATATCATCATCATCATCTGCATTCATGGATTAGGTCTGTTGACTCGTTCCGACTTCAGCCCATCTCTATCTAGCTCTGCCCACATCTCGGGTGCCTTTAGGTTTAAAATTAATATAAAATTATGGAATATTCACCTGAAAGGTCCGTCTCCACATCTTAATTAATCATTTAACTGTAGCGCTTTCGGGACTTGACCCATCATCGGCAGGATTCAAAACTGGTGTTTCACTGAAGATCTGGTAGAGGGGGTTGCATGTATTGAGTTCGTTTTCGTTTATCTGGCTGTCGTTGTTGTGAGCTGCTTTCGTGATTTCCATCTCTTCGAGTATGTTTATCTTCGCTGGATTATTTTCTCTGTGCATTACTGTTAGGGTGTTTTCAAAATTTAACATGCGATGTCCTTCATGGATAACGTGTTTTGCATAGCTTGATTTCCCTTCTGCGTGAATGAAGTCTCGAAAATGTTCTTTGAATCTAATGTTAAAACTCATGTTTGTCCTTCCTATAAAAAATTTGTTGCAGTCCTTACATGTCAGTTTATAAAGTCCTTTGCTGTTGAAAATGTTATTTTCTTCAATGTTATTGTTTATTATGTTGTTTAATTTGTTATTGGTTCTGTATGCTATTTTTACGTTTTTATCGGCTTTCTTTAGTGCATTGGCTAATTTTGTCGTTTCTTTTCTTGTGTATGTAAGTGTTATCCATGTTTTCTTCTTGTTGTCAGATTCATGTTCTAGTTTAGTTATGTTGGTTATGTTGTTCTTCCTTTTTTGTTTTTTTACGAGCTTATCTATGAATTCTTCATTATAGCCATTGGTTTTTGCCATATACTTAATGTAGTTGATTTCTTGGATATAATTGTCTTGGCTTAATGGGAGTTTCAACATTCTACTGACTAAGCTATTAAATGTACTAATTTTCTGTTGAAGGGTGTGTAGAATTTTTGTTTATGGCCAGAGCATTGTTTGTGGGTTTCCGGTAGATACCGATTTCTAGTTTATGTTGTGTAGATTGATTTATTGTTGTGTGGTATAGACAAATCTAAATAGTTTATGCTGTTATTAACTTCTATTTCTTCGGTGAAAGTGATTTTTCATGCATGTTGTTTAAGTATTGTAGTAGCCTATTTCTTTTTCTTTTCTGTTTTCATTGTCATATATTACTAGTACGTCATCGACATATCGTATTATTAGTTTTATGTTGAATTTGTGCATTAGTTCTTCAAAATGTTTATTTTACAGTTTTTGTAGGAAGATTTCTGCCATTATTCCAGATGTAGGACTCCCCATCGGGATCCCGTCTTCTTGAATAAATATTTCATTGTTAAATTGGAAGTAATTTTTGCTTTATTGTTGTTGTTATTAGTTTGTTTAACTGATTGATATAGTTATCCTCAAATTTACTGTCAGTTAGTTTTGTTTTATTATGTTTGCTGTTTCCCTCCATGGTATCTTTACCTTGTCGCGGTGGAGTGGCTTGTGTGCTTAAATGATCCTGAGAGCTATGCCGGCGGTAGCATTGCTGCCGATAGGGTTACCCATGCCGGACTGGTTGAAGGTGATAAGCCAGACGAAAAAAGTACCTTGGTCGAAAGAGTGACGATCTTTCACCGTAAAAATACAACCGTCAAGAAATGCGGACATGGGTTCTACTGGGGTAAAATTTTCCGGAGGTCAAATAGTCCCCCATTCGGTTCTCCGGGCGGGGACTACTTCAGGGAACCCATGCCAAAGGCTCAAACACAGGGACATGTTCCTAGGAACATGGAATGTTAGGACTTTATACAATAGCGGGGCACTAGAGATATTAACGCGGGAATTGGATAAATCGCCCTTGGATATAGTCGCTTTACAGGAAGTTAGGTGGCCAGGAGAAGGTAGTCAGGAATCAGGAAGCTTTGCATTATACTATGGGGGTGCAGAAAGACCTGCATTTGGAACGGGTTTTTTAGTCAGAAGGAGGATCCTATCCGCTATCCGAGATATTAAGTTTGTTAGTGATAGGATATCATACATAATTCTAAAGGGTAAACGACATGATTTTATAATTGTAAATGTACATGCCCCCACAGAAGATAAAGATGACAAGATCAAGGATGAGTTCTATGAAGAATTAGAATGCTTATTTGATAGCCTTTCACGATATCATATGAAAATTGTCTTAGGAGATTTTAATGCAAAAGTGGGGCGGGAAGATATATTCAAACCAACAATAGGCAAATTCAGTCTTCATGAAGATAGTAACGACAACGGGGTTAGATTAGTCACATTTGCCACATCAAAGAATCTCATTGTTAAGAGCACAACATTTCAGCATAAGGATATTCATAAATACACCTGGACGTCCCCAGATGGAGAAACTCGGAACCAGATAGATCATGTATTAGTGGATAAACGCTGGCACAGTAGCATCATTGATGTTAGATCAGTTAGAGGGACAGACTGCAATTCAGATCATCATCTGGTCAGGGTGAAAATCAGACAACGGCTATCGCTTATGAGAGGAACAAACGCTAAAGATGATTCTGTAAAATATGAATTAAAAAACTTGAAAAATGATGAAATGCGGCAAGAATACCAAATCAAAATTGCTAATAGATTTGAAGTACTGGAATCTTCAGATGACAATGTGGCAAACGAAGAAGAAACTGATATAAATAAAGAATGGGAGGCTATAAGAGATACTATTAAATTGTCAGCATCAGAAAGCATTGGTTGTTTAAAAAAGAGGCAAAACAAGAAATGGTTTGATGAGGAATGTGCCGACATTGTAAAGAAAAGAAAGCTAGCAAAAATGAAATGGTTACACGAGCCAAATGAGGTAAATTTAGAGCAATTGGGTAGTGTTAGACGGGAAACCACCAAGTTACTAAAGAGTAAAAAGAGGGAATATTTGAGAGAGAAGATTAATGATCTTGAAATGAATGCAAAAAATAGAAACATTAGAGAATTATATCAGGGAATTAGTATAGAGAAGAAAGGGTTTCAGGCTAGAACAAACATAATTCGGAATGAAAATGGGGATATGATTGCAGATTCCAAGAGTATATTAAATAGATGGAAAAGTTATTTTAATCAGCTATTAAATGTACATACAGAACAGGACATTGAGGAGGATAAGTTACAGACAGCAGAAATGCTAGTCGCAGAGCCAAGTGCATTAGAGGTTGAAATGGCAATTGAAAAATTGAAGATGTATAAAGCATCAGGTTCAGATGAGATCCCAGCAGAACTGATAAAATCAGGGGGAGAAAAATTGATGGACAAGATACGCTGGTTGCTTAGTATGATTTGGGAAAAAGAAGCTCTTCCAGATGAATGGAAGGAATCAATTATCGTACCAATTTATAAGAAAGGAGATAAAACTGATTGCAACAACTATAGGGGCATCTCATTACTTTCAACTTCGTACAAAATTCTAACAAATATATTAGTAAGCAGACTTACTCCCTATATTGATGACATTCTAGGAGATCATCAATGTGCATTTAGAAGAAACAGGTCTACAACAGATCAGATTTTTAGTATAAGACAGATTTTAGAAAAGAAATGGGAATATAATGGTACTGTACATCAACTATATGTAGACTTCAAAAAAGCATATGATTCAATTAAGAGGGAGAAGTTATATAGTATCCTGCTGGAGTTCGGAATTCCTAAAAAGTTAGTTAGACTTATACGAATGTGTCTAAATGGCTCAACGAGTAGGGTGCGTGTAGGCAAACAGTTTTCAGACACTTTTGAAATCCAGAATGGGTTGAAGCAAGGAGATGCACTATCTCCTCTACTATTTAATTTTGTACTAGAGCATGCCATTAAATCTTTAGAGAATGAGGAAGGCTTACAACTGAATGGTATTAATAAGCTGTTAGTTTATGCTGATGATGTGGTACTACTGGCCGATAGCGAGGAGATACTAAAGGCCAACACGCACACACTATTGAGTAACACTAAGAAATTAGGACTGGAAGTAAATATCAGTAAAACTAAATATATGGTCACACGTAGAAATACATTATATAATGGAAATGGACAGCTAATGACAAATGAGGGAAATTTTGAGGAATTGGCTGAATTCAAATACCTAGGAACAATAATCACAAATAGGAATGAGATGCACAAAGAAATTAAACATAGGCTCAATTCTGGAAATGCATGCTATTATGCATTGCAGAGACTTTTGATGTCCCAACTCCTTTCAAAAAACGTTAAGCTGAAAATATATAAAACTATTATTCTACCAGTTATATTATATGGGTGCGAAACATGGACTCTTACTTTAAGGGAGGAAAGGAGATTACGAGTATTTGAGAATAAAGTTCTTAGGAAAATTTTTGGACCAAAGAGAGATGAACAGACAGGTGAATGGAGAAGACTACATAACAATGAACTACATGGTCTTTATAGGAAGCCAGATATAATAAGAACAGTTAAGTCCCGTAGACTGCGATGGGCAGGACATGTTGCGCGTATGGGGAATGAAAGACGTGCATGGAAACTTCTTGTAGGAAAGCCAGAAGGAAAACGCCCAGTTGGTAGACCAAGAATGAGGTGGGAGAACAACATTAACTATGATTTGAGGGAAGTAGATTATACAGGGAATGATTGGAAAGCATTAGCTCAGGATAGGGATGTATGGAGAGCTTATGTCCGTGCGGCCATGAACCTACGGGTTCGATAGTGCCAGTGAGTAAGAGTAAGTAAGTATGTTTGCTGTTTCGTTTATCGGGATATTTGTGTAGAAGTTTTTTATGTCGAATGACGTCATTTTAGTGTTCCTATTGATTTCTAAATGCTGTAGTTTGTCTGCTAGTTCAAATGAGTTCTTAATTGTGTAACGATTTTCAAGTTTGACATCATTTTTCATTTTCTGAGCGACTAATTTGGAAATTTTATAGTTAGGAGCATTCATGCAATTAACAACTGGTCTTATGGGAATGTTGTCTTTATGGATTTTTGGAAGGGCTTTCATTAGTGGTGGTGAGGGAGTATTATTTACCCATTTGGCGTTGTTGTTTTTATTATGTTCATTATTGGTTGTGTTGGTGATTAGAGGGCATGATTTTAGTGCTTCTTTTATTTGTCTGCTATACTTTCCTGTGGGATCTTTTTCAATTTTTTTGAAATTGTTTTCTTTTATAAATTGCTTGGTTTTATTGATGTATTCTTCTTTTTCCATAATAACTATTGTGTTGCCCTTGTCGGCTTTTGTGTGTATTATATTATTGTTCCTAAATTTTGTTTTTATTTTAGAGATGTTCTTGAGAGTTTGTTTATCTGTGATGTTTGTTGTTGGTGGAGTTTCTTTTATGACTTTAGCTGCTTCGTATCTACACTGCTCAAAAAAATTAGGGGATATTGTAGAATAACCTATTAAGACTATGTTTTTTGGAATAGTATTAGATGCAATCACTTTCTATTATTCCAAGATAATGTAAATAAGAGTTTTGAAGTTGTTACGTAACCTCGGTACCACACCAGAGGGCAGTGTCTGTACTGTTGATGTGAAAGGGTGGTGTGGGGGTGAATGTTTTGTTGCTGTTTTTAAATCCAGTCCAGTTTTCAGTTAGTGAATGACTTGCCTTAGGGACAGTGATGCCTCGACAACGTGATTTACCTGAACCAATTGCTTGGAGGGCCATAGGAAAGCTGGAAGCTGGACAGACACAACAAGAGGTGGCACAAGCCATTGGGGTGTCTCAAAGCGTGATTTCCAGTCTTTGGAATCACTTTCAAAGAACATACTGTTCACAGAAGAGCCGGACAAGGTCGACCAAGGGCAACAGCAGCAAGGGATGACCGTTATCTCTTGTTAACAGCCCGTCCGAATAGACAGCAGAATGCAACTCAACTGCGAAATACACTTCAAACATCAACAGGACGCAGGGTGTCAACTCAAACTGTCCCTAATCGACTGCATGGAAGTGGTATCTATGCCCTTAGGCCCATGGTGTGTACCAGGTTAACTCCACAACACCGTAGAGATCGCAGAAACTGGGCGGAGGAACATCGTGGGTGGAGGCATGCTGAATGGAGATCAGTTCTTTTTTCTGATGAGTCGCGAATCAACATTGAATGTGATAGTCGGCGTGTATTCATCTGGAGAGAAAAAGGGACACGAAACAATCCAGCTTTTGTACGTGAAAGATCCCCATATGGTGGCGGTGGATTGATGGTGTAGGCAGGAGTCAGTAGTGGTGGACGTACAGACCTCTACGTTTTCCAAGGTGGTACTTTGACTGCGGTAAAGTATAGAGATGAGATTCTCCGACCTTTTGTCGTGCCTTATGCTGATGCCATAGGTGATTCTTTTCTTTTTATGGACGATAATGCACGACCCCACAGAGCTGGCTTGGTGGACGACATGCTGGAAGTGGAGGGTATCGAGCGTATGCAATGGCCAGCTTCCTCCCCGGACTTAAATCCGATTGAGCATGTGTGGGATGCATTAGGCAGGTGCATTGCAGGCAGGCCAGCACCTCCCACAACTGTTCCAGAGCTGCACATTGCTCTTATGGAAGAGTGGCCACGTATCACCCAAGAACTCATTGCTAACCTCATTGCATCAATGCCATACAGGTGTGAGGCAGTGCTGGCCGTTCGAAGAGCCTATACACCATACTAAAGAAACATTTTCACCCATGTTAATGTTGCTTTTTTTGTTTGCCATATACCTATTCAGGATCTCTTTGACATCTGGTGTGGTACAGAGGTTACGTAATGACTTCAAACTCTTGTTGACATTCTTTTGGAGTAATAGAAAGTGATTGAATCTAATACTGTTCCTAAAAACATAGTCTTAATAGGTTATTCTACAATATCCCCTAATATTTTTGAGCAGTGTAATATGATTTTTGTTATTAATGTTAAGTTTATTTATTGCAATTTCACTTTCAGTAATTAAATTTTGTTGTGTTCTTTTTACGTTGTGTGTAGGGAATTGAATTTGTATCCCTTTTCTAGCAAGTCTGTTTCCCGTTTCTTGAATTTTATTTTTGTAAGGTTTGTAATTCTTTTGTCTTCAAAATTGTGCGATTTGTTATGTTTTAGATATGTGTTGCATGGCCTTTAATTTAGTTAGCTTGTTGTTCATTGTTTCCTACAAGAACTGGAAAATAAACATTTTGAAGAACTAATACACAAATTCAACATATTTACTAACTTACTCACTGGCACTATCGAACCCGTAGGTTCATGGCCGCACGGACATAAGCTCTCCATACAACCCTATCCTGAGTTAATGTTTTCCAATCATTCCCTGTATAATCCACTTCCCTCAAATCATAGTTAATGTTACTCTCCCACCTCATTCTTGGTCTACCAACTGGGCGTTTTCCCTCTAGCCTTCCTACAAGAAGCTTCCATGCAAGTCTTCCATTCCCCATTCGTGCAATATGTCCTGCCCATCGCAGTCTACGAGACTTAACTGTTCTTATTATATCCGGCTTCCTATAAAGACCATGTAGTTCATTGTTATGAAGTCTTCTTCATTCACCTGTCTGTTCATCTCTCTTTGGTCCAAAAATTTTCCTAAGTACTTTATTCTCAAATACTTGTAATCTCCTTTCCTCTCCTAAAGTAAGAGTTCATGTTTCGCACCCATATAATATAACTGGTAGAATAATAGTTTTATATATTTTCAGTTTAACGTTTTTTGAAAGGAGTTGGGACATCAAGAGTCTCTGCAATGCATAATAACACGCATTTCCAGAATTGAGCCTATGTTTAATTTCTTTGTGCATCTCATTCCTATTTGTGATTATTGTTCCTAGGTATTTGAATTCAGCCACTTCCTCAAAATTTCCCTCATTTGTCATTAGCTGTCCATTTCCATTATTTAATGAATTTCTACGTGTGACCATATATTTAGTTTTATTGATATTTACTTCCAGTCCTAATTTCTTAGTGTTACTCAATAGTGTGTGCGTGTTGTCCTTTAGTATCTCCTCGCTATCGGCCAACAATACTACATCATCAGCATAAACTAACAGCTTATTAATATCATTCAGTTGTAAGCCTTCCTCATTCTCTACAGATTTAATGGCATGTTCTAGTACAAAATTAAATAGCAGAGGAGATAGTGCATCTCCTTGCTTCAACCCATTCTGGATTTCAAAAGTGTCTGAAAACTGTTTGCCTACACGCACCCTACTCTTTGTGCCATTTAGACAAATTCGTGTAAGTCTAACTAACTTTTTAGGAATTCCGAACTCCAGCAGGATACTATAAAACGTCTCCCTCTTAATTGAATCATATGCTTTTTTGAAGTCTTCATACAGTTGATGTACAGTACCATTATATTCCCATTTCTTTTCTAAAATCTGTCTTATACTAAAAATCTGATCTGTTGTAGACCTGTTTCTTCTAAATGCACATTGATGATATCCTAGAATATCATCAATATAGGGAGTAAGTCTGCTTACTAACATATTTGTTAGAAATTTGTACGAAGTTGAAAGTAATGAGATGCCCCTTTAGTTGTTGCAATCAGTTTTATCTCCTTTCTTATAAATTGGTACGATAATTGACTCCTTCCATTCATCTGGAAGAGCTTCTTTTTCCCAAATCATGGTAAGCAACCAGCGTATCTTGTCCATCAATTTTCCTCCCCCTGAT
Source organism: Diploptera punctata (assembly GCA_030220185.1). Classification (NCBI taxonomy): domain Eukaryota; kingdom Metazoa; phylum Arthropoda; class Insecta; order Blattodea; family Blaberidae; genus Diploptera; species Diploptera punctata. The sequence continues at coordinate 984,616 of JASPKZ010010694.1, forward strand.
TTTATCAGTTCTGCTGGGAATTCGTCTGAACCTGATGCTTTATACACCTTCAATTTTTCAATTGCCATTTCAACCTCTAGTGCACTTGGTTCTGCGACTAGTATTTCTGCCGTCTGTAAATTATCCTTCTCAATGTCGTGTTCTATATGTACATTTAATAGCTGATTAAAGTAGCTTTTCTATCTATTTAATATACTCCTAGAATCTGCAATCATATCCCCATTTTCATTCTGAATTATGTTTGTTCTAGCGTGAAACCCTTTCTTCTCCATACTAATTCCCTGATATAATTCTCTAATATTCCTATTTTTTGTATTCATTTCAAGATCATTAATCTTCTCTCTCAAATATTCCCTCTTTTTACTCTTTAGTAACTTGGTGGTTTCCCGTCTAATACTACCCAATTGCTCTAAATTTACCTCATTTGGCTCGTGTAACCATTTCATTTTTGCTATCTTTCTTTTCTTTACAGTGTCGGCACATTTCTCATCAAACCATTTCCTGGTTTGCCTCTTTTTTAAACAACCAATGCTTTCTGATGCTGACAATTTAATAGTATCTCTTGTAGCCTCCCATTCTTTATTTATATCAGTTTCTTCTTAATTGTCATCAGAAGATTCGAGTACTTCATATCTATTAACAATTTTGATTTGGTATTCTTGCCGCATTTCATCATTTTTCAAGTTTTTAAATTCAAATTTTACAGAATCATCTTTAGCGTTTGTTCCTCTCATAAGCGATAGCCGTTGTCTGATTTTCACTCTGACCAGATGATGATCCGAATTGCAGTATGTCCCTCTAACTGATTTAACATCAATGATGCTACTGTGCCAGCGTTTATCCACTAATACATGATGTATCTGGTTCCGACACAAATTCAACATAAAACTAATAATACGATATGTCGATGACGTACTAGTAATATATGACAATGAAAACAGAAAAGAAAAAGAAATGGGCTACTCAAGACTTAAACAACATGCATGAAAAAATCACTTTCATCTAAGAAATAGAAGTTAATAACAGCATAAACTATTTAGATTTGTCTATAACCAAAAATCTACATAACAATAAACTAGAAATCGGTGTCTACCGGAAACCCACAAACAATGCTCTGGCCATAAACAAAAATTCTACACACCCTTCAACAGAAAATTAGTACATTTAATAGCTTAGTCAGTAGAATGTTGAAACTCCCATTAAGCCAAGACAATTATATCCAAGAAATCAATTACATTAAGTATATGGCAAAAACCAATGGCTATAATGAAGAATTCATAGATAAGCTCGTAAAAAAACAAAAAAAGAGAAGAACAACATAACCAACATAACTAAACTAGAAATGAATCTGACAACAAGAAGAAAACATGGATAACACTTACATACACAAGAAAAGAAACGACAAAATTAGCCGATGCACTAAAGAAAGCCGATAAAAAACGTAAAAAATAGCATACAGAACCAATAACAATTAAACAACATAATAAACAATAACATTGAAGAAAATAACATTTTAAACAGCAAAGGACTTTATAAACTGACATGTAAGGACTGCAACAAATTTTTTATAGGAAGGACAAACATGAGTTTTAACATTAGATTCAAAGAACATTTTCGAGACTTCATTCACGCAGAAGGGAAATCAAGCTATGCAAAACACGTTATCCATGAAGGACATCGCATGTTAAATTTTGAAAACACCCTAACAGTAATGCACAGAGAAAATAATCCAGCGAAGATAAACATACTCGAAGAGATGGAAATCACGAAAGCAGCTCACAACAACGACAGCCTGATAAACGAAAACGAACCCAATACATGCAACCCCCTCTACCAGATCTTCAGTGAAACACCAGTTTTGTATCCTGCCGATGATGGGTCAAGTCCCGAAAGCGCTATAGTTAAATGATTAATTAAGTTGAGGAGATGGACCTTTCAGGTGAATATTCCATAATTTTATATACATTTTGAATAATACCTCAGCGGAACACATCATGAATCTTATAAATGTTGCCTTTAGGTTTGTATTTTGTTATTTGTTTTGGACATTTATCTTCATTCATTCTGTCTATGTGTTCCTTCCATTTTTGTCTATATGTATCTATTTTATCAGTTATTGCAAATATTTCAAGTTCCTGTCTTATTTCTGTGTTCTTTATTCTGTCTTCCTTAGTGCCCCCCTTCAACAGATCTCAAACATTTCATTTCTGGCCGGCCGTTAATCCTACTTAAATCTTGTTTTTTATGTATCCAGGCTTCTGATCCATAGAGCGGGTACCGGTACTACGGCCAACGGTTTTATAAAATCTCTCAATTGGGGTCTCTCTTGTTGTTTTGTTATTTAGTGATCGTTTTATCGTACCCACATATTCCTGGAATTGTGCTATTTTATTAGTTATATCATTATCATAATTAAATTAAATGTCACATCCTATATGACTGAGATGGTTCACCTTTCACTATGATTTGTTTTCCGAGTAGTATTTTTTGGGATCTGATGTTGATTTTTCCCTTGGAATGCCATTACCTTAGTTTTTTCTATGTATATTTTGAGATTATATTGTTCACATTATGTAGTTTTAAAATATTCCTTTGAAGTTCGTCTTCCGTATTTGCTATTATTACCTGGTCATCAGCGTATAATAATGTTTTCAAGTAGTGTGTTTTATCTAATTTTATTCCTTTATTTTATATAAAGAATTAGAAGTACTGAAAACAACCAAGAACAGAAAGGCAGCTGGAATAGACGGAATTACTATGGAATTAATAAAATATGGAGGATTTTTTTAACTGAGATTATTACATTTTTTAAATTTATGTTGGAAACAAGCAACAATACCAGAAACCTGGACAACAGCAATAGTACAATCTATTTTTAAGAAAGGAGAACGTAAAAATTGCAACAACTACAGAAAAATAAGTATTTTAACTGCAGGCTATAAAATATATAAGAATATAAGACAAGAATCTATAAAGCAGTCATGCGCCCAATAGACCTATCGACCTTTGCTTCTGAGACAAGAGCGGATACTTCTAGAACGAAACTAATTCTAAAGACGAACTGAATATTTAAGGAAAAGTATGCATAAAACTAAAAAAAGATTAGAAGTGAAGAGATTAGAAACCAGTTAAATATCCAAGCAATAGGTAGTTGGGTGGATAGAACCGTATGGAACCATTATGTATCTCGCACGAAATCGGACAGATTGTACTAGTGGCAAGGGACCTGTAGAAGAGAGAATTTCGCCTGGAAAACCGAAAAGGAGATAGAGGGACTCCTAATTTCTGGAAGGAACAGGCTATGGGCCTAATATAACAAGAAAAAGAAGAAGGTCATTAATTAAAATTAAATTCAATGAACATGTAATAAACACACGACTATGCATAATAATGAGCATACTAATCTTACTAGTATATGCCAACTCTAAAGATCCTAGATACGATATTGCACAAGTTGTTAAAAGAACTGAAATAAGAAAAAATTAAAGATATAGGTCTATAGCTCTGCTATTAATCCTGATAGTCCTATTACTAGTTAAACACTAGTCGACAATGTTTCCTAAAGAAGTAGCATTTTAATCTCCGATTGCTTTCTTTTCATTAGATCTATGAATTATTTCCCTGTAGCAATAAATAACACAAAGAAAACGCTGAGAAATAATATAAATACTGTTTTCCACTTTGTATAAATACAGAATAAACTACACTCCAAGTTTCTCATTTGTTTCGCATGGGATGTTCTAAGAGGCTCAAACTTTGCTACTTAGCTCTCTGACTGTGGGAATGATGGGGAACAAAAAGATTCTCCACCGCCAGGAGCGTCGTCATCATCATCGTCGTCATAGTCATCACCATCTTGGTATCCTTGCACCGTAGTCACTCAAAATCCCGGCGCGACTCAATTTTCCGACTTGGTGAGCAACCCCTTTTCCTTCATACCCCTTCCCTAACCAACAACCCCTTTAACCCGGGGGCGCTGGCAACCGAATTACGACAGTGAGAGAGACTGGCTTCATCAGAGCCCTCTTCTCCCACTTGGAACCCATGGGACATTCCACATCAGTGGCCTAAAGTTGTAAACAGGGGGCCGTGACCCGCATGTAGCAAATCCCTTCAAATTTCAAAGGGATGCAACCCCGTGTGAGCTGTTAATTACTTGTACTATTAACAAAAGTAAATAAAAGATGACATGAAACTACAAGAGACACAAGGCAGAGTGCGTATACTTTCAGGATGAAAACCTGGAGCAAATATAAAAATAAAGTAGCTAATTAAAGTGTTAATTTATGTAATCAATTGAGTTGGTGTTTACTTGACGAAAATCCATATTTATTAATTAAATAAAAAATAAAACGTAGTTTTATTTGATTTTCATATTTATTATTTATATATATATATATATATATAACTACGTTTTATTTTTATTTAATTAATGTTTATTTATGTTTAACCAGTGCCAAAATTGTTTCGCTAATCAATATTTTGTTGCAATTCACTGTCTGATACTGATAATAAATTTTTTTAACGTGATTATAACCCAAAAAATGTGATCTTTGGACCATCAATTTATTCATACTTCAGTCCTGAAGCATAATTTTGAAAACTACAGTTCTGTTTTTGTTCTAGTCGGGGAAAAAATTAAGACACATTTATAAAAAATCTATAACTAACTAACTCACTAGCACTATCGAAACTGTAAGTTCATGGCCGCGCATGCATAAAACCATAATAATAATAATACTTTATTTCGCTCTCCATACATCTCTGTCCTGAGCTAATGTTTTCCAATCATATCCGGTATATTATTCTCCCACTTAATTCTTGGCACTTTTTCTCTGGTTTTACTACATGGAGTTTCCAAGCAACTATTTCATTCCCCATTCGTGCCACATGTCCTGCCCAACTTAGTCTATGGGACTTAACTGCACTTATTATATCTGGTTTTCCATAAATACCATGTAGCCCACTGTTATGTAGTCATTTCCATTCGCCTCCATTTATCTCTCTTTAGTCATAAAATTTTCTTAAGAACTTTATAGTATTCTCAAATATTTGCAATTTTGTCTCCTCCCTTAAAGTAAAAGTTTTGCATCACAACTGGGAGAATAACAATTATAATTTTTTTCAGTTTAATTTCTCTAGAGAATTTGGGACAAGGGTCCCTGTAATGCATAAAATAGCAATTTGTTATTATGCATTACAGGGACTCTTGTCATCCCAACTTCTCTAAAAAAACGTTAAACTGAAAAAATATAAAACTGTTATTCTCCCAGTTATATGGATGAGAAACTCTTACTTTAAGGGAGGAGACAAAATTACAAATATTTGAGAATGAAATTCTTATATATAGGTATATGACTGTTTGTAGGCCGTAAAACGAAATATAGGGAGGTATAAATTGAAGAAAGATTTCTTAAGAGACAAAATTAATTATGCGCTATAAAAATGTATGGTTAATTAGATAACGACTTAAAGATATATTTATGATAATTCAGTATATAAGTATCTAAGATTTAATCGATCTAACCATCTAATCAAAAATCTTAGTAAAAATAAATAGGAATGTCAACATGTAGCGCATTAGTTATAAGTTATGTATCAAAATTATATAACAAATCTCTAGAAGTTTCAGTTGTTAACAGATTAATTAAGCAAAATGAAAATCTGATTATTTGGCATTTACCACATGTCTTTTTTGATTGAAGGAATTAGCGAAGATATTAAAATAAATATGACAAGAAGGATGTGAAAATATTGAATTTTTCTAGTTTGTATTTGTAGATATATTGCCAAAAGATGTTTTGGATTTGAACACAACATCGAAGCAAGATCTCTTCACTAGTGGTGTACATTTGTCTATAAAAGTATGTAGTTCTCGGTCAGAGGTATTCATTAAATAACATTTCAGAAGGTTGCAACATTAGTTGATTATTATAATGAAAATGCATTCTGTCAGCACTAGCAATTTAAGAGATTACAAATGACATGTGGCTATTAACGTATGTTATAGTATGTTATTTTACTTATAGGCCTATATGTATTAAATGTTCATGATTATTGGTTTGATATTTTTGTTTAAAATGTTCACATATATTTATTATAAGTTTTTTTTCTACAATGTTTTGTCGGTCCCGGTCATATAGTGGTCATCATATAATTATATATCTAGACCCAATGTTCGCGGATTAAAACTTTGTCGGGGTCAATGGATTTTTCAGATGTAAAAGTTATTATGACGCCCATCTGAAGGGTAAAGCCGTGGATCTGGTGTCCTAGATTTAAAACTCATAAAACAACCTTTTCCTGAAATAAGAGGCCTTTTTCACTTCCAACTTCGAATAGTGGCTAAAATGACTTGAAATATTAAGGGGTATTGTTAAATAAGATATTATGTCTACGATGACTTCTTGTATAAGTTAATTATTTAGATCTTTGAAGAAATATGAAAATCGTTAGCATAATTCCAACATAGTCCACGAGTTATAAGTAATTGTATATGTGATACAATTTTGCATGTTCGACTCAAATACGTTCGTGGCCAGTATATTTTAGTAAAATCCTCAACATGTTGACTGTTATATGTATCATAATATGTTGGGAAAATTAGGAGAACGGTAAAAGTTTATTTACAAATGTTAATGCCGGATCAACCGAACGACTTGGCACAGACGATAGCAAACTTGAGACTCACATTCGAAAGGTCCTTAAATCTAATCTCAGAGTCGATCAACTTGACTTTCAAATTCAACTCAGCTTTTTCTAAGATAATGCAAAGGCTAGATTGAAATATTATTACCATAAGCTTTTCCCATATTATTAAAATTAAATCCGAAAAACAATTACTATACAGAACAATGGCAGCTTCTCTAGTGTAACAGTTAGCTTATCTGACGAGCACATCAGAAGTCCCCGGTTTTATCTCAACTGTAGCACAGACTTTTTCTTTATGTAGCCTATAGGGTTTAGAATAGAGTACCCCCAGTCTTGTGATAACAACTAACTAACTGATTTTAGAAATAGCGAAAGCCGATTCAGAGAACTGTGATTAAGATTGAGGGTTTGTATCATGTTAACCAATTGTACTGTTTTATGTTTGTCAGTGTCAGCAAACAGTTCAGTTGGCCTTGGCTCTTTAGAACTGTCGGCTACAGATTTAATGTCAATGAATTGAATAATGTTAAATCAACCAATCGGGTTAGCTTTTAGACGATAGCGATTCAAAATTTGGTTTCAGTTTATCGAAAAATGCAGTTTATATAAAACAGCCGTACTGCATGCTTGACATGGCCCGAGGATCTCAAAAGCAGAGAAGTACTCATCCAGCCTCATCCTGAAAATAGTGCAAAACAAACATAGGACAACAATTCAGACAATGCATGCATAAAGTGTAAATAATCATTGTTATTTTTGTAAGTGTAATAGCCTATATTTAAAAAAATGTATTTACCTGCAAATCAATAAAGAGTAGTCCCGCTCCCTTAAGTCAGTCATACATACAGGTGTTCAAATATTCAGTGCCAAACGTGTAGAGATGATGGAGGAGACCAAAACAAATATTTTTTGTTATATAACCATGTGTCGGAAACTTATATTAAGTGAGTATTGAGCATGCTCATGTTTACACTAAATGCTGATTTGAAGTATGGTACTTAGTTGTGATGTCTCTGCTTGACATCGAGTAACTAAACACAGTAACTCAGTTATCAACATGGGACGTTACACATAGAGAGATCTTCGAGACATTCACTTTATTTATGGTGCGGCTAAAGGCAACGGCTGAAGAGCCCAGAGAATATACCGCGAACGTTTCCCTCAAGGAAGATGTCCGCATTATCGCACATTTTCTGCAATCCACGATCACTGGCACATTTATGGTAAGCAGACATAATGCAGGTCGACCACGGACAGTACGAACACCCAACTTTGAGGAAGAAGTATTGGTAAGTATTGAAAATAATCCAGCGACAGGTACATGAACAATTGCCAATGAGCTCGGTGCTCACCATAGTTTGGTATGGAGTGTGTTGCAGGAACAGTTGCTTCATCCTTTTTTCCCTGTACGGTGCAGGCCATGGGACCAGATGACTATCCACCTCGTCTTGAGTGCGCTGGTTTCTGCAACAAACTAATGAAGACATCCTGAAATTGTGCTATTTACAGATGAGACTCAATTTACTCGGGAAGGTATGTTCAACTTGCACGAATGAGAATCCACGTAGTACACTCGTGCAACGCCATCAGAGAATTTTACAGTAAATATTTGGGCTGGAATCGAGGGTGTCTACTTGCTTGGGCCTTACATGTTGCCTCATCGATTGAGGTGACCAATGAACAGACTGTTCTTGGAAGTTTACCTCCCGATATTATTGGAGGAAGTACCTCCATGGATCAGAAGGAGAATGTGGCATCAACATGGTGGTGCTCCACCTAACTTTGCAGACCCGGTCCATGCAGTACTTACCAACACTTTCGGCAATCGGTGGATCGGCCGAGGAGGAACTGTAAATGGCCTGCTAGGTCCCCAGATTTCACGCCACTAGATATCTTTCTCTGGGACTATATGAAAAACCAAGTGTATTCTTCTCCTGTTGCCTCACAGATGGAATTTATTCAAAGAATGCATGCGGCGGCCACAGTAATACAGAACATACCGTACATTTTCCAGCCAACACGAGAATCTCTACTACGAAGATACCGGCTCAGCAATCAGGTTAATGGTACTCATTTTGAATATTTATTGTAATTTACGAAGTAAAATAATGGAAAAACATGTAACATTGTTTTATTTTCAGACAAAATCAATAACGTCTTCCATGCTTAGTAGTCATTCAATTATGAGTTTATGACACATGGTTATTTAACAAAATTTATTTGTTTTGGTCTCCTCCATCATCTCAACCAGTTTGGGTACTGAATTTTTGAACACTCTGTATGCAAAATTTAATGAAGGTTCTGATATTTGTTATTTAGACCTGAGTTTTATGTAATTCTATGTTAATAATAAAATAAAAACAATAATATAATAAATATATAAATATTATATTTATGAACCGAAAGTGCATTTTTCGGCTCAGTATGGTATCTACGTTCTCCTCCCTACACTGGAACATTTGTGAAATATGCCAATATCCTGTTATCCTTGTAGCTACCCCTTCCCCCTTCATCCTTCCTGTCGCGCATGTCTACGGCGCATCTCCCCTCTACCTCAGAACCTTTATATACATGGTACACTTACAGAACAGTATCATTCGATGATCCTAGCAATCGGCGTTTTGTTGTTTCAACGGATTCAAGAGTGGAATCCGATTCCAGGTCACGATGCGACTGGAAGGTTAAAATGGAATTTTACATAGACAAGTTGACCTGAAGCCAAGAAGAGGCCTGTTTGAGTTAGTCGGCAGTTTAGGGAAGAGGTGATCCCCGAAACTCGGACGCATGTATGAATATTGCGTGATGTATGGTATGTTATTTATTTATTTATTTATCTGTATGGCTACTTTGATCGTCTAATCAAATACTATCATTTTTGTTGTTAATTTATTTTATCTTTTAAACAACGCCTCTCTTTCATTGTTCAAGTATAAGTAGTTGTTTACTATCCTGTAATGAAAATCACTCAAGTAAGAAACTATTCCGAGCTCCTCAACTATCATACTGATTAGCATTCTTGAAACACAGTTATTGTCTTGTTCACTCACTGTATGTATTTAACAATCAGTATCCTTATATATATATATATATATATATATATATATATATCAGAGAAAGAAAGATGAATCAACGGCTACCTTCTATGGGCCCAAGGTAAGCCATTTCCTGATAGATATCCCCTTTGGAAATCAGATCCACATTAATAGAAACAGCAATTACAAAACCCGATCCCGGATTAAACGTAGCAGTAGTGTGGTTAACTTACCCACAAATGGTAGGCAGACCGTGGTTTTGTTTTTCGTAACGCCACAAATGGTAGCAATCAGCGTGGTTTAGGGTGTCGCCCCGCGCGCACAAATGGTAGCAGAGCGTGGTTGTGTTTTTTTAAACGCCACAAATGGTAGGCAGTCAGCGTGGTTTGGGTTACGCAACCGCCACAAATGGTATCAGAGCGTCTGGTTTTGTATCTTTCGGCTTTGAAAGATATGCTGTATTCTATTGACAGTGGTTCAAGTGGTATCGATTTAAAATCTTCCACTTAAGTTTTGGAGTTTTGGATTCAAGTGCCAGAACAAGGGTATATACTCTGTATGGTCGTAAATGAAGTTTGGAATTAGAAAGTCGACTTTTTCAGAGATATTATCCCGTGGATAACTATTTGTTTTCGATACTTGGTATCTATGTTAAAGTTATTGAAAAGTATTTATTTACGCGTTTGAACTGTTTCACGTAAATGATATTGACTCATCTTTCTTTGTATGTAAACAGAGAGTGACTTGTGTATACTAAACTACGTTCGCTTATAGTTGTTTATATCTTTTGTTCATTGTACATTGTAAACATGCCTAATTGGACTGATGTTGCAGTCAAGGACAAGCTGGTCAGAGAATTGAGTTTACTAGGTATGGATGTCGAGGGTAGTGTAAAGATGTTATGTAAACTATATACAAGAGTATGTTTCGGCGTAGTTTATATATATGTTCTGGATATCAGGGAAGCTAATTGTGGGATATCGGTATATGGGCTGATTGAGCCATTTTCGTTTGTGAGAGATATTTGAGTGAGCTTCAGTATATGTGGTCCAGGTTTTGTTAATAAGACGCAGGCTAAATTCTAACAATCAAGGGTAACTATAAATTAGTAAGCGTCGATGGCCACGTTATAAAACAACACTTTAGTAAGAATATGTTCTGTAATGGATTAAATCCAAGGATATTTGTTGCGAAAACATTTTGTATTATGTCACATGTTAAACTAGAACGTTTGAGGTTCCGTTTTCCTATATTTGCCTGTTTTTGTTTCAGTTTACCTTTCCTTAATATTGGCATGACGACGCAGCCCGGAATGCTCGGCAGTCGAGCGCTTGGTGGATCCGGCCGACCCCCGAGTGCCCAGCTGACCGACATGGTGGTTCTGTAACTACAGATTCCTGGATAGCGGTGGAGCGGGATTGCGACCCGGCAATCCAGTTATGGTATCGTCACCCTGCTCTTCACCTGGAACACCGCAAAAAGTTGTACTATGGCGACTGAGTCAAGATGGAATTTATTTTCAGCGCCTGTATAGTCAACATAGAAGCGAGTGTGGTGATTGTGATTTAGGTGACGATGGAGATTTGTGTTGAAGTTTACCGCTCGGAATCTGATAGTGTTGATGTGCCCCTCCCAACGTGGGATTTTTCTACCTGCCATTGTTTTGAAGTTTATGGACTGTTTTCTTTTACCCGGAGGGCGCAGGGGGAGTTATTGAACTGAAAGTGCATTTTTCGGCTCAGTATGGTATCTTCGTTCTCCTCCCTACACTGGAACATTTGTGAAATATGCCAATATCCTGTTATCCTTGTAGCTACCCCTTCCCCCTTCATCCTTCCTGCTGCGCATGTCTACGGCGCATCTCCCCTCTACCTCAGAACCTTTATATACATGGTACACTTACAGAACAGTATCATTCGATCATCCTAGCAATCGGCGTTTTGTTGTTTCAACGGATTCAAGAGTGGAATCCGATTCCAGGTCACGATGCGACTGGAAGGTTAAAATGGAACTTTACATAGACAAGTTGACCTGAAGCCAAGAAGAGGCCTGTTTGAGTTAGTCCGGCAGTTTAGGGAAGAGGTGATCCCCGAAACTCGGACGCATGTATGAATGTTGCGTGATGTATGGTATGTTATTTATTTATTTATTTATTTATCTGTATGGCTACTTTGATCGTCTAATCAAATACTATCATTTTTGTTGTTAATTTATTTTACTCAGCCAACTTGTTTATATTAAAAGTTATCTTTTAAACAACGCCTCTCTTTCATTGTTAAAGTATAAGTAGTTGTTTACTATCCTGTAATGAAAATCACTCAAGTAAGAAACTATTCCGAGCTCCTCAACTATCATACTGATTAGCATTCTTGAAACACAGTTATTGTCTTGTTCACTCACTGTATGTATTTAACAATCAGTATCCTTATATATATATATATATATATATATATATATCAGAGAAAGAAAGATGAATCAACGGCTACCTTCTATGGGCCCAAGGTAAGCCATTTCCTGATAGATATCCTCTTTGGAAATCAGATCCACATTAATAGAAACAGCAATTACAAAACCCGATCCCGGATTAAACGTAGCAGTAGTGTGGTTAACTTACCCACAAATGGTAGGCAGACCGTGGTTTTATTTTTCGTAACGCCACAAATGGTAGGAATCAGCGTGGATTAGGGTGTCGCCCCGCGCGCACATTTAAAAATATAATATAATAAACAATAATATAATAAACGCATTGTTCAAAATTTCATCGTATACTTCGGCATACAAATTCAAAATCACCGGGGAAAATGGACTTCATATTTAGAATCCAGAGCTGACTACGCTTTCAATATAGACATGGAAAGAAGAATTGCCTCCACTCCCGTTCAACACGGGTCTCGAGCAATTATCATCTCTTGTCGTTTGAGACTCGTATTAGAGAGATGTAGGCCTACGTTTCAATTCTCGAACCGACCGAACTGTGTGAGAATTTTCGTGGTTTTCCTAGTGTTAAGCCAAGAACTAGATTGGAATTACATTACCATCAATTATCATTAATTATATCAATAACAATATTATTGAAATTAAGTAAGAGGAAGCAAATGACTACACACAGGGACTCTTGGATACAATTGCCTAGACTGTTATAACTTTAGAAACTAAACGATTATAAATAGAATAAAATAAAGCGTTATATCAGTTCCTAATTTTCTTATAAATTGCTTCATTTAATTACGATTTAAAAATATATTATTACAAAACTTAAAACTCTCCAATTACTAAATGAAGTTGAAATTAGTCCTATGTATTTCACAAGAAGGGGAAAACAAAAACAAACAAAAGAGTTACATGAAGCATGTAGTGTTAAGATTCTCCCCAGTTCGTCCGCACAACTTCCAAGCGTTGTTCATTAAGAGAAACTTTGCTAATAAATGTAGACATGAATCACGGGTATCTCTCTCTCTCTCTCTCTCTCTCTCTCTCTCTCTCTCTCTCTCTCTCTCTCTCTCTCTTCATTTGTTGACCTCAAACTTCACTTACTGCCTGTTTCACATTGTGCTAAAGTCAATAAATAGATTTCATATCTCCTTGTTAGTACTACAAACTTCTCTCACTGTGGCTGATTACATTGACAATTGATATACCTCTATTGTTTTCCTATTTATTGACATTTGTACTATAGGCCCACAGTATAACTTCATCGAAGGCGATGTCTCGAAATCCTGACTCCCAATTCACATACTTTAAAATTGCATAACATCAAAATGCAGAATTTAGATTCTTCAGTATTTTTATTTAATTATTTAACCTGGGGTCAAGTCCATGTACCTTCTACATAACGAGGATAAATGTTACATTAAAATACAAAAATTTTAATACAATTTTTAAAATAAATTATATAAAATATATATTAATTTCTTCAAATTGATAATAGTTAGAGTGAAATGAATGGTAATTTAATTCCATCTCGAAGCTAATGAAACGTTCAAACAGTCATTGCAAGAAGTATATAGCCAAACTGATAATCCATTCATCCATAGTAATTCTCCCCGAGGGCAGATCTTTCGCTGCAATCATAGCATTTTCATGCTATGCTTTGCAGCTTTACTAGGGAATTCTAGGTGTGGTAGCTTCCCGTTGCTTTCCCACCAGTGAAGGATGATGATGTTGATGATGATGGTGATGGCTGGATGATTTTCGGGGACCGTTGGGCCCTACGCTTCCTGACATTTGTCTTACAGGCGAGAAAAAACTCCGATAAAAACCTCACCCAGGAGCCTGCTCCGACCGGGGATCAAACCCGGGCCGCTGCATGACAAGGCAGCACGCTACCTCGAGACCATAGCGGTAGACAAATTGATAATAGTGTGAGTGAAATGAATGGTAATTCAATTCCATCTCCAAACTAATGAAACGTCCAACCAGTCATTGTAAGAAGTATATAGAGTATATTAACATTTTTTTAAAATATAATCTAAACTTTCTTCAATATTTTTATGTACATTTGATCAATGCTTCGATCCGTAGTATTAAAGTCGGAATACAAATCTGTAACCAATAATAGGCCCTACGTCTTAAACAATAATCCCAAAACATTTTATGTTGTCAATCCTAATGGACTAGTAGCTACCATGTTCGCCTATAATTACAAGATTCATAGGTTAAAACTGTGCTGTGGCCGATGATTTTTTCACGGCGTAAAAATCCTGAGGATGGGTTCCATCAGAAGGAAACAAAGAAATGTGACCCGTTTCGTAGGTTTATAGCAAGTAAAAGAACTTCATGGCTGAAAAAGGAGCCTCTGAGTAAAATGTGTCGACCTTTTCATGCACATATTTGTATTGAGACGCTAATGATCTCAGACGTTAACGTTTTATGTTTATAGTAGTTCATTGCAAAGTTAGGGAGTTGTATATTAAATATTATATCGATCTTTAATCTAGTTTATTACGTACTGTTTAGCACCAAATTTTGTTTAATATAATGAAAACACTAAAATTATATTTTTCAGAAGAATTTGTAAACTTGATATAAAAAAGTACTAAAAATTGCCAGAAAAGATTATATGTAGTAGTAGTAGTAGGACTTTATTAGACAAAAAGTAAGATATTTACAATATTATTTACAAATATGGGTCGCACGGGCAGTAAGCCGTACGTGCTGTTGACAGTCCGTTACAATAAAGTAATAATTGGTACTAGTGTAAAGAAAAATAAACAAAAGCAGCAATAACATTACAATTACATACAGAAAACACAATAAAAATATTACCATTAAATAATAACACAATAGCATTATACACTAAAAACATTAACATTACAATTACATAAAGAAAACACAATAATATTACAATTAAGTAATAACACAATAGCAATAACATTACAATTACATAAAGAAAACACAATAATAATATTACAATTAAATAATAACACAATAGCATTATACACTAAAAACATTAACCTTACAATTACATAAAGAAAACACAATAATATTACAATTAAGTAATAACACAATAGCATTATACACTAAAAAAACATTAACATTACAATTACATAAAGAAAGCACATTAATATTACAATTAAATAACAACACAACAGCATTATACACTAATTAATTTATATATAATAGATTCCTATGTGTATAGCCAATGCATATCTGTCGCAATTATACCATGCATGGACTATTAATTACGCCATATAATATGATGGTCTGTACCAGGGCTTATTTTCGTAATATGGGAATAGGAGTAAAAGTATAAAGGCCTGTGAAGAACATTTTGGATGTTGATAGAATTAGTGCAGTAGTAACCAGCTCAGCTGCACTTAGGATGTGCCGTGTGCACTCGCGAGTAAGCATGAGCATCACTGGTCGAGAAGTGTGCAGCTGTGCACTCAGAGGCGGCTAGTCACTATTAAGAAGCATTAAACCATTATTTTTCATCGTCAGTATTGAATATTGAAAATACATTAATTTAAAAAGCTATTACCAGGTATTAAATGGAGAGAATTATGTTTGACTTTGAATAAGAATAAAACAGTTTTTAAACTCGCATCACAATGCTATGATTTATTGGTATAATACACGTACAACATTCGTATTACATATTACTACATAATTTCCATGAATGTCGCAATTTCATCACTTAACTCGAAGAAGCGATTCAACATTTTTTTCCCTGTTGAGCCATTGCACTTCACTGAAAGTAGGGTGTGTCACATATTCGCAATCAAGATCGGTCAAGAACTCTTTGGGATCTGATTTTATTTATTGTTTTAACTACAACACTAGTCACTTCATTCATCAACACCCTTTTAGCGCACATATTTTCTTAATGAATGAGTCTGATCTTTTAGTTTGTCTTTGAGACACTACACAATTCCCAAGCTACACACTACCATCTGTGGTTACAGATACAAGTGAACTCCATAGAAGAGTTATATCTGACATTGGCGCTAGATCTAACAGCTCTTCTGTAAATAATAGTTCGAGGTCCAAACCTTAACAAAATAATACCTTTTGTAGGCCTACTGTGCTGAAGATATCAACACTTTCATTTAGAGTTTAATAGTGTTAATAGTTCTTTTTCAATACCCTAGGTTGTCATTTCGACATTTCTGGTGTTCTCTCCTGGCATTGGAGTACGAATTTTAGAAGTATTGATTGGAGTTATTGTAACTCACTTCTGAGGATTGGGCGCCTGAGAGGCGGGTTTACGGTGCCCCGATGATATGATGAGTGATGATGATAGTGGTGCGCCAGGAGATTCCGTCATCCTAAACTTAATCTAAGGCGAAAATGAATGATGATCATGATGGTGATATGATGTTCGGGGATCGTTTGGGCCTTAATGTTTCTTGACATGTGTCTTACAGGTGAGGAAAAACCCCAATAAAATCCTCACCCAGGTAACTTGTCCCGACGGAGATCGAACCCGGGCCCGCTGCGTGACAAGGCAGCACGCTACCTGTAGACCACAGCGGTGGTCATTTTATTAATATATTATGTCACATTATTGATTTTAATTTTTAAAATTATTTCATTGAGTTTATTTATAATTTGTATAAGTTATTTATAATTGTATAATGTTATGGATTTAAAGTTGATTAATAATTTGAGAATGTTAAAATTTTAGTTAATGGGTATATATATATATATATATATATATATATATATATATCATCATCATCATAGTACATTCACGAATTTAGGCCATTTGTTGACCTGTTTCGGCCTCAAGAGAAACACCATCCAGAAGTCTTTTGAGTGGACGTCCTGGTCTTCTTCTTCCTGCAGGTTGATATCTTAACATTAGTTTGGGTATTCTGTGATCTTCCATTCGATGAACATGTTGTATCCATCTTGACTTATAATCAGGAATTTTGTTTTCTAAAGATTCCATGTGTAATTCTTCTAAGATGTCTTCATTTTTTTTGTGATCTAGTAGTGTGTATCCTGCAGTCCTCCGAAGATATCTCATTTCAGCAGATCTAAGTCTCTGTATATCCTTCTGTTTCAACGTCCATACTTCGCCACCATACAAATGAGTTGGAAGAGCCAGTGTTTTATACACTTTCAGTCTTGAATGCTTTTGGACTAACTGTGGCTTGAAGATAGAATTTATTAACCCTAAAATTCTTAAAAATTTAGATATTTTTTTTATATATATATATATATATATATATAGTAATTCTGCCCGAGTGCAGATCTTTCACTGCAATCATAGCATTTCCATGCTATGCTTTGCAGCTTTACTATACTTTAAAATATTTTACTATAATGCTTTAAATTAAAAAATAATAAATAATTTAAAGATAAAGGTAAAAAACTGTTTCAAACCAAATACATCAACAATACAAGCTACGTAAAATGTAATAATATTACCTGTAACTTCCATTAAATTGTCAAAATATCACCCACAAGATATTGTATATGGCGAGTAACAATTGTGCGAGAAAGTCTAATTGCGTCAAATAACTCAGTTTGAATACAGCCTAACAATTCAGCTGCTATCATTGCGATTTTGGTAGCTGATATGTGCAACTGTCTAACAAGCAGACGGTTCTGTCTGCAATAATAATAATAATAATAATAATAATAATAATAATAATAATAATAATAATAATAATAATAATAATAATAATAATAATAATAATAATAATAATAAAAATAATAATCCCTCCATGGTATCTTTACCTTGTCGTGGTGGAGTGGCTTGCGTGCTTAAATGATCCTGAGAGCTAGGCCGGCGGTAGCATTGCTGCCGATAGGGTTACCCATGCCGGACTGGTCGAAGGTGATAAGCCAGACGAAAAAAGTACCTTGGGCGAAAGTGTGACGATCTTCCACCGTAAAAATACAACCGTCAAGAAATGCGGACATGGGTTCATCTGCGGTAAAATTTTCCGGAGGTCAAATAGTCCCCCATTCGGTTCTCCGGGCGGGGACTACTTCAGGGAACCCATGCCAAAGGCTCAAACACAGGGACATGTTCCTAGGAACATGGAATGTTAGGACTTTATACAATAGCGGGGCACTAGAGATATTAACGCGGGAATTAGATAAATCGCCCTTGGATATAGTCGCTTTACAGGAAGTTAGGTGGCCAGGAGAAGGTAGTCAGGAATCAGGAAGCTTTGCATTATACTATGGGGGTGCAGAAAGACCTGCATTTGGAACGGGTTTTTTAGTCAGAAGGAGGATCCTATCCGCTATCCGAGACATTAAGTTTGTTAGTGATAGGATATCATACATAATTCTAAAGGGTAGACGACATGATTTTATAATTGTAAATGTAAATGCCCCCATAGACGATAAAGATGACAAGATCAAGGATGAGTTCTATGAAGAATTAGAATGCTTATTTGATACCCTTTCACGATATCATATGAAAATTGTCTTAGGAGATTTTAATGCAAAAGTGGGGCGAGAAGATATATTCAAACCAACAATAGGCAAATTCTGTCTTCATGAAGATAGTAACGACAACGGGGTTAGATTAGTCACATTTGCCACATCAAAGAATCTCAATTTTAAGAGCACAACATTTCAGCATAAGGATATTCATAAATACACCTGGACGTCCCCAGATGGAGAAACTCGGAACCAGATAGATCATGTATTAGTGGATAAACGCTGGCACAGTAGCATCATTGATGTTAGATCAGTTAGAGGGACAGCCTGCAATTCGGATCATCATCTGGTCATAGTGAAAATCAGACAACGGCTATCGCTTATGAGAGGAACAAACGCGAAAGATGATTCTGTAAAATATGAATTAAAAAACTTGAAAAATGATGAAATGCGGCAAGAATACCAAATCAAAATTGCTAATAGATTTGAAGTACTGGAATCTTCAGATGGCAATGTGGCAAACGAAGTAGAAACTGATATAAATAAAGAATGGGAGGCTATAAGAGATACTATTAAATTGTCAGCATCAGAAAGCATTAGTTGTTTAAAAAAGAGGCAAAACAAGAAATGGTTTGATGAGC
Source organism: Diploptera punctata (assembly GCA_030220185.1). NCBI lineage: Eukaryota > Metazoa > Arthropoda > Insecta > Blattodea > Blaberidae > Diploptera > Diploptera punctata. Next base: position 1,003,784 of record JASPKZ010010694.1, read on the forward strand.
AATGTGCCGACATTGTAAAGAAAAGGAAGCTAGCAAAAATGAAATGGTTACACGAGCCAAATGAGGTAAATTTAGAGCAATTGGGTAGTGTTAGACGGGAAACCACCAAGTTACTAAAGAGTAAAAAGAGGGAATATTTGAGAGAGAAGATTAATGATCTTGAAATTAATGCAAAAAACAGGAACATTAGAGAATTATATCAGGGAATTAGTATAGAGAAGAAAGGGTTTCAGGCTAGAACAAACATAATTCGGAATGAAAATGGGGATATGATTGCAGATCCTAGGAGTATATTAAATAGATGGAAAAGTTACTTTAATCAGCTATTAAATCTACATACAGAACAGGACATTGAGGAGGATAAGTTACAGACAGCAGAAATGCTAGTCGCAGAGCCAAGTGCATTAGAGGTTGAAATGGCGATTGAAAAATTGAAGATGTATAAAGCATCAGCTTCAGATGAGATCCCAGCAGAACTGATAAAATCAGGGGGAGAAAAATTTATGGACAAGATATGCTGGTTGTTTAGTATGATTTGGGAAAAAGAAGCTCTTCCAGATGAATGGAAGGAATCAATTATCGTACTAATTTATAAGAAAGGAGATAAAACTGATTGCAACAACTATAGGGGCATCTCATTACTTTCAACTTCGTACAAAATTCTAACAAATATATTAGTAAGCAGACTTACTCCCTATATTGATGACATTCTAGGAGATCATCAATGTGCATTTAGAAGAAACAGGTCTACAACAGATCAGATTTTCAGTATAAGACAGATTTTATAGAAGAAATGGGAATATAATGGTACTGTACATCAACTATATGTAGACTTCAAAAAAGCATATGATTCAATTAAGAGGGAGATGTTATATAGTATCCTGCTGGAGTTCGGAATTCCTAAAAAGTTAGTTAGACTTATACGAATGTGTCTAAATGGCTCAAAGAGTAGGGTGCGTGTAGGCAAACAGTTTTCAGACACTTTTGAAATCCAGAATGGGTTGAAGCAAGGAGATGCACTATCTCCTCTACTATTTAAGTTTGTACTAGAGCATGCAATTAAATCTTTAGAGAATGAGGAAGGCTTGCAACTCAATGGTATTAATAAGCTGTTAGTTTATGCTGATGATGTAGTACTACTGGCCGATAGCGAGGAGATACTAAAGGCCAACACGCACACACTATTGAGTAACACTAAGAAATTAGGACTGGAGGTAAATATCAGTAAAACTAAATATATGGTCACACGTAGAAATTCAGTATATAATGGAAATGGACAGCTAATGACAAATGAGGGAAATTTTGAGGAAATGGCTGAATTCAAATACCTAGGAACAATAATCACAAACAGGAATGAGATGCACAAAGAAATTAAACATAGGCTCAATTCTGGAAATGCATGCTATTATGCATTGCAGAGACTTTTGATGTCCCAACTCCTTTCAAAAAACGTTAAGCTGAAAATATATAGAACTGTTATTCTACCAGTTGTATTATATGGGTGCGAAACATGGACTCTTACTTTAAGGGAGGAACGGAGATTACGAGTATTTGAGAATAAAGTTCTCAAAGCCGAGCGGTTAAGGTAGGAAGCCTTGGCGCAGAGCTACGGGACTTGCGCTGGTTCGAGTCTCCATGGGGGAAGAAATTTTCTCATGGTATTTCGGCCAGTATGGGACCGGTGCCCACCCAGCATCGTGAGGCAATTGGGTAGCTACAATAAGTAGCGGCTCCAGGTTGAGGAACCAGCTATAACGGCTGGGGGACTCGACATGCTAACCACATGTCACCCCTACACTGGCTGTTGATCATCTACCTCTGTGATTGACACATGTGGATGTGAAGGGCCAGCAGCCGACTGGTAAAAGGGCAACCGCTGAAAAGTGGAAAGACCCTCAATCGGATCGGAGGAAAATTTTTGGACCAAAGAGAGATGAACAGACAGGTGAATGGAGAAGACTACATAACAATGAACTGCATGGTCTTTATAGGAAGCCAGATATAATAAGAACAGTTAAGTCTCGTAGACTGCGATGGGCAGGACATGTTGCGCGTATGGGGAATCAAAGACGTGCATGGAAGCTTCTTGTAGGAAAGTCAGAGGGAAAACGCCCAGTTGGTAGGCCAAGAATGAGGAGGGAGAACAACATTAACTATGATTTGAGGGAAGCAGATTATACAGGGAATGATTGGAAAGCATTAGCTCAGGATAGGGATGTATGGAGAGCTTATGTCCGCGCGGCCATGAACCTTCGGGTTCGATAGTGCCAGTGAGTAAGTAAATAAGTTAGTAATAATAATAATAATAATAATAATAGCTGACATGTATGGGTAAAAGTTTTAAGAATTGTAAAACAGTACCTAATATCTCAGTGGTCCTCAATAATTCAATATAATATAATCAATTGAGTTGGTGTTTACTTGATGAAAATCCATATTTATTAATTAAATAAAAATAAAACGTAGTTTTATTTGATTTGCATATTTATTATACCATTCAGTGACAGCTGTTTCGGTACACTGTGCCTTCTTCAGACTTGTTAACAAATTATGAATTGTGTTCCAACTGATCTAAGCAACAATACAACAATATTTATTTAATTTTTTTTAATTTAACAAAGGGGATTCATTCAAATCAAGTTGAGAATTTAAAAGTTTTTTACTAATTATAAATTTATTAATTTCTACAACCTCCAAAAGATCTAACTTCTTACCCTTATCACAAATATGTTAAATTTCAAAATTTGGATCGAAACAGTGATTAAATTGGAATAGGTGGTTAGCATATTTTGAATTTTCTAAATTTCTGTTATATGCTCTCATGTGTTCCTTTATCCGAGAGATAAAAGGTCTACGAGTTTGTTCTATATAGACATTGTCACATGTGCCACACTTTAATTTATATACACCTGATTTTTTTTTTTGGTTTTATTGTTTTTTATTATATTATTATATAATATATTACATAATATTGTTTTTTATTATATTATTATATAATATATTATATAATATAATAAAAAACAATAAAACCAAAACAAAAAAAGAAAAATTATCAGGTGTATATAAATTGAAGTGTGGCACATGTGACAATGTATATAGGGAACGTGGGGCAGAATGGGATACCCCATAATGTTTGATCCAATGTATTTTACATTATAAATAAGTAAAGTTTTGTTCTCTGATATGGATATGTTCATTGGTATTTAATAAACAGAAAAACATAATCACATTACAAATTAATAAAAAATTCGGGGATATACATCCAATAAAACTAGAGCAAAACATTTGCCCCGTTGTGCCCCATGGATGGGGCAGAATGGGGTACTAATTTTTTATTTGTATTTTGCATTACTAATTAATAATATTTATCAGTAAACTTATAAACTATAGCACAATGATTCATTTTTCACAACAACACACAACATGAGTGGCATCATCATCATCACTATCGACTCCAGCACAAGAGTTGTGAGCCCACTGAAGACAAGAAGGACATCTAATCCAGCCTTCTTCTGAGAGTCATGACAGTAGAGACAATCATCTTCCTCAACGTCATTTTTGGCAGAGCCAGAATGATTTTTCGAACTAGGTAGGTTTAACCTAACTGCCTTAACTTTGGATGGTCCTGGTTTCGAGTCACTTTCTGGTAAAGCAAATCATTTTTTACAGGCCTCTTTTCTAATTTATCCTTTTCAGAATGTTGCAGTGCACTTCTCTATGTTGATGATGTCAAAATTGCACTTTCGCCTCGATTTTTTAAAACTCGCTTGTTCTTTTGAGACCCTTTTGGAATGGGTGTGATATTTTCTTGGCTGGCACTTTGAAAATGACTGTGGTTTGGCGACCCTAGATTTTCAGGGAAGGAAAATGTTTCTGACGTCAGATGTTCCTGAGGTTTGGAAGTGTTGCCTTGCTATTATTATCAGAAGCAATCTGAATGTCTGTTTTTGAAGAAGGCAAGAAATCTGCATCATCAAAACCATTCACATTAACTGGCCATATCCCAGTTTTTTCGAAAATCATTGACGGCTGTAGTCATTGTTGAGGCACGTACGTAAGCACTACCCGTTCCGCCAGTTGGAAGGCAAGTCCTCGAAATTCATTTACACTGAGGCCGAAGAGTTGGGCTTCCATTTTTTTAGGTATTCAAGTTCGGTTTCCTGCTCTTCACTAAAAACGCAGGAGAAATTTTCCATCGATTTCCTTACTCTGTAATCCACATTTTCTCTCTTTTTCTTCACGTGTCGTTCCAGAGTTGTTTGAAGCACTTGGAATTGACTAGCTGCCGTTTTGTACACCATTGATCCATTAACGCTTCTAGCATAGACACAAGGGACAATTCTTCTCTCTGTGTCTTATTTTTATAATTCCTCACCATTTTGAAACTACACAGAGGAAAAGAGTCAGTCAGTAATATGAAGACCGCATGGGGCAAGACGGGGTAGTACCCTGTCTTGCCTCACCCCATTCTGCCCCACGAACTCAATTATAATTTATGACGTTATGACCGGATTATTTTGAAACAAAACCTAATGCAGTAAACATGTTTACAAAGAAAATGGAATAATCTTTAACACAGTAATTGTTAGATATTATTCAAATGAAGCTTAGATGTATTTGCATGCACTGAAGAGAAGGTGTAATATTGCAAAAATCTCTTCACAACTGACCACATAAGCAAAAAAGTAAACAAAGACTTCACCGATGGCGAAAAACTGATCTGTACAAGCAGCTGAGACGTTACAGAGATACTTTTGAGAAATTCCGATATATCGTGCCACATACTGGGAGAAAAATACACATACCCCATTCTGCCCCACTACCCCGTTCTGCCCCCTGTTCCCATAGGACAAACTGGTAGACCTTTTATCTCTCGGATAAAGGAACGCATGAGAGCATATAACAGAAATTTAGAAAATTCAAAATATGCTAACCACCTATTCCAATTTAATCATTGTTTCGATCCAAATTTTGAAATTTTACATATTTGTGATAAGGGAGGCTGTAGAAATTAATAAATTTAAAAGTAGTAAACAACTGTTAAATTCTCAACTTGATTTGAATGAATCCCCTTTGTTAAATTAAAAAAATTTAAATAAATATTGTTGTATTGTGCTTAGATCAGTTGGAACACAATTCATAATTTGTTAACATGTCTGAAGAAGGTACAGTGTACCGAAACAGTTGCCACTGAATTATATAATAAACATGAAAATCAAATAAAACTACGTTTTATTTTTATTTAATTAATTCAATATATATGAGATCCGGGTTCGAATCCCGTTCAGGCATTTATTTTTCTTATAATGTCATATATATAGTCTATATGACATTTCGTAATAATAAGAGTATATATATATATATATATATATATATATATATAAGAAAAATGAATGTTTGTACTAGACTTGCTCGATAGCGTGATCGGTAGCGTACTGGAGTATCAATCCAGAGGTCCGGGTTCAAGTTTCTTATCATGTCATATTAAGCTTGCATTGCTCATTGTCAAACATTTAATTATAACATCGATAAAGCGTCACTGATATAAAGTAAAAATATTCTTTTTTAATTTGCTTACTTGTTATAGGAGCAGCTACTAGATGGCAGGGGAGACCGTGTTCTCTCTACATCTCGTAATAATAAGAGAATATATATATTAAAAAATGAATGTTTGTACTAGACTTGCTCGGTAGCGTAATCAATCCAGAGATCCGGGTAAAAGTCCTGTCCGAGCATTTGTTTTTCTTATTTTATATATATATATATATATATATATATATATAAATTCTACCATGTGGGAGTTTTCTCAATAACAAGAATGTATATTTATGCATATTTTTTTTATTCTGGAAACAATGGTAACAATGAAAAAAATAAAATAAAAAGGAATGAATAATAATAATTATGGATTTGTGTTTGTGTTTCTGACAGATCTACTGTATCAGAAAGCAACTCTCAAAGAAAGACAGTTTACAACATTAGATAAAACATTGAAGTCAATCATGCTTACTCCAGAACAAAGAGTTGAATTAATATTGCTTTGTAGTGATAACCGTCGAACTTTGAGAGAGGCCGCAGATGAGTTTCACATGCGGCAATCTGAAATACCAAAACCATCACTTCAAACTGAAAGTAAACTTTTAAATACATTTAAGAGGACCTTTTCTGTGCTGGATGCAAAAAGCGATTTGGCAGACCAAAGACGGCTACTGATGAAGAAAACACAATTAACGTACTTTCTATATGACCTGCCATTGAACAGACGGCAACAGTTATTGTGGTTTCAACACGATGGAGGAAATTTCGATATCACTGGATCGGACGGGGTGGCCCAAGGCCTTGGCCTGCACGGTCACCTGATGTGTCGCCACCAGACTTCTTTCTTTGGTGGTATGTAAAACAACATGTGTTCTAAATTCAGCCCGCATCACTGGAAGACTTGAAAGACCGAATCACTAATGTCATTCGGCATATTTCACCAGATACACTTTCAAATGTAAATACTGAATTTCGTGATCGAGTAAGACATTGTCTCCAGGTGGATGGACGTCACTTTGAACATCTGCGTTAGCTCTGAAATGAAACCCATGAACATGACAATTCAATCAGTGTGGTTGGTTTTAACATTTTAACATCAGCCAAATTCTCCCATTTGTCAACCGACTTTTGGACCACACGGTGTTATTAATAGAAGTAGCTGCACTACCATCTAGTAGCTCCTATAACAAGTAAGAAAATCAAAGAGAATATTTTTACTTTATAGCAGTGACGCTTATTTATTTATTTATTTATTTATTTATTTATTTATTTCGTTGTTATAATTAAATTTTTTGACATTGAGCAATGCAAGTTTAATATGAAATGATAAAAAAATAAATGCCTGGACGGGATTTGAACCCTGACATTGACATTACAATGTGCTACCAATTACGCTTCCAAGCAAATCTAGTACAAACATTTATTTTTCTTATATTTTTTCTCTCTCTAATATTACGAGAAGTAGCGGGAACCCGGTCTCCACTGCTATCTAGTAGCTCCTATAACAAGTAAGTAAATTACGTAAAGAGATTATTTTTACTTTATAGCAGTGACTATAATTTATTTCGATGTCATAATTAAATTATATATATATATATATATATATATATATATATATATATAAAGTGATACAATCTTGATTGTTAGGCAATCTCTCATTGATACAAGTTAAACAGAATGACCATCATCCAGTATACTTGTTACTGAAGAAAGCAAATCATGTGTTATTAGATTGTTAGGCAATCTCTCATTGATACAAGTTAAACAGAATGACCATCATCCAGTATACTTGTTACTGAAGAAAGCAAATCATGTGTTATTAATATGTTAATTTAAACAACCAAGTCCCAATTTCTTAGTGATATTCAACAAAGTGTGCGTGTTGACTCTTAGTAACTGCTCGCTATCGCATAATAACACCACATCATTAGCATGAACTAACAGACATTAACACCATTGTTTTGTAGGTCTTCATCCTCTAAAGATTTGATGGCACGCTTTAGTACAAAGTTGAATTGTGGAGGAGATAGTTCATCTTCTTGCTTTAACCCATTGTGAATCTCAAATGTATTCGAAAACTGTTTGCCTACACGCATCCTACTCTTTATGTCATTTAGTCACATTCGAATAAGCCCAAACTCTAGCAGGATACTATATAACTTTTCCCTCTGAATTTAATTGTATTCCTTTTTTCAGATCTGCCATTATACTCCAATTTCTTTTCTAAAATCTGTGTTCTGTAGTAGACCTGTTTCTTCTAAATCCACATTGATGATCTCCATTTATGTCATTAATATAGGGAATAAATCTGCTTAGTGGTAAAATGATCCCACTACACAAGCCTCAGGAAGCCCTTGGGGAGTAGGAGGTTAAGGATCCCACTTTTTCTGGACAATCGGCACTTTATGTCAGCCGGGTTGTCAGCCCTGCGTGACGGCCGCCTTTACCTCCAGAACAAGCGTCTGGTACTCATTTCCGTTAGAGGCTCAGTCGACCCCAAGGTCATAGTGCCGTCAGCAGGTTTGGGTCAGTTTTAAAAATCTTGACCCCACCGGGACTTGAACCCTCGACCTTCCGGCTTGTAGCGCAGTGCCTTAACCATTACGCTATGCCCCGAGAATTTGGTACGAAGTTAAAAGTAATAATATGCCCCTGTAGTTGTTGCAATCAGTTTTATCTCCTTTCTTATGGATTGGTATGATAAATAATCAATTATTTCCTTTCATATGGAAGAGCTTCTTTTTTCCCAAAGCATATAAAGCAACCGACGTACCTTGTCAAAAAATGTTTCTCTCCCTGAGATATGTACATCAATTTTTCTCAGAGGGAGAGAAATTAATGGACAATATACGTTGGTTCCTCAGAATGATTTGGGAAAAGAGACTCTTCCAAATGAATGGAAAGAATCGATTATTATCGTACCAATCTAAAACAAAGGAAATAAAACTGATTGCAACAACTACAGGGGGCAAATCATTACTTTCAACTTCGTACAAAATCCTAACAAACATATTGGTAAGCAGACTTACTCCCTATATTGATGACATTCTAGGAGATCATCAATGTAGATTTAGAAGAAACAGGTCTATAACAAATCAGATTTTTAGTGTAAGACAGATTTTAGAAAATAAATGGGAATATAATGGCACTGTACATCAACTATATGTAGATTTCAAAAAGGCATATGCTTCAATTAAGAGGGAAAAGTTACATAATATCCTGCTAACTATCTCATTGGCATAATCGAACCCGTAGGTTCATGGCAACGCGGACATAAGCTCTCCATACATCTCTACCCTGAGCTAATGTTTTACAATCATTCCCTGCATAATCTACTTTTCTCATATCATTGTTAAAGTTATTCTCCCAGCTTTTTCTTAGTCTACCATCTAGGCGTTTCCCTCTGGTTTTTCTACAAAAAGTTTCCATTATCCTCTTCCATTCCCAATTCGTTCCACTTCTCCTGCCCATCGCAGTCTACGAGACTTAACTGTTCTTATTATATCAGGCTTCCTAAAAAAATTATGTAGCTCACTGTTACAAAGTCTTCTCCGTTCGCCTGCCTGTTCACCTCTCTTTGGTGCAAAATGTTTCCTAAGAACTTTATTCTCAAAGAATCGTGACCTTTTTCGCCCTTCAAAGTAAGAGTCCATTTTTCGCAATTGTATAATATAACTGGGAGAGTAACAGTTTTATTTATTCATTTTTTCAGTTTAACGTATTTTGGGAGGAGTTGGGATGAAAAGAGTTCCTGTAATGCATAATAGCATGCATTTCCAGAATTGAGCCTATGTTTATTCACTTTGTGCATCTCATTCCCGTTTGTAATTATTCCTCCTAGGCATTTGAATTCAGCTACCTCTTTGAAATTTCCCTCATTTGTAATTAACTGTCCATTTCTATTATACATTGTACTTTTATGTGTGAACATGTATTTGGTTTTATCGATGTTTACTTCCAGTCCCAATTTCTTAGTGTTACTCAATAGTATGTATGCGTTGGCCCTTAGTATCTCCTCGCTATCGCTATTGTCTAATAATACTACACCATCAGCACAAACTAACAGCTTATTATTACTATTAAGTTGTAGGTCTTCTTAATAATATAGTATCCTGCTAGAGATCGGAATTTGAATGTGCTTGAAAACACAAACAGTGTGGGCAAACAGTTTTCGGATACTTTTGAATTTCACAATGGGTTACTATTCAATTTTGTACTAGAGCATGCCATCAATTCTTTAGAGGTTGAAGAAGGCCTACAACTCAATGGTGTTTCAAGTTATTTTATGTGACATAAAATTACGACACGGGACTTATGGCTTTACTTATCTTGCAAAATAAGCAATCTTCAAGATTTTTTATGATTGCGGCCGAGTTTTAACCCGCGAACCGTGAATCTAGAGACAAGTGATGGTAGCTACTTGACAATCGGAATCATTGCCTTGTAAAATAAACATCTGAAGTTCTTTTAGAAAGTTTCTTATCTAAATCTCCAACTTAAGCGATACATTAATTTATTATTTCGGACATGGTGAATCACCTCAGGATCTTCATTCTAAGAACTGAAGTATTTGAATATGAAATCATCATTGTTCCTAGTTAATATTTTTAAACACTGTAGTCTTATTAATTGTACTGTGGAATGAGTGCTTTTGGATTGAGGAGATTAAAATTGTCTTCTCTCCTCAAAGTCGATGCTCGTGCCTAGAGTAGATGATATGTAAATGTAGGTTAATGTTTGGATCTGAAGTGAGTGTACGGCTGATATGTGCATGAATGAATTGCCAATAATTGCGAAGCGCTGAGCGCTCTCTGGTATTTACTTGTTCTTATGCTAATCATTAGTGGATGACATATATACAACAATGCGCACCAGGGAGGGGAGGATGTCTAAATGGGGAAATATTGTCGATCAGCTTCTGATCCAATCGGATGGAACCCCCAGATCCACTTTAAACCATGGCAAATTGCAACCAACTCTGGTTCTCTGCTGCAAATCCTATTCATAAAAAGTGTATATTGCATGCAATCTGTCTCACTAATATTGACATGTCTGCAATCAACCAAGTTTAAAATTAGAACCTCTCTAATTTTTAATTATATTTTGACAAACTGGAATTATTCAAACTTTTTTTATAATTGTTGTTGTTTCTATAACAACCTTAAAATCCATGCCCGTTAATAGTAAAAGTAGAATGTTTACCTCAAGTCATAATTTTATACAATTGAAGTGGATTTTTTAACATAATATTGTCATGCAAAAATAAAAAATGTAAACCGATAACCGTGGTTCAGGTTTTGTTGTTTTGAATCGACTGATTACTTTATATCTTCTTTTTCTTCGTAACTTTAAACGCCATGAACTACAACTACAACTAATAGCCTACCATAGCGAGGCACATGTTAGAATTCGATTTAAAAATGTAAATCCCTAATTGTGGTTCAGACTTTGTTCTCTTGGATCGACTGATTATTTTAAATATTGTTATCCTTATGCATAAAATAGAACATCTGTGAATCTGCCTGTCATTATGAACTCAAAAACTACTTGACCGATTAGAATGGATCTTTTTAAAATCATTTACAGAATTTTTTGGGACAATTAACCTATATAACATTACCGTACGGAGCTAAAAAAAAAAGTGCATCGGCGCACTAAAAATGTCCTCTTAAAGACGCCTAAAATAGCTTACGCTGCCTAAACCATAACAAATACAGGATGGACCGCTCGAATGGACCTAATTTCAATTGCTTGTTACTGGCAAACGGTTGAAGATAGAAACTTAAAACAACGTTCATAGTACAGAAAAACTCACCAAGTTTCGAATCCTGTCGGTAGATGGCACAAAGATACGTTTCTCGTTCTTAGATTTAATTGTTTGTGAAAATGGCGACTCCGCAGATGAAAGCGCAAGCTGTTTTGTGGTATGCGGAGTTTAAATCAATCATTAGAGTTCAAAGGGAGTTCCGGCGTGTGTTTAACCGTGATGCTCCAACTGCTAGAAGCATAAAGAAGTGGCGTGATACATTATTAGCTACAGGATCTGTGTTGAAGAAGCATGGTGGTGGTCGCAGAGCATCGATGAAATGGTAGCAAATGTTCAAGCCGCATTTGAGCGAAGCCCCCGGAAGTCATTAAGAAGAGCTTCGCGGGAACTTCAAATACCAAAATCGACATTACAACGGATTGTCCACAAACGCCTCAAACTGCACGCATATAAAGTGCAGTTAGTGCAACGTCTGGAGCCGAATGACATGCCGAAACGAGTGGAATTCGCCAATACGATGCTGGACCGTCTCGGCGCTGATCCTGACTTCATGACCAAGATTTTCTTCTCGGACGAAGCCACTTTCCATTTGTCAGGCAAGGTAAACCGGCATAATGTGCGGATCTGGGGATCGGAGAATCCTCACGCTATTCAAGAGCATGTTCGTGATAGTCCGAAGATGAATGTTTGGTGCAGTTTGTCACATAATAAGGTCATTGGACCGTTTTCTTCGCCGAGAAAACTGTTCGTGGTACCACATATCTTGACATGCTGGAGCAGTTCTTCTTTCCACAAATTGAACAACTGCAGCCTAACATCGTTTTCCAGCAAGATGGTGCTCCTCCCCACTGGTCCAATGAAGTTCGTACGACTTTGGACAACATTTTCCCTGGCCGTTGGATTGGTAGGGGAGGACCAATCGCGTGGCCCCCGAGATCTCCCGATTTAACACCACTGGATTTCTTTCTCTGGGGCTATGTCAAAGATAAAGTTTACACCACCCCAGTCAAAGACCTTCGTGATCTTCGTGAGCGCATCATAGAGGCTATTGAGAACATTCCAGAAGACATACTCCAACGTACTTGGCAAGAAATTGTTCATCGCTTTGATATCGTCACAGTGACTGCTGGGGCTCATATAGAGATGTGGTGATCTGGATATCAAAACTTGGTGAGTTTTTCTGTAATATGAACGTTGTTTTAAGTTTCTATCTTCAACCGTTTGCCAGTAACAAGCAATTGAAATTAGGTCCATTCGAGCGGTCCACCCTGTACACCAAATTAATGTATGCAGAGTTGAATATCTCAAAAGATTCTACAAATAAAATCAGCTAGAGCATAATACTATTATATTATGATATTATAATATATAATGATATATTACGATATGATATTATAATATTTTCATTCATAGTGTTCTGCTCAAGAGCAGGTCTTTCACTGCAAACTCAGCATTGTCCACTCTTTTCTTAACTCAGCTTTCCTTTTTGTATCTGCATACAAACCATTTATTTTAATATTGTCTATCATCTGATGTATTTTTCTGCCTCTAACTTTCTTTCCGTTGACCATCCCTTCTACAGCATCCTTCAGCAGGCAGTTTCTTCTTAGCCAGTGACCAATGCAATTTCATTTCCTCTTCTTTATGGTTCTGGCATTGTTCTTCTTTCACCCACTCTGTCTAGCACGTATTTATTTCTTACTTTGCCTGTCCAATTTATACGTTCCCTTCTTCTCCATATCCACATCTCAAAAAGCTTCCAGTCGCTTTTCCTCATTCCGTCGTTATATCCAAGTCTCTGCACCATACAATGCTACACTCCACACAAAGCACTTCACTAGCCTCTTCCGTAATTCTTTTGCCAAATGTCCGCAGATTCTCTTCTTGTTGAAAACTTCTTTTGCGATAGCTCCATAAATATCCTCTGCTTTACTTCTTGACCGCAGTTCATGTTACTACTGATAGTACAACCCAAGTATCTGAAGCTAATATAATAGACATATTATGTCTGTCTTTTGTGGATAGGCCTAACTTACAATAACAATTTTTGTCTTTCAGCTCATTGAGGCAAAGTAGATTCCCGGGCAACGCCGGGTAATAAGCATACGATATAAATTTATAATTATTTTTCTTTTTACTTATTCAATAAACTTAAAACACATTTCATATATTTAGGCGGGTATTAGCTAGTCCTCGTAAATTTTACGCGCCATGAACTACAATTAGTATTATTATTATTATTACCTCACTATGATGGTTGTCCATTATATAAAAGCGGGTGCCACGCGACAATGCTTGATTAACATGCGGAATCATTGTAGTGGCGGTAGTCGGCATTTTTGTATTTAATTATATATAACAGCTGCGGGGAAACAAAGCGAGCCGCTGGTCATTCATCGTAGTGAGGTTATAAAACCATGCATAGCGAGGCACATTTTAGAATCCAATTAAAATAGTTAAACCTTAATTGTAGCTGAGGTTTTGTTCTTTTGAATCGGCTGATTATTTTAAATATTGTTATTCCTCATAATGTTTACACACCATGAACTAGAATTATTACCATACATAGAGAGAGGTACATGTTAGAATTCAATTAAATTGCATGTACTGATTTTTTTTCAGGAGAGTACTTACCGGATGCTCGCACTTAAACTATCAAACTAATATTTATGACAGAGTGTTAAGAAACCGTTGAGAACATTTCTATTAAGGTTGTAGATCCTATAGAAAAACATAGTTAAAAAAACTAAAACAATATGCTTTATTAGAAAACCGTACTAAAAAATGAAAAATAATTTTAATTTCCAACACGCTTGGGATAAAATTAAAGTGGTCAACAAAAAAATCATCTCCAACACATCTAGAATAAAACTAGAGTTATCTACAAAAAAAAATAATATTACCATCAAAAGCGTGGGGTGTTTGTTTTATAGTTTTTACCCTTTCTTCTTAGAGACTTTACTTTTACCAATATCTCTTTATTATCCAATATATTAATTTATATAGAGCACTTCACGCTTTTGATGGTAAAATTATTTTTTTGTAGATAACTCTAGTTTTAATCTAGATATGTTGGAGATGATTTTTTGTTGATCACATTAATTTTATCCCAAGCGTGTTGGAAATTAAAATTATGTTTCATATTTTAGTTCGGTTTTCTAATAAAGCGTGTTGTTTTAGTTTTTTAAAACTATTATTTATTTTTTATTTTTTAGTTTAAATATGTTACAGAATAAGATAAAAATGTAAATATCTTTAAATTCGATACTATTGTAGTATGAGGTAAAAGTAATACTCTACAAAAAAATCCAGCGGGTCGGATTTGAACCAGCGACCTATGGATTAGTGAAATTATATATCACTACAGTCCACTGCTCTATCTACTGAGCTCTTACAACGATTGGGTAAGTAGTTGATAAGTCCGCAATCTATTATACCGGTTTTTATTATCTTGATTTTCTGCTGATTCTGGCCAGGATTTTAGAAACATTTATGAAATTATTGTATTGTGATTGGTCCTTTACAAGTATACAAAGTTTCAAGTCGATCCAATGATTTAAGTGGGTGAAAATCGTGTTGAAAGATTCCGATACATAATTACACAGACACGTTTTTTTTTTATTTTCTGATTATTCTGGCCATGATTTTAGAAAAATATGAAATTATTGTATTGCCATTGGTCCTTTACAAGTATACAAAGTTTCAAGTCGATCCAATGATTTTAAGTGGGTGAAAACCGCGTTGAAAGATTCCATTACATAGATAGATGCAGATCAAGCTAATATAAAGCGTGTAAAATAAGAAATTAAAGTGTTTCTGGTCATTTTCTTATGCTAGTGTAAACATTAATATCATTATGTTGTAAAATTTTTCTTCAGTATTTTGTGGTGTGTTTAATTATCAGTTTGTTATATCATATCTATTGAAAATTTAAGAATAACTTGTACTATTCCCTATTAGTTAAAGTCTTAATATTATAGGCTATATTAATTAGTTCATCTAAGGTTAACATGATATAACAATACGGAAATATTTTAAGATCGTTAAGATCTTGATCGTTAATGTGATATTGGTTTTAAATCAAAACTTTTATAATAACTTTTATTCTCTATGTTGTTCTGACACATTTCTTTCTAAGTAATATAAAATGTATATATATATTATATTTATCTTTCCTTTGAAAGCCCTTTCGCATTATATAACTTGGAAATGCTGATTACATATGGTACAGTATATTTCTAAAAATCTTCTTTTGTTTTAATTAATTGTTAAATATATTATGTTTTGCTGTAAAGTGCTAAAATATTATTTATTTGTGCTTTCTTGTTTTTTTCCTTGATGTGTATGCGTATTTAGAGCAAATATTAATGGGTAATAAAATATGAGGTTTTAGTGGAATTAGGACTATTTTAAGCTTGCGTCCATTTTATTTCTAAGCGGTGTCTTTAAAGCTGAGTGGTTTAACAGATGCGGAGAAACCTAAGCCTGCCTACACAGGTTCTACCTACATTGTTACACCAAAGTTTACTTCAGTTGTTTTCTGACGTAACAACTTTTTGAAGATATGTGTTCCAGGGAGCCGCATTCTAATTACACTTCGGACTTTAAGATACTGGGATCATTGACATATTCTGTTGTTGTTATTTCAAGATGTATCAATATGGAATGTTAACCCAAGTGAATTAAGTTCACTGAATCGTGTGCAAAATTAAAGCATCGCGATCTTAATTTTTAAATCGTATAGTAGATAGGATACGTGGGTACTTATACTTAAATTAATTCTTGCACACGTTTTGGAACAGAGTTAGCGTAGAATGCTTCTACATAATCCATTACATCATATCAAATGATTTACATTTGCTATTACATTACAACAAAAGGATTTGGCAGTGGCAGAAAAGTCTCCCTCTCTTAGCAACTACTGGTTCATTGAAGCATATTCATAAAATAGATTTTGTAAGGGCGATGGGTTTAAAACCATAGTTGACTCCAACTATTCGTTTTGAATTAAGTTTCCATCAGGCCATGGAAGTTCATAGAGAAAAGAAAGCAAAACAAAACATCTATATTTTATGTCTACCGCTATGGTCTCGAGATGGTGTGCTGCCTTCTAAAGCAACGGGTCCGGTTTCGATTACCGGTCGGAACAAGCTTCCTGGGTGAGGTTTTTTTCGGGGTTTTCCTCACCTTTAAGACGAATATCAGGTACCTTTGAGGCCTAAAAGTTCCCTGAACATCATCAGCATTATCATAGTTATCATCCCCGGTGTGGAAAGCTACGTGAAGCTACCGCACCTATAATTCCCTAGTAAAGCTGCAAAGCATAGTATGAAAATATTATGATTGCAGTGAAGGACCTGCCAGAACACTACAAAATAGAGTATATATATATATATATATATATATATATATATATAACCCTAAATTACGTTATTTTAAGTCTAAGTTTAATTTAAATCACGTGGAAGTTCATAGTTTATATGCCCTTTTTTAAAATCCTTTCAGAGGAAATTCAATTTACCTATTTCTCTAAGGGATATTTCCATCGCCTTATTAAAAATATCTTCCCAAATTTTGTCAAATGATTGTATTCAATAAGTTTTTTTTAACTCTTGTGTACTTTTTATCATGTTTAAAATTGTACTCTTGCATTTTCTTCATGTTTTTTATGAAAATATTTATGTAAATAAACTGAGTGGTATGGCTATCTCCAATAGGAAGCAGTATGAAAATTAATTTAATAAACAGGGTGAAAATAATTAAACCGAATATAATAATAATAATCATCATTTTGAGAATTTTCCTCATCGTTGAGGGTTTTCTCCAACCAATTTTAGTAATTAACATGCATTAAAAAAATAAATAAATATAAATGACCATGGACTTACAGATTATAAGTTTGCAATAAACATTCACAAATTTTCCTTAATTAAAGTTCTCCGTCGTTCTCTGTGCTCTATGACTTCATCTGTTACACCAAAATTCCTCATTGAATTTTGAATGTGGTTCTTCCAGATTGTTCTTGGTCTTCCTTTTCTGTTCCTTCTTCCCATTTTTCAGTCATAGACGGCCTTTGGTAGTCTTCAATCCTGCATTCTTCTTACGTGTCTATACCATTTTAGCCTTCTCTGTTCAATCTCATCCATTATATTTCTTTTTCTAATTTTTGTATTTCTAATTTTTACCAGTCGAGATTTTCTGGCAGCTCTTCTCCAAAAATCCATTTCAACTGAAGTTATTCTGTCGACATGCTGTTTTGTCATTGTCCAAACTTTCGAACCATATAACATTATACTTTCTAGTATGGATTTGTAAATTAGTTGTTTTGTTCTGTTACTGATGTTTTTATTGCATAGTATAGAGTTTAACATTCCTATGGTTTTTCTTCCATTACTAATCCTTTTTGCTATTTATTTGTTTGATGTTCCATCTTCCTCTATAATTGATCCCAAATAACAGAAACTATCGTTCTTCTTTATCTTTACCCCATCAATATATAATTCATCTGGGTCATTTGATAAATACTCTGTTTTGTTTTTGTTGATTTTCAAACCCCATTTCTGATATGTTGTTGACAACTGATTACACATATAATTTGCATCTTCTCCATCCTGGATCATAATTATCTGATCGTCAGCAAACGTAAGTGATGTAGATATCTTATTTCTGTTAATTCTAGTTCCATTTTTGACACTTATGTGACAATTCTACTAAACAATATATATTTTAAATAGTGTTGGTGACATCGGTCATCCTTGTAACAATCCTTTACTAGTTCCAAAAGGTTCTGATAATTGAGACGCCATTTTAATTTGTGATTTATTTTTCTTATATATTTCTTATATTACTTGAATTAGGGATACATAAATGTTTGCTATACGTAATGCTTCCCATAATTTTGCTCTTGGTACACTGTCATATGCTTTTTCTAAATCTATAAAAACCAATCCAATATATTTTGATTTATTTTCACATTTCTCAACGATTTGTCGAATTACAAATACATTATCTACACAAAATCGACCTGGTATAAACCCACATTGCTCTTCTATTCCACTGTAATATTTTTCTACTTCGTTGTTTATCACTTTTCCTAGGCATTTCATCAGGGAATTCATAAGACATATTCCACGGTAATTTTTACAACTCCTTCTATCTCGTTTCTTAAATATAGTTATGATATGCCCTACTGTCATTTCTTCCGGTATTTTTCCTTCTTCTTAAAATTTGATTAAATGGTTTTGTTGTGTTTGATTAAAGTTTTTCCTCCATTTTTCAATATTTCCAAATGCATTCCTCCCGGTTCTGGTGATTTGCCATTCTTCCCTTCCATTATGGCTAATAATAATAATAATAATAAAATAATAATAATAATAATAATAATAATAATAATAATAATAATAATAATAATAATAATAATAATAATAATAATTTATAATAACTATAATAATACAATAGTATTATTATTATCTGTTTATCCATCGCTGTGCTCTCGAGATAACGTCGGTGCCTCATACACAGCGCGCCCAGGTTCGATTCCCGGCCAGGACAATTTTTCTGAATGAGGTTTTTCGGGTTTTTTCCTCACCTGAAGACAAATGTCGGACTTTTTAAGTCCCAAATGGTCCCTGAACATAATCTGCCATCATAATCATTCATATAATATTTACCTTGTTAGTATGAATGGATGAGTGAATGGTGTGTCTTGTCTTAAATGTTTGTGTTTGCTCGTAGGTGGCTCTGCAATTGAACGGATCAATTTTGATCACTTGTGTGGTCAAAAAAGTATGTATGTATCTAAAGTTAGAAGTCTCCTGGTAAGGCTTGTTTCAATGAGGCCCATGCGGCGTGGGACATGTAAAAGTACAAACAAAGGTGAGGTTAATCTAAAGTAACGAGAGAGAGAGAGAGAGAGAGAGAGAGAGAGAGAGAGAGAGAGGAGGAGAGAGAGAGAGAGAGAGAGAGAGAGATAGAGAGAGAGAGAAATTATGATCGATTTAATTCTGTTGCAGTAATCTGTCACAATATAATTATATTTTAAAATGTGCTTATAGGTAGTGCTGAGTTGAGAGCTTTGGGTTGTCTCTTCCATATATATATATGAAATAAAAAATTAACGCCCGAACCGGCATTTGAACTCTGGATCTCTAACTGTTACATGTTAGTGCGTTATCGTCTTCGCTACCCAGGTTCCCAGTGCAAACATGAATTTTCCTTTCCTAATATTTTAAAATTAAATTGTTAATTAGGAATACACTTACTTCCGTGTAAAATATTTAATTGTACTTGAAATAAGAAGAAACGAATTCCAAATATAATTTTCATAGATGGATATAACCTATAGCTACTACAAGTCATGTATTAAAAACAACAAATGTATTTCTTGATCGTTGTTCTGTTATTACATTTAATAAAATATTTAATTGCATCAATTATCATAAAATTAATTCCTCCGTTCAATTGTGCCGTGGTGACGGAAAAAGTACTACCGCGACGTTATATTTTATCCTTTGTGATGGTGAAAGACTAAATTCGATGCTCTTTCCTCTCCTTCTTATCCCTTCCTCTGTACCCTCCTTATGTCATCGGCGCAGTTAGATGTGCGCCGAGACTAATGTCCGAGACGCGAAGTCAAGTATCTTTACAGTCGAAGTCAAGTTTCGTTCCAGGAAGGCCGCCGGGATCTAGGAAAGATCCCTGGCCGAGGACTGTTTATTTTGAGTTCAAGAAGAAGCTGTTAGAAAGACGTTATTGATTTGGAATGAATGTAGACCCTAAGTATGATAGCAAAAGTATGTAAGCATTTCTTAGGTAAACGTTTGTTAAGTTTCATTGATGACTGTTCATTATTATTTTGTGTTCTTTGTGTTTATATTCAACAATTATTTAAATATGACGGCTAATTGTATCGTTTATTTTCATAATACAGATATTTTAGTTAAAATATATTGTCTTATTCTTACGATTTGCTTATCTGCATTAACGTATACTTGAACCTGAGGTTTGCGTGCTATAGTGCACGTTCCTGTTCTTTTCATGATCAGTTACTTATATCAAAAGTTAGAAAAAGAGATTCGCTGTAACTCAAAGTATTCATGTTGAATGATATAGCACAAGTGGTCTATTTCAAGAAAGATGAAATTTGTCTGTATTTTGGGCCCGGCTACAGACTCTGCGTAGAAGCTTGCACGATACAAGCTAGTTTTGTAATTTAAGTATAGGTTTCATGATAGAGTTATAACTATAGGAGATTTGGAAGTTGTCTGTATTATGTCTGCGGCGCACAATAAACAGAAAAATTATAAAATATGCTATACATCTCTCCACAAGCTTTAGGCCAATAGACCTATATTCTCTTCTATGCATGTGCTATTATAACCACTGTTCTCCATTAAAGCTTTATTAGTAGGCCTACATTCGCTATACCCCTTGCGTATCTAAAGCTATGCCAACTCTACCAGATCTATCTATATTACACGAACTAACCATAATGCAACATCATATGCGCAGTGACCCCTGCGCAAATATTGTAAACGTTGATTACATTTCAGATAATTTTTGTCTCGGGCCGCCTATATTTTGATCCCGATAGCTGTTTTACCTTTGTAAACACGTCTCAGGGCGGCACAGAACACGTTCCCAACTGCTTGTGGTGTTTTACTTAATCCTAAAATTGAAAATGTATCCTGTAAGATACATCAATTGGTTTCATTCGTTTAATAATTTTAATAAAAACAGAAGAAAACTAACGAGAAGACATTACTTAATTGTTTTTAGAATTTCACAATATATCTAATAATAATAGTTACGCACGATTTAGTTTTCACTGCGGTCCGCCACATTTAAATGACTGACACGAGACATAAGTGTTTTACCAATCTGAAGGTTGAAACTCTTCCAGGTAAAACCCAAAACACTGACTCGTATTTAATTTGCGACATTATTACATCGTTCTGATATATTGCCACTATTTTATTTACAATCTTCGTATGAGTTTCCAACGAGAAAGGAAACTCAAATGAAGTTCTATACGCTCACAGCAATATCAGTTCTATCATATGGATCAGAAACTTGACCATGACACGAAATGATATTAACAAATTGCAGGCTACAGAATTGAGGTTTTTGAAATCAGTTAAGGGCTGTACTAGGTTAGATAAATTTAATAATGAGGATATAAGAAAAATAATTAAACGTAATATCACTGGAGGAAATGTTCAATGGATCAATCAGAGATCAATGGATGGCAACACCTGGAAAAGAATGAGCTACAGTCTTGTTCCAAGAAGAATTCTTGATTTTAAACTTGAAGGACGGAGATATTTGGGAAGAGCACGGAAACATTGGTTGGAGAATATGTGAAGCCGGAATAGGCTTAGGAGCCTAACCCCTGATTCAAGAAGAAGAAGAAATAGAAAATCCGAGATTAATTTTTCAGTTGATTTTTTCAGTTTTCAGATCATATTTAGCTTTAAGTTCATTATATTAATTATATGCATACCGCTGTGCTCTCGGGATAACGTCATTGTTGCACACCGTGTCCAGTTTCGATCCCCACTGTTTGGTGTGAATGTATCAGTATTGTATTTAAATGTCCGTATGTCTCGGTTTCTCCCGATATGTATCAACAAGCGATATTATTATAGGTCTTTTTATTATGCTCTTACACTCGCAAAAGATTAACTCAATTTTGTTACTTCTCAAATTATAAACAATTGTAAAATTAGAAAGTGTTACTCGAGGGAAGGACGAACAACACATATCGATATCACCGCCATTTAAAAATAGCCACTAGGCCTATACAATAATTGTAGTCAGATCGTCAATTAATCAATGGCTTCATCATTTTTATTTAAATACAATAATAATGATATAAAATAAGTTAAAATATACCTTCTTAGGTAAAATCCGTCGTCCTCAAGTTATAAAACGTATAATCGTTATGCTTGTAGGCCTTTCAGGACATCCGTCCCATCTTCAGCAGTACATTCTTCTCTACAGCATCCAGTATGATGTTTGATGCAGCAGTATCAAACACCATACTGGATGCTGTAGAGAAGAATGTACTGCTGAAGATGGGACGGATGCCCTGAAAGGCCTACAAGCATAACGATTATACGTTTTGTAAGTTGAGGACGACGGATTTTACCTAAGAAGGTATATTTTAACTTATTTTATTTTATGACTCTCCACCTCAACGGTTTTAACAACGAATTTTATTAGTATTGAATAATAATAATAATAATAATAATAATAATAATACTAATAATAATAATAATAATAATAATAATAATAATCATAATAATCATAATAATCATAATAATCATAATAATCATAATAATCATAATAATAATAATAATAATAATAATAATAATAATAATAATAATAATAATAATAATGCTTTATTTTAGCTGACAGAGTTAAGGTCATGAGGCCTTTTCTTCCACTTAACCAGGCAATAGTAAAGTTATACAAAAATTACATACTTATTACAATTTTAAAATATAGATTAATCAAAAGACAATGGGAATGTGATCTAATATTAGTTAATACTAACAAAACATGGAATATAATAAAATGTAAATAATATGAAATAAAATTAAGTAAGTAAAGCTTCCTAGATGAATATTTATAGTTATACACAAAATGCTGAATATAGTTGTTATGCAGTTAATATTTTCACTGTGTCGAACTTAGATATCAGTTAATTTGGATTTAAATAATGACAGTGATTGACAGTCCCTGAAATGACTGGGAAGTGAGTTCCATGCTCTAGTCGTAGATATTGTGTAAGATTCAGAGTATAGACAAGAGTCTTGTGATCTTGTTCGTAAATTGTGATGAGCCGATAAATTTTGAAAACGCATTGATAAATAACTTGCTAAATATGTGTGTTGAATTTGGAATAGTAAAACGTCTGAATGTAAAGTTTTTCTGTCATTTATACGTAGCCATTAAAAGGCCTGAAATTAAGGAGACACGTAATCATAATGACGGAGATTGAAATATATCAAATTTTCGCATATTTTAGTAAGTAAATAAATAAATAAGTATATATATGTGTGTGTGTGTGTGTGCGTGCGTGCGTGCGTGCGTGCGTGCGTGCGTGCGTGCGTGCGTGTGTGTGTGTGTGTGTGTGTGTGTGTGTGTGTGTGTGTGTGTGTGTGTGTGTGTGTGTGTGTGTGTGTGTGTGTGTGTGTGTGTAGGCCTAATATCAACGTGGATCGACCAACCCGTTTGAAAGATTTGTTTAACGCTACTAGGGATTGCGATACCGATCAGTTTACAACTCTCTCGTGTAGGTAAATACATTTTAATAGGAAATAAACTATACCGCGCGATCCCCTTTTCCCCTAAAACCCAGCTCATACAAACCCTCTCTATTCAACTCATTCCGAGCGGATCCGATTTCGGCGGGATAACATTATCATATAAATGAACACGTTTCAATAATTTGCACCAACCTATTTCTCCCCTACTGTCATCTCTAGCTCTGTTTCCCATCACTAAGAGGACTATCTCAAATAAAAATCACATCCCTTGTGTTTTTAAACCTCATAACATTAAAAATAAAACTCGTTTTTATAAATAACTGCTATATAAACATTTGTTAGAGAATTTATTAATTACTTTCATGAAAATACTTCCTCAATATTTCCAAAGTGCTGACCAGGATAGATCATTGCTAATGCGCTCGGAATGAGAGGTTTATAAAGTCCATCACGCAGGAAATGCGTGCGTACATTAAGCGAATTTCTCAGCAAGTCAAATTTGTATTTCGATTTTTCTGGTTTACGGACTACATATTTATTTTCTGAATTAAATTATATGGTTTAGCGTTTCATTGCGAGAAAGCAAACATGGCGACTGATAAAACTTTTTTTAAAATTACTTTTGATAGTCAATGTTTGCTGATATTTGGATAATATCTTCTTCGTTTTATTTAAATAACATATTGAGTTTCGTTGGAAAAAGAAATTATTATCGCTAGAGCGATTTTTAAATTTTCGTTTCAGGTGCCTGCTCCTAATGGTACGACTTTGCTGGTTAACCATCTCGACCTTACTTTCTTTAAACTGAATAATATATGCAACGTTTTGGTCCCAAACAGTGCCCTCTAGAGTGTAAACACACACACACACATGATGATTCGGCGTCTGCTAGGTAGGATTGTTTGTCAAAAATAGTTTTACGAGATCGACCTTAATAACTTCATTTCTTCGAAATTCACTAATAAGTTTCTAAAATCCAAAGAACTACTTATATTTATACATTATGGTGTTCCCGGAAATCAGGTTGCAGATAGCTTAGCAAAGAAGGGCACACTAATCCAACCACACAACAACAAACTTAACTACAGAAGAGCTGCTGTCGTCATACATCAAACAATTCAGGAAATCCATCACAATACTATTAAGGACCATACTGTAAACTCAGCATGAAAAGAAGTCATAAAATCTGTCCCAGACTGGCTAAGGAAAGAAGCAGTAGTAAAATTCTGAATGGCTACTGACCATGAATGCCTGGCCAAACACCTATTTCACATTGGCATCTCCAATAGACCCCACTGCCCCTTATGCAAATTCGTGCTTATCATGGACTATAACTATTCTTTTCTTTTAATAATATAATAATAATAATAATAATAATAATAATACTTTATTTATTCTGGCAGAGTTAAGGCCATAATGCCCTCTCTTCCACTCAACCAGCACAAATACAAATAAATATTCGACAAATATAAATATACACTATACTAATTATAAACAGTTAAATATACAATAAATGTAGCAATGTAAATGTCATGTACAAACAACATTTTATAGGGTAATAACAATAATGATACGATAATAATATAATAATAATAATAATAATAATAATAATAATAATAATAATAATAATATAAATATGATACATTATACGGGAAACACCAATTAATATATATATATATATATATATATATCTTACACTGGATAATAATGAAGTCGAGTTTAGAGCAAATATAAATTTAGATTTCTTTTAAAAGATGCCAATGTCCGGCAGCCCCTTATTTCTTGTGGTAGGGAATTCCAGTTGCGAGAAGTGGAGATGGTATATGACATGGAGTGATGTGATGTCCTATGTTGCGGTATATTAAGTAAGAGACTATGTTGTGATCTTGTGTTTAAGTTATGGTTTGAGGATAGATACTGGAAACGGGATGATAAATAATTGGGAATCGAGGTATGTAGGATCTTAAATAGGAGAATTAGACAGTGCGATTTTCTTCTCTCTTTTAGATGTAGCCATGACAATTCGTGGAATAATGGAGAAATGTGATCGTATTTTCGAACATTAAATATGAATCTGATACACATATTATGGACACGCTGCAGTTTGTCCGACAATCCGTCACTTATGTCAGTTAGTAGAACGTCACAGTAGTCAAAATGCGGCATCACTAAAGTTTGGATTAAAATTCTTTTAAGAGTTGTAGGAAGAAAATGTTTAAGTCGCTTTAGGGAATGCATTATGGAGAAGATCCTTTTAGATGTTTGTTTTACTTGCACATGCCAATTTAAATTAGAATCTAAGTAAAATCCCAAGTTTTTAACGACGTCGGTATAAGGATTTGTTCATTATCTAATATGACAGCCGGCATATTTTGCCATTGTTTATGAGGTGTAATAGCCTTGGATGTCCGATAATTATTGCTTGCGTTTTTGTTTACATTTAGTTTCAGCCCATATTGTCTGGACCATAAAGATATATGCCTGAGGTCAGTGTTTACTTTGTCAATATATTCATTAATTTCGTCAGGCCTAAAGTGTGTGTAAATCTGTAGGTCGTCGGCGTAAAGATGATGCTTGCAGTTTTGTAGTTTCTTGGTCACGTCATTAATATAAATCGAGAAGAGAAGAGGAGCGAGGACGCCGCCTTGAGGTACCCCTTTCCTCACCAAGCGCCAGGAAGAAATGCGATTATTAACAGAAACTGATTGCTGACGATTAGTGAGGTAAGATGCAAACCAATCAAGGCAGTTTTCCGACAGATGTAGTGTCTTTAGTCTCGCTAGCATTAAGTCTATATCTACTGTGTCAAAGGCTTTGCTGTAGTCGAGTAGGACTATTGCGGTGAGTTTGCTTTTGTCCATTGAGTCTCTTATGTCCTCTACAATGTCAAGTAGTGCAGTACTTGTGTGATGTCCTGTTCTAAAACCAGACTGATATTCATCAAGTAAGTCGTGTGTGGTGAGGTAGTCTGTTAACTGTGAGTGTATTATGTGTTCCAGTGCTTTAGATAAACAGGGAAGAATACTAATTGGTCTATAATCATCGAGTGTTGTGGGAGTGTTTGATTCCGGTGTAGGACGAACTAGAGCCATTTTCCAGAGTCTGGGATAAGTCCCGGTCATTATAGAGGCATTAAACATGTGAGTTATTGTTGGGAGAATAATGTCTATTATTCTATGTGTTTTTTTAATAATTTTGTCATTGTAAGGCCAATTGTATTTTTAGCAATGCCTCGTATTAAACAAATAAATAAACGTAAATTTATATATATAAAGAACAAGTTACTACTAAAGAAATGCGATATGACCATGTAATTTAAATCGAATATACGTAAATACTGGATATAAAGTAGTCATATTGCACTTTTTATTAAAATGTCATGCAATAAAATAAGTTAATGATTATTTTTTTTATCCGTGATACAGCTGTAAAGTGTAATTTCTGTCGGGACAAATAACAGTATCGAAGACTGTGATAATTCCCTAAATAATGTCTACTTTCTATCAATAAACTAGATTACTATCAAATAATAATAATAATAATAATAATAATAATACATGCATACATACGTACATACATACATACATAATGTTCTCTCCAGTATAAACTTTTAATTCATAAATAATTGGGTATCTAATCCTACTTTACTAATTAGATTTCATAGCCTCATCAAATAATAGTGGCCCAAGATCAGGTCTTTCACTGCACTTTCAACACTCTCCATTCTTTCCTTAACTCAGTTTTCCCTGCTACTAACTTTCTTTCCGTTGACCATTCCTTCTAGGGCATCCGTCAGCAGGCAGTTTCTTCTTAGCCAGTGACCAATCCAATTTATTTTCCTCTTCTTTTTCAGCTCCAGCATTCTTCTTCCTTCACCCACTCTGTCTAGCACATTTTTATTTTTTATTTATTTTGTCTGTCCATTTTATACATACCATTCTTCTCCATATCCACATCTCAAAAACTTCCAGTCGCTTTTCCTCAATACGTCGTAATGTCCAAGTATCTGCATCATACAATAATACACTACACACAAGCACTTTAGTAGTCTCTTCCGTAATTATTTTGCCAAAGGTCCGCAGAAATGCTTATCTTCTTGTTAAAAACTTATTTGGCATTGATATCCTCTGCTTTACTTCTTGATCGCAGTTCATGTTACTACTGATAGGAAAAACCCAGTAGTTGAAGCTCTCCACTTGCTAAATGGCCTCTTCTTTAATCCTCATGTTTATCTTCCTAGGTTTCCTTCCTACAATCATGGCCTTCGTCTTATTTATCTTCATCATAAAATCCTCGCATTCGTCATTTAGCTCCATCAGCATGTTCCTCAGTGTCATTGAATCTTCTACTAGCAAAGCCATATCATCAGCAAATCTTATGTACTTAATTCTTCTTCCCCCCATGTTTGCGCCTTCCGTATTCCTGAAACAGTTCTTCATTAGGTCTTCCAGGTAGATGTTCAAAAGAGTAGGTGATAGAGGACATCCTTGCCTTACCCCCTTCCAATCTCTCTTCCTTCTGACATTTCTTCTCCTATCTTCACTTTTCTCGCTGTTTCATATAAATATTATTAATGATCCTACTCTCCTTCCAGTTCACGCCAATTTTCTTCAAGACCTTTAGGAGTTTATTCTAATAAATTCGTTCTGTCAAAGGCATTTTTCAGGTCAACAAATGCTGCATAAACTTCTTTATATTTTTCTCCTATTGTTCGTATCAGTCCAATTGCATCTCTCGTACCCTTTCCCTTTTTGAAGCCAAACTGTTCTTCTTCCAATTCGCTTTTCATCGTAGAACGTAAACGTCGATTCAGTATTCGCAGGAGAATCTTTGCATAGTGTGATATCAAGCTGTTAGTCCTGTACTCCTTACATTTCTTCGCATTATTTTTCTTCGGTATTGGTATTAACACTGTCTCAGTCAATTCTTCGGGTCATTCACGTTCTTTATATATCTTGTTACATAAAAGCAGAATATCCTTATTTTCTTCACCAAAGCATTTAATTAATTCAATGGGTATTCAATCTACCCCTGTTGCTTTCCCATTTTTCATTTCCTTAATTGATAGTTCAACTTCTTTCTTCAGAATTGAAAATCCTTTTTCATCTTCTGATACGTCATCATTTTGTATATCCAAGTTAGCCGGGCGATTTCTTGTCTCATGTAGTTCTTCTACATATTTCTTCCACATATTCATAATTCCCTGTTTGTTGTTTGTTTGTTATTTCTTCATTATTTTCGTCCTCAATCAGCCACATAGTTTTCCTTCCCTTCTTTCTACAGTTCAAACATTTAACTTCCTGGTACATTAAATCATATTTTCCTTTCCTCTCCATATTCTCTAGTTATTCACATTTCTGCTTCATCCATTCTTCCTTTGTCTTGTCAGTTACTCTTCTAAGTTCGTTGTTTAGTTTCCTGTAGTTTCTTTTGGCTTTTTCTGTATTGCTATTGTTCCATTTTCTTCTTTCTTCCATCCTCTCCAATATTTCCGAGATTTCTTAATATTCTTGCTCTCTTTGCATCTTATTATTTCCTCTGCAGCTACATGTATAGAGGTTTCCAAATAAATCCAGTGTTCTTTGGTATTGGAATATGAGATTTCCAAGGTAGATGCGTTCTCATGAAAATTTAGTTGGAATTTTTTCCTTTCCTCTTCAATTTTAAGTTCCTCCAAGTCAAACTTCGTTGTTGCCTGTCTTCCTCTTACCTTCTTCAGACAAATATCTACCTCGTCTATTAGAAAATCATGGTCTGCTCCTAGTAGGGTCTTCGCATTCTTCAAGCAATTTCGGAATATTTTCTGTATCAGTATGTAGTCGATCTGGTATCGTTTGTTGTCCATGGGCATATCCATGTGTATATTCATATTTTATACCGTTGAAACATTGTATTTCCAGTTATCATTGAACTCCTTTTACAGAAACTCACCAGTGATTCGCCTCTATAATTTATTTTTCCTAATCTATATCTTCCAATTGTAGTTCCATCTTGTCCTTCACCAACTGCAGCATTCCAGCCACCCATTAGGATAACACATACCCCCTTCTTCTCTCTCTCTCTCTCTCTCTCTTTCTCTCTCTCTCTCTCTCTCTCAACAATCTCTTATGTCTTGTCATATCTTTCCTCCACTTCTTCATATGCTAACCCATTGTGGGGCATGTAAATTTGCACTATCGCCAAGTCAACTTTTCCCCTTGTCACTTCACCATTATCATCCGATTAACCACATAACGCACTGATATCCCTTTTTCTTTCACACGTGGTCCTAATACTACACCGATATTATTTCCTTTAGAATCACCACTGGAATAAAACATTCTAAATTCATCGCTCACTAATTCACCTCTTTGTTCCCACCTCACTTCTGATATTCCCCATCACATCCACTCTGCTTCTTCTCATTTCTTCTGAAGAAAAAAAGTGTAATCGGGCTAGAATTTGAAATGATTAATCTCGTTACTTGAGATTCTTGGGTACCACGGCTAGTCAGGTTCGTTTAGGTTCGATTAAGGTTCGGCTAGGTTCGGTGAGACATACGAAACTTCTCAGGACCAACACTCGTCTGGGCGATTCTATCGAAAATAAATGACATAATATATCATTCAGAAGCTATTATTTAATGACAAAAATGCAGTACAATTCCACTGGACAAGTTGATCGGGTTGACGACCTTAATATTGTAAGACGATTACTTGTCTTCTGTTTCTTTGAACCGAAAGTGCGATTTTCGGTTCGCTATTTCAGTGCCGTTATCCTCCCTGAACAGTAAGATTCGTGAACTGTGCCAATATCCTTTCTCTATGCATCTGCCCCCACTCTCCTTTTTGCCTCTCCTGTTGCGCTGTTTATGCTGCACATCTCCCCTTCTACCTCGGAACGCTCAAATACGCAATGCACATCAAGAACATTATCATTCGATCGGAACTTTGAGTTGAGACAACGTCGTCGGGAGCCGCGAGTGGCGTGGTTTAAGTTTTGGTCCTGAGGACCGGGGAAAGACTACCCTGGCTTGGACCGTGGTATGAATGTTGTATGAGGTATGATATAGTTTTGTGATGTTAAGGATTATTATTTATTTTCTTTTTGTTTAAAGAATGATCAAGTATTTACATTTGTTATATTTTTCATCCACTTCAGACGTCTTGTTTATATTAAAAATCATTTATATATATATATATATATATATATATATATATATATATCCTGGTTAGTGTTCAAGTTATTTATGTGCATGCTGCTGTTTGATAATCCTGTACTGAAACTTACTTATTTAGGAGATCATTTTAGCTTCCTTTATTTTCCGTCTAGCTTTCATGATTAATAACAATTATAAGATTACTCTAGTGTTTTGAGATCTATTGTTAATTCATGTTTAAGTGTTTAGGAAAGAAAGATGAATCAATCTTTGCCTCCTATGGGCCCGGGCAAAGCTTTTTGATTAATAACCTCGGATGTTATGAACTCTACGCTAGTATATACAACGGAAACAAAAGACGATCCAAAAGAAAACTGCACAAATGGTAGCAACCTTACAAATGGTTTGCAGTGCGTGGTTTATCAATATAGACCGTACATCTTAATTGGAGAATGACCAACAATTACTTGTAATTACTCGATTTACTAGGATATCTCTAGTAGTTCGCAAATAATTGGCGACGTTGCCTATCACAATATTACTATCTCAATGATTTAGATAAAAGATTCTAATTCTCCTATCACCAGGAAATTAACTTATTATCCCACTGGAGAATTTATTACATAAGAACTCTCTGTAAAGAATTTACTATTTTCACCCTTTCCCTGCAGTGAACTCTAATTATTTTCACCCTTTCCCTGTGATGAACTTCAATATTTGTCCTCTCCCAGAGGACAACTCTAACTTCGCCGTCTCCCAGAGGACAACTCATTTTCTTCGCCCGCTCCCAGGGATGAACTTTAACTATCTTCGTCCTCTCCCAGAGGACAACTCTATACTCGTCCTCTCCCTGAGGATAACTAACTTTTTCTCTTGTGTAATCCACAAGGATGACAATTACCTCCTCTCGTCTTTCGGTATTAAGGTAGTCATCCCCCTTTTACATAAATTATCACTGGTATTGATCGAACAGATATTTCGTCATGGATATCGTTGTAATTGGCTGTGATTGGTTCTGACGTCAATGATGTATCGTCCAATTTTATACTAATTTTACAGTGGGCCTTAGCGTCTGTTTTCTCAGAGTTCGTTCACCTGACTCTAACTCCCTCGCTTCGCTTGCCCCCCCTTTTTTTTTACTCATCGCGTGGCTTCATAGGATTTTAGCAATTAGAGTGTTTGTGAAGTATTTTCCCAGTCGTTAATATTCCATTTAACTTTTGCTGTCAAATGTTTTGGATTAGCTACCCTCTGGAAACTCTTCACAAAGACTCGAGTCTAAATCCCTGCGAACAATACTTTTGGTGAAGATATCTATCTTATTGTAATATCGTCAAGTGGCTATCTAGTGCCCAGTAAAAATATGAGTTACAAGTACACATTTAATAGGTTTATTCAAGATAAATTTACTCTCTGATAGTAATAATATTCGATAATCGCGTGATAGCTCGTTGATGATGTTATATTCGTAATTCTGATATCACCATGGTGAAAATGAGTCCTCACTCGATATGTATACTACGTTCCGTTCGATTTTACCCTCTTACTCGATTCATCTACTCGGGGAATTATTTATCGAAGTTGTCCCTCAGTGAAATATAGGCTAGGGCCTAAATGAACTGTCACACTTCTTTCAAATGTTCCAGTTTCCCTGGTTGCAGAAGAGTTCTCACATTCCAGCTTCCAATCCTTAGTCTTCTTTTCTTCTGTTGTTTTGACTGCATGATATCTCCTTCCGCTATATCCCCCTCCCGGAAATCCGAATAGGGGGATAATTTCCGGAGTCTTTTGCCATGGAAAGACTCAGCATGCCATTTTGCAGCTTTACTAGAGATATATAGATGTGGTAGCTTCCCTTTTGTTTTCCACACCCCTCTCTCTCTCTCTTTTGCATCTTAAAATCTTAAAAGATCTTAAGAAGGTACCGAGGGCCACCAACTTGGAGGTGAGGAGAATGGATTTGGCTAAGTTAGACCCTGCGGACTTCACAGAAATTCACCCCGGAGGTTAAATATCAGTTCCATCAGAGTTTTTGACCAGATCAAAGATCAGGTAATCCCCATGATAATAATAATAATAATAATAATAATAATAATAATAATAATAATAATAAGAACAACAACAAAAACAAGGCTTTTGAATTGCTTGAAATTATACTACTGAATAGCAAACACTCATGAAAGAGATGAGACATACAAAAGTATTGATGTTATATCTGGTTATATTCACAATGGACGCGGCAAATATTATAAAACACGTGCAAGGAGTCCCTGCACATGCACATTTATTTAGATTACACTATGAAATCACTTTGCATCCGCCAGACAGGGAGTTGTGAGCTCAGGAGTATGCCTGCGTCAGGAATATGGCCTTAAAATAATGATATAGATTATGATTCATTTTATAACTAATAACAATAGAAAATGTAATACTACGCATTAAAACGTGTCGCATCGCTGTTTTTTTGTGCTTTTTCATTCTCTAAACGATTATATATTTTATAACGTTATAATACAATTACGCGCTATTGGAATGAGAGAGGATTGAAAAGTAACATACAACACCTAAGGGGCATATATGCTGCAGGATTAATTTCCTTAACTTCAAAACTTTCCTAAGATATCACTTCATTCAACGCAGGTGATGCATTTGTCTGTGGTTGGTAAAAACATTACATTAGAACTCTTAGAAACGGAACAATATCCCTTTGCCTTTCATATGTCAGTAGCCTTCTCATGAAGTCCTGCTGAAGGGCTACAAAGTCTCTGCGGGTTATATTAGATTAAGATAATGTAGGATCATTGCATATGCATGAAACCTGTGCCAACGATGCATTATCATATCAGGCATGATTGGGATAGCAGTTCAAACTGTTGTGCTCATCGATGTTGCGGCAATCGCATTCACTTTACCAGATCTCAATGAACATGAGTGTACCATCACCACGCCGTTTCTTCGAGTATCATTTACAATTGTCTATGCGGAGGAAATTTCCATAATAATTCCAGGATGATCCGCCTTGTATCTTGCAATGTAATGTTTTATGTTGTCACGTAGCGGATGCAGTGTCTATTGTGACGCAGGAAGCTTTGTAAGTCTTTGGAACATTCACCATTTTCTCCTCAAATGGGTTCTTGTGATGTTCGTGTGACTTTTCAGAAGCAATAGGTTTTCTAAGATTCCATCAGTGCTCCCGGCAACAGGCATTCTTCGCTGTGTTCAACAGAAACTATCTTCCTTCAGCATCACACGATTTCCATATTCACTTATTTGGTGGAACATTCAAAACTTCGCCGGTGATTATATTAAACACACAAAGGATTTTATTTATGAGGGGTCCGAGTTCGATACCCCGCGGGGTTAGAAATTATAATTATAAAATTTTCGATCTCAAGGTTAGGAGGAGTCGTGGTGTACAATACTGT
Organism: Diploptera punctata; assembly: GCA_030220185.1. Lineage (NCBI taxonomy): Eukaryota > Metazoa > Arthropoda > Insecta > Blattodea > Blaberidae > Diploptera > Diploptera punctata. Next base: position 1,037,924 of record JASPKZ010010694.1, read on the forward strand.
TAAACGTTAGATTGTGTATCAGGTACCTGGATTAAATTCCAAACTCCTCCTGCCCACATACATTGAGAAGGCGTATAATAATGTTGATAGCAATTCGTTATCAGGTGAGGATGTTAAATCCTGGCGGTCCCCTTGGTCCTTTTTTAATAAATAGGCTACGTGGCGGCATCGGGTTTCACCTTCCCTCTTCTTTTCATCATTATCTCTCATAGTACACATTTATACTATACACAATTCGTACAGTCATCCTACATTCCTCTCTGGACAAAATACAAGTATATATTATCTACGAAAAGTTGTCTGCAGAAGTGGTGTATAAATTGAAAATAGACTACATTGATCCATCCAGCATAGAATACGAAGCACGAAAACTGCAGTGGGTGACATTAGAACAAATACTTAAATGAAATATTTTTTTAATATCGTTGTTGGCACCGCTTTATTTTAAATTTATTTCTCCTTTGTTATATATAATAATTGCAAACTTGCTACTTTGTCAAAACTATCCAGAATAGTATACATTTACGTATATATTTTATTTTGTAAAGAACATTTGACTTCTTATTCATCACGATAATAGTCTATAAAAAATGTGAACTTTTTTTATTTTAGAAAATGTTCTACGATAACTAATTTCAAATGTAAACATACTGTACTCTTTAATTTGTTATTATGTGTATCCAGGCATGGCTGATGTCACGAATATTTCGCATAGTTGTAATTCTTAAATAGCTTACTGGTGATTTTGTTTACATAAATTATATGTAAACTCATAAATATTTCATAATATATATAGATAATATTGATATTGAAGTGTTTCCACCAAAGTCTGAGATAAGAGAGAGAGCAGAATATTTCTGTGACAATTTATGAATTAACAGCTCAGCAGAATATCTTCTATATCTTCTTCTTCAGCTTGTACATAGATGAGTTGATTAGGTTGAACACATATATACATATATTAGTTACTACATGACCAATTATCGCTCTTGATGCAAATGTGTACATGCAGTGGAATTTTGATATGCAGTCACTTTAAATATTTTGGTTTCTTCAAAATATTTTGTATTGCATTTTCTCATGTTAACTATATGTTGTCCAATCTTTCGAGAAGTGTTCATTTATAGAGATGTTATTGCTAACTAAGGATATCAAATTTTAAGTTGTGGAAATAATTTTGTGACTGCTTTTGTAATTTTGTCTGTCATCTCATTACCAAAGTTTGACATATTTCATACGCCACAATGGCTTGGAATTTGCAATTTTCCCCTGATTATTGAAATCAAGATATTTATTATGTATTGCACAATTCTATGTGAGTACTTTGTGTGGGCATATCGAATTTTCTATGGATTGCTGCTAAAGATTCAGATTAACGACTAAGGATAATGTAATGCATACTGCAGAGCTGCTTCTATAGCTACCAATTCTGTATTCAAGCTAGTGCAAGAAGAGCATGGAATATATACTGTACTCTAGTAGTGCAATTTTTAAATACTGTCGAAATTACTATATTGCAGTTCATAATATGTTATAATCGTTTAGCCATTTAACCAAATTCTTATACCATTTCTAGTGATGTGTATCATCATTTTAAATTGTAGGCTACACCGTTGCTGTATTTTATCAATATTTTTAACATCCGAAGAATGGTTACTAAGAACAGAAACGAGATTTGGGATAAGAAATGTACAGAAATACAAACACATTTAGGACGCAATAAGAGTTCTGAATCATGGAAATTTATAAAAAGTATACGTTCATCGAATAGAAATAAGAATTTTCTCAAGCTAATAGGGACACATGAATGGAAAGAGCATTGCAAAAAACGTTTAGTAGAGGACCGAAAAGAATTTTTGGGAGAAAATGACGATTTATCAGAGATGGAAACAGGAAACATAATCGAAATGTATATAAATACTGTAAGAAAGGAAATTATGAGAATGAAAAATGGTAGTAATGCCGGCGCAGGAAATATTGGTATAGAATTGATTAAAAGTGCCAGTCAGAAGTTATTGGAAATGATCACTGTACTGTTTAATAAAATAATAAATGGCGAAGAAGTGCCAGAAGAGTGGAAAGTCGCTATTATAACATCGATACTTAAGAAGGGAGACAAGGGAAAGTGTGAAAATTATAGAGGCATATCAGTAACGAGTACATTAAGTAGAATAAATGGACGTATACTAAGTAAAATGGTTGATTTAGAATACCAGGGTAAAGAAATGGAAGAACAATCTGGTTTTAGAAGTGGTAGGTCATGCACAGATAATATATTTTGCATAACACAAATGATAGAAAAAAAGAGCTACTAACATAGATATACAGTTGCTTTTTGTCGATTTAACAAAGACATATGTTAGTATTCCTCAAAAATGTTATGGGAAACTTTAGACAATTCTAACATTACCAAAAAATTAATAGAAACTATAAAAGCATTATACAAAGTATCTATTTCGAAAATAAAACTTGAAAATCATGTACAGAGGGATTTACTATTACAAAAGGTTTAAGGCAGGGTTGCAGTTTATCTCCAACTCTATTCAAAATTTATCTCCAATGAGTACTAAGAGACTGGAGGAAAAAACGTCAAAAAATTGGCATACCAATCCAAAATACACATGTACATTCACTAAATTTTGCAGATGACCAAGTATTAATAGCACAACACCACGATGACATAGAATATATGGCTAAAAGACTTAAAGAAGAATATGAAAAATGGGGACTTTATATAAACATTGAGGAAACGAAATATTTGTATATAGGAGAAGAAATGGAAAATATAAATTTCAACAATGGAGAAGAACTAAAACCTAGTATAGAATGCACTTATTTAGGAACAAAATTAGACCATTCAGACGATAACACAGTGGAAATTAAAAGTAGAATCGCTCAAACAAAACAAGCAATACATGCTTGAACTCTGTTTGGCGAAGCTAAAATATTCAAAAAATAGAAAATTACAAATATATCAAACCATAATTCAGAGCATTTTAACATATGGTGCTGAAGTCTGGCAATTTCCTAACAGGGAAATGAAAAGAATTTTAAATACAGAAATGGATGTTTTAAGAAGATCAGCTGAAAAATCTAGAATTGATAGAATACAAAATAAAGAAATAAGGGAAATTATGGGTGTACAAGAGGAGCCGGACATCATAGGCATTATAGAAAAGAAAAGATTACAGTGGTATGGCCATGTCAAAAGAATGCCAGAGTAAATATTGCCTAAAATTGTTATGGAATGAATCCCAATGTAAAGGAGCAAGAGAGGAAGACCGAAGAAAACTTCGATAGAAGGGATACAAGCAGCTATAAATATCAGAGGATTGGAGGAAAATCAATGGATTGACAGAGATGAATGACGTTTGGTTTCCGGAAGACGGCGGCAGCTACCATGATACCGGATGATGACGATGAGTAATTGTTAATTAACTACTGTAATTTTGGTATACTATTTAACTCATGCCCCAAATGGGAGTCAATGACCAATCGCGTTTCAATGAATTTTGATTTACAACCAATCACAGTCTTGTTTCACCTGGAATTTATCAAGTAAGTTTATATCATATTAAAGAAATCTCCTCCTTTTTAAGATTCTGAATAGGCCAGAGCATTATTTTGCAGTGACTTACTCCCTAAGAAATATTGCTACCAGATTGTATATATAGTGCACGAATGTAAGTAGATACTGCTTATGGGATATAATAGAAAAAAACTCATATAATTGATTATACCACAATAAAAAGAAACCACTGTTTGCACTTTCCTAAACGTATTATTTCCCAGGAATTCACGTTCCAGAAAAATATAATATACATCTTAGGACATCAGAAATTAATTAATAACATATAATGTTGGTTATAAACAGTTTTGTGTGTTACATTTTTTCTCCACTAGGCTGCATTCTTACAATATTGCGATCCTTTGGCAATAAATAATATGATCTGGTTACAGTGATGAACAAATGAAATATAACAATCGTTTCTCATTTGTTTCCAAATATCGCCGTTTACATTAATTAAATAAATATTTTAAAATAACTATATTTAAACAATGATTTGTGAGTAAACACTTTAATATTATTCGTTAAATAGTCCTAACAAATACCACTCTTGATTTCCAAATTCTCTAGTAAAATTCACTCCTCACTTATGAGTCGTGAATTTATCGATAAATTGGAAATTACTGATGGCATTACTTATGATAAGAGAATTCCATAGTTTTTCTATACAAAATTTAACGTGTAATTATTGTACACGAGTTATTCTTCATTCTATAAAAAAATATTTAATAGGATAAACTACAGAAACTTTTTTTTCTCTCCCATAGGTTGTTTTCCGTTTTGGTTATTTTTTAAAGCGATAAGGAATATTTTTTCCTCCTCTGTTTATTATCGGAGTATTTCCATAAATCCCTACTTGGGAATTGTAACGATTTCAGACTTTTGATTCAGTAAGTAACATAAATAATTACCTCCCCCATTTGAAAATAGGGCTTGCATCTGGAGTCTCCTCAAACACAAAATACATTATAATTGACATATAAAAGACATTCGCAATTCATAAAGAGTTTGTTTCCAAACTACGGCTTTTAAATTCATCAAACTTTCAAGATATATCCCAGTGATCTGTTCCATCTCATTATCCATCCAGAATTATTTTAATCGGCCAAACTTTACTTATTTTTCCTATTGGGCAATTTTCTTTTGAGAATTGTAAACGTTTTAATTTCCCTGTGAGAAATTTATTGTCCACTTGACAAGCAGTCCAGTGACATCTCTATGTCTCTGGACTTGAATTTTCGGAATTATATAAATTATATAAATATATATCTCCCTTTTTTTATCACCTTCTAAACAATCGTAAGAGGTGTCAGCTAATATATTTCAGAGAGAACTCTACAGTAATAAAATAATACATATAAGAAAAGGATCAAGATGACGTCAGAAGGTTTAGACCAGTTTAAAAATCCTGATCCACCGAAACTCGAACTGCTATTCTGAAATATATTAGCAGGGAAAGAGTAAAAAAGTTAATTACGCCGCTAATAATAAAATGGAAGAATGTGTAGGATATTTACTTTCTTATCAATCTGTCAGTGGCCAGTCTCTACCATGCTTATTATAATATGATCTGACATTTATAATTTTTTTTTTAATCTTGAATACAATTTTTTTCGGAGAGGAATAAAATTCTAAAATCTAAAATAAGAAGCCTCCAAGCAAAATCTGTCTATCCTTTTATTCTGAACTTTTAATCGCTATGCTAATGATATAAGATATTGAAAGGTATCGTTAAACAGAATACCAACTTCCCCTATATACACATGTGTAGTATATACAGGCTACACTTATGAATGTGTATAGACATGTATTCAATTACGTTTTATAATTTATATTGGATTTATATTGTTATTTAAGGAATGCTTTACCTTTAAAATAATTACAAAAATACATGTATGAATGAGTTCCGATTATTAATTATTTATGTCATTAATTGAAGCATTAATACGCAGAACTTCAAACAGTGTTTAGATATATTTTCTTAATAGAGCCTAAGACTTTGTTATTCTTCTTATTGACGTTCCATTTTTTTTATTATGGTGTTAACCTCGACTTCATTATTACCCAGTGTAAGATATATATATATATATATTAATTGGTGTTTCTCGTATAATTTATCATATTCATACTATTATTATTATTATAACTATTATTATTATCATCATCATTATATTATTATTATCATTATATTATTATTATTATTATTATTATTATTATTATTATTATTATTATCGTAAGTGTTATTATTGTTATTATCGTATAAAATGTTGTTTGTACATGAAATTTACATTGCTACATTTTATGTATATTTAACTGTTTATAATTAGTATAGTGTATATCGTCCACCGTTGTGGTCTCGGGGTAGCGTGCTGCCTTGTCACGCAGCGGGCCCGGGTTCGATCCCCGGTCGGGGCAGTCTTTCTGGGTGAGGTTTCCCTCACCTGTAAGACAAATGTAAGGAAAACTTTAACACCCAAACGGTCCCCGAAATCATATGGCCATCATCCTTATCATTATTATCCTTACCATTATCATTATCATCATCATCCTTCACCGGTGTGGAAAGCAACGGGAAGCTACCACACCTACACAATTCCCTAGTAAAGATGCAAGCATAGCATGAAAGTGAAGGACCTGCCTTCGGGCAGAATTACTATGGATGGATACTGTATATCTATATTTGTCAAATATTTATTTGTATTTGTGCTGGTTGAGTGGAAGAAAAGGCCTTATGGCCTTAACTCTGCCAGAATAAATAAAACATTATTATTTTTTTTTTATTATTATTATTATTATTGTTATTATTATTATTATTATTTTTATTATTATTATAATAAACTGTAACCCATGAGGCTGTGGATGTGGTGTTATATTTATCGCAGATTCATCCTGGACATTTAGTAAATTGATATTTTCATTCTATGTTTTATTGTTGACCAAAAATTCTCCAATTCCAATTGAGGGTCTTTCCACTTTTCAGCGGTTGCCCTTTTACCAGCCGGCTGCTGGCCCTTCACATCCACATGTGTCAATCACAGAGGTAGATGATCAACAGCCAGTGTAGGGGTAACATGTGGTTAGCATGTCGAGTCCCCCAGCCGTTATGGCTGGTTCCTCAACCTGGAGCCGCTACTTATTGTAGCTACCCAATTGCCTCACGATGCTGGGTGGGCACCGGTCCCATACTGGCCGAAATACCATGAGAAAATTTCTTCCCCCATGGAGACTCGAACCAGCGCAAGTCCCGTAGCTCTGCGCCAAGGCTTCCTACCTTAACCGCTCGGCTACGGCGCGGGACCCAAATATTCTCAAACATTTATTTCATAGCAACAGTTATTTTTTCACAAATTGCAAGTTTTTAGGAGCATCTTATCGTAAATAGAACTGCGTAATGATTTCATCTCCATCGTTTTAAAACTGTACGTTTAGAGCAAATTATGAAAATTACGAGCACCCCTGCATATTGATTATTATCTAGCATTGTATTGTAGCCTGTAGATGGTAGCAGAAACTAAGGAATATCCCATCCGCCATCTGTGCTATACATTTGGAACTTTGTACAGTTATCCAGAAAGAGAAAGAGGGAGACGTGTTCAAATAAACGAAGTAAAAATACAATATTAAAATCACATAAAACTAAGTTTTATTTAATTTATTAAATAAAATTCATTTTGATAACTGCTTTTTACCTTCGTTTAATATTTACCTTTCTAGGTAACACAACCCGCCTGGAGGGGATTTTAACATCTGGATTACTCGCATACGTTTTTTTGACCTTACAAGATCATGGACGACTTCCCTGGATAAGTGGGCCAACTCCAAGATAACACAACTATTTAAGACGAAACACACCATGCACTCATATATTTATATTAAATAATGCGAATATAATATTGATGATTATGATGGACAGGTGGTGTTCAAAAACTATTTCCTCTTTAAAGATTCCCAAATTTTCCCTTATAGATGAGGAAAATCCCCGAAAAAATCTCACCCAGGAAACTTGTCCTGACCGCGGATCGAAACTAGGGCCCTCAGTGTCTGAGGCAACGACTTTACTACTAGACCACAGGGTGGACTAAATTGATAGTTATGGATTAAAAATGTTATTATAAGTGTGCAAGTAGGTTTTTAAGATTGAATATTAAGTATGGTCACATGCTACATCGAGAAAATGTGGGAATGTAGAGAGAAAAAAACTTTTAGCGGTTATCTCACTTTTTTTAAAATTCAAACACTTGTTTTGAATTGGTTCCCTGAAATAATACACATCAGAAGCAAAACTGTATTTTGTTATGTAGGCTTCTTGTTTAAACTAACTTTATTAAAATGGGTAATCCTTATAATTTACATCCTGGAAAAGTCAACTGACTCCGATCGAGTTCAAACCAGCGAACATTACAACAAGAGGCGACCATGATAGACCACCGGAGATCGACATAAAACGCACACAGGTTCCTTCTTTTCTCCAAAGCTGGGTCAATTTTGTTACAGTGATCCATATCATCTGCAGTAACTGACTTCGTGACAGAAAAATTCGGGACATATAATTCCTGTGCATGGCTTCCTTCGGAGAATTAATTTAGCGATACGTAGAATATTCTTAAGTCTGTAATATGATTTCTTTGGCAAAATTTGCCGGCTCTTTCACGTTCAATATTGAATTGTGATTAAATTACATCACATGTCAAAGAGCGCCGTTCATTAAAAAATATAACAACGTAGGCTTCTCAGATATCAGCTCAAATGCTACAGTTTAAGCAAATCGTTAGTTACATTGTACGCGGTGGGGAGTGATATCACGGTAGAAAATAACCTCCAATCAGACCACCTTCCAGTGCTCCTCACACTAAGAAGTAGACCAAAGCAGAGTTCAAACAAGACAAATCCCGAATTACAAATCAGCAAACTGGACCCAATTACAAATAGATATTGAAAATGCATTACAAGATCGACCATTAAACACGCCTAATGATATTGACACGGGTGTAGACAGCCTAACAAATAGCATAAATACGGCTATTAATACTAATATTCCAAAAAAAAAATATATTAGAACCAACCAGCCGTATCTCCCAGATCATATCCTACGCTTAATTAGGCAAAGGAACGATGCAAGAAGAAAATGGTTAAGACATCACAATAACATGCAATACAGACTAGAAATGAATGATCTGCAACAAAGAATCAAGGTTGCTATACAAACACTCGTGTCAGACATCTGGGAAAATGTAATCGGCAGTCTAGATACTAAAGACATGCTGATAACATGGAACATGGTTAAAAAAGTAACACACAAAGCGGATACATATCCCCCTCTCATCTTGCCTAACGGGAGAGCCGTCACAGCCCAGGAAAAAACGGAAGCGTTTGCAAATCATCTGGAGCGAACCTTTGTACCACACGACCCTCCGAATAACCCGCAATTTACAAGGGAAACGGAAACAACGGTCCAAGAATTTCTAAATAGAATACCCAGTAAACAAATCAGTAAATCAAACGTCTCCGAAGTCAAATGGCTAATAAATCACCTTCCCGATAGAAAAGCACCTGGCCCTGATGGCATACAAAACATAGTGCTGAAACAATTACCTAACATCGGATATGCATTTTTAGCAAAAATATTAATTGCTCTGTTCGAGATGAAGTATTTTCCAAAAACATGGAAAACTGGGTGTATAATACTATTCCCCAAACCTGGAAAAAACCCTAGAGAACCAGGAAATTATCATCATTAACATTATAAAACACAATGAGTAAGGTATCTGAAAAAATTATATGTAAGCGCCTTAATCACAATCTAAAAGAATTAAATATAATTCGGGATGGACAGAACGGATTCCGTCCAAAACATAGCACAATAACCCAGCTAATGAGACTCGTTGAACATATCACTAGAGGGTTCAACAAAAATCGTGTCCCGATTGGATTATACTTAGATATAAAACAAGCCTGACAGAGTATGGCATCACGGCCTACTACGGAAAATGATCGAAACAGGATTAGATGACGGAATAATTCATTTAATAGCTAAATATATAAACAATAGGCAATTCGAAGTTGATTTTCATAACTCAAAACCCGCCCTGCGGCCCATCTATAGTGGAGTGCCACAGGGCAGTATCCCAGGACCTACACTTTTCAATATATACATAAATGATATCCCACATGACAATAGACATAACGACACTCATCTATATATGTATGCAGATGACACTCTAATCACTAGTCAATCCTCCCAAACAATACACGCGTCTAGACAGATTCAAAATAACCTTAATATCCTCGAACCATGGTTGGAAAAATGGAGAATAAAAATAAACGTAGATAAATGCCAAACAGTTCTTTATACAAAAATGTATTCTCAATATCGATACATGCTCACACAATTAAGTCTTTATGGACACAACATCGAGTGGAAAAATGAAGACATTTATTTAGGTTATCACTCGACAAACAAAAACTTCTGTTTAAACAACATATCCAAAATACCTTAGGCAAAGCGTATGGGTCATTGAAACAGCTTTACCCTATTTTAAATAACCATAACGAAATTCGAATAAACACAGGGCTAACAATCTACAAGGCACTATTAAGGCCAGTACTCACATACGCAAGCCCCATATGGGGACACGCCGCTAGAACTCACACAAAGAAACTGCAAGTTTTTCAAAACAAATTATTATATATGATTACAAAACTACCGCGTGTAACACCGGTTGACATATTACACTATCAAACGGGTGTAGAAACAATCGAAGAGTATATTAAACGCATGGCTCTTAAATTTTATAATACATGTGAAGGCCATGATAATCCACTCGTGACATCGCTGCGAACCTATGAAACAACCAATAACAAACACAAGCGTCCAAAATGGATCCTGGACAAAACTTGACCAGTGAAAGCTGATAGCGCGCACACACACACACACACACATACACACACACACACACACAGAAACACATTACACAATTATCCAATTATAATTACAACATTAGCATATAATGTGCATTAATAAAATATATTAATACAACAAATTAAAAACTAATAACTAATCTTACTGCTACAGGTTCATCCCACCAGTTGCAGAGAAATTGACATCACCTGATAGCTACAGATAGAACAGCAACAACAACTGAAGAGTAAAAAAATAATAAATGCACGTTACCATAATTGTATGATTAATTGTAATAATCTGAAATGTACGCACATTATATTTAAATAAAGAGAAGCCTGGATGCCCTCCCAATATAGAGTCATCCGAAAGCCAAACTTGGCAAGATCCCGCGTGATCGACTATTCCGATTGAGGTTTTAAGCGGTTTCCCTCAATCCAAAGAGCAAATTCTGGGATAGAACCCCAAAAGGTCCGTTTCCTAGTTCACTCTGCTAATTAACTTCAAATTTGAATTCAAAATTTAAACCGGGGCTAATGTATTTTAAAGGAACCCGGGGTTCTACCTATTATGGAGGACCAAAATGGATCGCTTACCGCCAACACTTAAGTGATGGCCGCAGAGTTTTCCATCTGGAATTATATTTGAGGCTGATTTTTAGCAAATTCCGAAGGAATGAAGCTTTTGATGTACCCATCATAACATTTTTTTTTTAGTGTTTACAAATCTTTATCCGACCTACTCACTAGACTTCAAAATTAACTATAACAAAAATGTAGCATATAATAAATAAATAAATATATATATATACACTTTAATCGTCCTAGAGTGTTTTTCCGAGCCATGATGATTGGTTCTTTAGCATCATTTTATTCTTTTTATGATGTACGAGGAGCTGGCTCAATGCATCAACCCCCAACCTGGGGGACGGGTAATTTTTGTTCAAGGTTTTCTTCCTCTAGCCTTTGATAATCCAGTATCTTACTGCAAGGCAGTAGCGCTAGTTTAGGTCCGCCCTGGGTATTTTATTTCCCCAGTACCCGCCATATCTGGTGAGCGTTCCTCTATCCACCACCTGGGGAGGTGCCCGATGGGAGACTGGCAACTCCACACGGGTAGGAGGAAGAGAGGAAGACCGAAGAAAACTTGGATAGAAGGGGTATAAGCAGCTATGAATATCAATGGATGGATAGAGAGGAATGTCATTTGGTTTCCAGAAGACGACGGCAGCTGCCATGATACCGGATAATATATATATATATATATATTCTCTTGTACGCCAATGTTTCCCTTAACATAGATTTAGGCGCTCTCCACCTACAGGGAAGAATTTGAACCATAATAATTTAGTTACACATGTTTTCGTATAGATGTCATTTGAGTGGTCCGTGGTCAGCGTTCCGCCTCATACTGACATCTTGGAAACCAAGGTAGTACTAGGACGGGATAATTCAGTAAATTTTGCTTAGAGGCTTTTTCATTCAGGCTTAAGGATGTTTTACGAGCCTGATAATCTTCAGACTCGGGACCCACGGCTTAAAGTCCCTCATGGAGGACTTGCTCCTTGGATGTTTCCGTCCTAAAAAAATACATCGACCCCGGCCGGGTTTGAACCCGCGACCCTCGGGACCAGAGGCAAGGAGCATAACCACTAGTCCACCGCGGCCGAATTGACATATATACAGGGTGTAAATGAATTAAACCTCACAAATTGAACTGCTTACAGAGGGGTATTATACAAGTAATTTGAGATAGGGAAACAATGGTCTACGCGGGAAAATGGGCGAGTTATAGGGAATCAAAGTAATCGAAAATTAATAGATAAAAATCATCAGGAGGACAAAGTAGGAGAGAAAATTATACTAGAATAACTTCAGATATTTGTATAAATTCCGAGATCCTGATTTCTAATAATTCATTAACAACGTTTATGAAATATCGGATTATCAAATTTCTTCAAATGTCGAACTTACAAGGAAAGTACTTGGGCTCGAACAAACATATCTGTATGAAAGTTTGGTTACAGGACAATTACGTACCTCTCAATGTGCTGGTGGGTGTCGTTTTCATACAAAACTCTGCAATAATGCTCAAGATATCACTGTAGATGGCATTGCAGAAGCCATAAGCAATGCAGATATCTTAACTATACATGTAAATGGGGACTTTCAATAAAATGCTCACAGCAATATTAATGACTGCAAAACGCACAGTGAAGAAAAGCAAGGTGATTGCATGTCATATTTACACATTCTATAACATCAGTGTTGAATGCCAAGTCAATTACACTTTTTAAGTTGTCCACTGGTTCACCAATATCGTAGCCTGCGTTCTGCCACGCGTAACGAATCATTGGTCTATATACCCCCGCAGATAACTGATTTTAAAAGACAGAATGCAAATTAATGATAAAAAAATCGGTCATGCAATTTTGGCTGCATATTACTGGAGCATAGTTTAATAAATTCTGTTATTATCTTGGCATATATTTTATATTGCCTGAAGAAATACACATCCAGAGGTTGTCCATATTTTGTAGTCTTAGGGAGAATGATTTTCAAATGTACATCCTTATCTTCCGCCAGATGTTTCCAGTTGTACATGTTCATCCTTATGTCCAGACCAGGATTCACAAAGTACTAATGATTTTATCGACAAATTTGGATTCAAAACTGACAGGAAAAACGTCTTGAGATGTTTCGTCATCTTCCCACTCACACTTGCATCGACGAAGACATTTGGAGGGCACCGAGTTTCTATTTCCCTTGACACACGGGGTCCAAACTTTCCACTAGGTTCTTGGAAGCAAATATAGAATTTGTCTGCCAATCGTCCTTCCATTGATATAGCAACATCGATCGAGTAACTATGTGTTGCACTGTTAACTGATTCCAACATCGAGACAATGTTTCTCTCCCCTTTCATGGATAGCGTTCTGTCAGAAGAAAGCTCATAGTTGAACTGACTCTGATCACAGTTCCATACAGAACTAATTTCGATTTTTTCTGTCGTCATATGCTCACTGACGTGAGCAATAAACATTTGAGCTCTTTGAATCAGCTATTCTTCGTCATTCTTATCTTTTCGTGCTTGGAGCGTAGTGATACGGCGTGATGTTATCCTAAACTTCTTTCTTCAAATCAGTAATAAATCCTAGTGAAGCTGTAAAGTTGTACACCCGAGATTTCTGGCTACGTCCAATGCCCAATCTTGTAAATGCCAATAATGAACGGCGGAAACCGCATTCTCGCGCTTCATCGAATTTCGCCATTACACGCTCCTTGATGATCTTGAACTGCAGTGTACGATTTCCTTTGAAAACTCTATTTCCTTCTCGTTCTTCTTCGCCACGTAGTCCAGTATGTTTTTAATATTGCTTTTAGCCTTCAGCTTAGGGTGTCTTTTCAGAAGCTTGTCGTAAGTGTTGAAACCTCTTACGCGATCATCATCGTATATGTTCTCTAGTGTGTTGTCATCAAACGCCGTGATGGTACTTGCGACTTTAACCTTCTTATCAGGAGAGAGTTGGAATTCACTTTCACTACTTCCATCCCCTCTTCCCGCACTTGCCGTATCAGTACCGCTTGTAATGAGTTGTTTGTCATTATCATCACTAGCATCATAATTATGTGTTAGTGTTACAACAGTATCTGTTTCTGACTTATGCCCACATTTCTGCACTATAATAGATACCAGAAAGCATGCGAAAGATTCATCTTCTTCACCAATACCATCTTCGAGAAGAAGAGTTCTTCGTAACTTCATCTCAACCAATCGCAATACATTAGCGGGATTGATTACCAATCGCCGATCCATCTGACGCTTCACTACACACATAACTTCACAAATCGCAACTTCTGAGGCACACTGGATCGTCCCTACTGGTCCCGACTGGCGTACCGGTAGGTAAAAGTACAATGAGCCATGGCACACGCAGAGGCCTCTAACGGACAACTGCAGAGTTTTGCAGATGAGCGAGTATCATTAGTGCAATAAGGGACCTTTAAATTATCTCTCACATGATTTTGGTGTATATGTGTTTGTTCGAACTCAAGTACATTCCTTGATAGTAGATGATTGCATGCCACTGCACTGTTTAAAGCAGAATAGGTACAATGTGAGCTTTAGCTCAGAGCGAAACATACAGAAAATGTGTAGTTAACATGTGGCTTAATGGTTAACGTGATAGATTTGAGATTCGAATATTGATGGTCCAAATCACGGCAGCCACTATTTTTTTCCTAGGTGTGTACTGTGATATCTTGATACTGAAAATTGTTCAGTATAAGCATGCGCAAAATACTTATTCTCGTATTGGTTATTACATTAACATCTAATTAAAAGTTACGTCATTATTAGTCGCAATTCATGAAAGCATCATGGGTCATCTTTACAGTTATGCTGAACTTGCCGAAATGCATCTGATTTATGTTGCAGCACAAGGCAATGGTGCAAGGGCTGCTGCCATGTATGCGGAGCGGTATCAGAATTGAAGCCATCCTCACCGAACAACCTTAGAGTCTGCTGATAGGCGTTTGCGGGAGCGTTGAAGGTAAACAGAGTATACGCCGGTGAAGGACGTACGCGCTGCACTGCAGAGTTCGAATAAAATGTTCTTCATAGGGTGGAAGATGATCTCCCTACTGGTACTGGTACTATCGCACGTGTAATGGGCACCAACCATCAGACTATATGGAAAGTCCTGCACAAAGACCAGCTCTATCCCTTTTATCTGAAGAAAAGTACAAACCTTACAGCAAGTGGACTTCGCTCAACGGGTTCAATTTTGTATTTGGACTTTGCTTTAGCCACCTCTCTTCTTTTCTTCGGTGTTATTCATTGATGAGGCAATACTAAATACGGACTGGCTGGTTATGAACTCAAAGAACAGTCATTAGTGCGATTATGAAAAAAATCCTCATGCCATCTTTGAGAGGGGTCGCCAGCAGAGATTTTCGGTGAACGTATGGGTAGGCGTAATTTGTAACCACATCATCGACCCCTACCTTCTTTCCCAGAGATTAAATGGTGTCATTGAAAATACTTTTTAGAGCACGTCCTACCTAGATTGCTAGAAGAACATCCTCTTCATATCAGGCTCCTCCCTATTTCCCCCGGAATGTGCGAAATCATTTGGATGAAGAGCATCCTGGCCGGAAGATATAGGAAGAGGTAGTTCAACTGTAGTGTGGCCAGCTCGCTCTCCAGATCTCTGTCCACTTGGTTATTTTCGTGGGGTATGCGACCCCTGTTGATACAGATGAACTGTTATTCGCACGCATAATCGCAGAATGTGATGTGATCCGCGAGACACCTTGAACGGGGTCGAGAATCCTTTAGTCGCCGATGTCGTCTGTGTTGTAAGAAGGGAGGTGGCCAATTTTAACAATTTCTCTAATGAGTTGGCAGGTGCTTTACTTTTTTCTAGCTACTCAAATGTATTGTTTTTTATTCCCCAATTGCATTATGTATGTACCTCTTCATATTATTACTCATGTGATCCCTGCCTTGTCATTTATTTAAGTACATAAGTACTGTACAGTACACTTGCACATTTCATTTACGAAACCTATTGTACTCTAAAGTATGTGCATTATTATTACAACCTTTCAAACAATTGTCTGTACAATACGTACGTAGATAATTTTGTAACGAATGTACTGCACCGACATTCCAATATCGTATTCTGTAAAATAATGAATAAACAACTAAACCAGAAGTAAATCTACGTAGCCTACGTAACTAATTTACAGGAAATACATAATAAAGGAAGAAAGGGGAAAAAATATACACATACTGTACGTAGTTCCGAACGTGATGTATCAATCTTACATTTGCGTTGGTAGTAAGACTGCTATAACTACTTAAGCGCATTCTTGTTGCAAGTAATACAATTTTTGTATCATACTATTTCCATTTTAATTTGAAATAATCAGTGGCGTGCTAACCATTTTACAAATTGAATCATATCTTTGACATTTTTATTCGTACACCATAAGTTCATTATCTCAATACCCCCCTAAACGTAGTTAAATTTGTGCGGTATAATTCATTCCCGCTTATACATATATATATATATATATATATATATATATATATATATATGAAAAGAAAAATGAATGCTGGAGTCGGGATTTGGATCCGAGTCTCTAAATTCTGTACTTTTAGCGCTCTAACCAACTGAGCTACTCAAGTATTCCAACACAAACATACATTTTTCTCATACTTGTAGTATTTTCAAATCACACAATAGTTAGCGGGAAGTCGTCCGGACTGACATGAAGCGGCCACCATAACAAGTACGCAATTTTTTTTAAAGGGAATATTTACTTTATAGCAGTAACGCTTGTACATTTAGATTTTATAACTATATTTTTGATATTTGGCAATGAAGGCAAAAGTGATATGAAAAGAAAAATTAATACTTGAGACAGGATTTGAACACGAATCTCTAAACCCTAACCAATAAGCTACTCGAGTATTAAAATACAAACATACATTTTTCCTATATATATATATATATATATATTCTCAATTCACACAAGAGGTAGCGGAAACTCGTCCGGACCGACATCTACCAGCAATTTTTTTTACAGAGTATACTTAATTTTTAGCAATAACGCTTGAATATTTAGACGTTATAACTATATTTCTGACTTTCGGCAATGAACTCAAATATGATATGAAAAGAAAAATGAATGCTTGAGTCGGGATTTGAACCCGAGTCCCTAAACACTGTACTTTTAGCGCTCTAACCATATGAGCTACTCAAATATTCCAACATGAACATAAATTTCTCTTATATATGTAGTATCTCAATTCACACAGGGGACAGCGGGAAGTCGTCCCGTCTGACATCTAGCAGCCACCATTAGAGGTAAGCATTTTTTAATATACATATATATATATATAATACAAGCAGGAATATATTTATTTCAATGTTACGTTTGTAATTAGAGTGACAAAGTGACATATACGTATCTAAAAACGTACATTTCAGATCATATTTTAAATTTTTTATACAATGTGTAAACAGTTAGCTTCCAAATGTGAACAGTACAACACGTAATATATTTTCAATTTTTTAATCTATGATGAATACGATATTTCTAAATGTATTTATTATTTACATGATAAAGGAAGCGTAGCGCATTGTTCATCCCACTAATTAACGGTTATAAATTGATTAAATTAGTGAAATATTTATATTTTATTAAATTCAAATTAAAAACTTACATTTTCAATTTCACGTTCAGTGGCGTTGCTCCGCAATGTAATTGTTATTACGTCAACATGTTTGTTATTGCTTTGTTACAAAATTTATATTTTTAATAAAACGTTAAATACGTGAAGGAAATTAACATGGGAAAAAAAAACAAAAACTTCATGGCACCAAATTTTTAAGCTGATTGCGGACACGGTAGTGAGAGAGATAGTGTGATTGGATATTTGGCATTATTAAACTTCATTATCGTATAGAGGTAGAGTGAACAAAAAAATAGATTATATATATATATCTGTGTGTGTTACAAATATACTATTTTAAACTGAACAAAAGCATTTTTTCTAAGGGAATTTTGTATGTATTCCTTATTTATTTGTGTACCTTCCTACTGATAGTTGATTGTTGTAAAAGAAAATTCTGCAACAACAGAATTGTGAATTTACGTACACTGGCTAATTTAAATAATATTTAGTGATTTCACTGTATTTGTAATATATAAATTTACATAATAAAAAATTAAATAAATAATAAGAAGTGCTCGCACCTACTTCCATTATGCCTCGACATAAATAGAACATTATCGGGTCGGAGTGAGAAACCAACAGAGAAGAAGCGATGTGTATGTATGTATTAGATTTGAATTAGATTAGATTAGATTTATTTACCTTGGTGGGGTTAAGGCCATGTGGCCTTCTCTTCCACTCACCAAGACAAACATATATTACATCAGAATATAACAATCTTAATTAACTCTAATATTAAATACTAAATAAAAATTTGATCAAAAGATAATATCTAACATATTACGATCTATAATACAACCAGTTAATATTAGTTAAAATTAAGACTAAAACTAATAATAAAATGTACACAAGCAAGGCGTATTAAATTGTCCCTGTCTAGTGTATATAAAAAACAAAGGAAAATAATGAGATATAGAAAACTAATTTTACGATTATACAATATTTAAAACAAAACAAATAAAAATATTTGTTATTCTTAATATTATTTTCATAAATAATTAAATATATTAATATTGCTAAAAGAATACTATCAGTGAGGTGTATAAGTTAGTTTGTTATTAAATAATTCTTTAGTTTGTTTTTGAAGGATGTTATAGTTTGACAGTCTCTGACATAGGACGGAAGGGAATTCCATGTTTTGATAAGTGAGACCGTAAAAGATAATGAATAATATACAGTGTGATGAGGCGGGATATAAAGGACAATGTGCTGATGAGATCGAGTGTCAAGATTATGTGTGTCGGATAGTCTGATGAAGCGGCGTGATAAATAATTAGGCGATGATGTGTGAAGTATTTTATAGAGAAGGGATAAGGAATGGACAGTTCTACGATCATATCTTAGACGAAGCCACGATAATTGTTCCAGGGACGGTGTAACATGGTCAAATTTGCGAATACCACAAATAAAACGTGCGCAAGAATTATGAACACGTTGAAGTCTTTGAGTGGAAATAATATTTATGTCTGTAAAAAGAGTGTCACAATAATCAAAATGGGGCATTGCAAGTGTTTCTACTAACATTTTCCTAAGGGCGAATGACAAACAATTTCGTACACGATTTAATGAATGTATTATTGAGAAGACTGTTTTGCATGTATGGTTTATTTGTGTATTCCAATTTAAGTTGTTGTTAATAAATACTCCTAGAATTTTTACTGTCTCACTATAAGGGATTTGAACTCCATTTAATAATAATAATAATAATAATAATAATAATAATAATAATAATAATAATAATAATAGCTTTATTTTACCTGGCAGAGTTAAGGCCTTAAGGCCTTTTCTACCACTCAACCAGGCTTAAAAAAATAGAAAAAAAATTGTCTTAAATCTAAATTACAATATATATATATATATATATATATATATATATATATATATATAAACGATTACAACTTATGAATACATTACAATTAAAATTTATAATGTAATTTGTTTTACTCTAAATTTAACGAATTAAATATATAATATGTACAAGGTATATAAAAAAACGAGAAAAAGATTAATGACATAGTATAAAATTAAATAAATAGAGAAAAATTAATTATTAGACAACAGGCAACTGTATAAGCATGACTTAAAGGTACCAAGTGTGCGGCAACCCCTGATATCTTGAGGAAGGAGATTCCAGAAGCGGGCAGAGGCTACTGTGAAGGAAGTAGAATAGGAGGAAGTGCTATGAAGAGGTATTGTTAGCAGAATGTTATCTTGTGACCTAGTGTCAATATTGTGGTAAGAGGATAACTTCTCAAATCTGGACGCCAGGTAAGTAGGGATGTAGGAATTCAGAAGCTTGAAAAGTAGTGAAAGTATTAAAGTGTTCGGAAATATGGTTATAACGGCGGATATTGAAAATGAATCGAACGCAAGCATTATGAACACGCTGCAGTCTCTGCGACAAGTCATAGTTTAGATCATTTTATATAATTTCACAATAATCGAAGTGTGGTAACACAAGATTCTGCACAAGGATTTGTTTTAACGAAACTGGTAGAAAATTCATTAAACGTCTAAGATAATGTAAGATGGGGAAAGTCTTTTTACATATGTGTTTCACTTGTGTTTGCCAGATTAAATTTGCGTCTAGATATATTACTGAAGAAGAATAAGGGATAATTATATTATTTCTAGTAATGTTTGGAAGTGTAGATATGTCAAAGGTTGTAAGCAGTCTTTGTTGTCCCATTAGAATTACTTGTGACTTGTTAGGATTTAGATTTAGACCGATACTTGAAGACCAGTTAAAGATGGATAAGAAATCGTCATTCATTTTCGTCAAGCTGTTATAGAGAGAATGAGGAGGTGAATGTAGGTAAATTTGGAGATCATCAGCGTAGAGGTGATAACGGCAGTGCTTTAGTACAGTTGTCAAGTCATTTATGTAGATTGAGAAAAGAAGAGGTCCGAGAACACTGCCCTGGGGGAATCCAGTCGGCACGTTGCGCCAAGACGAAGATCTAGAGTTTAATGAAACGTATTGTTGTCGACCGTGCAGGTATGAGTCGAACCAGGATACAGCGCTGTCAGACAAGTGTAGGTGCTTGAGCTTTATCATAAGTAAGAGACACATGCGAGACTGTGTTTAGGTTAATTGTAGATAATAGTCTCTGGTGACCCATAACGATTGATTGTGACTTTCTAGGATTTAATTGCAGTCAATATTTAACTCTCCAAGTCATTAGTGAGTCAAGATCCTCGTTAGTTTTGACAACAGCGTCATTTAGTGAATATTTGTCTGTGTGGATGTAGATTTGCATGTCGTCTGCAACTAAATTATGTTTGCTATGTTTTAGGGAGGTAGATATATCATTTATGTAGATTGAAAAAAGCAAAAGGTCCAAGCACCGAACACTGTGGAACCCCAGCTTTACAGAAGGACCAAGAAGAACATAATGCATGATTTCCTACAACAGATAGCTGGCGCTCATGAAGGTAGGAATTGAGCCATTTCGTGGCACTATCAGAGAGTAAGAGGTTTTTAAGTTTATGCAACAATAAGTCCAAGTCTACCGTGTCGAATGCTTTACTAAAGTCCAGTAATGTAAGAATGGTAAGTTTTCGATTATCAGCAGCTTCGCGTTTGTCTTCGCAAATATTTAGTAGAGCAGTATTTGTATTGTGTCCTGTCCTGAAGCCTGATTGAAATTGATCTAGAAGGTTGTATTCATTTAGGTAGTCAGTCAGTTGTTTATGGATTAATCGTTCCAGAGCTTTTGAAAGGGTAGGTAAAATTCTAATGGGTCGAAAGTCGTTTCGGGGTTGAGGACGTTTTAACTTTAGACAGTGGGCGTACGATGGCTTGTTTCCACAATGAGGGATATGTAGAAGTTTGTAGTGAGGAGTTAAAAATATGAGTTATAGTAGGTAGTGTAGCTTCGATTATTTTATTTAGTAAAGTAATATTTATACGGTCAGTTCCTTCTGCTTTGGTTTTTATTCGCATGATGACTTTCTTTACGTCGTAATTTGTAACATATGAGATGTGGAAATGTTCTCTGTCGGGTTGATTTATCAGTGATAATTAATTTATTGTTTGTTCTTTATCCTTTGTCGTAGTAGTTATACCTGTGAAGTGATCATTGAGTGTGTCCAGGGAAACAGGTAACTTGTCTACTTGTGTGTCTTTTCTCCCAATTCCCATTCTATTCAAATTTTCCAGATTTCTGAAGTATTGGTATCTATTAGGCTGTATAAATGTCAAAGTTTGGCGTTTCTTATAGCTTGATTTGTCTGGTTACGTAACAGTTTATATTGATTGAGATTTGTGTCTGTTTTGTCGAGTCTATATTTTTATGTGCTGCGTCTCTATCAGCCATCAAGTTACGAATTGAAAGAGTCATCCAGGGTGCAGGGCGTCGTTTCACGAGTTTAATTTTTAGTGGGCGTGTCTGTTGTATAATAATTGTAGTATAAAGTCATTTAGTGTCTCAACTTTTTCATCTACAGAATGCAGCGTCCATATTGAATGCCACGGCATCTGCATAGCTTCTTCAATTAGGGCTGCATTGTCTATATGTTTTAAGTCTCTAAACGTAATAGTCTTTCGAGTCGGTTTAGGGCACTGCAGTGAATATGCTAAGAATATAATATCATGTGCTGATATTCCCGGGGTTGGCAGTTGCCCGTGAGTAAGTACTCTGTCTGGATTATTAGTTGAAATTAAGTCAAGTAACGTCTCAGAATGATGAGTGTGATGTGTAGGCCGTAGGAGTAGGAGAGTCATATCACCAGCCTGGAACGTAGCCATTAGTTGTTGTGTATGTCTGTTATCAGTGTCTAGTATATTTATATTAAAGTCGCCCATAACGATAACGTGTTCATATTGTATTCGCGCATTTTGTAAAGTGGATTCTATTTCAGCGATAGCTTGTATTTTGGGAGGTTGGTATATTACACAGAGAAGACATTTTTTGAAACTGACAAATATTTCTATGAACATAATTTCGGCAGATGGTTCGTTATTAGATAGATACACAATTTTAGGAGTAAGGTCCGTTCTAACGAAGGCTCCAATACCGCCCCCGCGACTGTAAACACGATCGTGTCTAAGAAAATTATAACCATCCATGTTAATTAAAGAAGAGGTAATGGTGAGATTTAGCCACGTTTCAGATATGAGAAGTGCATGAATATTTAAAAAGAAGAAAATTGTTCTGATTTCATCTATATGTGCAGTAATACTTTGAGCATTGAAATGGACTTACTGCAAGGAAGTAGGGTATGGGGATAAAGCTATATCTAAAGCATTCCTTGAAGTATAGGGGACGAGAAGGGGTGTCGGAAGGTTATTGTCCTGTAGCCTGTCAGAGACTGTCAAAATAAAATCATTATTTAAACGAAAAATGGTTGTAAAATATTTCAACAAACTTACAAACTAAACTTGGTATCACGTCACTGAGGTATCATTCCCAAGGCAGACATTACAGCAGAAATAATCCTTTTTTTGTTTTTGTCCAGCCTCTTCGAAAGATATTTTGGGTCTTACAATTCCATAAGTAGATGGAACAGGATTTTCCAACGACTATCAGTGTTCTAAATTATTAATACCGGAAAAGTTTACATTTACTTTTAGCCAATCAGAATATTTCAGTAGAAATCTAACTTTTTTATCTCTCCCACAGTTTCCTATGTTTTCTAAAATCGCTTTTAAAAAAAGTTTTATTTATTTTTAAACATTCTACATTACATTTTTAAACATACTCTAATTTATTAATAGAGGATCACTTATTGCCTCTACCGATCACTTTTCTTCATATATTAAATAAATCAATTCTCTGCGCGAGAAGACAGGCCTCAGTTGCCGGCCGCATCCTCTAATAAAAAAAGCCACTTACAAAAAGCGCAATAATTTGCACTCATGTTATTGTGCTTGAATTGAAGTTCATAAATCACTCTATACTGTAACTAAAATTTTTACTGTTGTTCAGAACTGATTTTTTTCGTAGCTCAATTTAAAGTAAAACGATTGTGTAATTTTTTTAGTGTTTGGAAGGTATGATTCCACGTGTATTCAATACAATATCTGGTTGTATAGAATCATGTTAAATATATCAATGTAAAGTACAAACCTTGGGGTAAAGTATCCATATAGAATAAGAAGAATAACTCACTGAACTTTAATGCAAATGCATTTATTTCTACAGCTCGGTACACAACTGGGATGCGGACCAGATTAATTCTTAACTATCGGCAAATTCCGAAGGTTATATTGTCTACATAAATTTTAGAATACTACCCTCCTTTGCAGATAAGTGAAGAACAGTCAGCTGGCAATAATTTTAGAGTGAAGAAAGATGAATTGACGAGAGTTAGTAAAATACTTTTTCCAACTAGATTTCGTATCTGGCCCATTGTGCGGTGCCCTCTCAGCATCGTGAGGCATTTGGGTAGCTACAATAAGTAGCGACTCCAGGTTGAGTATACCAGCTATAACGGCTGGATGATCCGATATGCTGACCACATGTCACCCTACACTGGCTAGATGATTTTATACCTCTCTGATTAACACATGTGGATGTGAGACTCACATCCGGCTAGTTAGCCACAAGTCTTCTAGGCCTGTCGCGCTTTGAGTTTATACGCGAGTATTAGCTAGTATATATATATATATATATATATATATATATATATATTACAAATGTAAAGAAATCACTAAATATTATTTAAATACGCCAGAGTAAGTCAGTTCACTATTCTGCTGTTGCACAATTTTCTTCATAGAGTAATCAACTTTCAGTATGAATATAAACAAATGAATGAGGAATACACACACAAATTCCTTACAAAAAAATTAATTTGTTTAATTTAATAATTACACTGCTCAAAAAAATTACGGGATATTGTAGAATAACCTATTAAGACTATGTTTTTTGGAATAGTATTTCTATTATTCCAAGATAATGTAAATAAGAGTTTGAAGTTGTTACGTAACCTCGGTACCACACCAGAGGGCATGAACTTTAATTATGCCAAATATCACAAACACGCTCTCTCCCCTCCGTGCCAGCAATCAGCTTAAAAAGGGGATGCCAAAAAGTTTTTTTTTTTTTTTTGCATTTTAATTTGCTTCACGTATTTTAATCTCTTATTAAGAATGTAAATTTCGAATCAAAGCAATAACAAAAATGTTGACGTAATAACAACTTACGTTGCGGAGTAACGCCAATGATTTTGAAATTGGAAAAGTCAGTTCTTAATTTGAATTTAATAAAATATAAATATTTCACAGATTACATATATTTATCATAAGTAATGCCACGAGTGATTTCCAAATTATCGATAAATTCACGACTCACCAAGTGAGGAGTGAATTTATCTAGAGAATTTGGAAATCAAGAGTGGCATTTGTTAGGACTATTTAACGAATAAAATTAAGCTGTTTACTCACAAATCATTATTTAACTATAGTTATTTTAAAATATTTATATATTTATTGTAAACGGCGCTGTTTGAAAACAAATAAGAAACGATAGGTACGCTTCTACTGCTTCTTTTGTTTATCACTGCAACCAGATCATACTATTTATTGCCAAAGGATCGCAATATTATAAGGAGGAGCTTTCTTTAATATGGTAATTATAACACTGATAAATATTTGGTGAAACACGACTCTGATTGGTTGTAAAACAGAAATCATTGAAACGTGATTGGTCATTGACTCCCATTTGGGGCATGAGTTAAATAGTCACCGTAAATTTGTTGAATGAACAATGCGCAACAATTCCTTTATCAGGTAAATACTAAATTATACTTTTAGAAATACCATATTTATCATAGATTAAGTGTTTGAAAATATATTTCGTGTTGTAGTGTTCACATTTGAAAGCTAACTGCTTATACATTATGTGACAAATTTAAATGTAAAATTTGAAATGTTCTGTTTTATATATTTTTAGATAAGAATGTGTTATTCTAATTACAAACATAACATTGAAATAAATATATTCCTGCTTGTAATTTATATATGTATATTATAAACAGATGCTTACCTTTTATGGTGGCCGTTAGATATAAGTCGGGACGGTTTCCCGCTACCTCTTGTGTGAATTGAGAATAATACAAATATAAGTATAATTTAATGTTTGTGTTGGAGTACTTGAGTTCAGCGTCAGTTTGGTTAGAGCGCTAAATAATAGTAATGTCCCGTCGCTGAGTTTTGTGATTCAGTTTCAAATCCCGACTCAAGCATTCATTTTTTTTTCCTATCATATATATATATATATATATATACATAAACATCCTTTTTCTTTGTTTCTCTCTCACTACGACCCGGGAATAGGCTATTTATGTCGAGGCATAATTGAAGTAGGTGTGATTACTTTTTATTATTCATTTCATTTTTTATATTATGTTAATATTTATATAACAAATGTAATGAAATCCCTAAATGTTATTTAAATACTCCAGAGTAAATCAATTCACATTGCTGCTGTTGCACATATTTTTTTTACAACAAACAACTTTCAGTATGAACTTAAAGAAAAAAATGAGGAATAAACACACAATTTCCTTACAAAAAAAAGTTATACTTGTTTCATTTAATATGTATATATTTGTAACATACACACACATATATATTTTTTTTCATGCACTCCTTCTCTATACGACGATGAACTTTAATTATGCCAAATATCACAAAAACGCTATCTCTCTCTCATCCCTGCCCGCAATCAGCTTAAAAAGGGGGTGCGGTTAAGTGTTTTTTTTTTGCATGCTAATTTCCTTCACGCATTTAACATTTTATTAAAAACTAGCTAATACCCGGCGTGCGCTGCTACTCCTAAATAAATATTAATGTATTTTTAACACCAGCCGTTCCCCGTTATACTCTACTTTTTCGTAGAGTTTTTTTTTTAGATGTTCAATTCTGTGTACATCAATTTGTGTATTTGTAATGGTTTAGGCAGCGTAAGCCATTTATGCGTCAAAATAGGGACTTTATTTCACGTTTTTCACTACAAAAGGCGATTTTTAGGGGTGACGTGGTTGAGTATTACAACTCTCTTATAGTCAATGTTCATTCCCAGTATCTCCTGAACATTTATCGAAAGCTCCATCTCAATCGGATGAACGGTATGGCAGAGCACGCTTGTCCGATAATCTACTTATCCCGATCTTCTTGGTATAAAAAAAAAACTCATAGCGCGAGAGGCCTAGAAGACTGTTGGCTGACCAGCCGGTTGTTGGCCCCACATCCACATGTGTTAATCACAGAGGTAGACGATCATCTAGCCAGTGTAGGGTGACATGTGGTCAGCATGTCGGATCCTCCAGCCGTTATAGCTGGTATCCTCAACCTGGAGTCGTTACTTATTGTAGCTACCCAAATGTCTCACGATGCTGGATGGGTACCGCACAGTGGGCCAGATATGAAATCTAGCTGGAATATAGTATTTTACTAACTCTCGCCAATTCATCTTTCTTCACTCTAAAATTATTGCCAGCTGACTGTTCTTCACTTATCTGCAAAGGAGGGTAGAATTCTAAAATGTATGTAGATAATATAAACATCGGAAGTTGCTGATAGTTAAGAACTCATATGGTCCGCATCCCTGTTGTTTACCGAGCTGTAGAAATAAATACGATTTGCATTAACGTTCTGTGAGTTATTCTTCTTATTCTATATGGATAGGCCTACTTTACCTCAATGTTTGTACTTTTGATTGATATATTTAACATGTTTCTATACAACCGTATATTGTGTTAAGTACACATGGAATCACACCTTCGAAACACTAAAAGATTTACACAATCATTTTACTTTGAACGGAGCTACAAAAAAACAGTTCTGAACAGTATTCCAATTTTTAGTTGGAATATAGAGTGATTTATGGACTTGAATTCCCGCACAATAATTTGTGTGCAAATTATTGCGTTTTTTGTAATTAGGTTTTTTTATTAGAGGAGGCGGCCGGCAGCTGAGACCTATCCTCGCGCGCAGAGAATTGTTTGATTTAATATATGAAGAAAAGTGATCGATACAGGCAATAAGTGATCCTCTATTAATACATTAGAGTTAGGGGATATTCAGCGAATGCATTAAAAAAAATTAAAAACATTTATTAAAAGCGATTTTTTAGAACATACGAAGTTGTTGGAGAGATAAAAAGTTAGACTTCTACTGAAATATTCTGATTGGCTAAAAGTAATTGTAAACTTTTATTTAATTAAGAATTTAGAACACTGATAGTCGTTGAAAAATCCTGTTCCATCTGCTTATGGAATTGAAAGACACAAAATATCTTTCGAAGAGGCTGGAATAAAAAGTCTTTTTTCTGCTGAAATGTCTGTCTTGGGAAAGGAAGCATAACAAATTTGCTTCCCTAGAATCATTTTAGGGTGGATAACATATCACAACCTCTCTTTTTGGCACCTAGTCTCATGTTAATATATCGACATATTGATATTTTACTGTAAAAAAAGACAATGCTTCGTCCGACATAGAAGATAGGGGATTTGAGCGGGGTGATTTGTTATGTTTATTATTATTTTGAAGCTATTTTGTGGTTTTTTGAGTAATGTCTTTAAAACATCAGCAGTATCCCGTTTACCATATTACCAAAGTGATATTTCTGTTGCAAGAGCAAGTTCATCGCTAGAGAATTCCTGCTTTAATGAAGATTTATTTTATTCCAGCCTCTTCGAAAGTTATTTTGGGTCTTCCAATTCCATAAGCAGATGGAACAGAAGTCCACCGCTGTCGTCTCTAGGTAGCGTGTTGCCGTGTCACGCAGCGGGCCCGGGTTCGATCCCCGGTCGGGACAGTTTTTCTGGGTGAGATTTTTATCAGGGTTTTTCCTCGCCTGTAAGACAATTGTCAGGAAAACTTTAAGGCCCAAACGGTCCCCAAAATAATATGGCCATCATCATCATCCTTATCTTTATCATTAACAACATCACCCTTCACCTGTGTGGAAAGTAACGGGAAGCTACCACACCTACAATTCCATAGTAAAGCTGCAAGCATAGCATGATACTATGATTGCATTGAAGGACCTGCCTTGGGCAGAAATACTATGAATGGATGGATGAACAGAATTTTCCAACCACTGTCATTGTTCTAAATTAATTCTTCATAACGGGAAAGTTACCATCCACCCCTAGCCAATCAGAATATTTCATTAGATTTTTTTATCGTGCACAACTTCGTACGTTTGAGATGTCGCTTTAAAAAAATTATGTTTAATATCATTGAAAACATTCTGCTAACATCCCCCTACCCCTACTTTGTTTACTAAATGATAAGTTATTGTCTCTACCTAATATATTCTTCCATATTAAATGAAACAATTATTCTCTGCGCGCAACGGTAGGCCTCAGTTGCTGACTACCTCCTGTAATGAGAAAGAGAATTACAAAAACGCAATAATTTGCACACATGTTATTGTGAGGGAATTAAAGTCCATAAATCACTCTATATTATAACTAAAATTTGTACTACTCTTCAGAACTTTTTCTTTGTATCTCAATTTTAAATAAGAAGACTGTGTATTTGTTTTATTGCATGGAAGGTATGATTCCACATTTATTTAACATAATATCTGGTTATATAGAAAAACATTAAATATATCAATAAAATTACAAACCATGAGGTGAAGTATCCATATAGAATAAGAAGAATACCTCACTGAACTAGAACACACACCGCTAATAACGTAATTTCCGATGTTCATATCGTCTTCATAAACATTGGAATTGAACCCTCATTTGCAGATTAAGTTAAGAACCGTCATACATCAATTGTATTAGAGTGAAAGAAAAGATAAATTGATGAGGGTGAGTGAAAATAGTTTTTTTTCAGCTAGATTTCATTTCTGGCCCACTCTGCTCCGGTCCCACATTGGTCAAAATTCCATGAGAAAAATTTATTCTCCCATGGAAACTCGAATAAGCGTAAGTCACTTAGTTCTGCGCCAAGGCTGCTTGCCGTAACAACTCGGCTAGGCGCGAGCGTCTCGGTATTAATAAAAGATAAAAATGGTTATTGTGAGTTATCCGTGAGAAATAAACATATGCTGTCGCGGACATTTTTGTAGGGGTTTTTGAGATATTAAATTCTGTGTACATTAATTTTGTGCATTTCATATGTTTTAGGCAGCGTAAACCATTTTAGCGTCCAAAGAGCAACTTTTTCCCATTAGAAATGTACCCTCCTTTGCAGATAAGTTAAGAACTGTCATATAACAATTATATTAGAGGAAAAAAAAATAAGTTGATGAGGGTGAGTGAAAATAGTATTTTTCCAGCACCGGTCCCATACTGGCCGAAATTCCATGAGAAAAAATTTCCCCCATAGAGAATTGAATCAGCGAAAGTCCCGTAGTTATGCGCCAAAACTTCTTGGCTTAACCACTCGGCTACGGCGCGGGACTGTTGGTATCAATAATGAAGATGAAAGGTTCACCCGCTTGGGCATTATTCTCTTGGTATCAATGAAAGACAAAAATGGTTATTGTGAGTTATCCTAGAGACAAACATATGCTGTTGCGGACTTTTTTGTAGATCCTTTTGAGATATTCAATTCTGTGTACATTAATTCTGTGTATATCTTATGGTTTAGGCAGCGTAAGCCATTTAAGAGTCCAAAGAGCTACCCTTTTTCACATTTTCCAATAAAAAGGGCGATTTTTAAGGGCGAAGAATATGAGTATCGCAACTCTTTTATAGCCTATGTTCATCCCGGGAAGTTCCTGAACATTTTGCAAAAACCCACATCACAATCGGATCAACGGTATGGCCGCGCATAAAGTACGAAAAAACAAACAAGTAAACAAACAAACATTAATTTTTATATATATGTTATGAATTTCGAAACAAAGCAGTTACTTAAATGTTGACGTAATAACAACTTACGTTACGGAGCAACGCCACTGAATGTGAAATTGAAAAAGTAAGATATAAATTTGAATTTTAGAAAAATATTAATATCTCACAGATTAAATATATATATATATATATATATATTTATAATAATGGAGAGTATAATACATATATAAGAAAAATAAGTGTTTGAATTGGATTCGCCTGGTAGTGTAATGGATATCACGCTGAGGTACAGACTCAGAGATCCGGGTTCGAATCCCGTCCAGGCATTTATTTTTCTTATCATACCATATATATATATATATATATATATATATATATATACCCATAATTTTGTGGAATGAAGAGTGCGCAACTCTTCCTTTATTAGGTAAATAATAAATGCATAAAAATACGATATTTAGCAAAGATTAAATGTTTGAAAATGTGGCCAACACGCACGCACTATTGAATAACACTAAGACATTGGGACTGGAAGTAAATATCAGTAAAACTAAATATATGGTCACACATAGAAATTCAGTATATAATGGAAATGGACAGCTAATGACAAATGAGGGAAATTTTGAGGAATTGGCTGAATTCAAATACCTAGGAACAATAATCACAAATAGGAATGAGATGCACAAACAAAATTAAACATAGGCTCAATTCTGGAAATGCATGCTATTATGCATTGCAGAGACTTTTGATGTCCCAACTCCTTTCAAAAAACGTTAAGCTGAAAGTATATAAAACTATTATTCTACCAGTTATATTACATGGGTGCGAAACATGGACTCTTACTTTAAGGGAGAAAAGGAGATTACGAGTATTTCAGAATAAAGTTCTTAGGAAAATTTTTGGACCAAAGAGAGATGAACAGACAGGTGAATGGAGAAGACTACATAACAATGAACTACATGGTCTTTATAGGAAGCCAGATATAATAAGAACAGTTAAGTCTCGTAGACTGCGATGGGCAGGACATGTTGCACGTATGGGGAATGAGAGACGTGCATGGAAGCTTCTTGTAGGAAAGCCAGAGGGAAAACGCCCAGTTGGTAGACCAAGAATGAGGTGGGAGAACAACATTAACTATGATTAGAGGGAAGTAGATTATACAGGGAATGATTGGAAAGCATTAGCTCAGGATAGGGATGTATGGAGAGCTTATATCCGCGCAGCCATGAACCTACGGGTTCGATAATGCCAGTGAGAAAGTAAGTATTACATGTTGCACTATTGACATTTGAGAGCTAACAGCTTACACATTATATAACAAATTTAAATATAAAATTTGAAATATTCTGTTTTATATTTTTTACGATAAGGGTATGTTATTCTAATTACAAACGTATCATTGAAATAATTGTATTACTGCTTGTAATATATTATAAAACATTGTTTACCTGTTATTGTGGGCGCTAGATGTCAGTCGGGACGACTTCTCGCTACCTCTTGTGTGAATGCAGAATACTTCATATGTAAGAAAACTGTAAGTTTGTGTTGGGGGATACTTCAGTACCTCAGTTGGTTAGAGCGCTATAAATACAGAGTTTAGAGACTCGGGTTCAAATCCCGACGCAAGCTATAATTTTCCTTTTCATATATTTGCCTCCATTGCCAAATGTCAAAAATATAGTTATAACATCTAAATATACAAATGTTATAGCTATAAAGTAAATATTCTCTTCAAAAAAAATGCTTACCTGTTATGGTGGTCGCTAAATGTCGTTCGGGGCGACTTCTCGCTACCTTTCGTGTGAATTGAGAATACTACATATATAAGAAAAATGTATGTTTTTGTTGGAATACTTGAGTAGCACTGTTGATTAGAGCGTTAAACGTACAGAGTTTAGAGACACGGGTTCGAATCCCGACTCCAGAATTCATTTTTCTTTTCATATATATATATATATATATATATCGTCCACCGCTGTGGTATCGAGGTAGCGTGCTGCCGTGTCACGCAGCGGAACCGGGTCCGATCCCCGGTCAGGGCAGTTTTCCTGGGGGAGGTTTTTCTTGGGGTTTTTACTCACCTGTAAGACAAATGTCACGAAAACTTTAAGACCCAAACGCTCCCCGAAATCATATGGCCATCATCATCCTTATCATTATCATAATCATTATCCTCATCATCAATCTTCACCAGTGTGGAAAGTGACCACACCTACAATTCCCTAGTAAAGATGAAAGCATAGTATGAAACTGCTATGATTGCAGTGAAGGACCTGCCTTCGGGAAGAATTACTATGGATGGATATATATCTACATATATAATATATACACATCCCTTCTTCTTTGTTTTTCTCTCACTCCGATCCGTCAATGTTCTATCATTTCGAGGAATAATCGAAGTAGGTGAGAGTCTTTTTTATTATTTATTACATGTTTTATTATGCAAATTTATATATTACAAATGTAATGAGATCACTAAATATTATTTAAATAAGCCAGTGTAAATCAATTCACAATCCTGCTGTTGCACAATTTTCTTTTTACAACTACCACGTTAAGTATGAAGGTAAACAAGTGCATGAGGTATACACACACAAATTCCAAAAAAATATATAATTTTTCATTTCTATAAATAATAATAAGTTAGTATTTTTCTATCGCACACATGTATACAAAAGACACACTCACACAGATATATACTCGTATATATATATATATATATATTATATTTGTGCACTCCTTCTCTATACAAAGATGAAATTTAATTATTCCCAGTATCACGACACACTATCTCTTGCACCTCCGTGCCCGCAATCAGCTTAAAAAGACGGTGTCATTAAGTTTTTTTTATTTTATTTTGCATGTTAATTTCCTTCACGTATTTAACGTTTAGTTAAAAGTATAAATTTCTATAAAAGCAATAACAAACATGTTGATGAAAAAACAACTTACGTTGCGTAGCAAAGCAGCTGAACGTGAAATTGAAAAAGTATGTTTTTAATAAATTTTAATAACATAATATCCCATAGATAAAATATATTTATAACCGTAAATTTGTGGATGAACAATGCGCAACTCTTCCTTTATCAGGTATAGACAAAATACATTTAGAAATACCATATTTATAGATTAAATGTTTGAAAATATATTACGTGTTGTACTGTTCATATTTGAAATTTAACAAATTTGACTGCTTGCACATTATATTACATATATAATAATAAAATTTGAAATGTTTTGTTTTATATATTTTTAAATAAGAATAAATTATGCTAATTACAATCGTAACATTGAAAAGATGTATTCCTGCTTGTTATATATATATATATATATATATTTATTTATTTATTTATGTATTTATTTACTTACTTATTTATTTATACATAAAAAAATGTTATCTGTTATGGCGGCCGCTAGAACTCAGTCGGAACGACTTCCTGCTACCTCTTGTGTGAAATGAGAATACTACATATCCTATAATAAAAGTTGTGATTTGTGTTGGAGAACTTGAGTACCTCAGTTGGTCAGAGCGCTAAACGTACAGTGTTTCGAGACTAGTATTCAAACACCGACTCAAGCATTCATTTTTCTTTTTCATATCATAATTGCCTTCATTGCCAAATGTCAAAAATATAGTTAAACATCTAATTATGGAAGCGTTACTGCTATAAAGTAAATATTCTCTTTTATAAAAATTTTGTTTACCGCTGGATGTCAGTCGGGACGACTTCCCGCTACCTTTTCTTTGAACTGAGAATGCTACATATATAAGAATAATGTATGTTTGTGTAGGAATATTTGAGAAGCTCAGTTGGTTAGAGCGCTAAACCTACAGCGTTTAGAGACTCAGGTTCAAATCCCGACTCTACCATAAAATGTTTCTTTTCATATCACATTTGCCTTCATTGCCAAATGTCAAATATATAGTTATAACATCTAAATATGTAAGCGTTACTGATATAAAATAGATATTCTCGTTTAAAAAATTATAGCTGTTATGGTGGCCGCTAGATGTCAGTCGGCACGACTTCCCGCTACGTCTTGTGTGAATTGAGAATACTAAATATGTAAGAAAAAATTGTGTTTGTGTTGGAATACTTGTGTAGCTCAGTTGATTAGAGCGCTAAACCTACAGAGTTTAGAGACTCGGGTTCAAATACCGACTCAACCATTCATTTTTATTTTCACATATTTTAACATATAAGGGGCACGCGTAATAGTGGTTAAGGCACTGCGTCATAAGCCGGAATGTCGAGGGTTCAAGTCCCGGAGGGGTCAGGATTTTTAAACTGACCCAACGCTTCAGGCATCGCTGTGGCCCTAGGGTCGACTCAGCCTCTAAACGAAATGAGTACCAGACACTCGTTCTGGGGGTAAAGGCGGCCGTCACGGAGATCTGACAACCCGGCTGATATCACGTGCCGATTGTTGAGAAAAAGTGTAAGACTTAACCTCCCAGGCCTCCCGAGGCCTGTAGTGAAACTACATTACTTAACTTTTTTATTTATAATATATGCATATTTAATATATAAATACACATCCCTTCTTCTTTGTTTGTCTCTCACTTCGACTAGTCAATGCTCTATCTATGTCGAGGCATAACGGAAGTAGGTGCGAGGATTTTTCATGATTATTTATTTCATTTTTTATGTAAATATATATATTACAAATGTAATGAAATCACTATATATTATTTAATTACGCCAGAGTAAGTAAATTCACAAGGCTGTTGTTGAAAAAGTTGTAATTACAACAATATACATTCAGTATGAACGTAAACAAATGAATGAGGAATACAGGCACAAATACTTTAGAAAAGAAAATTAATTTTTCATTTGTTTAATTTAATAATAATATATTTGTAACACACAGATATATAGAAAAAAATACATATATATTTTTGTGCACTCCTTCTCTATAGGATGAAGAACTTTAATTATGCCAAATATCACAAACACACTATCACTCTCTTCTCCGTGTCCACAATCAGCTTAAAAAGAAGGTATGATGAAAGTTAAAAATTAAATTGTACCTGTTGGTAGGTGCCGTCGTCCTCAACTTTGTTAATATATTGTATATAAAATTAACTGGAACGCATTCGGAAGTTACATTCCATCTTCTGCAGGTTGAGTTTCCGTTACTTGTTGTTGTTGTGTACGTTGATGTATACTCCAACTGTTTGTAGCAACAATTAACTTGTTTTTGACGATCTCGTATAATGGGTTTGACTGGGATGCGTTCTCATTGAGAAGTGAGGAGTTGTTTGTTTCCTTTATAATTTCAAGGTCTTCAAATATAGGCTATGTATCCTCGCTGGAATGTTTTTTTCGGTGGATTATCGTGAGGGTGTTTTCAATTGTGTTCATTCGATGACCTGTGTTAATGAGATGTTTAGCATAGCTTGATTTATCACCCGCCTGTATGAAATATTTCAGGTGTTCTTTATATCTTGTATTAAAATTTCTGCTTGGCCTGCCAATATAAAATTTATTACAATCTTTACATGTTAGTTTGTAGACTCCCTTGTTGTTGAATTTGTTGTGTACTTCTATGCCATTGGATATTATGTTGTTTTAATTTGTTTCCTGTTTTATAAGCTATGTTAATGTTTTTATTTATCTTTTTCAAAGTTCTGGCTGGTTTTGTGGTTTCATTTCCTGTGTATGTTAATGTTATCCATGTTCTGTTATTGTTAGATTCTCTTTCAAGTTTTGTTATATTGTTTGTGTCATTTTTTTCTTTTTTTGTTCCTTTATAAGCTTATCAATGATTTGTTTGTTGAATCGGTTGCTTTTTGACATGTTTTTAAGATATTGTAGTTCTTTGTTGTAATTTGTTTTGTTCAAGGGTAGGTTTAGCATTCTGTTGATTAAATCATTATATGTGCTGATTTTGTGTTGGTATGGGTGTCTAGACTTGTTATTAATGGTGAGCATATTATTTGTGGATTTGCGGAAAATATTTATTTTAAGTTTCTTTTTTGTATGTTTTTCATGGTAATGTCTAGATAGTTTATTTTATTATTCAGTTTTATCTCTTCCGTAAATTCTATTTTAGGATGCATATTGTTTAGTTCTAGCAGAATTTCCTTTTCTTTTCTGTTCTTATTTTCATAAATGATCATGACGTTATCCACATATCTTGTAATTAGCCTTATATTCAATTTATTTATTACAGTTTCATAGTATTTGTTTTCCAAATCTTGTGGAAATACTTCTGCCATTATACCTGGTGTGGGAGATCCCATCGGTATTCCATCTTCTTGTTCACATATTGAGAAACTCAACTTGCAGAAGACGGAAGGTAACTTCCGAAAGCGCTCCAGTTAATTTTATATACGATATATTAACAAAGTTGATGACAACGGCACCTACCAACAGGTACAATTTAATTTTTAACTTTCATCATGTGACTTCACCTCAACGGAATTTGATATGAATTTTACTAGTATTGATAAAAATAAGGGCCATACAGTTTTTTTTCGGCTTGTTCATTTCTTTCACGTATTTAACATTTCAATATAAACATAAATTTTGAAACAAAGCAATAACAAAAATGTTGACGTTATAACTACTTACGTTGCGGAGCAACGCCACTGCATTTTAAATTGAAAATGTAAGTTTTTAATTTGAATTTAATTAGGTATACAAATATTTCACAGATTAATCTATTTATAATCTTAAATTTGTGGAATGAACAATGCGCAACTCTTCCTTTGTCAGGTATTTACTAAATACATTTTGAAATACCATATTTACAATAGATTAAATGTTTGTAAATATATTACGTGTTGAACTGTTCACATTTGAAAGCTAACCACTTACACATTATACAACAAAAAGTATATATAAAATTACAAATGTTCTGATTCACATATTATTAGACAAGGATATGTTATTCTAATTACAAACGTAACATTGAAATAATTGTATTCCTGCTTGTATTATATATATGGCGGCACTATGGCCCTGGGGTCGACTGAGCCTCTAACTGAAATGAGTACCAGGCGCTTATTCTGGGGGTAAAGGTGGCCGTCACGCTGGGCTGACAACCCGGCTGACATAAAGTGCCGATTGTCTAGAAAAAAAGTGGGAGCCTTAACCTCCTACTACCCCAAGGGCCTCCGAACCTGTTGTATGATCACTTTACTTTAATTTTATTATATACAGATCTATATGCCAGGTAAAATAAAGCTATTATTATTATTATTATTATATGTATATTATAAAAAAATCCTTTCCTGTTATGGTGGCTGCCAGAAGTCAGTTGGGACGTCTTCCCGCTACCTCCTGTGTGAATTGAAAATACTACATATCAAGAAAAATGTATGTTTTTGTTGGAATACTTGGGTAGCTCAGTTGGTTATAGGACTAAACGTACAGAGTTTAGAGACTAGAGTTCAAATCCCGACTCAAGCATTCATTTTTCTTTTCATATAATATTTGCCTTCATTGCTATATGACAAAAATAGAATTATAACATCTAAACATACAAGCGTTACTGCTATAAAGTAAATATTCTCTTTAAAAAAAATTACTTAATTCTTATGGTGGCCGTTACATGTCAGACGGGACGACTTCCCGCTGTCTCTTATGTGAATTGAAAATACTACATATATAACAAAAATGTATGTTTGTGTTGGTATTTCTGAGTAGCTCAGTTAGTTAGAACGCAAACATACAGGATTTAGAGACTCGGGTTCTAATCCCGGCTCATCATTCATTTTGTTTTCATATCATACTTGCCTTAATTGCCAAATGTCAAAAAATATAGTTATAACATCTAAATACAAAAGCGTTACTGCTATAAAGTAAATATTCTCTTTAAAAAAATTACTTACCTGTTATAGTGGTCGCTAGATGTCAGTCGGGAATTGAGAATACTACACATATAAGAATAATGTATGTTTGTGCTGGAAAACTTCAGTAGCTCAGTTAATTAGACCGCTAAAACTGCAGAAATTAGAGACTCGTGTTCAATTCCCGACTCAACCATTTATTTTTCTTTTCATATATTATAATATATATACATATATAATATATACATACACATCCCTTCGTTGTTTGTCTCTCACTTCGACTAGTCAATGCTCTATGTCCAACATAACGGAAGCAGGTGCGAGTATTTTTCATTATTATTTATTTCTTTTTTTATTATGTAAATATATATATATATATTTTAAAAATGTAATGAAATCACTATATATTATTTAATTACGCCAGAGTAAGTCAATTCACAATGCTGCTGTTGCACAATTTACTTTTTACAACAATATAGTTTCAGTGTTAACGTAAACAAATGAATGAGGAATACACACACAAATTCCTTACAAAAAGAAATTAATTTTTCATTTGTTTAATTTAATAATAGTATAATAGTATATCTGTAACACACAGATATATACAATATATAATATATATATATATATATATATATATATATATATTGTTCACTCCTTCTCTACACGATGACTATCTCTTCTTGAAATAATGAAAGATGAATATGAAATTCATGGGGTGCCATGAAGTTTTTTTTTTTTTTTGTTTTTTTGCATGGTAAATTTCTAACGTATTTAACGCTTTATTAAAAATATAAATTTCGAAATAAATCAATAACAAAAATGTTGACGTAATAACAACTTACGTTGCAGAACAACGCCATTGAATGTGAAAATTAAAAAAGTAAGTAAATAACCGTAAATTTGTGGAATGAACAATGCCAACTTCTCCTTTATCAGGTAAATACTAAACACATTCAGAAATACCACATTTATCATAGATTAAATGTTTGAAATTATATTATGTGTTGTTGTGTTCATATTTGAAAGCTAACTGCTTACATATTATATAACAAATTTAAATATAAAAATTGAAATATTCTGTTTTATATATTTGTAGATGAGAATATGTAATTAAAATTAAAATCCTGACATTGAAATAAATATATTCCAGCTTGATTTATACACATATATATATATATATATATAGTAACAAAAAATTGCTTGCCCGTTTTGCTGACCGCTGGATGTCAGTCAGGACCACTTCCCGTTACATATTGTGTGAATTGAGAACACTTACATATATAAGAGAAATGTGTATTTGTGTTAGAATACTTGTGTAGCCCAGTCGGTTAGAGCGCTAAACATACAGAGTTTAGAGACTCGGGTTGAAATACTGACTCAAGCATTCATGTTTCTTTTCATATCATATTTGCCTTCATTGCCAAATGTCAAATATATAGTTATAACATTTCATTATCAGCGTACTGCTATAAATTAATATTCTCTTTAAAAAAAATTACTTACCTGTTTTGGTGGCCGCTAGATGTCAGTCGGGACGACTTCCCGCTACCTCTTGCGTGAATTAAGAATATTACACATAAATAAAAAATGTAAATTTTTGATGGAATACTTGAGTAGCTCAGTTAATTCGAGCGCTAAATGTACTGAGTTTAGAGACTCGGGTTCAAATCCAGACTCAAGCATTGATTTTTCTTTTTATATCACTCCGACCCGTCAATGTTCCGTTTATGTCGAGGCATAATGGAGGAAGGTGCGAGTACTTTTTATTATGTATTTCATTTTTTGGCCAGGTGGGAGAAGATAAGCTTCTTATTTACGCACTTTAAGAGTATCTAATTGCAGGA
The DNA here is from genome assembly GCA_030220185.1 of Diploptera punctata. Taxonomy (NCBI): domain Eukaryota; kingdom Metazoa; phylum Arthropoda; class Insecta; order Blattodea; family Blaberidae; genus Diploptera; species Diploptera punctata. The sequence goes on from JASPKZ010010694.1 coordinate 1,078,051, forward strand.
AATATTGATAAAACCTTATATTATACGTATTTACTTTCGAAGAAGTAATTACCATATCTTTATTTTACTCTTAAATATGAAAATAAAGTGGGACTATTTCCTGTCATGACCACAAAGGTTACAACAGTTCTTATTTCTAACCAGCGATAAACCACCGATTATCACACTTTTAACCACCGATAACCAGCGATACACCACCGATGACCAGCGATAAACCCACTGCTAGAACTTCTCTGTGGTTTCAACAAATTATGTCTGAATTTATCTTTAACGTATTTAACTGCGTAAAATAATAAAAAGGACGTTCCCTCGAATTCACCTAGGTTGCAGTAATTGATTTAGGTTACAGTAATTGAATTAGGTTAGGTTAGCTTTTAGGTTCCTTGCATTTTAAATGTGATTTAATGCGTAAAATAAATTACCGCTTTCTGATCGTTATTTTATGAAAAATTCAACATGTCTGAAAGGTTACAACGTAATATCACATTTCCACTAGTTCATTTCATGACACGTTTACATATTTTGACGATGGTAATTTCTCGAAGATAAATGGTATCATTAACACATTGTAATACTTTAAATTATATCAAAAATGGCATAAGTTGCGTAAGGAAAAAGCTGGTCTTGTACAACCCCACCCATGTTTTATTATGTAAATAAATAAATAAATATATTTATATATATTAGAAATGTAATGAAATCACTAAATATTATTTACTTAAGCTAGGTTAAGTATATTCACAAAGCTGCTGTTGCACAATTTTTTACAACAATATACTTTCAGTATGAGGATAAACAAATGAATGAGGAATACACACAAAAATTGCTTAGAAAAAAATTTAATTTGTTTAATTTGATATTATATTTTTAACACACTCATATATACAAAAAAGGGCATATATTTGTTTTGTGCACCCCTTCCCTATACGATGATGAACTTTAATTATGCCAAATATCACAAACACACTATCTCTCTCACCTCCGTGCCCGCAATCAGTTTTAAAGTCGGTGCCATGAAGATTTTTTTTTGCATGTTAATTTCCTTCGCGTATTTAACGTTTTATTAAAAATATAAATTTCGTAAGAAACCAATAACAAATATGTTGACGTAATAAAAACTTATATTGCGGAGCAACACCATTGAATGTGAAGTTGAAAAAGTAAGTTTTAATTTAAATTTAATCTAATATATTAAAATGAATCTTTGTTTGTTTGTTTGTTTGTTTGTTTGTTCGTACTTTATGCGCGGCCATACCATTGATCCGATTGTGATGGGCCATTTTGTAAAATGTTTAGGAGATTCCTGGGATGAACATAGGCTATAAGAGAGTTGTGATACTGAACTTCTACACCCTTAGTAGGTAGATAGATAGATGGAAAGTTCTGCGGCCATCATTTAAGTGTTGGCGGTGAGCGATCCACTTTGGTCCTCTGTAATAGGTAGAACCCCGGGTTCCTTTTAAAAATCGCCCTTTGTAATGGAAAACGTGAAAAAAGTGACTCTCTGGACGCTTAAATTGTTTACGCTGCCTAAACCATAACAAATAGGCTACACAAAATTAATGTACACACAATTGAATATCTCAAAAAGCCCTACAAAAAAGCCCGCGACAGCATATGTTAACTCTTACGGATAACTCACAATAACAACTTTTGTCTTTCATTGATGCCAAGAAGATCGAGACAAGTACGTAGATTCCTGTGCAAGCATAGCAGCTCATGACGGATATTCTTTTACGGATAACTCACAATAACGAATTTTGTCTTTTAGCTCATTTATGCCAATAAATTCGAGGTAAGTAGTTTCCCGGGCAATAGCGGGTAGTCAGCACGAGGAATCAAAATAATTACGATATACATTTATAATTATTTTTCATTTTACTTGTTCAACTAATCATAAGAAGTACAAGTCTTTCAACTCATTTATGCCAAGAAGATCGGGATGAGCAGATTCTCGGACATCGCCGGGTAAACAGCACGGGTATCTAAAAATAATTACGATATAGCGTTTCCTACCATTTATTTAAGTAAACATAAAACACATTAATTTTCGGTATTTCAGCTTATTTATGTCAAGAATATGGGGATAAATAGATTCTCGGGAAACTCCGGGTAATCAGCACGGGGTATCTAAAAAATATAAATGTATAATTATTTTTCCTTCTACTTATTCAACTAAACATAAAAGCACATCCATTTCCATTTATTTTGGCGTAGGAACGCACGCCGGATATTAGCTAGTAAAATATAAATATTTCACAGATTAAATCTATTTATAACCGTAAATTTGTGGAATTAACATATCGCAACTCTTCCTTTATCAGGTAACTATAAATACATTTAGAAATACCATATTTATCATAGATTAAATGATTGAAAATATATTACGTGTTGTACTGTTCACATTTCAAAGCTAACTGCTTACACATTATCTAACAAATTTAAATATAAAATCTGAAATGTTCTGTTTTATATATTTTATATAAGTATGTTATTCTAAATATAATAAAATGAATGGGGTAATACGAAGACATTTTGGTAAACAGATGAGGACAGAGACAAAACTAAGATTACATAACATCACATCAAAAGCTGCCCTAAAATATGGAAGTGAAATTTGGATTTTAAATAAAAGAAACTCTCATAAACTTCAAGTAAGCCAAATGCGCTTCTTACAATCATTGTTAGGAGTTAATAGACTGGATCACCAAAGGAACACTACTATCAGAGGAAAACTTGGAGTAACAAGTTTAAATGAAGATATACAAAGATACCAACAAGAATGGAAAAATCATCTGAGAAGAATGGCAAGAAATAGACTTCCAAAATTGGCATTCCAATATACCCCAACTGGACATAGGGACCAAGGAAGACCAAGACATCGGTGGAAAGATCAAGACCATCTTCGCTAGGTTTACCGTACAGGCCACATGGCCTAAAACGAATTTGTTCATGATGATGATGATGATGTTATTCTAAATACAAACGTAGCATTGAAATAAACATATTCCTGCTTGTATTGTATATATATATATATATATATATATATATATATATATGTGTGTGTGTGTGTGTGTATGTGTGCGTGCGTATGTATGTGTGTATTATGAAAAATTACCAACCTGGTTTATGAAGGCCGTTAGATGTCAGTCGGGACGACTTCCCGCTTCCACTTGTGTGAGTTGATAGTACTGCAAATATAAGAATAATGTATATTTGTGTTGGAATGCTTGAGTAGCTTTGTTGCTTACAGCGCTAAACTTACAGAGTTTAGAGACACGGGTTCAAATCCCGACTCAAGCATTCATTTTTATTTTCATACATACATATACATAATATATACAAGCACATCTCTTCTTCTTTTTTTTTGTCTCTCACTCCGACCCGTCGTCGTTCTATCTATGTCGAAGCATAATGGAAGTAGGTGCGTGTATTTTTTAATATTCGTGTCATGTTTTTCTATTATGTAAATATGTATATTACAAATCTAATGAAATTAAAAAAAATATTATTTAAATACGCCAGAGAACGTCAATTGACAATGCTGCTGTTGTACAACTCTTTTATAACAATCATATTTCAGTATGTACGTAAACAAATGAATGAGGAATATACACACAAATTCCTAAGAAAAAAAGTTTCATTTGTTTAATTTATTGAAAACATATTTGTAACACACATATATGTACAATATATATATATATATATATATATATATAGTGCACTCCTCCCTATACGATGGTTAACTTTAATCATGTCAAATATCACAAACAAAATATCTCTTCTCCGTGCCCGCAATCAACTCAAAAAGGGGGTGCATAAAGTTCTTTTCTTTTCTGCATGTTAATTTCCACCACGTATTTAATATTTTATGAAAAGTACAAATTTCGAAACAAAGCAATAACAAAAATGTTGACGTAATAATAACTTACGTTGCGGAGCAACGCCACTAAATTTGAAATTCAAAAAGTAAGTTCTTAATTTGAATTTAATTAAATATAAGTAATTCACAGATGAAATATGTTTATAACCGCAAATTTGTGGAATGAACAATGCGCAACACTTAATTTATCAGGTAAATACTAAATACATTTAGAAATAGTATCATATTTAGCATAGATTAAATGTTTCAAAATATATTACTTGTTGAACTGACACATTTTAAAGCTAACGGCTTACACATTATACAGCAATTTTAAATATAAAATAAGAAGTGTTCTGTTTTATGTATTTTTAGATAAGAATATGTTATTCTAATTACAAACGTAACACACACACACACACACACATATATATATATATATATATATATATATATATATAATAAAAAATCTTTAACTGTAATGGTGGCCGCTACATTTCATTCGGGACGACTTCCCGCTGCCTATTGTGTGAATTGAGAATAATACTTATATAAGAATAACGTAAGTTTGTGTGGGAGGACTTGAGTAGCTCAGTTGGTTATATATATATATATATATATATATATATATGAAAAGAGAAATTAGTGCTTGAGTCTGGATTTGAAGCCGAGTCTCTCAACTCTGTACGTTTAGCGCTCTAACGACCTGAGCTACCCAAGAATTCCAACACAAACATATATTTTTCTTATACATGTAGTATTCTCAATTCACACAAGAGGTAGCGGAAATTTGTTCCGACTTACATCTAGTGGCTAACATAACAGTTAAGCAAATTTTTAAAGAGAATATTTACTTTATAGCAGTAACGCTTGTATATATATATATCCCTTTTTCTTCGTTTGTCTCTCACTCCGACCCGTCAATTATGTCGAGGCATAATGGAAATAGGTGCGAGTACTTTTTTATTATTTATTTAATTTATATATATATATATATGTATATATATATCCATCAATAGTAATTCTGCCCGAAGGCATGTCCTTCACTGCAATCATAGCATTTTCATGCTATGATTGCAGCTTTACTAGGGAATTGTGTAGATGTGGTAGCTTCCCGTTGCTTACCACACGTGTGAAGGATGATGGTGATGATGATAATGATAAGGATATTGATGATGAAGATGATGGCCATATGATTTCGGGGACCGCTTGGGCCTTAAAGTTTTCCTGACATGTGTCTTACAGGTGAGGAAAACCCCCGATAAAAACCTCACCCAGATAAACTGCCCCGACCGGGGATCGAACCCGGGCTCGCTGCGTGACAAGGCAGCATGCTACCTCGAGACCACAGCGGTGGACATATATATATATATATATACACACACAGAATGTAATGAAATCACTAAATATTGATTAAATAAGACAGTGTGTAAGTCTATTTTCAATGCTTCTGTTGCACAATTTTCTTTTTACAACAACCAAATGTCACTATAAAGGTAAACAAATGAATGAGGTATAAACACAAAACTTACTTAGAAAAAAATAATTTGTTTATTTTAATAATAGTACATTTGTAACATACACACATATATATTTTTTGTGCATTCCTTCTCAATACAATGATGAACTTTAATTATGCCAAATATCACAAACAGACTATCTCTCTCTCCTCCGTGCCCGCAATCAGCTTAAAGAGGAGGTGCCATGAAATTTTTTTGCATGTTATTTGCCTTGATTTATTTAATATTTTATTAAAAATATGAATTTCGTTAGAAAGCAACAACAAAAATGTTGACATAATAACAACTTACGTTGCGGAGCAACGCCACTGAATGTGAAATTGAAAAAGTAATATGAAGCATATGAAGTTCTAGGATTAAGAAGGAAAAATTGTAAGAAGAGAGGATTAAGAATATGGAATGATGAAATTAAAACAGTTATAGAGGAAAAGAAGAAAGCATATTTACAATATTTACAAACGGAAACTGAAGAAACAAAAGAAATATATTATAACAAAAGAAAGTAAGCAAAGAAAATTGTTAGGAAATCCCACCAAGACAGTTGGGAACGATATGTATCTAATCTAGAACATGATCTACATGGACGACAATGGACTGCTTATAGAACAAATAAATATTTTAATAAATCAGAAAAAGAAGCTGCATATATATCTACATCAATATCAGAACAACATTGGATAGAATATTTCAGAGACCTGTGGTACAACGAGAATGAAAACGAAGAAGAACCAAAATGTGAGAATTTGAAAGTAGATAAAATACAAATGGAAGAACTGGAAGAATCGCTCAAATTAACAAATAATAGAAAAGCTAGCGGACCAGATGACATCAATTCAGAACTAATTAAATATGCAGATATATTCTTTAAATTAAGATTCTTGAATTTTCCTAATGTGTGTTGGGAGAATCATAATATACCAGCAACATGGAGGCAAGGTATAGTAAAACCAATTTACAAGAAAGGAGAAAGAAACCAACCATCTAATTACAGAGGCATTACCCTCCTAAATAGTGGATATATAATCTATGCTAGAATAATAGCAAAACGAGTACAACGAATTACTGAAGTAACACTAGCAGAAAAATAAAACGGGTTCCGAAAAGGAAGAACTTGTACCGATGGAGTATTTGCCCTGAATCAGATAATAAACAAAAGACAAGAAAAAAAACCTAGAAACACATTTGTTATTTATAGACTTAGATAAAGCATTTAATCGAGTAAACAGGGAAATATTGTGGAATATCCTAAAAGAAAAAGGCCTCCCTATTCAGATTATAGAAACTGTTAAGAGCTTGTACTATGGAACAAATATTTGTATTGACCCTCAGTTGACTAAAAATAAGATTTTTTTTTCAAATAAACCAAGGAGTACGACAAGAGTGTTCACTCTCACCTATATTATTTAATATTTATATGGACGATATCCTAAAAGAATGGAAGAAGGTTTTAACTAATGAAGGAATATTAATTGACAATAAAGATAAAATAAATGCTTTATTATTCGCTGAATATGTTGTACTTTTAGCAGAATCTGAAAATGAGCTCCAAATGTTAGATATAAATTTAAATTAATAGCCAATAGATATAATTGTAAAATATCGATAAATAAGTCAAAGTAATGGCATTTATTGGTAAATATGGAATTAGATCAAAAATTGTACTGGATAACAAAATAATAGAACAAGTATCACATTTCCAATATTTAGGATGTGATATAACTTATAGAGAAAATAAAGATATAGAAAAGAAAGGAAATAAATTTCAGGCTATTTGTGGAACCATAAAAAGAGCCTTAGGTCGGAAAACAAGTAAAGATACAAAACTTAAATTATATAAGACTATGGCTGTTCCTTTGTTGTTGTATGGAAGTAAAAATTGGATAATGAAATAAGGGATAAAAACAGGATACAGACTGCGGAAATGCTGTTTTTACGTAATGTGAAAGGATGCACAAGAGCGGATAGAATAAGGAATGAAACTATACGAGAAGAATTAAATATATATAAAATTGAAGATAAAATCAGCGAAAATAATAAGAAATGGACAGAACACTTAATGAGAATGAACGACGAAAGAATACCAAAAAGAACCTTCCTGTATAATCCCAGAGGAACAAGAGATGTTGGCCGACCACGTAGAAGATGGACTCCACTTTTAACTTGGCCGGAAGAGGCTGCATAGCCTAAACCTTGTACTAGAAGAAGAAGAAGTTTTTAATTCGAATTTAATAAAATTAAAATATTTCAAAGATTAAATCTATTTTTAACCGTAATTTTTGGAATGAACGATGTTCAACTCTTCCTTTATAAGGTAAATACTACATACATTTATAAATACCATTTTTATAATGGATTAAATGTTTGAAAATATTTTACGTGTTGTACTGTTCACATTTGAAAGCTCACTGCATACACATTATATTACAAATTTAAATGTAGAATTTGAAATGTTCCGTTTTTAATTATTTTTAGATGAGAATATATAATTATAATTACAATCGTAACTTTGAAATAAATATATTGCAGCCTGTATTATATATATATATATATATATATAATATATATATATATATATATATGTATATATATATATACATGTTATAAACATATTTTGCTTACCTGTTCTGGTGGTCGCTAGATGTCATTCGGGACATTCCGCTACATCTTGTGTGAACTGAAAATACTACATATATAACAAAAATGTATGTTTGTGTTGGAATATTTGAGTAGCTTAATTGGTTAGAGCGCTAAACGTACAGATTTCAGAGACTCGGGTTCAAATCCCGACTCAAGCATTCATTTTTCTTGTCATATCATATTTGCTTTCATTGCCAAATGTCAAAAATATAGTTATAAGATCTAAATATACAAGCGTTACTGCTATAAACTAAATAAATTCTTTAGAAAAATTGCCTACGTGTTATGAAGGCCGCTAGATGTCAAACGGGACAACTTTTCGCTGCCGAATGTGTGAATTGAGAATACTTCATATATAAGAAAAACGTATGTTTATGTTGGAATACTTGAGTAGCTCAGTTAGGTAGAGCGCTAAACGTACAGAGTGTATAGACTCGGGTTCAAATCCCGACTCAAGCATTAATTTTTCCTTTCATATCATATTTACCTTCATTTCCAAATGTCAAAAATATAGTTATAACATCTAAAATATACAAGCGCTTCTGCTATAAAGTAAATATTCTCTTTAAAAAATATTACCTGTTTTTGTGGACGCTAGATGTCGGGACGACTTCCCGCTACCTCTTGTGTGAATTGAGAATACTACATACCCGTATATAAGAATAATGTATGTTTGTGTTGGAATACTAGAGTAACTCAGTTGATGAGAGCGCTAAACGCACGGAATTTAGAGACTCGTGTTCAAATTCCCTTTCAAGCGTTCACTTTTCTTTTCATATATTATAATATATACATATACAGGGTGTATCAAAAAGGATGGCGCAAACTTACGTGGGTGAAAGTACACGATAGTAGAAGCAACAATGTCCCAGTAAAGATAAGTCCGCAAACGAGCCGTTTGCGAGATAATTACTAATTCACGGTTACAAGCTGCCACTGACGTCATTGTTTGTAACATCGTACAGTTCACTCCTTGCGCACTTGAAGCCGTCCTATGTTCTTTGTTTACAAAACTGAATATTGCCGAGAGGTGAGTTGTAATCAAACCATACACGCAGAACGTACAGGACGGATACAGTACACAGCTTCAAAAGGTATAAGTATCGTTTGAGGAGTGTCAGTTGTGCTGTGTACATTGGAACCTTACAGTAACGAAGGGTATGCGGATATGTATTTCATGTACGGTAGGGCTAATGTCTATGCACAGGAGGCTGCACGCTTGTACCAAGAAATATATCCTGATCAAAGACACTCCGAAAGTCGTACATTTACAAGGGTCCATCAGCGCCTGAGGGAAAATTGGGGTTTTGCACATGACAGAGCAGTAGGTAGGCCTGCTCGCATTACGCCTGAGGTTGAGGATATGGTGTTGGAAGCAGTACAGCTCTCTCCAGGAACCTCGACGAGAAGAATTGCCACACAAGTGTCTGTACTAAGCCACAGTAATGTATGGAGAATTTTACAGCGCAATTTACTGTACCCTTACCACCTCCAACGAGTTCAATGTCTCAATGATGCGGACTTTGTTCCCAGAGTGATGGTTTGTCAGTGGATGCAACAATATACTCTAGTCAATCCTCGTTTCGCATGTGACATTTTATTTACAGACGAAGCAGGATTCGCACGCGTTGGTGTTTTTAATTATCATAATATACATTTTTGGTGTGAAATAAACCCACATGCTGTTCATGAGTCACCACATCAGCACCGTTTCTCACTGAATGTGTGGTTAGTGGTACTAGGAGATAATCTCATTGGACCACACATTCTTCCACGAAAACGTAATGGGCGGAGGTACCTTAGGTTTCTGCGGTGTCATCTTCCAGGATTGCTTAAGGATGTTCCCCTTCAGCAACGTCGGAGTTTGTGGTACATGCATGATGGAGCTCCGGCAAATTTTTTTTCTGCTGCTATGAGACGGCATCTAACGCGCAGATACGGCCAAAGACGCATAGGTCGAGGCGGATCTGTACCTTGGCTTCCAAGATCAACTGATCTAAATCCATTGGAATTTTGTGTCTGGGGTGACCTCAAAAGCAAAGTGTACTGCACAACCCTTAGCACTGGAGCAGAGAGTTGTACATGCTTGTCAAGAATTCAGAAATTATCCAGGGGTTCTGGATAGAATTCGACATTCATTGCAGAGACGAGCACAGTATTGTATTCAGATGCAAGGAAGACACTCAGGACACCACCTTAGCAGGTAACCGATAAGTGAAGTGAACTGTGAAATATGAAATGTGAACTATATGAGATGAAAAATCAATAGTAAAGTCTAAATTCAAATTAATATGTACTAACTAGGACGATGTTTATAATGAAGTCAGTGGTGGCCTGTAACCATACATTCGTAATTATCTCATAAACGGCACATTTGCGGATTTCCGGACCCGTGTTTACTGGACATTGTTGCTTCTATTATCGTGTACTTTCAACCATGTTAGTTTGCGCCTTCCTTTTTGATACTCCCTGTATATGTGTGTTACAAATATAATATGATTATATTAAACAAATGAAATGTATTTTTTCTAAGGGATATGTGTGTGTATTTCTCATTCATTTGCTTACTTTCATACTAAATATTGATTTTTGTAAAATGAAAATTGTGCAGGGTTGTAAGGGGTAGTGACGTGTGTATAACCTCTCCTACCCAATTCTCATCATCACCTTCTCGTGGTACAACCCGTTTTCACAAACGAGGCTCTGAGGACCGAGTCACGGCGGTATAACCGTTCCATCAGGTACTGAGTAAATGCGGTATCCTAATGTCTGTCCAGAGACTAAAAGGTAGCAGCCCTACCACTGGACTACTTAGCGTCGGGCCAGTAACCTGTCCTAAGGAACTTCAAAACTACTTTCAAGTCTCAACACGAAAAAATGCAACATGTTCATCGAATGGAAGATCACAGAATACCCAAACAAATGTTAAGATATCAACCTGCAGGAAGAAGAAGACCAGGACGTCCACTCAAAAGACTTCTGGATGGTGTTTCTCTTGAGGTGGAAACAGGTCAACAAATGCCCTAAATTCGTGAATGTACTATGATGATGATGATGAAAATTGTGCAACAGCAGCATTGTGAACTAACTCATTGTGTCGTATTTAAATAATACGTAGTGATTTCATTGCATTTGTAATATATACATTTACATAATAAAAAATGAAATAAATAATAAAAAATACCCACACATTCTTCCATTATGCCTCGACATAGATAGATCATTGACGGGACGAAGTGAGAGACAAACAAAGAAGACGGGATGTGTGTGTATATATTATATATGTACATTGAAAAATGAATGTTTGAGTCTGGATTTGAACACGAGTCTCTAAACTCTGTAGGTTTAGCGTTCTAATCAAATGAGCCACTCAACTATTCCAACACAAACGTATATTCTCAATTCACACAAGAGGTGGGGGTGAAATCGTCCCAACTGATATCTAGCAGCCAACATAACAGGTAAGCAATTTTTTGAAAGGAATATTTATTTTATAGCAGTGACGCTTGTACATTTAGATGTTATAACTATATTTTAGGCATTTGGCAATGAAGGCAAATGTGATATAAAAGAAAAAAAACGAATGCTAGAGTTGGTTTTGAACCCGAGTCTCTAAACTCTGTACGTTTAGCGCTCTAACCAACTGAGCTACTCATGTATTCCAACATAAACATACATTTTGTCTTATATATGTAGTATTCTCAATTCACACAAGAGGTGGAGAGAAGTCGTACCGTCTGACATCTAGCAGCCAGCATAAGAAGTAAGCATTTTTATAATATATATATATATATATATATATATATATATTGTCCACCGCTGTGTGCTCTCGAGGAAGCGTGCTGCCTTATCACGCAGCGGGCCCGGGTACGATTCCCGTTAGGGGCAGTTTTTCTGGGTGAGGTTTCTATTGGGGTTCTTCCTCATCTGTAAGACAAATATCAGGAATCCTTTAAGGCCCAAACGGTCCCCGGAATCATATGGCCCTTATAATTATCATCATAATCATCATATTTTCCGGTGTGGAAAGCGACGGGTAGCTAGCACATCTACAGTAGAATTCCCTTGTAAAGCTGCAAGCATAGCATGAATATACTATGATTGCAATGAAGGACCTGTCCTCGGGCCGAATTACTATATATATATATATATATATATAATGTAAGTGGTAGCGCACTGAGATATCAACTCAGAGGTCCGGGTTCAAATCCCGTCCAGGCATTTAGTTTTCTTATTTTGTCATATTAAGATTACATTGCTCAATGTCAAAAAGATTTAATTATAACATCGAAAAAGCGTCACTGCTATCAAGTAAAAATATTCTCTTTAATTTACTTACTTGTTATAGTAGCTACTAGGTGGCAGTGGAGACCGAGTACCCGCTACATCTAGTAATAATAGAGAATATTTATAAGAAAAATAAATGTTTGCTCTGGATTCGCCTGGTAGCGTAAGTGGTAGCGCAATGAGATATCAACTCAGAGGTCCGGGTTCAAATCCCGTGCAGGCATTTATTTTTCTTATCTTGTCATATATATATATATATATATATATATATATAATACAAGCAGAAATATATTTATATCAATGTTACCATTTGTGAATAAAAAACATATCCTTATCTAAAAATATATAAAACAGAAAATTTCAAACTTTATATTTATATTTGTTATACATTGTGGAAGCAGTTAGCTTTGAAATGTGAACAGTACAACACATAATAGTTTTCGAACGATTTAATCCATGATAAATATGGTATTTCTAAACGTATTTAGAATTAACCTGATAAAGGAAGATTTGGGCATTGTTCATTCCATACATTTACGGTTATAAATAGATTTAATTTTTGAAATATTTATATTTTCTTAAATTCAAATTACAAACTTACTTTTTCAATTTCACATTCAGTGGCGTTTCTCCGTAACGTAAATTGTTATTACGTCAACATTTTTGTTATTGCTTTGATACGAAATTTATATTTTTAATAAAACTTTAAATACGAGAAGGAAATTAACATCCAAAAAAAAAAAACTTCATGGTACCCCCTTCTCAAACTGATTGCGGGAACGGGAGAGAGATAAAGATAATTTGTTTGTGATATTTGGCATAATTAAATTAATCATCGTATAGAAAAGAAGTGCACAAAATATTTTTTTTGTAGGATATCATACATAATTCTAAAGGGTAAACGACATGATTTTATAATTGTAAATGTACATGCCCCCACAGAAGATAAAGAAGACAAGATCAAGGATGAGTTCTATGAAGAATTAGAATGCTTATTTGATAGCCTTTCACGATATCATATGAAAATTGTCTTAGGAGATTTTAATGCAAAAGTAGGGCGGGAAGATATATTCAAACCAACAATAGGCAAATTCAGTCTTCATGAAGATAGTAACGACAACGGGGTTAGATTAGTCACATTTGCCACATCAAAGTATCTCGTTGTTAAGAGCACAACATTTCAGCATAAGGATATTCATAAATACACCTGGACGTCCCCAGATGGAGAAACTCGGAACCAGATAGATCATGTATTAGTGGATAAACGCTGGCACAGTAGCATCATTGATGTTAGATCAGTTAGAGGGACAGACTGCAATTCGGATCATCATCTGGTCAGGGTGAAAATCAGACAACGGCTATCGCTTATGAGAGGAACAAACGTTAAAGATGATTCTGTAAAATATGAATTAAAAAACTTGAAAAATGATGAAATGCGGCAAGAATACCAAATCAAAATTGCTAATAGATTTGAAGTACTGGAATCTTCAGATGACAATGTGGCAAACGAAGAATAAACTGATATAAATAAAGAATGGGAGGCTATAAGAGATACTATTAAATTGTCAGCATCAGAAAGCATTGGTTGTTTAAAAAGAGGCAAAACAAGAAATGGTTTGATGAGGAATGTGCAGACATTGTAAAGAAAAGAAAGCTAGCAAAAATTAAATGGTTACACGAGCCAAATGAGGTAAATTTAGAGCAATTGGGTAGTGTTAGACGGGAAACCACCAAGTTACTAAAGAGTAAAAAGAGGGAATATTTGAGAGAGAAGATTAATGATCTTGAATTGAATGCAAAAAATAGGAACATTAGAGAATTATATCAGGGAATTAGTATAGAGAAGAAAGGGTTTCAGGCTAGAACAAACATAATTCGGAATGAAAATGGGGATATGATTGCAGATTCCAAGAGTATATTAAATAGATGGAAAAGTTATTTTAATCAGCTATTAAATGTACATACAGAACAGGACATTGAAGAGAATAACTTACAGACAGCAGAAATGCTAGTCGCAGAGCCAAGTGCATTAGAGGTTGAAATGGCAATTGAAAAATTGAAGATGTATAAAGCATCAGGTTCAGATGAGATCCCAGCAGAACTGATAAAATCTGGGGGAGAAATATTGATGGACAAGATACGCTGGTTGCTTAGTATGATTTGGGAAAAAGAAGCTCTTCCAGATGAATGGAAGGAATCAATTATCGTACCAATTTATAAGAAAGGAGATAAAACTGATTGCAACAACTATAGGGGCATCTCATTACTTTCAACTTCGTACAAAATTCTAACAAATATATTAGTAAGCAGACTTACTCCCTATATTGATGACATTCTAGGAGATCATCAATGTGCATTTAGAAGAAACAGGTCTACAACAGATCAGATTTTTAGTATAAGAGAGATTTTAGAAAAGAAATGGGAATATAATGGCACTGTACATCAACTATATGTAGACTTCAAAAAAGCATATGATTCAATTAAGAGGGAGAAGTTATATAGTATCCTGCTGGAGTTTGGAATTCCTAAAAAGTTAGTTAGACTTATACGAATGTGTCTAAATGGCTCAACGAGTAGGGTGCGTGTAGGCAAACAGTTTTCAGACACTTTTGAAATCCAGAATGGGTTAAAGCAAGGAGATGCACTATCTCCTCTACTATTTAATTTTGTACTAGAGCATGCCATTAAATCTTTAGAGAATGAGGAAGGCTTACAACTGAATGGTATTAATAAGCTGTTAGTTTATGCTGATGATGTAGTACTACTGGCCGATAGCGAGGAGATACTAAAGGCCAACACGCACACACTATTGAGTAACACTAAGAAATTAGGACTGGAAGTAAATATCAGTAAAACTAAATATATGGTCACACGTAGAAATACATTATATAATGGAAATGGAGAGCTAATGACAAATGAGGGAAATTTTGAGGAATTGGCTGAATTCAAATACCTAGGAACAATAATCACAAATAGGAATGAGATGCACAAGAAATTAAACATAGGCTCAATTCTGGAAATTCATGCTATTATGCATTGCAGAGACTTTTGATGTCCCAACTCCTTTCAAAAAACGTTAAGCTGAAAATATATAAAACTATTGTTCTACCAGTTATATTATATGTGTGTGAAACATGGACTCTTACTTTAAGGGAGGAAAGGAGATTACGAGTATTTGAGAATAAAGTTCTTAGGAAAATTTTTGGACCAAAGAGAGATGAACAGACAGGTGAATGGAGAAGACTACATAACAATGAACTACATGGTCTTTATAGGAAGCCAGATATAATAAGAACAGTTAAGTCCCGTAGACTGCGATGGGCAGGACATGTTGCGCGTATGGGGAATGAAAGATGTGCATGGAAACTTCTTGTAGGAAAGCCAGAAGGAAAACGCCCAGTTGGTAGACCAAAAATGAGGTGGGAGAACAACATTAACTATGATTTGAGGGAAGTAGATTATACAGGGAATGATTGGAAAGCATTAGCTCAGGATAGGGATGTATGGAGAGCTTATGTCCGTGCGGCCATGAACCTACGGGTTCGATAGTGCCAGTGAGTAAGTAAGTAAGTAAGTAAGTTACAAATATACTATGACTAAATTAAACAAATAATGTTTTTCTACGGAATTTGTGTGTGAATTCCTCATTCATTTGTTTACCTTCATAGTAAAAGTTGATTGATGTAAAATAAAATTTACTGGCGTATTAAAATAATATTTAGTGATTTCAATGCATTTTTAATTAATATATATAATGAAATAAATAATAAAAATACTAGCACCTACTTCCATTATGCCTCGACATAGATAGAACATAGACAGGTCGGAGTGAGAGACAAACAATGAAGAAGGGATGTGTATGTATATATTATACATGCATACATATATATATATATATATAGATATATGTGTGATGTGCCTATATATATATATATAGTATTAAAAGAAAAATGAATGCTTGAGACGGATTTGAACCAGAGTCACTAAACTCTGTACGTTTAGCACCCTAAACAACTGAGCTACACAAGTATTCCAACACAAACATACATTTTCCTTCTACATGTAGGATTCTCAATTAACAGAAAAGGTAGCGGGAAGTCGTCCCGATTGACATCTAGCGGCCACCATAACAGGTAAGCTAATTGTTTTAAAAGGAATATTTACTTTACAGCAGTACCGCTTGTAAATTTACATTTTATAATATTTCGCAATGAAGGTAAATATGATATGAAAAATAAAATGAATGCTAGTTGGGATTTGAACCCGAGTCTCTAAACTCTATACGTTTAGTGCTCTATCCAACTGACCTACTCAAATATTCCAACATAAACATATACTTTTCTTATATATGTAGTATTCTCAATTTACACAAGAGGTAGCTGGAAGTCGTCCCAACTGACATCTAGCGGGCACCATAACAGGGAAGCATTTTTTATCTTTATATATATATATATATATATATATATATATATATATATATATATATATATAATACAAGCAGGAATATATTTCTTTCAGTGTTACGTTTGTAATTAGAATAACATATTCTTATCTGTAAATATATAAAGCAGAACATTTCAAATTTTATTTTTAAATTTGTTTATAATGTGTGAGCAGTTAGCTGTGAAATGCGAACAGTTCAACGCATAATAAATTTTCAAATATTTAATGTTTGATAAGTGTGGTATTTCTAAATGTATTTAGTATTTACCTGATAAAGGAATAGTTCGCATTGTTCATTCCACAAATTTACGGTTATAAATAGATTTAATCAATGTAATATTTATCCATCCATCCATCCAATGGCTGGTTGGCTCAAATTCGAACTTTGGCCCCTCTTAACTCTTGCCTCCAAACATTTCTATTTTGCGCAGCAAGCCTCCAGTTACTTGAGTAGGTGTGCAGCATCTTTTTTAATACGTACCACCCTCCCGTCGCACAGTGGGGTATTTTGCCGATTTAGGCGGCCAAAATTATTTTTGCAATTCAGTTGAGTATAAATGTGCCCTCTTATTAAATTAACTGGATTTTAAGAGAAATGTAGTACATTTTAAAGAAAAAAATACATATTTTACTTTTTTAAACTATATAATAAAATTATGAAGTACTATGAACAGTTATAAGAAACTACACCTCAAAAAGAGCATTGTTTCAATCAATTGTACTTAAATAAGGCACCACTACAACATTTAACTTTAAGTCTATGTCCAGAATCTAGAGTATTATGTGCACAATTTGTCCTTTTGTAAGATATCCTTGAAATTTCTACTTTCCCATTTGCTGGCAGTTAAGGCCAATCACAAACTTAACATAAATGTTTATACACGTTATCACTTTGATGATGATTATGAGTGTGATTATTAGAGTCACAGTTCTTCATCAGAAGATACTTCCATTTCATCTGATGATTCAGCTGTATCTGGTTCCAGATAGACCACATGAAAGTTGTTTGAGCGTCAACCATGGTGAGCATAACTGTGTGCTTGACAGAAAATAATATATTTTCTAATGTCATTTTAGTGTTTGTAGAATATTTGTTGAGTTTTTTACATATTCTATTTCTTTATTAGTTATGTCAGTAGATTCTTTAACGAATCTTATTCTAATGGGACGACAATAATGTGGCGAAGAAGGAGTTGAATTCTGCCTGATCAATTTATCATTATCTGTACTACAAATTAGTTGAAGTGGTACAAAAGAACTCTGAAAAATATTTACGTCTGAGTCAGCATCATTCTGAAATTTCTGCTTATATTGAGTTTGTTGCGATACACCACAGCCCCAATTGCAAATTAACACCAATGAACTTCTTGACTTAAAGTCTGTACAACTTTCTCTAAATGTGTCAGCAATCGTATAACAGCAAGATCTAATAATTGTTGTAAATTAATTGGAACACGAATACCAGTAACATATAAGATTCTTTATCCGGATAGCGATCCATTTTTGCCTTTTGTAGTACACTGTAGCAAGGATATATATTTTTATTGACGATCTTTATTATTTCATATTGTCTTCTCGAAAGACCAGTTTCGACAAACACGGCCAATGCTCTTAATGCCGCTAATTGTGCTTTGTCTTCCTGAAGACTAAGAGAGTATGCTTTCTCATATTTTCCTGCACGCTTTGGAGAACTGGTTATTTCCTTGAGTACTTTACAAGCAACTCTTCTTTCCGTTGTTACTAATTTCACTTCTGCAGCATTAGTCAGGACACCCGTGCCTGTACTGCTACGTAAATCCTCTATTTTCTTTATTTTTCTTCTTTCGCTCAAATCTTGAAATGTCTTCGTTAGCCGTTCTGTTCGACTCACTACCTTAGGAATTGAGAATATCCCTTCAAGCCAATCACTATTTTTCTTAAGATATATATCCTCTTTCTTATGTGCTGCTCTCCATTTTCTTTTCAATTCAGACTTAAAATGTTAAATTTTGTGTTTTATTTCCTTTATTTGTTCGTCTGAGTAACTATTATGCTGTAAAAGGTAATTTTCCAATAAGTCTAATTTTTCATTAATATTCGGCTAATTTTCGGTTGCATAATGTTAAACAGCTTTCTTCGAGTCATTATATTGACGTCCGATGACCCTAATACAAAAATCGAGAAATTTAAAATAGAAATAATCACTTAGTAAAAAAAAATAAAATGTTTACTAATGTTTTAATAAACATATATATCATTGAAAACCGCGCGAATCCGCGGCCAATTTCCAAGAAATCGCTAAGCCAATACTACAACCGTTCTATGACACTAAAGGAAAGTGCTCGGAAATACCCGGAAGTATATCTAAAATACTGAAGTTTGTTAAAATTGGCTTCAGAAAATAACGAAAAACATACCCTACTTGAAGAAGCTTTATCAAAAGGATAAAAACAATTATCTTCTTCTTCCTTCCAAGTATTAGGCCAAGGCCTGTTACGATCCTATAGAAAATTTTCCCTCCAGCGTTTCAAACGACCGCCCAGTGATCTTCGTCCTCTTGGTACATAATTATAAACAGCTTTGGGGATCCGATTTGAACTCATTCTTTCAAGATGGTGTTTCCAATTTAGTTGGTACTGTTTAATATATTCCAAAATTGGCGTAGTCTTCAATTCTTTTAAGATATCAGTGTTCCTTTTCCGATCCCATCTGGTGTAACCCGCTGTTCTGCGCATTAATCTCATTTCACAAGCCGTTATTTTGCTTTCATGTTATATTTTTAGTTGTCCATGCTTCACTACCATAGGTCAACACTGGTCTAGCCAAAGTGTTATATAAACGTAATCTGGTGTTTTTTTTGTACAAGAGATGGTTTCATAACTTGATTAATAATTCCTAAACTTTTTTTATAACTAGTAATTTTTTCAGGGACATCCTTTTCATCCCAGATAGAGAGATAATATCCAAGATATTTAAATTGATTAGATCTCTCTAAAATTTTATTCTGGAGACAGATTTTACTTTGTATGGGGTCCTTCCCATGAAATGCCATAATTTTAGTTTTGTTAATTGATATTTCCATATTAAATTTGGCACCTATTTTTTGTAAATTATAAATTGATCGTTGCAAATATTTTCGGAAAATGCCAGAAGAGCTAAATCGTCTGCAAAAAGAATAGCATCGAGTTTGAGATTCCTATTGATGGGTATATATCCTCGTTGTGTTTTCCTCTATTCGTTTATTAATTTATTCATATATATAATGAAAAGACCGGTAAAAGTCCAAATCCCTGTCTTACTCCAGTGTTGATCTTTTCTGAAGAAGATAATTTGCCATCTTGTTTAACAGAGATTTCATTATCTTCATAGATGTTGAAGATATTAGTAATATATTATTGTGGAACGTTATCATCAGCTAAAATTTGTAGTAATATATTTCTGTCTACTTTGTCAAAAGCCTTTATGAAGTCAACGAAGGCGATATGAGTTTCTATATTGAATTCCTTGTGCTTTTCTAATAGTAGTTCTAGAGTGAAGAATCCATCTGTACAAGATCTAACCTTTCTGAATCCATTCTGCTCTTCTCCAATTATATTTTCATAATTTTTTTCAATTTATTCTTAACTATATTAGCATAAATTTTATATCCAGAGTTCAATAAACCAATTCCACGATAGTTGTCTTTGATTTGGCTACTTCCTTTTTTGAAGATTGGTATTACAATGGATTTGTTCCAGCTTTGTGGTGGTTCTTGTCCTTCCCATATCATATTAAGGAGAATAAGAAATCTGTCTAAAATTTTTTTAGCTGAAAATTTAAACAATTCTTGATTAATGTGGTCTTCTCCGGGAGCTTTGTTACTTTTTAATGATTTAACATCAGTTAATTCATCTATAGAAATTTGTTCCAAAGCAATGTTATTAGAGATTGGTATTTGTAATAAATCATCCTTTTGTGTCCATAAATGATGAAAGTAGTTAAGCCAAGATTCATTAGATATACAATTTAAATGTGCATTTTCTCTTGAATCATTATTTAAATTTTTTAAAACTTTATATATTTTTGGTTGAGGCCTAGTGATATCATTTTCCAAAAATGAGACAAATTGTTCCTAGCTTTGTCTATGTTTTTTTGCGAACTTCAATTTTAGCTATGGCTCTCTTCCTATGATACTCTACTTTATCTTCATATTTTTTTGTAGACAGAAATTTTTTGTATACTTCACGTTTATCATCAATTACTTTTTGATGTTTTCATTCCATATCCGTAGTCCTTTTTTTCGATTCCATTTAGTAAAAACAATTAAAATATGTTAATACTTACTGGTTTATCACAATCCATAACTATTCACTTAAAAATATAATCCCTAATTAGCAATAATCTATGTTGAACGTAAGCTTGTACAAAGAGCGCCGAGAAAAAATATTTGCAGTATGAGAGACAGTCAATTTTTTATTGATTGTACAGACTCAAGGTAACACTGACTCATGAAAATTGGGTACCGTATTATCGGCTGATTATTCAGCTATTTTTTTCCTGTCTAGAATACATTTCAGAAAATCGACTTTTGGCCGCCTATATCGGTCAAATACCCCACTGTGCGTCGTTTGCTCGGTCTTCCAACCCGTCTACTCCCCATAAAACTTGCTGTAAGCACCTTTTTTGGTGCTCGGTCTATTGAGAGCCTTTGTACATGGCCAGCCCAATCTAATTTCTTTAACTTAATAAAGTTGACAATGTCAGATTCACTGTATTTGTCATACAGTTGTTTGTTGCATCGTATTCTCTACTGACTATTAATATTTATTGGTACAAATAATTTCCTGAGTACTTTTGTTTCAAAATTATTTAGGGCTACGTCTGATCTTTTAGTGAGGTTCCATGTCTCACTACCATAGTTCAAAACTGACCTTATTAAAACTTTCTGTAGCCTTATTTTAGTTGCTGAGTGTATCTTATTATTCTTCATTACATTATGAAGTGAGTAATAAAGCTTTGTTGGCCAGTTTCAGTCTTCTTTCTACTTCAATGTGTTGGTCGTTAATATCTGTAATACATGAGCCAAGATAGTTAAAATTTTTCACAATGTTAAAAAACTAATACTTTTATGCTATTAGATTGCTATTCTGTCAATCGTGTAACATATTATAACTTGTGCTTTCTGCGTGTTAATTTCTAGGCCTATATATTCTGTGGCTGCTTTAAATTCTGTTTAAAATTCATCAGTGAAATATATATACTTCATTAAATTCGATTTAAAAACTAACTTTTCAATTTCACATTCAGTGGCGTTGCTCCGCAACTTAAGTTGCTCCTACGTCAACATTTTTGTTCTTGCTTTGTTACGAAATTTATATTTTTAATAACATATTAAATATCTGAAGGAAATTAACTGCAAAAGAACTTCAAGGCACACCCTTTTAAACCTGATAGCGGGCATGGAGGAGAGAGAGATAGTGTGTTTGTCTTATTCGGCAAAATTAAAGCTCATCATTGTATGGAAAATAAATACACAAACATATATGTACATACTTTTTTTTTGTACATATGTGTGTGTTACAAATATACCATTATTAAATTAAACAAATGAAAAGTATTTTTTAAGGAATGTTATGTATTCCTCATTCATTTATTTACGTTCATTTTGAAAGTTGTTTTTTTGTAAAAATAAAATTGTGCAACACCAACATTGTGAATTGCCTTACTCAGTCATATGTAAATAATATTTAGTGATTTCATTACATTTGTAATATATATATTTACATAATAAAAAATTAAATAAAAAATACCCCGACCTACTTTCATTATGCCTCGACATAAATAGATCATTGACGGGTCGAAGTGAGAGACAAATAAAGAAGAAATGATGTGTATTATATATATATATATATATATATATATATATACACGGTATATATTTATGTGATATGAAAAAAATGAATGCTTGAGTCTGGATTTGAACCCGAGTCTCTAAACTCCGTACGTTTAGCGTTCTAACCAAATGAGCTACTCAAGTATTCCAACACAAACGTACATTTTTCTTATATAAATTATGTAGTATTCTCTACTCACACAAGAGGTAGCGGGAAATCGTCCCGACTGACAACTAGCGGCCACCATAACAGGTAAGCAATTTTTTTAAAGAGAATATTTATTTTATAGCAGTAAACTTGTGTATTTAAATGGTATAACTATATTTTAGGCATTTGGAAATGAAGACAAATATGATATGAAAATAAAAATGAATGCTTGAGTCGAGATTTGAAACTGAGTCTAAACTCTGTAAGTTTAGCGCTCTAACCAACTGACCTACTCAAATACTCCAACACAAACATACATTTTTTTATATATCTAGTATTCTCAATTGACACAAGAGGTAGCGGGACGTCCAGCAGCCACCAGAACAGGTAAGCATTTTTTGTTAGAATGTATATATATATATATATATATATATAATACTAGCAGAAATATATTTATTTCAATGTTATATTTGTAATTAGTATAACATACTCTTATCTAAAAATATATAAATGAGAACATTTCAAATTTCATATTTAAATTTGTTATATAATGTGTAAGTCCACCTTTGTTGTCTCGAGGTAGCGTGTACCCTTGTCACGTAGCAGTCCCGGGTCGTATCCCCGATCGGGACAGTTTTTCTGGGAGAGGTTTTTATCGGGTTTCTTCGTCACCTGTAAGACAAATGTCAGAAAACTTTACGGCCCAAAGGTCTCCCAAAATCGTATGGCCATAATCATCACCATTATTCTTATGATTATCATCATCGGTGTGGAAAGCAACGGGAAGCTACCACACCTACAATTCCCTAGTAAAGCTGCAAAACATTGCATTAAAATGCTATGATTGCAGTTATAGACCTGCCCTCGGGCAGAATTACTTTGGATGGTTGGATATAATGTGTAAGCAGTTAGCTTTCAAATGTGAACAGTACAACACGTAATATACATTCATACATTTAATCTATAATAAGTATGGTATTTCTAAATGTATTTAGTGTTTACCTGATAAAGGAAGAGTTGCGCTTTATTTATTTCACAAATTTACGGTTATAAATAGTTTAAATGTTGAAATATTTATATTTTATTAAATTCAAATTAATAACTTACTTTTTCAATTTCACATTCAGTGGCGTTGCTCCACAACGTAAGTTCTTATTACGTCAACATTTGTGTTATTTCTTTGTTACGAAATTTATAATTTTAATAAAACCATAAATACGTGAAGGAAATTAACATGCAAAAAAAAACTGCAGTGCACTTTCTTTTTAAGCTAATAGCGGGCATGGAGGAGAGAGATATAGCGTGTTTGTGATATCTCGCATAATTAAAGTTCTCATCGTATGGAGAAGGAGTGAACAAAAAATATTTTTTTTGTATATAAGTGTGTATTACAAACATACTATAATTAAATTAAACAAATGAAAAAAAATTCTAAGGAATTTCTCTGTGTATTCCTCATTGATTTGTTTCCGTTCATGCTGAAAGTTGATAGCTGTAAAAAGAAAATTATGCAACAGCAGCTATGTGAATTGACATACTCTGGCGTATTTAAATAATATTTAGTAATTTAATTACATTTTTAATATATATATATATATATATATATATATATACTCACATAATAAAAAATGAAATAAACAATAAGAAATACTCGCACCTACTTCCATTATGCCTAGACATAGATAGAATATTGACGGGTCGGAGTGAGAGACAAACAAGGAAATGGGATGTGTACGTATACATTATATATGTGTATACAACACACACACAGATATATATATATATTTATTTATTTATTTATTTATTTATTTATATTTATACACACATGATAAGAAAAGAAAAATGATTGCTTGAGTCGGGATTTGAACCCGAGTCTCTAAACTCTGTACGTTTAGCGCACTAACCAACTGAGCTACTCAAGTATTCCAAAACATACATTTTTCTTATATATGTAGTATTCTCAATTCAAAGAAGACGTAGCGGAAAGTCGTCCCTACTGACTTCTAATGACACCATAACAGGTAAGCATTTTTTTAAAGAAAATGTTTACTTTATAGCAGTAACATTTGTATATTTAGATTTTATAACTATAATTCTGACATTTGGCAATGAAGGCAAGTATGATATGAAAAGAAAAATCAATGTTTGAGTCGGGATTTGAACCCGAGTCCCTAAACTCTGTACGTTTAGCGCTCTAACCAACTGAGCTACTCAAGTATTCAAACACAAACATACATATTTCTTATATATGTAGTATTCTCAATTCACAGAAGAACGGGAAGACGTCCCGACTGACGTTTTGCGGCCACCATAACGGGTAAACATTTTTTTAAAGAGGGTATTTGGTTTATAGCAGTAACGCTTGTATATTTAGATGTTATAACTATATTTTTGACAATCGGCCATGACGGCTAATATGATCTGAAAACAAAAATAAATGCTTGAGTCGAGATTTGAACCCGAGTCTCTAAACTCTGTACCTTTAGCGCTCTAACCAACTGATCTAGTCAAGTATTACAACACAAACATACATTTTTCTTATTTATGTATTATTCTCAATTCACACAAGAGGTAGCGGGAATTCGTCCCGACGGACATTCAGCGGCCACCATTACAGGTAAAAATTTTTTTTATTATATTTATATAAATATGTATGCATATATATGTATATATATATATATATATATATATATATGTATATATATATATATATATATATATATATATATATATATAATAAGAGAAGGAATGTGTTTATTTCAATGTTACGTTTGTAATTAGAATAACAAATTCTTATCTAAAAATGTACAAAACAGAACATTTCGAATTTAATTTTTAAATTTGTTATATACAGTATAAGCAGTTAGCTTTCAAATGTGAACAGTACAACACGTAACATATTTTCAAACATTTAATCTATGATATATATGGTATTTCTGAATGTACGTATTTAGTCTTTACCTGATAAAGGAGGAGTTGCGCTTTATTTATTTCACAAATTTACGGTTATAAATAGTTTCAATGTTGAAATATTTATATTTTATTAAATTCAAATTAAAAACTTACTATTTCAATTTCACATTCAGTGGCGTTGCTCCGCAACGTAAGTTGTTATTACGGCAACATGTTTGTTATTGCTTTGTTACGAAATTTATATCTTTAATTAAACGTTAAATACGTGAAGCAAATTAACAAAAAAAAACAATGGCACCCCCTTTTCAAGCTGATGGCGTGCACGCAGGTGCGAGAGATAGTGTGTTTCTGATATTTGGCATCATTAAATCCCATCATCGTATAGTGAAGTAGTGCACAAATATATGTGTATTGTATATATGCGTGCGTTACTATTATAGTATTATTAAATTAAACAAATGAAAACAATACTGAGGAATTCGTGTGTGTATTCCTCATTCATTTGATTACCATCTTACTGATTGTTCATTGTCGTAAAAAGAAAATTGCGCAAGAGCAGCATTATGAATTGCTTATTTAAACAATGTCTAGTGATTTTATTTCATTTGTAATATATATATATATATATTTACATAATAAAAAATGAAATCAATAATAGAAAATACACGCACCAACTTATTTTATGCCTGACATAGATACCACATTGACGGGTCGGTGCGAGAGACAAACAAAGACGAAGGGATGTGTATATATATATATAATATTAAAAGAAAAATGAATGCTTGAGTCTGGATTTGAACCCGAGTCTCTAAATTCTGTACGTTTAGTGCTCTAACCAACTTAGCTACTCAAGTATACCAACACAAAAATTAATTTTTCTAATATATGTTTGTATTCTTAATTCACACAAGAGGTTGCGGGAAGTCGTCCCGACTGACATCTATCGGCCACCTTAACAGGTAAGCAACCTTTTTAAATATATATATATATATATATATATATATATATATATATATATATATTGTCCACTGCTGTGATCTCGAAGTAGGGTGCTGTCTTGTCACGCAGCGGTCCCGTGTTCGATCCCCAGTCCGTGCAGTTTTTCTCGGTGAGGATTTTATCGGGATTATCCTCCCCTGTAAGACAAATGTCCCCTCCATGGTATCTTTACCTTGTCGTGGTGGAGTGGCTTGCGTGCTTAAATGATCCTGAGAACTATGCCGGCGGTAGCATTGCTGCCGATAGGGTTACCCATGCCGGATTGGTCAAAGGTGATAAGCCAGACGAAAAAAGTACCTTGGTCGAAAGAGTGACGATCTTTCACCGTAAAATTACAACCGTTAAGGAATGCAGACTTGGGATCAACTGGGGTAAATTTTCCGGAGGTCAAATAGTTCCCCATTCAGTTCTCCGGACGGGTACTACTTCAGGGAACCCATGCCAAAGGCTCAAATGCAGGGAGATGTTCCTAGGAACACGGAATGTTAGGACTTTATACAATAGTGGGGCACTACAGATATTAACGCAGGAATTAGATAAATCGCGCTTGGATATACTCGCTTTACAAGACGTTAGGTGGCCAGGAGAACGTAGTCAGGAATCAGGAAGCTTTGCATTATACTACGGGGGTGCATGAAGACCTGTATTTGGAACGGATTTTTTAGTCAGAACGAGGATCCTATCCGCTATCCGAGATATTAAGTTTGTTAGTGATAGGATATCATCCGATTGAGGGTCTTTTCACTTTTTCAGCGGTTGCCCTTTTACCAGCCGGCTGCTGGCCCTTCACATCCACATGTGTCAATCACAGAGGTAGATGATCAACAGCCAGTGTAGGGGTGACATGTGGTTAGCATGTCGAGTCCCCCAGCCGTCATAGCTGGTTCCTCAACCTGGAGCCGCTACTTATTGTAGCTACTCAATTGCCTCACGATGCTGGGTGGGCACCGGTCCCATACTGGCCGAAATACCATGAGAAAATGTCTTCCCCCATGGAGACTCGAACCAGCGCAAGTCCCGTAGCTCTGCGCCAAGGTTTCCTACCTTAACCGCTCGGCTACGGCGCGGGACGATAGGATATCATACATAATTCTAAAGGGTAAACGATATGATTTTATAATTGTAAATGTACATGCCCCCACAGAAGATAAAGATGACAAGATCAAGGATGAGTTCTATGAAGAATTAGAATGTTTATTTGATAGCCTTTCACGATATCATATGAAAATTGTCATAGGAGATTTTAATTCAAAAGTGGGGCGGGAAGATATATTCAAACCAACAATAGGCAAATTCGGCCTTCATGAAGATAGTAACGACAATGGAGTTAGATTAGTCACCTTTGCCACATCAAAGAATTTGTTAAGAGCACAACATTTCAGCATAAGGATATTCATAAATACACCTGGACGTCTCTAGATAGAGAAACTCGGAACCAGATAGATCATGCAATAGTGGACAAACGCTGGCAGGGTAGCATCATCGATGTTAGATCAGTTAGAGGGACAGACTGCAATTCGGATCATCATCTGGTCCGAGTGAAAATCAGACAACGGCTATCGCTAATGAGAGGAACAAATGCTACAGATGATTCTGTAAAATATTGATATAAAAAACTTGAAAAGTGATGAAATGCAGCAAGAATATCAAATCAAAATTGCTAATAGATTTGAAGTTGTGGAATCTTCAGATGACAATATGGCAAACGAAGAAGACACTGATATAAACAAAGAATGGGAGGCTATAAGAGATAGCATCAGAAAGCATTGGTTGTTTCAAAATGAGGAAAAACAAGAAATGGTTTGATGAGGAATGTGTCGACATTGTAAAGAAAAGAAAGATAGCAAAAACAAAATGGTTACACGAGCCAAATGAGGTAAATTTAGAGCAATTGGGTAGTATTAGGCAGGAAACCACCAAGTTACTAAAGAGTAAAAAGAGGGAATATTTGAGAGAGAAGATTAATGATCTTGAAATGAACGTAAAAAATAGGAACATTAGAGAATTATATCAGGAAATTAGTATAGAGAAGAAAGGGTTTCAGGCTAGAACTAACATAATTCGGAATGAAAATGGGGATATGATTGCAGATTCCAGGAGTATATTAAATAGATGGAAAAGTTACTTTAATCAGCTATTAAATGTACATACAGAACAGGACATTGAGAAGGATAATTTACAGACAGCAGAAATGCTAGTCGCAGAACCAAGTGCATTAGAGGTTGAAATGGCGATTGAAAAATTGAATAATGTATAAAGCATCAGCTTCAGATGAGATCTCAGCAGAACTGATAAAATCAAGGGGAGAAAAATTGATGGACAAGATACACTGATTGCTTAGTATGATTTGGGAAGTAGAAGCTCTTCCAGATGAATTGAAAGAATCAATTATCGTACAAATTTATAAGAAACGAGATAAAACTGATTGCAACAACTACAGGGGCATCTCATTACTTTCAACTTCGTACAAAATTCTAACAAATATATTAGTCAGCAGACTTACTCCCTATATTGATGGCATTCTAGGAGATCATCAATGTGGATTAGAAGAAACAGGTCTACAACAGATCAGATTTTTAGCATAAGACAGATTTTAGAAAATAAATGGGAATATAATGGTACTGTACATTGAACTATACGGAGACTTCAAAAAAGCATATGATTCAATTAAGAGGGAGAAGTTATATAGTATCCTGTTGGAGTCTGGATTTCCTAAAAAGATAGTTAGACTTATATAAATGTGTCTAAATGGCACAAAGAGTAGGGTGCGTGTAGGCAAACAGTTTTCGGGCATTTTTGAAATCCAGAATGGGTTGAAGCAAGGAGATGTACTATCTCCTCTACTATTTAACAATATGATATTAGAACTTTACGACAAACATGCCCCCTTGAAGACTAGACGAATTACTAAATCCCCAGCTCCCTGGATGTCCCACGAAATTCGACTACTGATGGCTGAGAGGGATGCTGCTTTTCGAAAATATAGACGGGACAAAAGTGACGCTAACTTAAGACAATATAAGACATTAAGAAACAAAACGAATCAAAACATTAGGAACGCTAAGTTGCGGTATGCCCATAGTCTCATTGATCCAAACACAAATGCAAGTGATATGTGGAAACGTATTAGATCAATGGGTCTACGGCAGCCGACAACCAAAGGAGAGAGCATTAACATATCACTGGACGATCTAAACCAACATTTCACATCATATGCCACACTTAACATAAACACTACGACCAAACAACAAACTATAGATGAGCTCCTATCCACACGTACTCCTTCCCGAGAAAAATACTTATTTTCCTATATAATGCCAATCGACGTTAAACTATCCCTGGACCGCATTAGAACTAAAACACAAGGTATAGACAATATAAGTATCGACTTTTTAAAGAAAATACTCCATGTCATACTCCCAACTGTAACCCATATATTTAATGCCTCAATTATGACCTCAACTTACCCCGAACTCTGGAAAAAAGCTATAGTCAGACCAATCCCAAAAATTAAATTACCTGTAACACCAAACGACTTTAGACCAATCAGCATCCTCCCAGTCCTATCTAAGGCCTTGGAGCGCATTGTTCATGGACAATTAACTGATTACCTTAACACTCATATCATACTCGACCCATACCAATCAGGTTTTAGGACAGGCCATAGTACGGCAACCGCACTTCTTAAAGTTACCGAAGATGCGCGTGAAGCAATGGACAGTGGCCACATGACAATATTTACACTCTTGGACTTCAGTAAAGCTTTCGACACTGTTGACACTGACATATTAATAGCAAAATTACGCGCTCTGAATCTTTCGGACAATGCTGTTAACTGGCTTGGATCCTATCTTCATGGTCGCCAGCAATGTGTATCCAATGCAGAACTTTCCTCATCCTGGCTATCAGTGAAGGGAGGCGTCCAACAAGGTTCAGTGTTAGGACCACTTCTGTTCTCTATCTATATTAACGATATATCCACTAGACTTACCTATTGTCGATATCACCTATACGCTGACGATTTGCAAATTTACATTCACTCCCATCCTGACGATGTACATGACACACTAGACAAATTAAATAGTGACCTAGACTTAATTTCCCAATGGTCGAAGAAACATGGACTTAATCTAAATACTGACAAGACACAGTGCATAATTATAGGACATCGGCGAATCCAAAGCATTATAAATTACGAAAATATCCCTACCATTCTCCTAAATGACAAAAATATCCCCTACAGCTCAGTAGTAAAAAATCTGGGTATCTATATGGACCAACACCTAGACTGGAAAATCCAGGTGAATAATACCTGCAAGAAAGTGTTCTCAATTCTTCACTCCCTAAATAGTTTTAAAAACTTCCTTCCTACAAAATTAAAACAAATACTTGTACAGACTCTTATAATGCCACACTTCGACTACTGCGACATATTACTGACTAATCTGACAACTGATCTTTCTGACAGACTACTACAGCGTGCTCATAATGCGTGCATTCGATTTATATTCAATCTCCGTCGTTATGACCACGTGTCTCCTTCATTTCAGGCCTTATCATGGCTACGCCTAAATGACAGAAGAACTTTACATTCACATATCTTACTATTCCAAATTCTGCACACATATTTACCAACTTATTTAACAACACGTTTTCAACATTTATCGGCTCATCACAATTTAGGAACAAGATCACAAGACTCTTCTTTACTTTTGATACCACAACACAGGACCTGTCTGTACTCTGAATCTTACACAATATCTATGGCTAGAGCATGGAACTCACTTCCCAGTCATGTCAGGGACTGTCAATCGCTATCATTATTTAAATCCAAATTAACTTCGACACAATGAAAACATTAACTACATAACAACTATATAGAGCATTCTATTAATAGTCATGTAGGAAGCTACTTACTTTATTTTATATCATTTTGATTTTATTATATTCTATGTTTTTCTTAGCATTAGCTAGTATTAGATCCATCATCATTGTATTTTGTTTAGTCTGTATTTTAATATCTTAAATTTGTAATATGTACGTAATTTTTGTATAATTTTACTATTCGCTGGTTGAGTGGAAGAGAAGGCCTTATGGCCTTAACTCTGCCAGCTAAAATTAATCATTATTACTATTATTATTATTATTATTATTATTATTATTATTATTATTTAATTTTGTACTAGAGCATGCCATTAAATCTTTAGAGAATGAGGAAGGTTTACAACTCAATGGTATTAATAAGCTGTTAGTTATGCTGATGATGTAGTACTATTGGCCGATAGCGAGGAGATACTAAAGGACAACACATCTGTCGAGATGTAAATTATGGATGATTTTTACGAACCCTTCATGCTAATGGGGCCTCTATGTTCTTTATTTGTATTTATCTGCACATTGGGCGAGGAATATTTTATGGGTCCTTTATATTTTTTTATACTTGATCAGTAGGTGTTTTAATCCGCACACTCGATTGAGTAACACTAAGAAATTAAGACTGGAAGTAAATATCAATAAAACTAAATATATGGTCACACGTAGAAATTCATTATATAATGGAAATGGACAGCTAATGACAAATGAGGGATATTTTGAGGAAGTGGCTGAATTCAAATACCTAGGAACAATAATCACAAATAGGAATTAGATGCACAAACAAATTAAACATAGACTCAATTCTGGAAATGCGTGCTATTATGCATTACAGAGACTTTTAACGTCCCAACTCCTTTCAAAAAACGTTAAACTGAAAATATGTAAAACTATTATTCTACCAGTTTTATTATATGGATGCGAAACATGGACTCTTAGTTTAAGGGAGGAAAGGAGATTGCAAGTATTTGAGAATAAAGTTCTTAGGAAAATTTTTGGACCAAAGAGAGATGAATAAACAGGTAAATGGAGAAGACTACATAACAATAAACTACACGGTCTTTATAGGAAGCCAGATATAATAAGAACAGTTAAGTCTCGTAGACTGCGATGGGCAGGACATGTTGTACGTATGGGGAATGAAAGACTTGCATGGAAATTTCTTGTAGGAAAGTCAGAGGGAAAACGCCCAGTTGGTAGACCAATAATGAGGTGGGAGAATAACATTAATTATGATTTGAGGGAAGTAGATTATACAGGGAATGATTGGAAAGTATTAGCTCAGGATAGGGATGTATGGAGAGCTTATGTCCGCGCGGCCATGAACCTACCGGTTCGATAGTGCCAGTGAGTAAGTAAGTAAGACAAATGTCAGGAAAACTTTAAGACCCAAACGGTCCTCGAAACCAAATGCATTAGTGGTGGGAAAAGTAGCTCATTCTTATGAAGTACTTCGTTCACTCTTTCTCACTAGAATAAAGCGCATCACTCGCAAAGCGTTGTATTTCTTTACTTCACAAGCTAGCCGTAGGCAATACTCTTCGAGGCAGTTCGTTCGCTCTTCAGCCACTGGCAAATGATTTCTTACTTCTCGAGCCCAAGCCACAGTTTTATTCACGGAGCTTCATTGCTGCTTTGAAGCTCATACAATTTACTAGTGAACATTCCTTTATTTCACAAGCCCAAATTATTATTTTTTCTGCTCTGTAGATTTTATTTATAAGCAAATATTCCCAGAAATTAAATAGTTATATTACAACGAATGCTATCAATAATAAACCTAATAGTTTTTTTTATCTTATATAGGCTATAAAAGATAATGTTTGTTTAATACTGGAATGCAGGCTTTTCACGGCCGGTAATCATGGTAGTAAAAGATTCCGGGCTATGTGGCCGTGGTCTATAACTGGCGTTTCTTCCAGACGTTTCTCCCTCAACTGCGGAGGGCATCTTCAGTGGCGAGCGCTAGAAGCTGTTGTTTCCCTGTCGTAGACTCGACTGCGAATGAACAGCAGAAATCTGGACGCTCTTATTTATACTAGTGCTGACGTCAACGTGAGTCGCAGCTGTTTGGATCATACTGGCTTCTGATTGGTTCGGAACTCTCTCCTTGTTATTGGTAGGTTTTGACTTTCTATTGTCTAATATGTGATACCAGGCTTTGGCTAGTTTTATTCCTTCATCTTTTCTATTGAAATTGTCCTTGTGTTTATAAATTTCTATGGCCTCTCTGTATAATCTTGGGAAATAATATGGTGTTGTGGCTAAAACTTGTTTTCATCGTAGTGAATCTGATGTCCGTTTTCAGTAAAAACGTGTTCTGCTACGGCCGATTTTTCTATTTGCCCTAGTCTGCAGTTTCTTCTATGTTCAGTCAAACGGGTGGCTATGCTTCTTTTTGTTGGTTTCCTATGTAAGAATCTTCCACAAAAACGGAAGTCCCCCCCCCCCAGAACACGGAAGCCGGTATACACCGCAAGTGGAGAGTGGTGGTCGAGGATCCTTTGATGAGCGAAGGCTGTTTTTCTATTTTTCTTTTTTTCTTGTAGGTCTATAAATTGTTTTCTACTCTTGTGTTTGTGTTTAAGTACTTTTGCCGATCCGATTCTGTGACCCGTTGTATATATGGTTAAGAAAGCGGTGCTGACTGTTGATGTATTATCCGTTTTGCGTTGTTGTTTACGTGGATTTATTGATTGTTTTATTTCTTTGGCTGTATATCCATTCTTCTTGAAACAGTCGAAAATATGGTGCTGCTCCTGGTTAAGATATTGTGGCTGGCATATCTTCTTCGCTCTGTCAAACAGTGTCTTTATGACGCCTCGTTTTTGTCCAGGGTGGTGATTGGAATTCTTGTGTAGATACCGGTCTGTGTGTGTGGGTTTTCTGTAGACTGTATGTTGAATTTCTCCGTTGTCTTTTCTTATTATCTGAATATCCAGGAACGGGAGTTTACCGTTATTTTCTTTTTCTTTGGTGAACTGTATTTTGCTGTTTTGGCCATTGAGATGTTGTAGGAATCGCTCTAATTCCTCGTTACTGTGTCTTCAAACTACAAACGTGTCATCCACATAACGAAACCAATATTCAGGGGACTTTGGAGATGTTTTTAATGCTTCCTTTTCGAATTTCTCCATGAAAAAATTCGCTATTACCGGACTTAGCGGATTACCCATTGCTACTCCGTCGATCTGTTCGTAATAGCTGTTGTCCCATTGGAAGTATGTTGTTGTTAATACATGTCTGAATAACTTAGTGATGTCTTCTGTGAAGATCTATCCAATGTAGGTCATGGTTTCGTTGATAGGCACCATAGTAAACAGGAAAACTACATCGAAGCTGACCAGTATATCGTTAGATGTTATTTTTATGTT
Organism: Diploptera punctata; assembly: GCA_030220185.1. Taxonomy (NCBI): domain Eukaryota; kingdom Metazoa; phylum Arthropoda; class Insecta; order Blattodea; family Blaberidae; genus Diploptera; species Diploptera punctata. The sequence goes on from JASPKZ010010694.1 coordinate 1,112,957, forward strand.
TCGCAGTTTTTTCAATGAAGTGCGTCGAGTCTCTGATGTAGCTGTCCGATTTTCCAATGAATGGTTTAAGAAGTCCAGTAAGGTGCTTTACGAGTGTGTAGGTCGGAGACCCAATGGCACTAACAATTGGCCGGAGTGGAATGCCATTCTTGTGTACCTTGGGAAGACCGTAGAGTCGTGGTGGTTGAGCTTCAGAGACACGTAACTTGTTTTTTTTTGTTTCTTCTGGTAAGGAAGATTGTTTAATCAGTTTATTTGTTTTTCGAACAATACTGGCTGTAGGGTCTCGGTTGATGGTTCTATATGTGTCTGGTGTCAATAGTTCTAATATCTTCTCCTTGTACTCCTGGACATTCATTACAACTGTTGAGTTTTTTGTTTCTTCTGGTAAGGAAGATTGTTTAATCAGTTTATTTGTTTTTCGAACAATACTGGCTGTAGGGTCTCGGTTGATGGTTCTATATGTGTCTGGTGTCAGTAGTTCTAATATCTTCTCCTTATACTCCTGGACATTCATTACAACCTTACCAGAAGAAACAAAAAAACAAGTTACGTGTCTCTGAAGCTCAACCACCACGACTCTACGGTCTTCCCAAGGTACACAAGAATGGCATTCCACTCCGGCCAATTGTTAGTGCCATTGGGTCTCCGACCTACACACTCGTAAAGCACCTTACTGCACTTCTTAAACCATTCATTGGAAAATCGGACAGCTACATCAGAGACTCGACGCACTTCATTGAAAAAACTGCGAAACATAAAAATGACATCTAACGAAATACTGGTCAGCTTCGATGTAGTTTCCCTGTTTACTATGGTGCCTATCAACGAAACCATGACCTACATTGGACAGATCTTCACAGAAGACATCACTAAGTTATTCAGACATGTATTAACAACAACATACTTCCAATGGGACAACAGCTATTACAAACAGATCGACGGAGTAGGAATGGGTAATCCGCTAAGTCCGGTAATAGCGATTTTTTTTCATGGAGAAATTCGAAGAGGAAGCATTAAAAACATCTCCAAAGTCCCCTGAATATTGGTTTCGTTATGTGGATGACACGTTTGTAGTTTGAAGACACAGTAACGAGGAATTAGAGCGATTCCTACAACATCTCAATGGCCAAAACAGCAAAATACAGTTCACCATAGAAAAAGAAAATAACGGTAAACTCCCGTTCCTGGATATTCAGATAATAAGAAAAGACAACGGAGAAATTCAACATACAGTCTACAGAAAACCCACACACACAGACCGGTATCTACACAAGAATTCCAGTCACCACCCTGGACAAAAACCAGGCGTCATAAAGACACTGTTTGACAGAGCGAAGAAGATATGCCAGCCACAATATCTTAACCAGGAGCAGCACCATATTTTCGACTGTTTCAAGAAGAATGGATATACAGCCAAAGAAATAAAACAATCAATAAATCCACGTAAACAACAACGCAAAACGGATAATACATCAACAGTCAGCACAGCTTTCTTACCATATATACAACGGGTCACAGATCGGATCGGCAAAGTACTAAAACAACACAATATTAGAACAATTTATAGACCTACAAGAAAAATAGAAAACAGCCTTCGCTCATCAAAGGATCCTCGACCACCACTCTCCACTTGCGGTGTATACCGGCTTCCGTGTTCTTGTGGAAGATCTTACATAGGAACCACAAAAAGAAGCATAGCCACCCGTTTGACTGAACATAGAAGAAACTGCAGACTAGGGCAAATAGAAAAATCGGCGTAGCAGAACACGTTTTTACTGAAAACGGACATCAGATTCACTACGATGAAAACAAGTTTTAGCCACAACACCATATTATTTCCCAAGATTATACAGAGAGGCCATAGAAATTTATAAACACAAGGACAATTTCAATAGAAAAGATGAAGGAATAAAACTAGCCAAAGCCTGGTATCACATATTAGACAATAGAAAGTCAAAACCTACCAATAACAAGGAGAGAGTTCCGAACCAATCAGAAGCCAGTATGATCCAAACAGCTGCGACTCACGTTGACGTCAGCACTAGTATAAATAAGAGCGTCCAGATTTCTGCTGTTGATGCACATTCATGAGCGAGCTTGTTAGCAGTGAACGTCGTTTCTGAGAGCAGCATAACAACGCAAAAATTTGATAAAATAAAAAATAAATTTTCTGCGGGTTTCCAGGTGCTCCACCTCCCAACTGCAGCCCAGCGACCGGCTACAAAGTGCTACTGTCTCCTGAGTGTAGTGGTATAGTGTTTTGTGTCTTTTAGGGTGCTGTGAAAAAATCAATAAATCGGCGAGGCTTGGCAGCCAAACAGAAGTGTGCGTGGTGTGCGCACCACCACACAGGGCCACGCCCTGAGTGGAAAAATTCTTTTAGTGGTTTTCTTTTTGAGTTTATATTGCAATCCAAAGCAACTCTAAACTGTGAGTGGTTTGGAAAAAAAGCTCAATCCTATTTTTCGTTTTTTTTTTGTGTTTTGTGTTAGTGTTTTTTCTGTTTAAAGTGAACTGGTAAGTACCACAAAATTATGGCTTATTCAATTTCACCAAATGTTAGTGTTGATGTAGAAGAAGCAGTCCCGAGTACGCTCGAAGACTGGAAGGAGATCTGCTTCAGGTTTGAAAGTTTTATTGAACAGCAGAATATTAGAGCTGGCTCTAAACCAGCAGAACTTGCTGAACTAATCAGAGGTACATTCCTCATTATTATGGGCTACCTCCAGACGTATAGAGAATTCGAGCGTACTCAGCATGCTCATGAACTTACTTGCCAGTACGTAAAATCTGTTGATGAAGTATATAGTAATACTGATGACCTTGTAAGCTACTTAAAAGGCTTACTAGTTGAACTTAAAAGATTCACTATAGATATCCAAACCTCAGCTTTCTTCGAAGTAGCCACTGAGGAAGCTACATCGACAAATATAAGAATTAAAAGACAAAGACCCTCTGAATTTACTGAGAGTCCATCCCGACAAGGTGGCTCCAAAAGAACAGAAAGGGAAAAAAAGACTGACAAGTGAGTCTCATGTAGCGATGGCATCAGCAGTGTCCACTCAAAATAGATTTGCTTTACTAGCAGATAGCATGGATACTGCTGAGCCATTAAACTCACCTGCTCCTTCTACATCAAAGGAACCTGATGCAATGAAAAAAGAGAGGAATTTGCCTGCGACTACGGCGCAACGCAGACCTTCGCAACCAAATGAAAAAAACATAAATTCTACTAATACTGAATCTGGACAGGGAAAAAACTCAAATGATCAAAATGTCCCAAAGGAAACTCGACCGCCGCCCATAACAGTTATTGGGCACGTCGGTTTATTTAAAATGAATGCAGAAATAAAATCAAAATTAACCGGTGAGTTAAAGGTTGTTAACACTCGAGAAGGTCTGCGTTACTACCCCTCCAAAGTGGCAGACTTTGAAATGTTACAAACTTTCTTCAAAACTGCTAATAAACAATACTATACTTTTGTTATGAAGAAAGATCTGCCACTTCGGGCTGTGTTGAGGAGACTACCAGCAGTCACTCCAGTCCAGGACATAGAACAAGAACTTAAGAGTATGGGTTATCCCTTAAAATCCATCAAACAGATAACAAAAAAAGAAAACGATAATGAAACACCTTTGCCTCTGTTTATCCTGGAATTGGACAACAGTGATGCTGGTAAGGAAATCTTCAACCTAAACCGACACCTCTACAACAGTAGTCGAGGTTGTACCTTACCGACCGAGAGCTGGGCTAAAGCAGTGCTTTAGATGCCAGCACTTTAATCACACTTCTTTTCGGCCTGTCATAGGGACCCAAGATGTGTGGTTTGTGCTGGCGCCCACAATCATAAGGACTGCCCAGTCAAGGCTGCTGCCTTGACTGACCGGTCCTTATTAAATTGTGCAAATTGCAATGGAGAACATCCTGCCTCCTTCAGAGGATGTGAGGTGTATAAGGCTGCCCAGGAAGCTTACCTCAAATCAAGGAACACGGTACCCCTGTATCTAACGTACAAACTCCCAGGAGTTTTCAGTCTAAACCTATTAGGCCTAATGTGTCTTTCAGGCAAGCCTTGACACCTCACATAACTCCAAATGCAAGTCCTATAAGCACTGCTCAGGCCCGCCTTGGTAGGGCAATGCAACCTTCTGGGCATGGACAACAGTTGCTCAGGGAAGTTAAGGCAGCTCTTGCAAGCTTTGGCTCTCCCATGGAGCGCATGATGTTCATGGCCCAGCTGGCAAATTTATGTTTCGGAGATGGATAGATTCACCCACGGAAGCTATCTCAATGTCGTGGCTTTTAATGCCAATGGTATAGCTACTCAGAAATCGGAGCTAATTACTTTTTTACAAGAAAGAAATATCGACATTCTTCTAATAAATGAAACTCATTTAAAAACCGCACAAAAATTTCCAAATTCCGAACTATTATACATACAGAAATGACCGAATTAACGGTCCCCTTGGTGGCAACAGCTATTTGCATAAAGCGCTCCCTCGGCCACAGAGTGGTCACTATTCCAAGGCTCCAATTTATGGAAGCCACAGGCATCCTTCTACCAATCTCAAACCGCGAAAATATTTTCATAGCATCAATCTATAGATCTCCCACCAGGCTGCTAACGAGACACGACCTCAATATTCTTACATCAGTCTCCCCTAACTATTTGTTAGCGGGAGATTTTAACGCAAAACATCTCTACTGGAATTGTCGTGTCCAAAATGCAGATGGTGTAACATTGCAAAATTATTGCCAGCATCGAAACATAGAAATCTCTGCACCAAGGGAACATACATTCTTCAGACACACAGCTTATGGTATTCGCTCTGATATTCTCGACATAGTGCTATCGAAGAATGTCCCTATTTCTCCACACGTCACTACAGCAACAGACACATTAAACTCTGACCATACACCAATACTATTTAAAATCTCACCCACATTTTTATTGTCCTCCCCGCTTAAATTACAACATGATCACACAGACTGGCAGACTTACTCTACACTGCTTAACCAATGGGTTAAGCCAACACTCTCTGCCGAGTCTACGCAACAAATTGAACACAGCGTCCTTGAATTACAGGCCAGTATTAAAACGGCCATAAGACTAGCAACAACACGAACCAATCAAACTCCACAGACAAAAAGCACAGATCCCACACTCCAAAATTATTTAATTCTAAAAAGGCGGTACCTAAAATGGTACCGCGATTTCGGAAGTCACCAACACAAACAGCTATACAATCACTATGCTCATTTGGTGAAAACCCGTCTGCAAGCTTTAAGAAATGCTGACTGGGAAAAGTCCCTTCAGCATTACACGGATAATAAAACCCCACCTTGGGATATTCTTAAACGTATACGAAGGAGTAGAGCTCCTGCTCCTCCTTCAGCAATTCACTACAATGGAAACTGGGCCTATCTCCCTAGGGAGAAGGCCCAGCTTCTAGCTAAAAACTTGGCAGACAGGTTTAAACCACATGAGCTCACAACACCAGCTCATGATAATGAAGTACACCGTACTGTTAGTGCGTTTCTTGAGCGTCCTATCCCACACCACCTTCCTGACATACGGCTTTCAGAATTGAAAGCCGTTATCCAGTCTCTCCCCACCCAAAGAGCCCCCGGTCACGACCGTATACCAAACCTGGCGGTAAAACATTTACCGCCAAAAGCCTTACTCCTATTTCTCCAGATAGTTAAACTTTGTTTCCGATTCCATTACTTCCCTGAAGTATGGAAGAGGGCCAAAGTTATAACTATCCCCAAGCCTGGGAAAGATCCTACCGACCCAGACAATCTCAGACCAATCAGTCTGCTGCCTGTGCTGGGCAAAATAATGGAGAAACTTATTTTGGCACGTCTAAAAAATGAAATTTCAACACTTGATCTTATACCTAATCATCAATTTGGCTTTAGAAAATCGCACAGTACTCCGCTCCAGCTAGCAAGACTGGTTGACCAGATTGTCACGGGCTTCAACGCTAAGAAATGCACTTTGGCAATATTCCTCGATATTGAGAAAGCTTTCGATACGACTTGGATAAGTGGACTTATCTACAAACTAATCAAATTCAACATTTCGGCTGACTTAGTTAAACTTCTTGCAAAATACCTCAGTAACCGAGACTTCTATGTGTCGGTTAATGGGTATAATTCCGACTGTAAGCCTCTGCGGGCTGGAGTCCCACAGGGTGCAGTCCTCTCACCTATCCTATACACATTATATGTGTCTGACTTTCCTTCCTTACCCAATATCCATATAGCTTCCTTCGCTGATGATACATGTTTGTATTATCAGGTCTCTCTCCGCGGCATACTTAAATGTATCCGCATCATCCAAAGAGCCCTCAATACCATTCATACCTGGCTACATCTGTGGAATATCCAAGTCAATGCAAATAAGACACAAGTTGTCTTATTTAGGAGAACCTACAGATGTACTCCCATCCGGCTCACTCTGGGAACTCCAATTCGACCAGAGACTTCAGTTAAGTATCTTGGAGTCCATTTGGACTCCAGGCTTACGTTCAAAATTCACATTCAGAAACTAAAACATCAAGCAAATGCTGCAATTACAAATTTTATATCCATTTATCAAGTCGAAAAATCTATCTACTCGGATCAAGCTCACAATATATAAAGCTGTGATCCGCAGCATGTTGCTGTATGGAAGTGAAGCCTGGAGCGTGATAGCCGCATCCCATAAACAGAAATTGCAAGTTATTCAAAACAAATGTTTAAAAATTATCTTGTCGGCTCCTCCACGCACAAGAATTAGCAGGCTTCACGACCTAACGCGAATGCCCTATATTGCGACTACAATTGAAAGAAAGGTCAAAGACATGTTTCATGTCATACAGCATCATGACAATCCAATTGTTCGTAATATAGGACAAGCGTTACAGCAACGTGATGTTCACCGAAATATATTTCCTCAACCATGCATCAGACCTCGGAGATGAGTGTTGTGAAACTGCCCAGGTAGTGTGGCTCACTATCGTGTCGCTGGCTTTCGGACTCTCTGCTTGTCCAGCGGCATGATTTTATGATGCCCTATCTGGGTTAGTGAATCACCTCATCTCTAACTAACATATAAAATAACATCTAGAAAAATTTTGAAAAACGCTAAAGTCTCAAATGGGATTGAACAAGCGAATAAACTCGAAACCGATAACCACTAAGGAATTTGGCTGTCAAGGGACTCAATCAGCCCCAGAGCAGCACCCTGGGCGATGCAAGTCATTGCCAACACTCAGTCAGTCAGTCAGTCAGTCTGCTGTTCATTCGCAGTCGAGTCTACGACAGGGAAACAACAGCTTGTAGCGCTCGCCACTGAAGATGCCCTCCGCAGTTGAGGGAGAAACGTCTGGAAGAAACGCCAGTTATAGACCACGGACACATAGCCCGGAATCTTTTACTACCATAATGTTTGTTTGTTTGTTCGTACTTTATGCGCGGCCATACCGTTGATCCGATTGTGATGGGGTTTTTTGCAAAATGTTCAGGAGATTCCCGGGATGAACATAGGCTATAAGAGAGTTGTGATACTCAACTTCTTCTCCCTTAAAATTGCCCTTTGTAGTGGAGAACGTAAAAAAAGTAACTCTTTGGACGCTTAAATGGCTTACGCTGCCTAAACCATAAGAAATACACAAAATTAATGTAGACTGAATTGAATATCTCAAAAAGCTCAACAAAAAAGTCCGCGACATCATATGTTTATCTCTTACGGATAACTCACAAAAACCTTTTTGTCTTTCATTGATACCAGGCGTCTCGCGCCGTAGCCGAGTGGTTAAGGCAAGAAATCTTGGCGCAGAACTACGGGACTTACGCTGGTTCGAGTCTCTACGGGGGAAGAAATTTTTCTCATGGAGTTTCGGCCAATGTGGGACCGGTGCACAGTGGGTCAGAAATGGAATCTAGCTAAAAAAAAACTGTATATCGACTGGACCGATTTGGATGATTTTTTTTTTCTGTGTGTTTGAGTAGGTCCCTGGATGGTTTAAATTCACAATTGAACTTGGTAGGTGGCGCGGCGATCGGCTTATAGGATTTTTTTTTATGTCAGATGCATTATCGTTATGTTCAGACATAACTATGTGACGTCATCATTCACACTTCTTGAGCCACAACAGAAGGCTGTAAGAGGTTTTCTTACGAACTTATTTAATAATATCTAATTATGTCCTAATTGCTGAATTTTATGGTAAAAAAGTAACATATTTTTATCATCCGCCCATGACATGAGAATTGAACGTTCGGGCAGGACAACGTCTGCCGGGTACGCTAGTATTTAATAATAATTTTAAAATATGAAATGCACAATTAAATAAAATCCGATATTTTATTCGTGTCTACAGATTGAATATAGTTCAATGATTCATATATGTGTTCGTTTTTATTCTGCTATAAATATCTTACATCTTCACACGTATTAGAAAATAAAATACAACAATATTTTATTAGAAGACGGTCCAGATGTACTGTAGTACATTAAATCATAAATTCGAATTATGAACATCTATCTTAATATAGTAAATTAAAATTTGATATATAGTGTACATCAAGGCTTCACTTTAGCTACTGAGCGACTTGGTTTAGATGGCAGCATTTGAAATTAATAATCTGAAGGAACCTACTTTAAATCCCCATCCAAATTACATGAAGTTTTCATTGTTGTTCAATCATCAGGACAATGCTAAACATAAATTCATTATCATCCGTCACTAATCGTAATTCAATCACAAAATAAATTACTACAAACTGAAAAATTCCTGACGCATTATGATCGTAGATATTAGCACGTTTATAAATAAAAATGAACAAAAATACGTGTGCTGTAGGTATTATTTGAACAATCCAAATATGTTAACGTTAATTTATATCTAAAGTAAAATAATTACAATGAAATCCCTATATCGTATGTGAAACGTATGCTAAAGTTTCAATGTCTGCATTATTATGTCGACGTTGCCGTCTAGGTAAATGCGCGGTTATCCCGGCTGGGATCCCAGGTTTGAATCCTGGCGGTTCCGGAGGGACATAGTGGTGGTGGGCCATACTGGAATTTTTCAGGATTTTCTTGGGTTTCTCCCTTTCCCGAATTTTTCACCTCACAACATTCTCCACTTATCTTCCTTCCTCTATCATGTCATTGCATGTTTATTATTCACTCATTCATTTCATATCAACCCTTTCCGGCATCTCATTTAGTAAAAATAGTCTAGTCTGGTAAATCACAGGTATTTAAAATATTTTATTCGAGGTGATTCGGGAGGGAGGCACATTCATATACTTCCTCACCACTCGGAGCCTATGTAACAACTTATTGCAGAATACGCTCAAAGGAGTGTTGTAAACTCCTCCTTGAAGCCCTGGGCCCAGCCCAAAAATGGCGATATGCTATGAATAATGTATGAATGCCTGAAATGTCGAAACCAGGAATACCATAATAGACTACATAACACTGTAGAATATATTTAATTTCCAATAATTCATAATAAACAACGGGTACTATAATATAATAAACCTACACAAAGATTGCCGTGTTACGGGCATTGAAATCCTGAGCCCATATTTTATTCTAATCTAATAGGGCAAAAGGGAGGGTTATAGCCCCTCCTTGAGGTCATGGGCCCAGCATTGAAAATGACGATATGACTCGTGTATGAATCTTGAAGTATAAAAACCAGGAACACTGTAACAAACTACGTAAAACCGTATAATATTATTAATGTCCATGTATTCATAACAAACAACATATTAAGAAGGACACTATGATACAATGAACCTACAAAGGTTGTCGTGTTACGGACATAATAACCGGAGCCTAAGTGTTGTTATAAACTAATTTAATAATAGCAATGTTTTATTTTGTCAGTTATACTGGTGAAACCGCTAGATAATTTACAGAAAATGTGCAATTTTATTTCAATAATTTTGACAAAATATATTTATAATTGAATTAGATCATAATAGGCTATTGTTCCTATTTCCTATTAATAGGCCTATGTAGGCCAAAATATTTTCAACCACAAAGAATTTGAGGTATTATAGCCTCACTTTGTTACCCCGCAGCTGTTATATAATTATGATTAAATACAAAGATGCCGACTACCGCCATTATAACAATTCCGCGTGTCAATCATTGTCAAGAATTGTCGCGCTACACCCGCTTTTATATAAACGGACAAGCATCATAGTGAGGCGATAATACCGAAAAATGTGAAAATATCTACTTTTTTAAATGTATTTACAAACTGTGGTATAGATCGTAAACTCATATTTCATCAATTTCGAAAAAATTAATTGTCTGTATCACTTTGTCCTTGAGGAAATCCTGTAATGAAGAAAGTTTTATGTAATAATAGGCCTATTATGTTTATAGAATCATTGATATGTTTTAAAGAAATTAATGATTCATTACTGAAGTTTATAAAAATATTAGATAAATTCGGTAACAAAAATGATTGTATGAAATATTTGTGATAATTTAATATATTGCATCAACAAATTTTACATAATTACTAACCGTAGATATCTTAAATCATTTCTCAGAATATATTTTCTCGAAAATAAAGGAATGAAAATTACATTACACAGTATATAACATCGCTCGTTGGCAGCTGTGAGAGAGTACAACCAGTCCCTCAAAATTTCAAAGAGTAAAGTTTGCCTAACTCACACAGTTCACACATTATGTTACACATAGACACTTCATTTTTGAATGATATTCATTCGCGAACGACTTTCAAGAACTTCATTCGTGAATGACGCTTCGCGAGTGTCGTTCGCGAATGACACTTCACGAGTGAGGAGTTCATAGAAACGAAGCGCTTCATTGAAGCAGTTCGTTCGCGAATGACCCATCACTATATGGCATTCATCATCATCATCATCCTTATCATTATCATCATCATCATCCTTCACTCGTGTGGAAAAGCGACGGGATGTACCACCAACAATTCCCTACTAAAGCTGCAAGCATTGCATGAAAATGCTATGATTGCAGTGAAGGACCTGCCTTTGGGCAGAATTAATACTGATGGATGGATGGATATATATATATATATATATAAAATTCAAGCGGAAAAAAATATTTATTTCAATGTTACGTTTGTAATTAGAAAGGCATAATCTTATCTGAAAATATATAAAACAGAACATTTCAAATTTTATCTTTAAATTTGTCATATAATGTGTAAGCAGATAGCTTTCAAATGTGAACAGTACAACACGTAATATATTTTCAAACATTTAATCTACGGAAAATATGGTATTTCTAAATGTATTTAGTGTTTACCTGATAAGGGAAGAGTTGTGCATTATACATTACAAAAATTACGGTTATAAATAGATTTAATTTTAGAAATATTATTATTTTATTAAATTCAAATTAAAAACTTACTTTTTCAATTTCACATTCAGTTGTGTTGCTCCACAACGTAAGTTATTTATTACGTCAACATTTTTGTTATTGCTTTCTTAAGAAATTCATATTCTTAACAAAACGTTAAATAAGTCAAGGAAAATAATATGCAAAAAAACTTCATGGTACCCCCTTGTTAAGCTGATTGCGGGCATGGAGGAGAGAGAGATAGTGTGTTTATGATATTTGGCATAATTAAAGTTCATCATCGTATTGAGAAAGAGTGCACAAAAAAAGATATATATATATATATATATATATATATATAATATATATATATATATATATATATATATATATATATGTGTGTGTGTGTGTGTGTGTGTGTGTGTGTGTCTGTGTGTCTGTGTGTGTGTTACAAATACACATTCATATTTTTACGTTCATACAAAAAGTTGATTGTTTAAAAAAAATTGTGCAACAGCAGAATTGTGAATTCACTTACTCTGGCGTATTTAAATAATATATGAAGAGTACAGGGGAAAAACAATCAAAGCCCACTTTTGGTGAAATTTGAGATTCTGGTACCGTACCAATGGATTGTATGTACCTAGTACTATATTTCAAGATGTTCATACATGGAAAAACTCACTTGTAGTCCATTAAAAATCAGCATAGAAATAAAGTGTCCAGGGGAAAACCAATCGTAGTCCACTGTGAAATGGAAAAACAATCAGAGTCCATATACAATTTAAATGAGAGTAATTTTGCACTGCTTCTGAAGAGTATGAACTTTTTATATGTTGGTCAGCTTGGGTTTTTTTTAAATTTGTTACATATATATGCATTGTTGTAGCATTTATTTTTACTGGTAGTAAACTACATTGCTGTTCAATGAAGCCTATTTTACTGGTGTGTAAACAAGCAGTTTATTTTTCAACATGGAATCAAGTGTTAATGTTACAGTTCGTCAGAGTAGAGGAAAGAAAAGACCTAAACGTGGTAGAATTCATGATGCGAGTAAACGCATAAGAGCGATGAGTCATGTTCCTGATGAAGATTGCAAATGCAAGAAACAGTGTTACACGAAAATTTCAAAACATGAACGTGAATTCAATTTACTGGGAGATAAGAATGTACAGAGTGCACACTTGTGTTCACTAATTTCAGTTTTGCCAGTGAAATGAAGAAGACCACGGAAACCAGAAGAAGATAGCAACATCAGAGACCACTCTTACTGTTATAAGGTACGTGTACAGAGGGATGGCAAAATCTGCTGAAATTCCAGCTTGTTACAAAGCCTTCATGAGTGTGCATGGTATAACAAACCAGAACATGTTAACAATCAAGAAATCCCTTTCTACTACTGGGCATGCTCCTATTGACCGAAGAGGTACTCATTCTAACAGACCATTAAAAAAGACAACAGAGGCTGTTGAAAATGTTATGAAACATATCAGTTCCCTTCAAGGCCACCCTTCTCACTACAATCTTCATAAAACATCTAAAATGTACCTACCTGAAGAATTAAACATCAAAATATTGCATCAAATGTACACAGAGACATTTCCAGAGTTTCCAGTGTCTTATGAATTTTATCGGAACTTATTTCAGACCAAATTTAATATTGCTTTTGGATATCCCAGGTCAGATACTTGCTCTGCATGCGATGAATTCAAAGCAAAAAAGCAGTCTCTACTTGCAAGGAAACTTAACGATAGCAGTACTGCTGAAGAAGTAAATAAAGAAATTTAGCGGCTAGAAACTCTTAATGTATTACATAAGAAGAGAACTGAAGTCTTCTATCAACGGAAACGTGAAGCAAAAATTAAAGCTAGGCAAAGTCATGAACATGCGGCAATATGCATGGATTTCACGAAAATCTTCCAGTGCCTAATATCAGCACAAATAATGTATACTATAAGCGACAGCTGTCTTTTTACGTGATTAATATGCATGTTCTCGCTTCTGGAGAAGTGTACTTTTATACCTACGATAAGACCATAGCAAAAAAGGAGCTGATGAAGTTGCATCGATGTTGTTTGACTTTTGCTTTCATCATCTGGACTCTTCAGTTCGACATTTGCACATTTTTTGTGATTCTTGCCCCGGGCAAAACAAAAATGATGTCATTATTCGCCTCATCCATGCTATGGTTCATAAATGCAAGAGATTTAAATCAATCAAAGTAACCTTTCCCATTGGAGGTCACAGTTACATGGAATGTGACAAAGATATGGGTTTAATAAATCAAAAAGCCCACATTGAAACAACCAGCGATTGGAATGAGCACATCAGAAGTTGCCGTGCGAAACCATCTCCCTTCAGTGTCCTCGAGTGTCGCCAAGATAAGTTCAAGTCGTGGTCTTCGTTTCAGCAAAGAATACAGGAAGAAAAGTCCAATGAAAATAAGAGAAATACGAGAAATTGTAGTTGACAGGACTACCAACAGTCGCACCACTTACAATGGCTGCTGGGAGTCCTATGTTATTGTTGACAAACAGTGCCATGCACAGACTGAAAATCAGCCAGAATATTCGTATTCAAGTTTAATTCCACTCTCCATGGAAAAATACGACATTCAATCCTTGAAAAATTCTGTTCTGAAAATGCGCAAATCTATTTTGAAGATTACCCATAATCAACAAAGGGTAACTTGGTGTAGAAAATTAATTAATTTCATTATTATTTACATTTTATAAGGCAAACAGTTATGTTTAATGTAACAGTTATGTATAACATTGTGAAAATTAAGTGGACTATGATTGTTTTTGTTTACTAACATGTGCACCTTGACTTTTCATTGTTGAAAAATAGGACTGTAAAATATATAACACTTATTTCTAAAGAAGAGTCTGTTAGAAAAACACCTTGAGAACAGTTCTGGAAAAAAAAGTATTCTGTATGTGTAAAGCGCTTATTCTGCTACGTTTCTAAACTTCAAATTAAATTATTTCAAAAAATTAAAAAGTGGACTCTGATTGTTTTTCCCTTGTACTCTTCATATAGTGATTTCATTACATTTGTAACATATATATTTGCATGATACAAATTTTAATTAATAATAAAAAATACTCGCACCTACTTCCATTATGCCTCGACATAGATTGAATATTGACAGGTCGGAGTGAGAAGAAGGGATGTTTATATATATATATATATTATATATATTATATATGTTATATATATGTATGAAAAGAAAAATTAACTCTGGAGTCGGTATTTGAACCCGAGTCTCTAAACTCTGAACGTTTAGCGCTCTAAACCAACTGATATACACAAGTATTCCAACAAAAATATACATTTTTCTTATATATATAGTATTCCCAATTCATACAAAAGGTAGCGGGAAGTCATCCCGACTGACATCTAGCGGCCACCATAACAGGTAAGTAACTTTTGTTATAGAGAATATTAACTTTATAGCACGAACGCTTGTATATCTAGATGCTTTAACTATATTTTTGACATTTGGCAATGATGGCAAATATGATATGAAAAAAAAAATTAATGCTTGAGACGGGCTTTGAACCCGAGTCTCTAACCTCTGTACGTGTAGCGCTCTAACCAACTGAGGAATTCAAGTACTCCAACATAAGTAGACATTTTTCTTATATATGTAGTATATATGTAGTATTCCCTATTCACACAAAAGGTAGCGGGAAGTCATCCCGACTGACATCTAGCGGCCACCATAACAGATAAGTAATTTTTGTTATAGAGAATATTACCTTTATAGCAGGAACGCTTGTATATGTAGATGTTTTAACTATATTTTTGACATTTGGCAATGATGGCAAATATAATACGAAAAGAAAAATGAATGCTTGAGTCGGGATTTGAACCCGAGTCTCTAAACTCTGTATGTTTAGCGCTATAACTAACTGAGGAATGCAAATACTCCAACATAAACATACATTTTTCTTATGTATGTAGTATTCTCAATTCACACAAGACGTAGCAGGAAATCGTCCCGACTGACATCTAGCATCCACCATTAGAGGTAAACAATATATATATATATATATATATATTTATATATATATATATATATATATATAATACAAGTAGGGATATATTTATTTGAGTGTTTAGGTTTCTAATTTGAATAATATATTCTTATCGTAAAATATATAAAAGATATTTTTTTTTAATTTGTTATATAATGTATAAGCAGTTAGCTTTAAAATGTGAACAGTACAACACGTAATATATTTTCTAACATTTAATGTATGATAATTATGGTATTTCTAAATGTATTTATTCTTTACCTGATAAAGGAAGAGTTGCGCAATATTCACTCCACAAATTTACGGTTATAAATAGATTTATTCTGTGAGATATTAATATTTTATTAAATTCAAATTACGAACTTACTTTTTTCAATTTCACATCCTATGGCATTGCTCCACAACGTAAATTATTTGTTAGGTCAACATTTTTGTTATTGCTTTCTTACGAAATTCATATTCTTAACAAAACGTTAAATAAGTCAAGGAAAATAATATGCAAAAAAAATTCATGGCGCCCCCTTGTTAAGCTGCTTGCGGGCATGGAGGAGAGAAAGACAGTGTGTTTATGATATTTGGCTTAATTCAAGTTCATCATCGTATTGAGAAGGAATGCACAAAAAAAGATATATATATGTGTATGTGTGTGTGTGCGCGCGAGTGTCTGTGCGTGCGTGCGCGAGTGCGTGTGTGTATGCGCGAGTGTGGGTGTGTGTGTGCGCGAGTGTCTGTGTCTGCGCACGTGTGTGTGAGTGCGCTATTGTGTGCGTGCGCGTGAGTGTGTTGTGTGCGCGCGTATCTGTGTGTGCGAGTGTGTGTGTGTGTGTGTGCGCGAGTGTGTGTGTGCGAGGGCGTTTGTGCGCGAGTGTGTGTTTGTGCGAGTGTGTGTGTACGCGCGCGTGTGTGTGTATCCGCGAGTGTTTGTCCGAGAGTGTGTGTGCGCGAGTGTGTGTGTGAGTGCGTGTGTGTATATATGTGCGCGCGCGAGTGTGTGTGTATGCGCGCGAGTGTTTGTGTGTGCGCGAATGTGTGTGTATGTGTGTGCGAGTGTGTGTGTGTGTGTGCGTGTCTGTGCGAGTGTGTGCGAGTGCGTATCAGCGCGACTGTGTGTGTGTGTGTGTGTATGCGCGAGTGTGAATGTGTGCGTGTGTGTGTTCGAGTGTGTGCGTGCGAGTGTGTGTGTGTGTGTGTGCGTGTGTGAAAGTGTGCGAGTAAGCGTGTGTGTGCCTGTGCTGGCGTGTGTTTTTGCATGTGTATGTGCTTATGCGTGTACGTGCGTGTGTACGTGCGTATGTTCTTGTGCGTGTACGTGCGTGAGCGCGTGCGTGTGTGTTTGCGTGTGTGCGTGTGTGTGTGTGCGTGTATGTGTGTGCGTGTGTGAGTGCTTGTGTGTGTGTGTGTGTGTGTGCGAGTGTGTGGTTGCGAGTGTGTGTGTATGCGAATGTGTGTGTGCATGTGCGTGTGTGTGTGTGTGTTTGAGTGTGTGTGCGAGTGTGTGTGCGAGTGTGTGTGTTCGAGCGTTTGTGTGTGCGTGTGTGTGCGAGTGCGTTTGCGAGAGTGTGTTTGTGTGTGCGTGTGATTGTGTGTGTGCGTGTGTGAGAGAGAGAGAGTGTGTGCGTGTGCTCGCGAATGTGTGTGTGTGCGAGTGTATGTGCGTGTGCGAGAGTATGTGCATTAGCGAGTGTGTGTATGTGTATGTGAGTGTGTGTGCGTGCGAGTGTGTGTGTTCGAGTGTGTGTGTGCGAGTGTATGTGTGTGCGTGCGAGTGTGGGTGTGTGCGTGCGGTTGTGTATGTGCGTGTGATGTGTATATACGAGTGTGTGAGTGTGTGCACGAGTGTGTGTGTGCGCGAGTGTGTGTGCGTGCGCGAGTGCTTGTGTGTATGCGCGGGTGTGGGTGTGTGTGTACGCGTGCGAGTGTTTGCATGTGTGCGAGCGAGTGTGGGTGTGTGTGTGTGGGCATGTGTGTATGAGTGCGCTATTTTGTGCGTGCGCGTGAGTGTGTTGTGCGCACGCGAATGTGTGTGTGTGTGTGTGCGAGTGTGTGTATGTGTGTGTGCGCGAGTGTGTTTTGCGCAAGTGTGTGTGTGTGAGTGTGTGTGCGCGAGTGTGTGTGTACGCGCGAGTGTGTGTGCGCGAGTGTGTGTGCGAGAGTGTGTGTGTGCGTGTGTGTGTGTGTGCGCGAGTGTGCGTGTGTGGGAGTGTGTGTGTGCGATTACTCGTGTGCGCGCCAATGTGTGTGTATGTGTATGCGAGTGTGTGTGAATGCGAGTGTGTTTGCGAGTTTGTGTGAGCGAGTGTGTATGCAATTGTGTGTGCGTGTGTGCTTGTGTGTGTGAGTGTGTGTGTGAGATCGAGTGTTTGTGTGCGAGTGATTATGAGCGTGTGTGTGTGCGCGAGTGTGTGTTTGTACACGCGAGTGTGTACGTGTGTCCGATTGCGTGTGTTCGTGTGTGTGTTCCAGTGTGTGATTGTGTGTGCGAGTGTGTGTGTGTGTGTGCGAGTGTCTTTGTGTGTGTGCGAGTGTGTGTGTGTGTGTGTGTGTGAGTGTGTGTGTGTGTGTGCTGGTGTGTGTTTGCATGTTCGTGTGCTTGTGCGTGTACGTGCGTGTGCGCGTGCGTGGGTGCTTGCGAGTATGCGTGGGTGTGTGTGTGCGTGTGTGTTCGAGTGTGTGGTTGCGAGTGTGTGTGTTTGCGAATGTGTGTGTGTGCGAGTGTGTGTGTGCGAGTGTGTGTGTTCGAGAGTTTGTGTGTGCGTGTGTGTGCGAGTGTGTGTGCGAATGTGTGTTTGTGTGTGTGATTGTGTGTGCAAGTGTGTGTTTTTGCGTGTGTGTGTGTGTTTGCGAATGTGCGTGTGCGCATATGGGTGTGTGAGTGTGTGTGTGCGTGCGAGTGTGTGTCTGTGAGTGTGTGTGCGCGTGCGAGTGTGTATGCGAGTGTGTGTTTTTGCGAGTTTGGGTGTGTGCGTGCGAGTGTGTGTGCGAGTGTGTGTGTGTTCGAGTGTGTGTATGTGTGTGCGTGTGTGTGCGAGTGTGTGTGTATACGAGTGTGTGTGTGTGTGTGTGTGCGTGTGCGCGTGTGTATGTGCGTGCGAGTGTGTGTGTGTGCCCGTGTGTGTGTGCCCGTGAGTGTGTGTGCGAGTATGTGTGCGCGAGTGTGTCTGTGCGAGTGTGTGTGTACCAGTGTGTGTGTTCGTGTGCGAGTGGCTGAGTGCGCGAGCAATTGTATGTGTGTGCGCGAGTGTGTGTGCGTGCGTGCGTGTGTGCGTGTGTGTGTTACAAATATACATTCATATTTTTACGTTCATTCTTAAAGTTGATTGTTTTAATAAAATTGTGCAATAGCAGAATTGTGAATTGACTTACTTTGGCGTATCTAAATAATATATAGTGATTTCATTTCATTTGTAATATATATATATAATTATATATATATATATATATATATATATATATGAGTAATAAAGAAGTAAAATAAATAATAAAAAACACTCGCACCTACTTCCTAATGCCTCGACATAGATAGAACATTGACAGGTCGGAGTGAGAGACAAACAAGGAAGAAGGGATGTTTATGTATATATTATATATGTATATATTATATATGTATGAAAAGAAAAATCAGCTCTGGAGTCGGTATTTGAACCCGTGTCTCTAAACTCTGTACGTTTAGCGCTCTATACCAACTGAGCTACGCAAGTATTCCAACAAAAATATACATTTTTTACGTAGTATTCCCAATTCACACAAAAGGTAATGGGAAGTCATCCCGACTGACATCTAGCGGCCAACAGGTAAGCAATTTTTTATAGAGAATACCAACTTAACAACAGTAAAGCTTGTATAATTAGATGTTTTAACTATTTTTTTGACGTTTGGCAATGATGGCAAATATTATATGAAAAAAAAAGATTACTTGAGACGGATATGAACCCGAGTCTCTAAACTCTGTACGTTTAGCGCTCTTAACCAATTGAGCTACACAAGTATTCCAACATGAATATACGTTTTTCTTATATATGTACTATTCCCAATTCACACAAAAGTAAGCGGTAAGTCATCCTGGCTGACATCTAGCGGCCAGCATTGCAGGTAATCAATTTATATATATATATACATATAATACAAGCATGGATATATGTATTTGAGTGTTTACGTTTGTAGTTTGAATAACATATTCTTATCGTAAAATATATAAAACAGAACATTTTTTTTATTTGTTATATAATGTGTAAGTACTTAGCTTAAAATGTGAATCGTACAACACGTAATATATTTTCAAACATTTAATGTATGATAATTATGGTATATCTAATTGTTTTTAGTCTTTACCTGATAAAGGGAGAGTTGCGCAGTATTCACTCCACAAATTTACGGTTATAAATAGATTTAATCTGTGAGATATTAATATTATATTAAATTCAAATTACGAACTTACTTTCTCAATTTCAGATCCTGTGGCATTGCTCCACAACGTAAGTTGTTATTACGTCAACATGTTTTATTGCTTTGTTACGAAATATATATTTTTAATTAATCATTAAATTCGTGATGGAAATTAACATGCAATGAAAAAAAAACTTCATGGCACCCTCATTTAACCTGATTGCGAGGCAGTTTTTCTGGGTGAGGCTTTTATGGGGGTTTTTCCTCACCTGTAAGACAAATGTTACGAAAACTTTAAAGTCCAAACGGTCCCCGAAATGATATGGCCATCATCATATCATCATCCTTATCATTATCATCATCATCATCATCATACTTCACCGGTGTGGAAATCAACGGGAAGCTACCACACCTAGAATTCCTTAGTAAAGCTGCAAGCATAGCATGGGAATACTATGATTGCAGTGAAGGACTTGCCTTTGGGCAGAATTACTATGGATGGATGGAAAGTAAACAAATGAAAAATTATTTTTCTTCCAAGGAATTTGTATGTGTAATCCTGATTCACTTGTTTACCTTCATACTGATAGTTGATTGTTGTAAAAAGAAAATTGTGCAAACAGCACCATTGTGAATTGACTTACACTGACTTATTTAAATAATATTTAGGGGTTTCATTACATTTTAACATATATAATTACATAATAAAAAATGAAATAAATAATAAAAAATACTCGCATATACTTCTAATATGCCTCGACATAGATAGAACATTGATGGGTCGGAGTGAGAGAGAAACAAAGAAGAAGGAATGTGTATGTATAGACTACATAACAATGAACTACATGGTCTTTATAGAAAGCCAGATATAATAAGAAAAGTTAAGTCTCGTTAACTGCGATGGGCAGGACATGTTGCACGTATGGGGAATGAAAGACTTGCATGGAAGCTTCTTGTAGGAAAGCCAGAGGAAAAACGCCCAGTTGGTAGACCAAGAATAAGGTGGGAGGATAACATTAACTATGATTTGAGGGAAGTAGATTATAGAGGGAATGATTGGAAAGCATTAGCTCAGGATAGGGATGTATGGAGAGCTTATGTCCGCGCGGCCAAGAACCTACGGGTCCGATAGTGCCAGTGAGTAAGTAAGTAAGTATATACATATATACGATATGAAAATAAAAATGAATGTTCACTCTGGACTTGAATCCGAGTCTCTAAATTCTGTACGTTTAGCGCTCTAACCAACTGAGCTAATCAAGTATTCCAACACAAACATAATTTTTTCTTATATAAGTAGTATTCTCAAACTGACATCTAGCGGCCACCATAACAGGTAAGCAAATAATGTTTTTAATAATATATATATATATATATATATATATATATATACACAGTCCACCGCTATGGTCTCAATGTAGCGTGCTTGTCAGGCAGCGGGCACGAGTTCGATCCCCGAACGGGGCAGTCTTTTGGGTGAGGTTTTTATCGGGTTTTTTTATCATCTGTAAGATAAATGACAGGAAAACTTTAAGGCATAAACGGTCCCAGAAATCATATGGCCATCATTATCATGATCATCATCATCCTTCAACGGTGTAGAAAGCAACGGAAAACTACTACACCTGCAATTCCCTAGTAAAGCTGCAAGCATTGCATGAATATGCTATGATTGCAGTGAAAACCTGCCATCGGGCAGAATTAAATATATTAATATATATATATATATATATATATATATATATATATATATATATGTATATATATCGCATATATAAAAATTAATGTTTGTTTGTTTGTATGTTTGTTTGTACTTTATGCGCGGCCGTACCGTTGATCCCATTGAGATGGGGTTTTTTGGAAAACGTTCAGGAGATTCCCGGGATGAACATAGGCTATAAGAGAGTTGTAATACTCAACTCCTACACCCTTAAAAATCGCCCTTTGTAGTGGGAAACGTGAAAAAAAATTAGCTCTTTGGACTCTTAAATGGCTTACGCAGCCTAAACCATAAGAAATACACAAATTTAATGTACACATAATTGAATATTTCTAAAAGCTCTACAAAAAAGTTCGCGACAGCATATGTTTATCTCTTACGGATAACTCACAATAACCATTTTCATCTTTCGTGAGTACCATGAGTTCCGCGCCGTAGCAGTATGGTTAAGTCAAGAAGTCTTGGCGCAGAACTACGGAACTTACGCTGGTTCGAGTCTCCATAGAGGAAGACATATTTTCTCATGGAATTTCGGGCAGTATGGGACGGGCCAGAAATGAAATATAGCTGGGAAAATTTTATTTTCACTCACCCTCATCAATTTACCTTTTTTTTTCACTCTCATATAATTGTTATATGACGGTTCTTAACTTATCTGCAAACGAGGGTACAATTCTAATGTTTATGATTGTCCGTCGCCGTGGCGTAGTCGTAGAGTCCCTACCTTCCACTCCGGCGACGTGGTTTCGATTCCCGGCGGGGTAGGGGATTTTAAATCTCCACCTTGGGTCCGGGTGTGTGTCCTTGTATTGTGTTTTTTTGTGTGAATAGAATAAAAAAGGTTAACAATATTAAACAAAAAGGAAAAACAGTGTAAACGAAAGAAAACGACAAATAAAGGAATTTTTAAAAAATGAAGACAATATAAACATCGGAAGTTGCCGGAGATTAAGAACTCATCTGGTCTATATCCCAGTTGTGTTATTAGCGTTGTGTGTTCAAGTTCAGTGAGCTATTATTCTTATTCTATATGGATACTTCGCCTCAAGGTTTGTAATTTTTTTTATATATATCATGTTTTGCTATATAACCAGATTTTATGTTAGGTAAATGTGGAATCATACCTTCCATGCACCAAAAAAATACACAATCATCTTATTTTAAATTGAGCTACAAAGAAAACAGTTCTGAACAGTAGTACACATTTTAGTTATAATATAGAGTGATTTATGGACTTAAATTCCCGCGCAAAAACACGAGTGCACATTATTCCGTTTCTTAATTTTCTTAATTAGCTTTCTCATTACAGGAAGTAACCAGCAACTGAGGCCTACCGTTGCGCGCAGAGAATAATTGTTTGATTTAATATGGATAAAAATGTTAGACAATAAGTTATTATTTAGTAAACAAATTAGGGGCAGGGGGATGTTAGTAGAATGTTTTAAATTATATTAAAAATCAATATTTTTTTGAAAACCGATTTTCTCAAACGTGCGAACTTGTGCGCGAGAAAACAATTCTAATAAATATTCTGATTGGCTAGGAGTGGACGTTAAATTTCCCGTTATGAAGAATTCATTTAGAACAATGACAGTCCTTGGAAAATTCTGTTCCATCTCCTTATGGAATTGGAAGACCCAAAATAACTTTCGAAGAGGCTGGAATAAAATAAATGTTCTCTTAAGCAGGAATTCTCTCGCGATGAACTTGCTGTTGCAACAGAAATATCACTTTGGTCATATGGTAAACGGGAATACTGCTGATGTTTTAAAGACATACTCAAAAAAAAAACACTAACTATTATTCAAAATAATAATAATAATAATAAACATTACAAATCACCACGCTCAACTTCCGTATATTCAATGTCGGACAAAGCATTGACTTTTTTGGCAATAAAATATCTATATGTCGATATATTAACATGAGACTAGGTGTCAAAAAGAGAGGTTGTGATATTTTATCCACCCTATAATGCTCCTAGGAAAGCAAATTTGTTATGCTACCTTTCCCAAGACATACATATCAGCAGAAATAAGATTTTTTATTCCAGCCTCTTTGAAAGATATTTTGGGTATTACAATTCCATAAGCAGATGGAACAGGATTTTCCAGCGACTATGAGTGTTCTAAATTCTTACATTTACTTTTAGTCAATCAGAATATTTTAGTTTTTCTTTCTCTCTCTCACAACTTCCAATCTTTAAGAAAATAGCTCTTAAAAATGTTTTCAATTTTTTTATACATTCTCCGAACATCCCGTAAGTCTAATTTATTAATAGAGGATCACTTATTGCCTATATAAATTACTTTTCTTCATATATTAAATCAAACAATTCTCTGTTAGCGAAGATAGGCCTCAGCTGCCGGCCACCTCCTCTAATAAAAAAGTAAATAACAAAAAAACTCAATCATTCGTACCCATGTCATTGTGCGGGAATTGAAGTCCATAAATCACTCTATATTCTAACTAAAATTTGTACTACTGTTCAGAACTGTTTTTTTTTCGTAACTCAATTTAAAGTAAAACGATTGTGTAAATTTTTTAGTGTCTTGAAGGTATAATTCCACGTGTATTTAACACAATATTTGGTTGTATAGAAACATGTTAAATATATTAATGAAAGGTACAAACCTTGAGGTAAAGTATCCATATACAATGAGAAGAATAACTCACTGAACTTTAATGCAACACGTATTTATTTCTACAGCTCGGAACACAACTTGGATGCGGACCAGATGAGTTCTTAACTACCGGCAACTTCGGATGTTTATATTGTCTACATAAATTTTAGAATTCTACCCTCCTTTGCAGATAAGTGAAGAACAGTCATCTGGCAATAATTTTAGAGTGAAGAAAGATGAATTGGCGAGAGTTAGTAAATACTTTTTTCCAGCTAGATTTCGTATCTGGCCCACTGTGCGGTGCCCACCCAGCATGGTGAGGCATTTGGGTTGCTACAATAAGTAGCGACTCCAGGTTTAAAATACAAGCTGTAACGGCTGGAGGATCCGACATGATGACCACATGTCACCTACACTGGCTAGATGATCGTGTACCTCTGTGATTAACACATGTGGATGTGAGGCCAACAGTCGACTGGTCAGCCAAAAGCCTTCTAGGCCTGTCGTGCTTTAAGTTTTTTTATATCAAGACGATCGGGATAAGTAGATTCCCGGGCAAGCGTGCTCTGCCATACCATTCATGCGATTGAGATGGAACATTTTGAAAAATGTTCAAGAGATTCCGGGAATGAACATAGCCTAAAAATCACCCTTTGTAGTGAAAAACGTGAAATAAAGTCCCTATTTTGACTCATAAATGGCTTACGCTGCCTAAACCATAACAAATACACAAATTCGTGTACACAGAATTGAACATCTAAAAACTCTACAAAAAAAGTTGAGTATAACAGCGCACGGCTGGTGGTAAAACACATTAACATTTATTTAGGAGTAGCAGCGCACGCCGTGTATTAACTAGTGTGTATATATATAGCCTATATATATATATATATATATATATATATATATAATACAATCAGGAATATATTTATTTCAATGTTACGTTTGAAATTAGAAATAACATATTCTTTTCTAAAAATATATAAAACAGAACATTTCAAATTTTATATTTAAATTTGTCATATAATGTATAAGCAGTTAGCTTTCAAATGAGAACAGAACAACTCTTAATATATTTTCAAACATTTAATCTACGAGAAATATGGTATTTCTAAATGTATTTAGTATTTACCTGATAAGGGAAGAGTTGCGCATTATTCATTCCAAAATTTACGGATATAATTAGATTTAATCTTTGAAATATTATAATTTTATTAAATTCTAATTAAAAGCTTACTTTTTCACTTTCACATTCAGTGGCGTTGCCCCGCAACGTAAGTTATTACATCAACATTTTTGTTGTTGCTTTCTTATGAAATTCATATCTTATATATAAAATTAATGGTTGTTTGTTTGTATGTTTGTTTGTTTGTTTGTTTGTTCGTACTTTATTCACGGCCATACCGTTGATCCGATTGAGATGGGGTTTTTGCAAAATGTTCAGGTGATTCCCGGGATGAACATAGGCTGTAAGAGAGTTGTGATACTCAACTCCTACACCCTTAAAAATTGGCCTATGTAGTGGGAAAGCTGAAAAAAGTAGCTATTTGGACTCTTAAATGGCTTACGCTGCCTAAACCATAAGAAATACACAAAATTAATGTACACAAAATTGAATGGTGGCATTCAGTAGCCAAATCGCTGCAAAAGCGCTTAAGTGCTTTATCTGCACCATACCATTCAGCGGGCAATAAAGCGCTCTAGCGGACTTGCAGCTACTGCAGCGAAGTAAAAGTATGCTGCAAGACAGTCGAATCCGCTGCATGTGTTCTGATTGGTCGTTTTATAAAGTTTGAAATAGGCGACTTAGGAGGCTATTTTGGTGTTGATGTTTTAAGTTTCGTTTAATATTAAGCCACTCAGTGTTCAAATTTGGAGTTACTAAAGTTTTCTGAGCTCCTAGATGTGTATGGAGTAGTATATAAACTATGGCTATATGGAGACTGGTAACTAGAAGGTAGGCATCGAGATGTTTATTTTAACCTCTTAATTTAGATTTTATATTTTCTTGTAAGAAAATTCTTACTCGTTTTATATTACATTGCCTTAATAATTATCTAATGTTTTAATCATGCTCTGATTAAGTGCATATAAATGTGTTTGCAGGTTCATTTTTAAACATATGAAGTGTTCGTGCACCTGGTCCCACCCAACAGAAAAAAAAAACCTAATTCTACAATTTTACGTCTAACCAAATGAAATAAAATTATCAGATCGGCAGAAATTGTGAACTGTGTAGTCATACATTTGTGGATCACTTCCCGATTATAAGAATATTTTATAAAATTAAATTGTGTAAATGTAAATTCTTTTTGTGCAGATACAAATGATGCGGTGTGGTATAAACATTCCATGTTTATTTGTAAATATTATTTTTCATTTATATGAAAAGAGTAATGAAATAATAGTGGAATATTATAACTGAAAATATGACATACTTTTCTTTATATATATATATATATATATATATATATATATATATATATATATATATATGCATTATGTGTTCTTTACGTATATAATTATAATACAAGTTTATAAATATATATACATTAATGAGTTAAGAGTTGAATATTACGACTTGTGCATTAATAAAATTAACTTATAATGATGAAAATAAATCTAACAATTGTAAACAAAAATATTGAACCTAAACTAATATTTTAACCAGAGCATACCTACATTACTGAATTACATTTTTCTGTCCTGTGCTCCTTATTGAGCTACTGAGGCATATAACTTAGATTATACTCAAATCCTGTCAGTTTCGATGGTCCAGTAATTACAGTGTTTGCCTCAGGTCTGAGGTTTAGGTCCACATGTTAAACCCAACAAGGGATAATATTTTTTACTTTATGTATTTTTTACTTTAAGTGTAGAAATTCTGAGTTCTATTTTGTTATTCACTACTTCCTAAGGACAAATCTTATGGGAATGAAAAAAATGGCTTTGGATTTATAATTATTCCTCTTCTTTAAAATAAAATATATTTATCTTGGAAGTTCAGGTAAGTTATGTTACTCTGGTTTTAATTGTAGTTTCATAATCATATCCTTTTTTTTTTTAATCTTAACAACAATTTGACATCCACAAATTGCCTCTATTAGATCTTATTTTATATAAAGTTCTCCACCTCTTTCCTTGTTTTCCTATGTTTGATCCTCCACCACTCAAGAATTTCAAAGACAAAAAATTTTGAATTTCTCTCCTCTTTGACACAAACCTGAATTCAACAATTTGGCAACTAAGCAAGCATGCCCTGGAGTGGAATTACCCATTTTTAATTTGGAATAACAGGTACTTACTCTTTGGTTATTAAAAGAGAGGAAGCATGGAACAAAGCATGGCACAAGATATTGGCAGGAGATATATGTGTGATGGATTTGTCTATGATATATATGGAAATGAAGAATTGCATAGACAAAATGGAAGGTATTTTTTTTTTCAATTAATTGATTAATACAACTTATTAACATATTTTAGAGATGATATTGGATTTTAAAACATATTTCTTGCCCATTTTCAGATCCTGAATTTGCAGTTAAATACATTGAAGAAAATTTGAGGAGCACAAACATCGAATTGAAAGAAAATTCAAGTCAATCAAATGTGAATTCTAATGGTAAGATATTCTTAAAAGTAATTAACATATATTTTGTATGAATAGAAACAAATTATATGTTGGATTTTTTTTAATTGTTCGAAGCATTTGTGTGCCTGCTTAAGAAATATCTCACTTGCTGCAAATTTTTGATTTGAAATTATTAAAATAAAGGTCATGGTGTATACTTCCTATAAAAAATATATTGTTTTAGATACTTCCCTACCCTTTTTCTATGTTTTTATTTTAGTACATTAGCTGTTAACTTTATATGTAATGATAAAATTTATTTCTCTTGAAATTTTAATTATTACTTAGCTTCAACAATAACTGTTTTTCAGAGAAGTTTTATAAAGGAATGGTAGATTTAACACCCCAGCTGTATGTTAAACAATTATCTGTATCAGTTTCTTTTGAAGGCATGTGGAGATGCAGTATGCTAAATCACCTTATTTTATTGGTACAACAGTAGGCCTAAATGTTTGTTACTTATTAGAAAGAATAGGATATGATATACAGCACATCAGATTCATGTAGCCAAAGAAGACCATCTGCCTGCTAACCAGGTGGGAGGCCACAAATCTGCTTTTTAGATTGAATGCTTTAGCAAATTAATGGTTAAAACTTAGAAACATATAACATTATACAAATTTTGATACTTAACCTGCTCACAAATGATGTTTCATGTACTATTAATTTTATCTTATCAATGCTCCACACCTTCTTAAATTTTCATTCACACTGTAATGGAGTTTAAAAATAAATAATAGTTTTAAAAAACTAAAAGAACACACTTTATTAGAAAACTAAAAAATGAAAAATAATTTAATTTCCAATACGCTTGGGATAAAATAAAGTGGTCAACAAAAAAATCATCTCCAACACACATAGAATAAAATTAGAGTTATCAAGAAAAAGAAAATAATTTTACCATCAAAAGCGTGGGGTGCTTTTTATGATTTTTACATTTTCTTCTTAGAGAGCTTACTTTTACCAATATTTGTTTATTATCAAATATATTAATTTATATAGAGCACCCCACGCTTTTGATGGTAAAATTATTTTCTTTTTGTTGATAACTCTAATTTTATTCTATGTGTGTTGGAGATGATTTTTTGTTGACCACTTTATTTTATCCCAAGCGTATTGGAAATTAAAATTATTTTTCATTTTTTTAGTTTTCTAATAAAGCGTGTTCTTTTAGTTTTTTAAAACTATTATTTATTTTTTATTTTTAGTTTTAATATTTTACAGAATAAGATAAAAATGTAAATATCTCTAAATTCGATACTATTGTAGTATGAGCTAAAAGTAATACTCTTCTATAAAAAAGACCCTCCCAGCCGGATTTGAACCAACGACATGTGGATTACCGAAATTATATACCATTAAGAGTTCGCTGCTCTACCAACTGAGCTCTTACAACGATTGACTAAAAACTCGACAAGTCCGCAACCTATTATACCAGTTTGCATTTTTTGATTTTCGGATGATACTGGCCAGGATTTTAGAAACAAAATATGAAATTATTGTATTGTCACGGGTCCTCTACACGTATACAAAGTTTCAAGTCGATCCAATGTTTCTAAGTTGGTGAAAATAGCGTTGAAAGATTCCGTTACATAGATACAAAAACACTTTTTTTATTTTCTGACGATTATGGCCAGGATTTTAGAAAATAAATATGAAATTATTGTATTGTCACGGGTCCTCTACAAGTATACAAAGTTTCAAGTCACTCCAATGTTTCCAAGTTGGTGAAAATCGCGTTGAAAGATTCCGTTACATAGATAAAAAAAACACTTTTTTTTTATTTTCTGATGATTATGGCCAGGATTTTAGAAAATAAATATGAAATTATTGTATTGTCACGGGTCCTCTACAAGTATACAAAGTTTCAAGACGATCCAATGATTTTAAGTTGGTGAAAATCGCTTTGAAAGATTCCGTTACATAGATAGATAGATAGATAGATACAGGTCAAGCTAATATAAAGCGTGTAATAAATAATACTGTGGCTGCAACAGCAGAAAATATTCATAATATCTCTTTGTTATTGTAGAAATAGCATGGTCTAAAGAAATGACGCTTCTTCTTTTGGAAGAATATAAAAATAAAAAAAAAAAAGTTTTCTAAATCCAAAAATAAAGAAAGAACATTATGGGACGATATATCCAAGACTATAAATATTCATGGGTAAGTAGATACAAATTCTTTCTAAATTATGTATAGCTCTAGGATGATGCTCACCATTTAAAATCATCGGAGAATTTTTTTTTAGAAAGCTCACTTCATAAATTTCATGCTTTTCACGAGACCGTGTTTTCAGATGACATTTCATTCATCATCAGTCACAACTCCGACTGATGAAATTCTTCGGCCATCAACTATTCTATTGTCAACATCTTCTATGCTGCCATCTATAGTTGGATTTATAAACTTTGAAACTAAATTTTGTTCGATGTTACTCATGATGGAAGAGATGTCATCTGAAATTACGGTCTAGTGAAAACCATGAAATTTATGAGGTGAGTTTTTAAAAGAAAATTCTCTGATGAATTTAAATGATTGTTACTTCATAATTTTTACTTCCCAACATTAATTTTAATATGATGCTCTTCATATTGACACACAAAATTAGGATTTTTTTACATATTTCTGTTCCAGCTAGATATGATCAAAAATATGTTTCTGTGGATGTCCAAGTTTTCCCTGTGGATGGTAAAAGCATTTTTTGAAGTGTCCCAACTGCTGCCATTCAAAATGTGTTTGTCTTTGTTTGAAAAATGTTATAATTCACACAGTGGGTGACCATATTAACTGTTAAACGTATGTATTAAATACTTTATCATAATACTATAATATCACCTTATTTATTTACCGTAGATTCAAGGCCACATGGACATTAGCCTTCCATACATCCCTATCCTGAGCTAATGCTTACCAATCATATAGCACCTACAATATATTATTAAGATGGGACAAATGGCCACAGGCAGGGATCCAACAATGAAGGGGAAAGGATAGGTTATATGTTTCGTAGGTCCAATTCAATTCCTCCAGTGGTTGTACAATAATAATAATAATAATAATAATAATAATAATAATAATAATAATAATAATGCTTTATTTTAGCTGGCATAGTTAAGGCCATAAGGCCTTCTCTTCCACTCAACCAGCGAATAGTAGAATTATACAAAAATTACATACTTATTACAATTTTATATTATTAAAATACAGATTGAACAAAATACAATAATGATGTGTTCTAATACTAGCTAATACTAACAAAAACATGGAATATATTAGAATTAAAATGATATAAAATAAAGTGAGTAGCTTCCTAGATGATTATTTATAGAATGTTGTATATAGTTGTTATGCAGTTAAAGTTTTCATTGTGTCGAACTTATGATATCAGTTAATTTGTATTTAAATAATAATAGCGATTGACAGTCCCAGACATGACTGGGAAGTGAGTTCCATGCTCTAGTCATAGATATTGTGTAAGATTTAGAGTATAGACATGTCCTGTGCTGTGGTATCAAAAGTAAAGAAGAGTCTTGTGATCTTGTTCCTAAATTGTGATGAGCCGATAAATTTTGAAAACATGTTGTTAAATAACTTGGTAAATATGTGTGCAGAATTTGGAATAGTAAGGTATGTGAATGTAAAGTTCTTCTGTCATTTAGGCGTAGCCATGATAAGGCCTGAAATGAAGGAGACAAGTGGTCATAACGACGGAGATTGAATATAAATCAAATGCACGCATTATGAGCACGCTGACATGTAGTCTGTCAGATTAGTTAGTAATATATCTCACTAGTCAAAGTATACTGACTTCGTGCAATATATCCTCATTCCTTTTTATGGTCAAGAAGTGTAAATTCAGCTGATATCTTTGTTCTACGACTCAGATTTTGTTTCTATAGAAGAAAGTTTCAGTGCAAGAGTTTTATATAATTTTACCTTAAAATGTTTTTGTATTAGACTAAAATGCAGCAATCCAAATATATGCAAAAAATTTGTAATTTTTACATCATGTTCACACTATGAAGTCAAAAATGTATTTTGTTATTTCCCCATGGCACAACAGGCTTAGAAGACCCATTGCCTACTAGTTGGCTGCTGGCCTCACATCCACATGTCATTTAAGAGGTAGGAGTCATCTACCCAAAATAGAAGTGATGGGTGGTTAGAAAGTAGAGTCCCCCAACCATTATAACTGGTTTTCTTAACCTGGAGCCACTACGTATTGTGGCTAGGTGCGTACTGGTACCACACTGATTGAAATTCCATGAGAAAAGTCTTCCTCAAAGGGGACTCAAACCAGCGCAATTCCCAACACTTTGCTCCAAGACATCATGCTATGGCAGAGATTGAAGTAAAAAATAAGCATTGGATCTTACAACAGTTAATTATCAATTGCCTTATTTGGGTCTAAAAATATATTTTTACTGGTTTCCTTTTACATTTCAGATATAATACCAATGGTGAGGAATGTGATAAAAAAATTCAGGAATCTAAAAACCTCTTATTCAAGAATAAAAGATTCCAAAAAACATCAGGAGGAGCTGGAATCTCATGGGAATATTATAACATATTTTCAGATATTTTCATGGCTGATGAAAGCATAAATCCAATGTCACAGCTCTCGACTGAAATACGAGAAGATGTGACAATGGATGCACTTCCATCAACTTCTGAAATATCTGAAAATATGCCTGCTAATACGCCAATGTCAACACCAAGGAGCTCTCTTGGTCCTAAACAAAAAAAAAATATAGAAGATTAGAACTCCACAGAAAAATAATGAACGACATAAAGTAGAGGAACTGAGAAAAATTAGACTGGCATTGGAACGCTCAAAAGAGCTCTTACAAGAGAGAAACGCAATTAAAAAAATTGTGATTTATTTGAAAAATTAATAAATAAGGAATAAATTAAACTGTGTGGTATCAATATTTGGATAGATATCGAGAAAATCTGATAGTTTCAATTAAACATATATATATATATATATATATATATATATATATATATATATATAAATTTGGGAATTGTTTAGCATTATGAGGTTTAATTCATAAGAATTAAATGAATCGTGATTTCTTCTTACCTCATACTTCTATGTTTTTTAAACACAGCACTGCAGTATCAGCGACCATCATCACCACCTCAGGTGACAATGGTCCCTGATACTACAGTGCTGTGTTTTAAAAAACATAGAAGTATGAGGTAAGAAGAAATCACGATTCATTTATTTCTTATATATATATATATATATATATATATATCACCATCCATAGTAATTCTGCCCGAAGGCAGGTTCTTCACTGCAGTCATAGCATTTTCATCCTATGCTTGCAGCTTTACTAGGGAATTGTAGGTGTGGTAGCTTCCCGTTGCTTTCCACACCGGTGAAGGATGACGATGATGATGATGATAAGGATGATGATGATGGTCATATGATTATATATATATATATATATATATATATATATATGGTATGATAAGAAAAATAAATGCCTGGACGGGATTATCATACCATATTAAGCTTGCATTGCTCAATGTTAAACATTTAATTGCAACATATATATATATATATATATATATATATATATACACAGGGTTCTTCATTTGTAACCTAACAAGCACACAGCATTTTGCCCATAGCAAGAGCTCGGGAGCAGCAAAACCCTGTATATATATATATATATATAATATATATATCACTTTATGTCTGAAATTAAAAATAATTATATAACTTTACATAAAATTTAGGTCATTATTATTTGTGAAACAAATAAGAACGAACGCCATCTTTACTGTACACCCTTAGACAAAAAAAAGTGAGTCATCCGCAGATTCTATCAACCGATCGGGAACTTCGTGAATGCTCGCAGAAGCCGTATTCACATCAACATGTTTTAAGTAATTGTACTGGGTTGTTTGCTAGTTAACGAAGTGCACACTCGAGCAACATAAAAGAGAGAGCTTGGCTAAGTGTGTTTCCGTGGTCAAGAGATTTAGCAGACATCATCTGTGTTCATAACCTCATGGGTTCAATTACCGTTCTACCTTCTTTTTTTAACTGAATGTTAGAATAGCATTTCGCCTGTAATATAGTTTCATATTTAATTTTATATTTGGGTTTTATGGCTTAATTCACACACAAAAACATAAATGAAAACCTTCTTCTAATAATTAATTAGGAAAAAAATATTCTAAAATGAAAACTTTAACAAAAACACATTCAATATTGGGTGTATGAACCCTCAGCATCTATTACCGCCCTCAACTTGTGTGGCATTGATGCAATCAAATTTCTACAGGCACGTGGACGATCGGCTAGAGAATTCCAGATGCCTTCAATTTGTGCCCGTAAGCCATCTTTCGTGCATCTGCATGCCAATTAGAGTTCATCTCTATTTTCATCTTAGCCCACATATTTTCAATTGGATTCAAATCTGATGAACATGGAGGCCAGTCTATCACTCTGATATCCCGCCTCTCCGAGAACCAGTTTTAAACTGCTCGGCAAGTGTGGACAGGATGATCATCCTGTATGAATTCAATAAGTCCATTAGGATATGTCATCCTCAGATGGAATCAAGATGTTCTCTAGTATACCCTTATATTGTTCCGCCTATGTCATTCTGTGTGTGCTGAGCCATGGTAAAACTAGATATGATTCATTACAAACAAACTTGTTAGAGGCTATCGCTTTTGCACAGATGTCTGCGCATCACAGTCTATTGAATGCAATACATTGAAATTACCTAGAACAAACCCTAAATATGGTAAATATAATTGTTACGATAACGACATTAACATTGATTTAATTCGAATGTCAAAATAAAATATTGTATTTAATTCATAAAACATTTTAATACAAATATAAAAAAACCTGCATAATTGAGGACGGCGAACCTGCTAACTTCATTGACAGAAACAGTGACTACACGCTTTAATGCTGACCTAACAAGGCACGTAGTAGTGTCTTCAGTTGATGCCACGTAACACAGTAGCTCAGGTACTGCAGAATTATGACTAGTTTCCTAGTTTGAACCCAGCGCTGTGCCGAGTAAGACTTAGAAGAAATGTGCATTCAAGAGATGGTTCATTTTTTTGTCTAAGGTTGTAATTAATGCAGATACCGACATATTTCCTTGTGAATGAACAGATTTTTCTCCATAATTCTCCAGTATTTTATATGACTGATACAATATACTCTCTCTTTGCACGGCCATTCCCAACGACTCCTTCATCAACTTCCCCATTATCATCTTCATCTTCATCACCAATATCATCATCATTACCATCTTCATTTCTCCACCACTCTTCTTCCTCTTCATTTTGAAGAATGACGAAATTATGGAGCACACATGCTGCCATAATAAAGTTTGGAATATCGTGGGTGTTGGTCATGTCTAAATATTTGAGTCGCCTCCATTTGCCCTTTAGCATGCCAAATGCTCGTTCGATGATGGAACGAATGCCACTTAATTTATTGTTATAGGCAACCTGCTGTGAATTCAAATGGCCATTGTTCCTGAATGGTGTCATAATGAAGGGCAGCAGAGGATATGCTGCATCACCAATTATATGCTGATATGGAGGCAAAAGTGGGTCTTCACCTGACAATTCTGCATATAATGGACTTAGCATCATGACAACGCCCAGGAACACCTGCAAAAACATTTGTGAAAAGCATTCTATGATCACAAACGGCTTGCAGGTTAAAAGAATGGACCTATTTTCTGCTGTAATCGTGTGCATTATGCACTGGTTGTTTAATTTGAATTTGACACCCATCAACTGCTCCAACAACGCCAGGGAAACCGCGTGATTTTCTTTCGAACGGCCATTTGATGTACACATTCCTCATTTGTATGAGGATTTGCAAAACTTCATTAAAAATCAAATGGACTGTGCTGGAGGATATAACAAATCTATCCCCAATGTCCAAAAAAGATTCATTTTTTGCAAACACCCACACAGCTACCATGACTTTTTTCCTGAGTGGAATTCTGGTATGCCTTCTTTCATGATGATGTCCCACAGCTAATACCAGTTCCTGTAATAAATATTAAAATTTTAGTTTGACGCTAGGTGGAACCACAATCTGTGAAATCCTACAAAAAAATTATACAGTTGTCGCTAGATGGAACCAAATGGCTCGGAAATCAACATGACCAATCTTTGCAATAAATTCCCAAACATTTATTTGAAATGGATGTACAGCAACATCCCCTTCCTAATCTAACAAAACTCTGATGTACACTAACTTGTCCCATTGGAACCTATCAAAATATTGTGTGGAATTCATTGTGAATGTTGGTGACACGATTTCACTGCCATCTAGTGGCAGTTACATTAAGAATTCGCGCATGCACACTGCAATTCTGTAGAACTTTAAAGAAATATTTATGTACGTAGATAAATATTTAATAATCGCAAAAAAAATATTATAAGTATCATTGCGGTATAACCGTTCCATCGAATATGGAGGAAATTCCATATTTTGAACGCCTGACTAGAGGCTATAAGGTAGCAGCCCTACCACTAGTCTTGCTCTGCGGATGGTTGGTAACCAACCCAGGGGACTTCCTACTACTCGAAGAAACTTAAGCAAAGACTGGAATGATCACACTGATGACGACAAAGCAAGAAATAGGTTAATGATTAA
The DNA here is from genome assembly GCA_030220185.1 of Diploptera punctata. Taxonomy (NCBI): domain Eukaryota; kingdom Metazoa; phylum Arthropoda; class Insecta; order Blattodea; family Blaberidae; genus Diploptera; species Diploptera punctata. The sequence goes on from JASPKZ010010694.1 coordinate 1,149,368, forward strand.
GGATCTCAAAGTTGCAACATGGAATGTGAGAGGAATAACACATAAAGAAGAAGAGTTAGAAGTAGAGTTAGACAAAAGAAAAATTGACATTGCCATTATTTCGGAAACAAAAAAGAAGAACAAAGGATCAGAAGAATTAGGAAAATATGTAATGATTTATTCTGGAGTTCCAGCAGAGAACTGGGCATCATCAGGAGTCGCAATTTTAATAAGGAAAAATTTGCAACACAACATTTTATATTACCAATGGATTTCCCCAAAAATCGTAACAGTTAGAATAAAAATTTTAGGACATAATTTGACTATAATTGGAATTTATGCCTCTGTAGAAGGAAACGATTCAGAAACCATAGAATTTTATGATATTTTACAAGAAACCATTGACAAAGTAAATAAACAAGATTATCTCATAATTGCTGGTGATTTTATGCAAGAGTCGGAAATCAACCGATAAGAGAATGCATTGGATCAGAAGGAGAACCAACTTGCAACAATAATGGTAAACTGCTAATAGATTTTTGCATATTCAATAATTTAAGAATCACAAACTCCTTCTTTAGACACAAGAAAATACACAAATATACATGGGCAGCAAGGGGATCAAAGTCTATAATAGATTATGTACTAATTAATAATAAATTTAAAAAGTCTGTAAATAATACTAGAGTATACAGAGGAAGTGAAATTGATAGTGACCTTTTCTTGTTGAAAGCAAAATAAAATTATATCACAAACACATCAGCACAAGAAAATACAAGCAGACAGTACAAAATAAGATACCAAAAAAGTTTAAAATTCACTTATTGGAAGACCAAAGTACACAAATATTATATCAAACTAGAATAAAGAATAAACTTAAAACAAGCACGGGCGATATTGAAGAGGACTGGATAAATCTAAAACAAGCAATCATGGAAGCAGCATATGAGAGTCTCGGATATAAACAAATCAAAAACAAAAAGAGATTACGAACTTGGAATCCCGAATTAAAAGAAAATATTGAACAAAAGAAAAAAGCCTATAAAGTGTATTTACAAACTAAACAAGAGGAACATTATACAGAATATAAAAAACTCAGAGCTAAGGTTCGTAAATTGTCTAGAAAATACAGAAGGGATGATTGGGATAAATTTGTAAAATCCTTAGAACGTGATATTACAGGAGCACAAAGACAGGGATTTAAAATATTCAAAAAATTACAGATGGAAACAAAAGACAAAATTAATGTTAATCTGATACCAAAACAAGACTGGATTACTTACTACAAAAATCTTTGGTCAGAACCGAACACTCACACTGAAAAAATTACTTCGAATTTGACTTGTGAAAATGAAATAGAAAAACCAGACATAACAATGGACGAACAAGAAGAAGTTTTAAAGAAGGCCAAGAACAGGAAAAGTCCAGGTTTAGATGATTTAAATTTAGAACTTTTTAAGTATGGAGGAACTGCCTTGAAAGAGAAACTATTATAACTTTTTAACAATATTTGGCATTGTCTTAATATTCCAACGGATTGGGAAACGGGTCTAGTAATTAATATACATAAAAAAGGTCAGAAAAACAAATGTGATAACTACCGAGGGTTTACCTTACTCCCAACTGCATCTAAAGTATATGCCAACATAATTAAAAATAAGTTATCAGTAAGTACTGAAACATTTTTGGAAGAAAAACAATGTGGATTTAGAAAAGGGAGGAGCACTATAGATGCAATATTTACCCTGCAACAAATTATGGAAAAAAGGAGAGAATTTAATCTCCCACTGTACATACTATTTATAGATTATGAAAAGGCATATGATAATGTAAACCGAGATAAACTTTGGCAGATACTGCATGAAGAACATATACACTCACATGTAATACGAGCCATACAAAGCTTATATCAAAATTCTAAAATCAAAATTAAATTACCAGATGGGAGAAATAACAGAACACATAAACACAGGCAAAGGTGTTCGACAAGGATGTGGACTATCTCCACTCTTATTTAATATATATATTAACAGAATAGTGCAAGAATGGAAACAAACAGTAAACAGTGGAATTTCAATAACTAGGAATAAAATAATTCAAACAATATTATATGCTGATGATCAAATAATATTATCAGATTCCGAGATAGCTTACAAATAGCAGCATATCAATTATTCAAAATTGCCAGCAAATATAATATGAAAATTTCCACATCAAAATCCAAAACAATGGCAATGTGTGGAAAAAACATACAACGGGTGAAAATTGAGATTGATGGAAAAATTATAGAACAAGTGTCAGATTTCTCTTACTTAGGAAGTGTATTTGCAGAGTATAAGAGTGACATTGATTCAAAATTACAAAAATATAATAAAATGAATGGGGTAATACGAAGACATTTTGGTAAACAGATGAGGACAGAGACAAAACTAAGATTACATAACGTCACATCAAAAGCTGCTCTAAAATACGGAAGTGAAATTTGGATTTTAAATAAAAGAAACTCTCATAAACTTCAAGTAAGCCAAATGCGCTTCTTACGATCATTGTTAGGAGTTAATAGACTGGATCACCAAAGGAACACTACTATCAGAGGAAAACTTGGAGTAGCAAGCTTAAATGAAGATATCCAAAGATACCAACAAGAATGGAAAAATCATCTGAGAAGAATGGCAAGAAATAGACTTCCAAAATTGGCATTCCAATATACCCCAACTGGACATAGGGACCAAGGAAGACCAAAACATCGGTGGAAAGATCAAGACCATCTTCGCTAGGTTTACCGTACAGGCCACATGGCCTAAAACGAATTTGTTCATGATGATGGTGATGAAGTATCATTGCAAAATATTTAAAACAGCATGAAATGTTAGTAAAGAATGAAGAAATGCATAGAGCAACAGTATTACAAGAATATAAGGAAAAGGTCTGTTATATGGCGGACACGAATTCCCACAGAATCGCAGTGCGCATGCGCAAGTTGCTGTAATGGTTAATATAGCCTCCGGTAGATGGCTCTGCAGTCAGCGTTACCAACTTTGAGAATAAATTCCCAAATGCAATAAAAAAATGGACGTAAACTAACTTGCGATTTCCTAACGAAAGAAAACTATTTACATGCATATTATTTATTCCCAAATGCTTAAAAAAATGGATGTAAACCAACTTCCCATTTCTTAACCTAACAAAACAATTTACATGCATACTATTTAATAAACTATAAACTAATTTTACGTACACTAACACTAAATATGGTTTGAAATTATTTTCAAATAGTGGCAACGTTGGAACAACATGAGAAAGTAGCAAGTAAGTAATGTATCCATGATCATGTTTTGCGTAAATATATAAATATAAAATATTGTAAAGAAAGCTTGAAGATTGTTGCAAAATGTTTAAAACAGTACAAAACGTGTTTACAAGTGTTTACTGCATTAGTGGCAGAAGAATGTAAGTGTAGAATTGTGACCGGCATATAACCTACCTTACCCGAATATAATATGGAAAATCAAGAGGAAATTAATCTAAAGTTGAGTCATTAGTCATAAATAATGATACAGTTCACAGCCGTAGAGAAGACGTCAGTTCTCATCACTGGATGCTTTTCTTATTGTTATATTCTCATGAGTTAAGTTTTTCTTAGTCAATATAAGTGAACATGTTTATCTCCATAGCTTTCTTCTAAATAATGAAATATCCAAAAGTCATATTATAGGCTCCTTTCCTGAAAAATCAAAACCAATGTGTATATTTGTGGAGCTGAATTCAGCTCCTGGTCCACAAAATCTTTCTTTCAATTGTCATAATAACCAAATGTTGTAAATTGATTATATTTAAAAAGTATCTCAAATACAAAATTTGGTCCCTGTCCTATTAAAACAAATTTCAAATGAGCTGTATTTAAAACCAAAATCTTACCATATGTAAAAGACTGGGTATGTATACAATATTATCAAAGCTAGGCTATAGCAAAATTTTCAGTAGAGGCAACTATTTTACAGAATATTTAATTTTATTATAGCTATTTCCATCGCTTAAGAATACATTCATTTTGATACTGTACTTCTAATAAAACACAAATATCCGGAGGTTATGTAAATGAACTTACTTACTTACTTACTTACTTACTTACTCACTGGCACTATCGAACCCGTAGGTTCATGGCCGCGCGGACATAAGCTCTCCGTACATCCCTATCCTGAGCTAATACTTTCCAATCATTCCCTGTATAATCTACTTCCCTCAAATCATAGTTAATGTTGTTCTCCCACCTCATTCTTGGTCTACCAACTGGGCGTTTTCCTTCTGGCTTTCCTACAAGAAGTTTCCATGCACGTCTTTCATTCCCCATACGCGCAACATGTCCTGCCCATCGCAGTCTATGAGACTTAACTGTTCTTATTATATCTGGCTTCCTATAAAGACCATGTAGTTCATTGTTATGTAAATGAACATATTTATCATTATTAAAAATGTATACTATTATAGATATTTAGAAACATATATTCAAGTTATATATGTAGAGAACGCAGACAACGCATAATTTATATTTTACTCTTACCTCCATAGTCTCTCGGGACATACGAAAACGACTCAGAAACTCGTCAAGTGAATAATGTTGGACAGTTTCCTCGAAGTAATCAACATTTCTTACAGGAGGCGCATTTTCCACATCGATTCTTCTAACGAGCTCTTCTGCCGCTCTTATATTGGCATTTAAATGATTGATTTCATCTTCATCATCGTCATCCAATTCATTAAATAGAGCTAATCGTAAGACATCCATTTTTGTACACTTGCTTGTAAACAAATTTAATTTCCCGCTTCCGCTGCATTCAACAGACTCCTTAAACTTTCGCTGCAAATGGCAGCCATTTTTGCGAAAGCGCTTTATTGCCCGCTAAATGCGCCCAATATCTCAAAAAGCTCTACAAAAAAGTCCGCGACAGCATATGTTTATCTCTTACGGATAACTCACAATAACCACTTTTGTCTTTCATTGATACCAAGAGAATAATACCCATTCAGGTGAACGTTTCATCTTTATCATTGATATCAAGAGTACCGCGCCGTAGCTGAGTGGTTAATGCAAGAAATCTTGGCGCGTAACTTCGGGACATATGCTGGTTCGAGTCTCCATGGGGAGAACTTCTTTTCTCATGGAATTTCGGCCAGTATGGGACCTGTGCACGGTGTGTCAGAAATGAAATCTAGCTGGAAAAATGCTATTTTCACTCATCCTCATCAATTTTTTTTTCACCCTAATATAATTATTTTATGACTGTTCTTAAATTATCTGTAAAGGAGGGTACAATTCTAATGTGAAAAAACTAGCTCATTGGACGCTTAAATGGCTTACGCTGCCTAAACCATAAGAAATACACAAAATTAATGTACACAGAATTGAATATCTCAAAAAGCTCAAGAAAAAAGTCCGCGACAGCATATATTTATCTCTTACGGATAACTCACAATAACCATTTTTATATTTCATTGATATCAAGAGTCTCGCGTCGTAGGTGAGTGGTTAAGGCAAGAAGTCATGTGGCACAGAACTACGGGACTGACGGTGGTTCGAGTTTCCATGTGGGAAGAAATTTATCTATAGGACCGGTTGCACAGTGAGCCGGAAATGAAATCTAACTAGAAAATAAAACAGGCTATTCTCACTCACCTTCACCAATTTGTCTTTTTTTTCACTCTAATATAATTGTTATATGACGGTTCTTAACTTACTGCAAAGGAGGGTGGGTACAATTCAAATGTTTATGAAGACAATATAAACATCAGAAGTTGCCGATGGTTAAGAACTCATCTGGTCTATATCCCAGTTGTGTTATTAGCGTTGTGTGTTCAAGTTCAATGAGCTATTCTTCTTATTCTAGATGGATACTTCAACTCAAGATTTTTAGTTGTATTGATGTATTTAATGTTTTTTTCTATATAACCAGATGTTATGTTAAATATATGTGGAATCATACCTTCCATGCACTAAAAAAATTACACTATCATCTTATTTTAAATTGAGCTACAACGAAAACACTTCTGAACAGTAGTACAAATTTTAGTTATAATATTGAGTGATTTATGGACTTAAATTCCCGCACAATAACATGAGTGCAAATTATTGCGTTTTTTTAATTAGCTTTCTCATTATAGGAGGTAGCCAGCAATTGAGGCCTACCGTTGCGCGCAGAAAATAATTGTTTGATTTAATATGGATACAAATGTTAGATAGAGGCAATAAGTTATCATTTAGTAAACAAAATAGGGGTAGGGGGATGTTTATATTTGTTGTATATATATGTGTGTGAGTGTGTGTGTGTGTGTGTGTGTGTGTGTGTGTGTGTGTGTGTGTGTGTGTGTGTGTGTGTGTGTGTGTGTTACAAATATGTTATTAAATTAAACAAATGAAAAATTAAATTTTTTCTGAGGAATTTGTGTGTGTATTACTCATTCATTTGTTTACGTTCATACTGAAATATGACAGCTGTAAAAACAAAGTTGTGAAACAGCAGCATTGTGAATTGGCTTACTCTGACGTATTTAAATTATATTATAGTGTTTTCATTACATTTGTAATTTATATATTTACATAATAGAAAACATGAAATAAATTATAATAAATACACGCACCTGCTTCCATTATGCCTCGACATAAATAGAACAATGACGGGACGGAGTGAGAGACAAACAAAGAAGAAGGGATGTATATATATATGTATGTTATGAAAATAAAAAATAATGCTTGAGTCGGGATTTGAACCCGTGTCTCTAAATGTTGTTCGATTAGTGCTCTAAACAACTGAGTTACTTAAGTATTCCAACTCAAACATACATTATTCTTGTATTTGTATTATTATCAATTCACACAAGAGCTAGCATGAAGTCGTCCTAAATAGCATCTAGCGGCCACCATAACAGGTAAGAGATCGCTTTATAATATATATATATATATATATATATATATATATATATAATATAGGCAAGAATATATTTATTTCAATGTTACATTTGTAATTAGAATAACATATTCTTATCTAAAAATATATAAAACAGAATATTTCAAATTTTTAAATTTAAATTTGTAATATAATGTGTAAGCAGTTAGCTCTCAAATGTGAACAGTACAACACGTAATACATTTTCAATCATTTAATCTATTATTAATATGGTATTTCTAAGTGTATTTAGAATTTACCTGATAAAGGAAGAGTTGCGCATTGTTCATTCCACAAATTTACAGCTATAAATAGATTTATTCTGTGAAATATTTATATTTTATTGAACTCAAATTAACAACTTACCTACTCAATTTCAAATTCAGTTGCGTTGTTCCGCAACGCAAGTTGTTATTACGTCAACATTTTTGTTATTCCTTTGATTCGAAATTTATGTTTAATAAAACCTTAAATAGACAGATTTTAAAAAAGAAATGGGAGTATAATGGTACTGTTCATCAACTGTACATAGACTTCAAAAAGGCATACGATTCAATTAAGAGGCAGAAAATTATATAGTATCCTGCTGCAGTTCGGAATTCGGGTGTGTGTAGGCAAACTGTTTTCAGATACTTTTGAAATCCAGAATAGGTTGAAGCAAGGAGATGCACTATCTCCTCTAGTATTTAATTTTGTACTAGAGCATGCCATCAAATCTTTAGAGAATGAAGAAGCCTACAACTAAACGGTAATAATAAGCTGTTAGTTTTGCTGATGATGTAGTAATATTGGGCGTCAGCGAGGAGATACTAAAGGCCAACACGCACTCACTACTGAGTGGCACTAAGAAGTTGGGACTGGAAGTAAATATCAATGAAACTAAATATAAGGTCACACATAGAAATACATTATATAATGGAAATGGACAGCTAATGACAAATGAGGGAAATTTTGAGGAAGTGGCTGAATTCAAATGCCTAGGAACAATAATCACAAACAGGAATGAGATGCAAAAGAAATTAAACATAGGCTCAATTCTGGAAATGCGTGCTATTATGCATTACAGAGACTCTTGACTTCCCAACTCCTTTCAAAAAACGTTAATCTGAAAATATATAGAACTATTATTCTACCAGTTATATTATATGGATGCGAAACATGGACTCTTACTTTAAAGGAGGAAATGAGGTTACGAGTATTTGAGAATAAAGTACTTAGGAAAATGTTTGGACCTAAGAGAGATGAACAGACAGGGAATGGAGAAGATGCATAACAATGATTTACATGGTCTTTATAGGAAGCCAGATATAATGAGAACAGTTAAATCTCGTAGACTGCGATAGGGCAGGACATGTGGCACGAATGGGGAATGATAGACGTGCATGGAAGCTTCTTGTAGGAAAGCCAGAGGGAAAACGTCCAGTTGGTAGACCAAGAATGAGGTGGGAGAATATCATCTATGATTTGAGGGAAGTAGAATATACAGGGATTGATTGGAAAACATTGGCTCAGGATATGGTTGTATGGCCATGAACCTAAGGATTCGATAATACCAGTGAGTTATTTAGTTAACTAGTTAGTTCATAAAACGTCAAATGCGTGAAGGTAATTTACATGCAAAAAAAAACTTTATGGCACCCCCATTTTAAGCTGATTGAGGGCACGGAGAAGAGAGAGGTAGTGAGTTTGAGATATTTGACATAATGAAAGTTCATCATCGTATAAAGAAGGAATGCACAAAAATATATATGTAATATATATTTTTTTGTATATATGTGTGTGTTACAAGTATATCATTATTACATTAAACAAATGAAAAATTATATTTTTTCTAAGGAATTTGTGTGTGTATTCCTTATTCATTTGTTTAAGTTCATACCGAAAGTTGATTGTTGTGAAAAGAAGCTTGTGCATAGAAGCATTGTGAATTGACTTACTTTGGCGCATTTAAATAATATTTAGTGATTTCATTATTTTTTTATATATACACATAAAAAAATGAAATGAATAATAATAATTACTCGTACCTATTTCCATTATGCCTCGACATAGATAGAACAATGACGGGTCGGAGTGAGAGACAAACAAAGGAAAGGGATATATATATATATATATATATATATATATATATATATATATGTAATAAAAGTAAGTTTTTGAATTGGATTCGCCAGGTGGTGTAATGGATAACACGCATTGGTACCAACTCAGAGTTTTGGGTTCGAATTACGTCCAGGCATTTATTTTTCTTATCCTATCATATTAAGCTTGCATAGCTGAATGTCAAAAATTTAATTATAACATCGATAAAGCGTCATCTGCTATAAAGTAAAATATTATCTTTAATTTGCTTTCTTGTTATAGTCAGCTACTAGGTGGCAGTGAAGACCGAGTTCTCGCGACATCTAGTAATAATGGAGATTATAATATATATATATATATATATATATATATATAAGATAAGTAAGTGTTTGAATTGGATTCGCCTGATGGTGTCATGGATAACACGCTGGGGTAACGACCCAGAGTTCGGGTTCGAATCCCGTCCAGGCATTTATTTTTCTTATCATGTCATATTAAGCTTGCATTGCTCAATGTCAAAAATTTAATTATAACATCGATAAAGTACCACTGCTATAAAGTAAACATATTATCTTTAATTTGCTAACTAGTTATAGTCAGCTACTAGGTGTCAGTGAAGACCGACTTCTCGCAACTCTAGTAAGAATGGAGAATATATATATAAGAAAAATAAGTGTTTGAATTGGATTCGCCTGATTGTGTAATGGATAGCACGCTGGGGTATCGACCCAGACTTCCGTGTCGAATCCCGTCACAGGAATTTATTTTTCTTATCATGTCATATATATATATATATACACACACACATATATATATACACATATATATATATGATATGATATATGACATGATATGATATGATATATATGATATGATATGATGTTGATATGATATGATATGATATGATATGATATGATATGATATGATATGATATAGATATGATATGATATGATATGATATGATATGATATGATATGATATGATATTAATTGATATGATATGATATGAATGTATATTATATTATATTATATTTATTATATTATATTAATATATATATTATTTATATTAATAATTTATATTATATTATATTATATTATCTTATATTCTTTATTATATTCTATTATCTTATATTTATATCTCTTATTTATATTATCTTATATCTCTCTCTTCTCTTACTCATTATATTATATAGTTATATTATAGTTATAGTATATTATATTATATTACTATTACATTAAATTACATTAAATTACATTACATTAAATGACATTACATTACATTACATTCTTACATACATTACATTACATTAACATTACATTACATTACATTACAGTACATTACATTAACATTAATTACATTACATTACATTACATTATATTATCATTATATTATATTTATATTATATTATATTATATTAATTATATATATTATATTATATTATATATATTATATTATATGTATATTATATTAATATTATATTATATTATATCTTTAATATTATATTATATTATATTATATTATATTATATTATATTATATTATATTATATTATATAATACGATATTATAATTATATATGAATATGATATGATATGATATGATATGAATATGATATGAATATGATATGATATGATAGGATATGATATGCTATGATGATATGATATGAATATGATATGCTATGATATATATGATATGACTATAGCTGGAACTGATATTATATGGTCTTTTCATTTTTATTGTTATTGTATTGTAGTGTATGGTAATTGTATGTTACTAGGTATTTGTCTGTCATGCTCTGCATCTTCTTCCTCTTCTCTGATCTTACTCTTCTCTGCTCTATTCTCTCTCTCTGCTCTTCTCTGCTCTGATCTATGCTCTTCTATTCTCTGCTCTGCTCTTCTCTGCTATGCTCTTCTCTGCTCTTGCTCTTTCTTCTCTGCTCTGCTCTTACTCTTCTCCTTCGTTCTTCTCTGCTCTGCTCTGCTCTGCTCTTCTCCTTCCTCTCTTCTCCTTCTCGCTCCTTCTTCTCCTTCTCTTCGCTCCCTTCTCTTCTCTTCTCTTCTCTGCTCTTGCTCTTCTCTTCTCTTCTCTGATCTTCTCTTCTCTTCTCTTCTCTTCTCTTCAAAGGAAATAATGCTATGTCTGGTTGTGAATCCGAGTGGCTGTACTTTGTATGTTTAGTCTCTAACCAACTGAGCCACCGAAATATTCCAACCACTAACATTAATTTTTCTTATATGTCTTCTATATTCTCAATTCACACATGAGTAGCGGGAAGTCGTCTCGACTGACATCTAGCGGCCACCATAACAGATAAGCAGTTTTTTAGTATATATATAATATATATATATATATATAATACAAGCAGGAATATATATTTATATCAATGTTACGTATGTAATTAGAATAACGTATACTTATCTAAAAATATATAAAGCAGAACATTTCACAATTTTTTTCAAATTTGTTATATAATGTGTAAGCAGTTAGCTGTCAAATGTGAACACTACAGCACGTAATCTGTTTTCAAACATTTAATCTATGATAAATCTGGTATTCCTAAAAGTAATTACTATTAACCTGATAAATGAAGAGTGCCGAATTGTTCATTTCACAAATTTACGGTTATAAGTAGATTTAATCTGTGAAATATATATGTATTATTAATTTCAAATTAAAAACGTATTTTTTCAATTTCACATTCAGTGGCGTTGCTCCGCAACGTAAGTAGTTATTATGTCAACATTTTTGTTATTGCATTGTTACGAAATTTGTATTTTTAATAAAATATTGAATGCGTGAAGGAAATTAACATGAAAAAAAAATTCATGGCACCCCCTTTCTAAGCTGATTGCGGGCACAGAGGAGAGAGGGAGATAGTGATATTTGGCATAATTAAAGTTCATCATCGTATAGAGAAGCAGTGCACAAAAATATTTTTTTTGTTTATATGTGAGTGTTACAAATCAGATTAAACAAATGAAAAATTAATTTATTTTCAAAGCAATTTATGTGTGTATTCCCCATTCATTTGTTTACTTTCATACTGAAAGTTCATTGTTGTAAAACAGTGACGCCGTCACTGCTATAAAGTAAAAATATTCTCTTTAATTTGCTTACTTGTTATAGCCAGCTACTAGGTGGCAGTGAAGACCGAGTTCTCGCGACATTTAGTAGTAATGGAGTATATAATGTATATATAAAAAAAATAAGTTTTTGAATTGGAATCGCCTGGTGGTGTAATGGATAACACGCTGAGGTACCAACCCAGAGATCCGGGTTCCAATCCAGTTCAGGCATTTATTTTTATCATGTCATATATATGTGTACAGGGTATATCAAAATGGATGGCGCAAACTTACATGGCTGGAAGTGCACGATTATAGAAGCAGCAATGTCCCAGTATACATGGGTCCGCAAACGAGCTGTTTGCGAGAAAATTACGAATGTATGTTTACAGCCGCCACTGACTTCATTGTAAACATCGTCCTAGTTAGCACAAATTAATTTGAATATAGAATTTACTATTAATTTTTCATCTCATTTAGCTCACATTTCTCAGTTCACTTCACTTATGGGTTACCTGTTAAAAGAGGTGTTCGAAGTGTCTTCCTTGCATCTGGATGCAATACTGTGCTCGTCTCTGCAAAGAATGTCGAATTCTTTCTAAAACTCCTGGATCATTTCTGAATTCTTGACAAGCATGTACAACTCTCTACTCCAGTTATTCAATCGTGTTAACGGGTGTGCTGTACACTTCGGTTTTGAAGTGACCCCACACACAAAAATCCAAAGGATTTAGATCAGGTGGATCTTGGAGGCCAAAGTACAGATCCGCCTCGACCTATCCATCTTTGGCCGTATCTGCGCGTTAGATACCGTCTCACCAGCAGCAGCAAAATGTGCCGGAGCTCCATCATGCATGTATCACAAACTCCGACGTTGCTGAAGGGGAATATCCTCAAGCAATCCTGGAAGATGACGCCGCAGAAGCCTAAGATACCTCTGTCCATTATCGTTTTCGTGGGAGAATGTGTGGCCCAATGAGATGATCACCTAGTATCCCTAACCACACATTTAGTGAGAAGCTGTCAGCAGATGTGGTGACTCATGAACAGCATGTGGGTTTATTTCACACAAAATATGTGTATTATGATAATTAAAAACACCATCGCGTGTGAATCCTGCTTCGTCTGTAAATAAAATGTTACATCCGAAACGAGGGTTGACAACAGTCTGTTGTTGCATCCACTGACAAAACATCACTTTATGAACAAAGTGCACATCATTGAGACATTGAACTCTTGGAGGTGGTAAGGGTATAGTAAATTGCGCTGTAAAATTCTCCATACACTACTGTGGCTTAGTACAGGCACTTGTGTGGTAATTATTCTCGTCGAGGTTCCTGGAGAGAGCTGTATTGCTTCCAACACCATATTCTCAAAATCTGGCGTAATGCGAGCAGGCCTACCTAATGCTCTGCCATATGTGCAAAACCCCCATTTTCTCTCAGGCGCTGTGGACCCTTGTAAATGTACGACTTTCGGGGTGTCTTCGATCGGGATATGTTTCTCGGTACAAGCGTGCAACCTCCCGTGCATTGTCATTAGCCCTACCGTACATGAAATGCATATCCACATACTCTTCGTTACTGTAAGGTTCCATTGTAACTACAACACAGCACAAGTGGCACACCCCAGACGAGTCTGATACATTTTGAGACTGTGTACTGTATCCGTCCTGTACGTTCTGCGTGTATGGTGTGATTACAACTCCACCTCTCGGCAATGTTCAGTTTTGTAAACAAAGAACATAGGACAGCTTCAAGTGCGCAAGGAGTAAACCGTACGATGTTGCAAACAATGACGTCAGTGGCGGCTTGTAACCGTAAATTGGTAATTTTCTCGAAAACGGCTCGTTTGTGGACCCATGTTTACTGGGACATTGGTGCTTCTATTGTCGTGTACTTTCAACCAAGTAAGTTTCCGCCATCCTTTTTTGATACACCCTGTATATATATATATATATATATATATATATATATCATATGTATAAAAAAGGATGGCGCAAACGACCAAAGATGGATAGGTCGAGGCGGATCTGTAGCTTGGCCTCCAAGATCACCTTATGTAAATCCTTTGGATTTTTGACTCTGGATTCACCTCAAAAGCGAAGTGTAGAGCACACCCGTTAACACGGTTGAAGAACTAGAGTAGAGAGTTGTACATGCTCGTCATAAATTCAGAAATGATCCAGGAGTTTTCGAAAGAATTCGACATTCGTTGCAGAGACGAGCTCAGTATTGGATCCAGATGCAAGGAAGACACTTCGAACACCTCCTTTAACAGGTAACCCATAAGTGAAGTGAACTATGAAATGTGAACTAAATGAGACGAAAAATCAATAGTAAAGTCTAAATTCAAATGAATTTGTACGAACTAGTACGATGTTTACCATGAAGTCAGTGGCGACTTGTACTAACTAGGACGATGTTTACAGTGAAGTCAGTGGCGGCTTGTAACCATACATTCGTAATTATCTCGCAAACGGCTAGTTTGCTGACCCGTGTTTACTGGGACATTGTTGCTTCTATTATCGTGTACTTTCAACCATGTAGTTTGGGCTATCCTTTTTTTACAGCCTGTACATATCTGAAAAGAAATACGAATGCTTGTGTCGGGATTTGAATCCGAGTCTCTAAACTCTGTACGTTTAGCGATGAAATGTGAACTAAATGAGACGAAAAATCAATAGTAAAGTCTAAATTCAAATGAATTTGCACTAACTAAGACGATGTTTACAATGAAGTCAGTGGCGGCTTGTACTAACCAGGACGATGTTTACAGTGAAGTCAGTGGCGGCTTGTAACCATACATTCGTAATTATCCCGTGTTAACTGGGACAATGTTGCTTATATTATCGTGTACTTTCAACCATGTAAGTTTGGACCATCATTTTTCATACACCTTGTACATATCTGAAAAGAAAAACGAATGCTTGTGTCGGGATTTAAATCCGAGTCTCTAAACTCTGTACGTTTAGCGCTCTAACCAACTGAGCTACACAAGTATTCCAACACAAACATACATTTTTTTTCTTATATATGCAATATTCTCAATTCACACAAGAGGTAGGGGGAAGTCGTCCCGACTGGCTTCTAGCGGCCGCCATAACAGGTAAGTAATTTCTTTTTAAAGAGAATATTTACTTTATAGCAGTAACGCTTGTATATTTAGATGTTATAACTATATTTTGATATTTGGCAACGAAGGCAAATTTGATATGAAAAGTAAAATGATTTCTAGAGTCGGGATTTGAACCTCAGACTCTAAACTCTGTACGTTTAGCGTGCTAACCAGATGAGCTATGCATGTTTTCCAACGCAAGCATACATTTTTCTTATACATTTAGTATTCTCAATTTACACAAGAGGTAGCGGGAAGACGTCCCGACTGACACCTACCGGCCACCATAACAGGTAAATAATTTTTTTATAATATATCATATATATAAAAATTAATGTTTGTTTGTTTGTATGTTTGTTTGTTTGTTTGTTTGTTTATTCTTACTTTATGCGTGGACATGCCGTTGATCCGATTGAGATGGGTTTCTTTGCTAAGTGGTCAGGAGAATCCCGGGACAAACATAGGCTATAAGAAAGTTGTGAGACTCAACTCCTACACCCTTAAAAATCGCTCTTTGTAGTGGGACACATGAAAAAAGTAGCTCTTTAGGCTCTTAAATGGCTACGCTGCCTTAACCATAAGAAATACACAAAATTGATGTACACAGAATTGAATATCTCAAAAAGCTCTACAAAAAAGTCCGCGATAGCATATGTTTATCTCTTACGGATAACTCACAATAACCATTTTTGTCTTTCATTGATCCTAAGAGAATAACACCCATTTGGGTGAACCTTTCATCTTTATTATTGATACTGAGAATCCCGCGCCGTAGTCGAGTGGTTAAGGCAAGAAATCTTGGCGCATAACTACAGGACTTACGCTGGTTCGAGTCTCCATGGAGGCATCTTTTATTTCTCATGGAATTTCGGCCAGTATGGGACCGGTGCACAGTGGGACAGAAATGAAATCTAGCTGGAAAAATACTATTTTCACTCACCCTCGTCAATTTATCTTTTTTTTTTTTTTTAATTCTAACAGAATTGTTATATGACGGTTCTTAAATTATCTGTAAAGGAGGATACAATTCTAATGTGAAAAAAGTAGATCATTGGACGCCTAAATGGCTTACGCTGCCTAAACCATAAGAAATATACAAAATTAATGTACACAGAATTCAATGCCTCAAACAGCTCTACAAAAAAGTCCGCGACAGCATATGTGTATCTCTTACGGATAACTCACAATAACCATTTTTATCTTTCATCGATACCAAGAGTCCCGCGCCGTAGCTGAGTGGTTAAGGCAAGAAGTCAGGGCACACAGCTACGACACTGACGCTGTTTCGAGTCTCCATGTGGGAAGAAATTTTTCTCTAGGACCGGTGCACAGTGGGCCAGAAAAGAAATCTAGGTGGAAAATAAAAAAAAACTATTCACATTCATCAATTTATCTTTTTTTTCACTCCAATATAATTGTTATATGACGGTTCTTAACTTATTTGCAAAGGAGGATGGGTATAATTCAAATGTTTATGAAGACATTATAAACATCGGAAGTTGCCGATGGTTAAGAACTCATATCCCAGTTGTGTTATTAGCGTTGTGTGTTCAAGTTCAATGAGCTATTCTTCTTATTCTATATGGATACTTCACCTCATGGTTTGTAATTTTATTGATAAATTTAATGTTTTTCTATATAACCAAATTTTATGTTAAATACATGTGGAATCATACCTTCCATGCACTAAAAAAATTACACTATCATCTTATTTTAAATTGAGCTACAAAGAAAACAGTTCTGAGCATTATACAAATTTTTAGTTATAATATAGAGAGATTTATGGACTTAAATTCCCGCACAATAACATGTGTGCAAATTATTGCGTTTTTCAATTAGCTTCCTCATTACAGGAGGTAGCCAGCAACTCAGGCCTACTGTTGCGCTCAGAGAGTAATTGTTTGATTTAATACGGAAAAAATGTTAGATAGAGGCGATAAGTTATCATTAAGTAAACAAATTAGGGGTATGGGGCATGTTAGTAGAATGTTTTAAATTATATTAAAATTCAATATTTTTTTTAAAAGCGATTTTATCAAACAAATATAACGAAATATTCTGATTGCCTAGGAGTGGATGTTAACTTGCCCGTTATGAAGAATTAATTTACAACAGTGACAGTCCTTGGAAAATTCTATTTAATCTGCTTATGGAATTGGAAGTCCCAAAATAACTTTCGATGAGGCAGGAATAAAAGAAATGTTCACTTAAGCAGGAATTCTCTAGCGATGAACTTGCTGTTGGAACAGAAATATCACTGCTGACGTTTTAAAGACATTACTCAAAAAACACAAAAAAATAGCTTCAAAATAATAACAAACATTACAAATCACCCCGCTCAACTACCCTATCTTCTATGTCGGACGAAGCATTGTCTTTTTTGACAATAAAATATCAATATGTCGATATATTAACATGAGACTGGGTGTCAAAAAGGGAGGTTGAGACATGTTATCCACCCTATAATGCTTCTAGGGAAGCAAATTTGTTATGCTACCGTACCCAAGACATACATATCAGCAGAAATAAGATTTTTTATTCCAGCCTCTTTGAAAGATATTTTGGGTCTTACAATTCCATAAGCAGATGGAACAGGATTTTCCAGCGACTATCAGTGTTCTAAATTCTTAATAACGGGTAGCTCAGTTGGTTAGTACGCTGAATGTACAGAATTATCAGACTCGGATTCAAATCCCGACTCAAACATTAATTTTTATGTTTATATCATATTTGCCTTCATTGTCAAATGTCTAAAATATAGTTATAACATCTAAATATACAAGCGTTACTGCTATACAGTAAGTATTCTCATAATAAAAATGCTTACCTGTTATGATGGCCGCTAGATGTCAGTCGTGACAACTTTCCGCTAACTCCTGTGTGAATTGAGAATACTACATATATATATATATATATATATATAATATATATATATATATATAAGAGTAATGTATGTTTATAATGGAATATTTGAGTAGCTCAGTTGGTTAGTGCGCTAAATGTACAGAATTTTCAGACTCGGTTTCAAATCCCGACTCAGGCATACATTTTTATTTGCATGTATATATATATACATACACACACATGTCCCTTCTTCATTTTTTGTCTCTCACTCCGACCCGTCAGTGTTCTACTTATGTGGAGGCATAATGGAAGTAGGTGCGAGTACTTGTTATTATTTATTATATTTTTGCTATTATATAAATATATATATATATATATATATATTACAAATGTAAAAGTATGTATACACTTGCGTGCCGCTTGGCGCTCGCGCACCATTTTCGACAGATTTGTACGGGGCACCACGATCCACTCATTGGTTTTTTTCCACGAACACTTTGATGGTTCGCTATTCAGATTTGGAGAGGAGCGTGAGAGGTTCGTTGTTTTCCGCACGCACCTGTAGGTTTTATTTTATGAGTTATTATTGAGTGGTCAGAAGGAGACATGTTAACCCTTAAATTCGCAATGTATCCTGCAGGATACATCAATTACTTTATTTTATTTAATATATTTAATAAAACAGAAGAAAACGAACGAGTAGAAATTACTTAAATTAGTGCTTTGCCAATTTAACTTCATTAATTTTACCACAAATACAGGGTCATCTCATTACTTTTTCAACTTCGTACAAAATTCTAACAAATATATTAGTAAACAGACTTACTCCCTATATTGGTGTCATTCTAAGAGATCATCAATGGGGATTTAGAAGAAACAAGTCAACAATAGATCAGATTTTTAGCATAAGACAGATTTTAGAAAATAAATGGGAATATAATGGTACTCTACTCAACTAAACGTAGATTTCAAAAAAATCATATGATTCAATTAATAGGGAGAAGTTATATAGTATCCTGCTGGAGTTCGGAATTCCCAAAAAGTTAGAATAATACGAATATATCTAAAGAAAACAAAGAGTAGAGTGCGTGTAAGTGAACAGTTTTCGGATACTTTTGAAATCCAGAATGGGTTGAAGCAAGGATTATTTGATTTCGTATTAGAGCATGCCATTAATCTTTGAATGAAGAAGGCCTGCAACTCAATGGCATTAATAAGCTGTTAGTTTATGCTGATGTTGTACTATAAGCCGATAGCGAGGAGATACTAAAGGACAACACGCACACACTATTGAGTAACACTAAGAAATTAGGACTGGAAGGAAATATCAATAAAACTAAATATGTGGTCACAGGTAGAAATACATTATTTAATGGCAATGGTCAGCTAATTAAAAATTTGGGAAATTTTCAGGAAGTGGCTGAATTAAAATACCTAGGAACAATAATCACAAATAGGAATGAGATGCACAAAGAAATTAAACATAGACTTAATTCTGGACATGCGTGCTATTATGCATAACAAAGGCTTTTGATGTCCCAACTCCTTTCAAAAAGCATTGAACTGAAAATATATAAAACTATTATTCTACCAGTTATACTATATGGAAGCAAAACATGGACTCTTACTTTAAGGGAGGAAAGGAGATTACGGGGATTTGAGAATAAAGTTGTTAGAAAATTTTTGGACCAAAGAGAGATGAACAGACAGGTGAAGAGAGAAGACTTACATAACAATGAACTACGTGATCTTTATAGGAAGCCAGATAGAATGAGAACAGTTAAGTCTCGTAGATTGCGATGGGCAGGACATGTGGCACGTATGGGGAATGAAAGACTTGGATGGAAGCTTGTTGTAGGAAAACCAGAGGGAAAACTCCCAGTAGGTAGACCAAAAATGAGATGGGAGAATAACATTATCTATGATATGAGGGAAGTAGATTAAACAGGAAATGATTGGAAAGCATTAGCTCAGGATTGGGTTGTATGGAGAGCTTATGTTCGCGCGGCCATGAATCTACGAGTTCGATAGTGCCAGTGAGTAAGGAAGTAAATATAAGGATCATCTTAATAAATCCATTGAAAGGAGATGCCTGAAGGGCAATAGGAGATCAGATGACTATATTTCCAAATATATGCAAGAAGAAGGTGATTTCTTTACTTTCTTTCTATCGGCGCGCGGCGTGAGAAAAGTAAACTTAAATGGAGCCAAATTACAGTAAAAGGTAAGTTGTAATATATAATATTTTTCAATGTTTTATTATTACAGTTCATAAACACAATTGAACGGCGTTATGTATCAATCGACTAAGCGCCATTATATTTTTTGTCATCTATTGCACTGATTCATGAAGTAACACTCGTAGCGCCAAATCTTTAAATATAGTATCATTATTACATAAAAATGTAAACGCCATCAGTCCTATAAGAGATTCTATGTTTTGCAACACACGCGATAGAGACATGGTTGGTTACACATGCACTGCAAAATGCCTACTGAAGGTTTGTGGTTATCCAATGGATAGCAGGAGGTTCGTTGAAATTAATAATTTCGACGAACACAAGACGAGGGGCGCCGCACGCGCGCAGCGCGTGTTCGCGGCGAGCAAGTGTATGCGTAGCTTAATGAAATCACTAAACATTATTTAAATACGCCAGAGTAAGTCAATTCACAATGCTGCTGTTGCATAAATTTATTTTTACAACAATCAGTTTTCAGTATGAACGTAAACAAATGAATGACGAATACACACAAATTCCTTAGAAACAAATTAATATTTCATTTGTTTAATTTAAAAGTAATATATTTGCAACATACACATAAATACAAATATATATATATATATATATATGTGTGTGTGTGTGTGTGTGTGTGCACTCCTTCTCTATACGAGGATGAACTTTAATTATGCCATATATCACAAACACACTACCGGTATCTATCTCTCCTCCGTGCCCGCAATCAGCTTAAAAAGAGGGTGCGATGAAGTTTTTTTATTCAAAATGTAAATTTCGAAACAAAACAATAACAAAAATGTTGACGTAATAACATCTTACGTTGCGGAGCAACGCCACTGAATATGAAATTGAAAAGGTAAGTTTTTAATTTGAATTTAATATAATGTAAATATTTCACAGTTTAAAACTGTTTATAACCGTAAATTTGTGAAATGAACAATGCACAACTTTTCCTTTATCAGGTAAATACTAAATATGTTTAGAAATACCATATCTATTATAGATTAAATGTTTCAAATTACATTACGTGTATGTTATACTGTTCACGATTTTAAGCTAACTGCTTACACATTATATATATATATATATATATATATATATATATATAAAATTTTAATATAAAATTTGAAATGTTCTGTTTTATATATTTTTATATAAGACTATGTTATTCTAATTGCAAACGCACATTGAAATAAATATATTCCTGCTTGTATTATATATATATATATATATATATATATATATATATATATATATATATATTTTAAATAACTTTTCTTACCTGTTATGGTGGCCGCTAGATGTCAGTAGGGGCGGCATCCCGCTACCTTTAGTGTGACTTGAAAATAATACATATATAAGATAAGTTAATATTTTGTTGCAATACTTGAGTATATTAGATCGTTAGATAGCTTAACATACAGCATTTAGAGACTTGGGTTCAAATCCCGGCTCAAGCGTTCATTTTTCTTTTCATATCATATTTACCTTCATTGCCAAATGTTAACATTATAGTTATAACATCTAAATATACAAGCGTTACTGCTATAAAGTAGTTTTTCCCTTAAAAAAATGCTTACCTGTTATGATGACCGCTGGATGTCAGTCGGGACGACTTCCCGCTACTTTTGTGTGAATTGAGAATACTACATATATAAGAAAAATGCATGCTTGTGTTGGAATACTTGAGTAGCTCAGTTATTTAAAGCCCTAAATGTACATAGTTTTGAGACGCGGGTTCAAATCCCGACTCAAGTTTTCAATTTTATTTTCATATCATATCATATAGATAATGTATATTATATATCTAACTAACTAACTAACTCACTGGCACTATGGAACCCATACGTTTATGCCCGTGTGGACATAAGCTCTCCATACATCCCTAACCTAAGCTGATGTTTTTCAATCATCTTCTGCATAATCTACTTCCCTCATCATGATTATGTTATGGACAATTTGATTCTCCCACCTCATTCTTAGTCTACCAACTGGGCGTTTCCCCTCTGGTTTTCCTACAAGAAGCGTTCATGCTCGTCTTTCATTCTCCATTCGTGCCACATGCCCTACCCATCACAGTCTACGAGACTTAACTGTTCTTATTATATCTGGCTTCCTATAAAGACCATGTAGCTCACTGTTATGTAGTCTTCTCCATTCACCTGTCTGTTCATCTCTCTTTGATCCAAAATTTTCCTAAGAACTTTATTCTCAAATACTCGTAATCTCCTTTCCTCCCTTAAAGAAAGAGTCAATGTTTCGCATCCATATAATATAACTGGTAGAATAACAGTTTTATATATTTTCAGTTTAACGTTTTTTGAAAGGAGTTGGGAAGTCAAGAGTCTCTGTAATACATAAATAACATGCATTTCCAGAATTGAACCTATGTTTAATTTCCTTGTGCATCTCATTCCTATTTGTGATTATTGTTCCTAGGTATTTGAATTCAGCCACTTCCTCAAAATTTCCCTCATTTGTCATTAGCTGTCCATTACCATTATATAATGCATTTCTACGTGTGACCATATATTTAGTTTTATTGATATTTACTTCCAGTCCCATTTTCTTAGTGTTACTCAGTACTGTGTGCGTGTTGGCCTTTAGTATCTCCTCGCTATCGGCCAGTAGTACTACATCATCACCATAAACTAACAGCTTATTAATACCATTGAGTTGTAGGCCTTTTTCATCCTCTAAAGATTTGATGGCATGCTCTAGTACAAAATTAAATAGTAGTGCATCTCCTTGCTTCAACCCATTCTGGATTTCAAAAGTATCCGAAAACTGTTTGCCTACACGCACCGTACTCTTTCTGCTATTTAGACACATTCGCATAAGTCTAATTAACTTTTAAGAAATCCGAACTCTAGCAGGATACTATATAACTTCTCCCTCTTAATTGAATCGTATGCCTTTTGGAAGTCTACGTATAGTTGGTGTACAGTACCATTATATTCCCATTTCTTCTCTAAAATCTGTCTTAAGCTAAATATCTGATCCGTTTTAGACCTGTTTCTTCTAAATCCACACTGATGATCTCCTAGAATCTTATCAATATAAGGAGTAAGTCTGCTTACTAATATATTTGTTAGAATTTTGTACGAAGTTGAAAGTAATGAGATGCCCCTATAGTTGTTGCAATCAGTTTTATCTCCATTCTTATAAATTGGTATGATAATTGATTCTTTCCATCCATCTGGAAGAGCTTCTTTATCCCAAATCATATTAAGCAAATAGCGTATCTTGTCCATCAATTTTTCTCCGCCTGATGTTATCAGTTCTGCTGGAATCTCATCTGAACCTGATGCTTTATATAGCTTCAATTTTTCTATCGCCATTTCAACCCCTAATGCACTTGGTTCTACAATTAACATTTCTGCTGTCTGAAAATTATCCTCTTCAATATCCTGTTCTGTATGTACATTTAATAACTGATTAAAGTAATTTTTCCATCTATTTAATATACTCCTGGAATCTGCAATCATATCCCCATTTTCATTCCGAATTATGTTCGTTCTAGCCTAATGTTCCTATTTTTGGCATTCATTTCAAGATCATTAATCTTCTCTCTCAGATATTTCCTCTTTTTACTCTTTAGTAACCTCGTGGTTTCCCGTCTGACACTACCCAATTGCTCTAAATTTACCTCATTTGGCTCATGTAACCATTTCATTTTTGCTTGCTTTCTTTTCTTTACAATGTCGGTACATTCCTCATCAAATCAATTTTTGTTTTGCCTCTTTTTTAAACAACCAATGCTTTCTGATGCTGACAATTTCGTAGTATCTCTTATAGCCTCTCATTCTTAATTTATATCAGTTTCTTCTTCGTTTGCCATATTGTCATCTGAAGATTCTAGTACCAAATCTATTAGCAATTTTGATTTGGTATTCTTGCTGCTTTTCATTATTTTTCAAGTTTTTTAAATCAAATTTTTCACAATCATCTTTAGCGTTTGTTCCTCTCATTAGCGAAAGACGTTGTCTGATTTTCACCCTGACCAGGGTGATGATCCGAATTGCAGTCTGTCCCTCTAACTGATCTAACTTCCATGATGCTACTGTGCCAGCATTTGTCCACTAATGCGTGATCTATCTGGTTTCGAGTTTTGCCATCTGGAGACGTCGAGGTGTATTTATGAATATCCTTATGCTGAAATGTTGTGCTCTTAACAATGAGATTCTTTGATGTCGCAAAGGTGACTAATCAAACCCCATTGTCGTTACTATCTTCATGAAGAATGAATTTGCATGTTGTTGGTTTGAATATATCTTCCCGCCCACTTTTGCATTAAATCTCCCAAGACAATTTTCATGTGATATCGTGAAAGGATATCAAATACGCATTCTAATTCTTCATATAAATCATCTTTCTGTCTTGTCATCTTCATCTTCTGTGGAAGCATGTACATTTACGATTATAAAATCATGCCGTTTACCCTTTAGAATTATGATATCCTATCACTGACAAACTTAATATCTCGGATAGCGGATAGGATCCTCCTTCGGACTAAAAACCCGTTCCAAATGCAGGTCTTTCTGCACCCCCGTAGTATAATGCAAAGCTTCCTGATTCCTGACTAGCTTCTCCTGGCCATCTAACTTCCTGTAAAGCGACTATATCCAAGGGTGATATATCTAATTCGCGGGTTAATACCTCTAGCGCCCCGCTATTGTATAAAGTCCTAACATTCCATGTTCCTAGGAACATGTCTCTGTGTTTGAGCCTTTGGCATGGGTTCCCTGAAGTAGTCCCCGCCCGGAGAACCGAATGGGGGACTATTAGACTTCCGGAAAATTTTACCCCAGTTGAAATCATGTCCGCATTTCTTGACGGTTGTTTTTTTACGGTGAAAGATCGTCACTCTTTCGACGAAGATACTTTTTTCGTCTGGCTTATTACCTCCGACCTGTCCGGCATGGGTAACCCTATCGGCAGCAATGCTACCGCCGGCATAGCTCTCGGGATCATTTAAGCACGAAAGCCACTCCACCACGACAAGGTAAAGATACCATGGAGGGGTATATATATATATATATATATATATATATATATGTCCCTTCTTTTTGTTTGTCTCTCACTCCGAACAGTCAATGTTATTTGTATGTCAAGTCATAACGGAAGTAGGTGCGAGTATTCTTCATTATTATTTATTTCATTTTTTATTATGTAAATATATGTATGTTACAAATGTAATTAAGTCATTATATATTATTTAAACACGCCAGAGTAAGTCAATTCACAATGCTGCTTTCGCACAATTTTCTTTTTACGTCAATATAGTTTCAGTGTGAACGTAAACAAATTAATGAGGATTAAACATACAAATAGCTTAGAAAAACAAATCAATTCTTCATTTGTTTAACTTAATAACTGTCGGCCGCGGTGGACTAATGGTTATGCTCCTTGCCCCTGGTCCCGAGGGTCGCGGGTTCAAACCCGGCCGGAGTCGATGGATATTTTAGGACGGAAAATTCAAGGAGCAAGTCCTCCGGGAGCGACTTTAAGCCGTGGGTCCCGAGTCTGAAGATTTTCAGGCTCGTAAAAAATCCTTAAGCCTGAATGAAAAGGCCTCTAAGCAAAATTTATCGAATTTTCCCGTCCTAGTACTACCTTGGTTTCCTAGACCACGTACCACTCAAAAAAAATGGCATCTATACGAAAGTAAGTGTAACTAAATTAGTATGGTTCAAATTCTTCCCTGTAGGGGGAGAGCGCCTAAATCTCTGTAAAGGGAAAACATAGGCTTACGATACGATTAATTTAATAATAGTATAATAGTATATTTCTAACGCACACATATAAACAAAAAAATATATATTTGTGCACTCCGTCTGTATACGATGATGAACATTTATTATCTCAGTGAACACAAACATACTATCACTCTGCACCGAGCCCGCAATAAGGTTTAAAAAGGAAGTGTCATGAAGATTTTGTTTCATGTTAATTTCCTTCAGGTACTTAACATTTTATTAAAAATATAAATTTCATAACAAAGCAATAACAAAAAATGTTGACGTAATAACTGACGTTACGGAGCAACGCCACTGAATTTGAAATGAAAAAGTAAGTTTATAATTTGAATTTAATAAAATGTAAATATTTCACAGATTAAATCTATTCGTAACAGTAAATTTGTGGAATGAACAATGCGAAACTCTTCCTTTATCAGGTAAATACTAAATACAATTAGATATTCCATATTCATCATAGAGCAAATGTTTTAAAATACATTACGTGTTGTACGGTTCACATTTGAAAGCTAACCGCTTATACATTATGTAACAAATTGAAATATAACATTTGAAATGTTCTCTTTTATATATTTTAGAGTAGAATATGTTTTTACAATTACAAACGTAACATTGAAATACATTTATTCCTGCAAGCATTATATACATATACATACATACATATATATATATATATATATATATATATATAAATTCTTACCTATTATGGAGGCCGCTAGATGTCAGTCGGGACGACTTCCCGCCACCTCTTGTGTGAATTGAGAATACTACATATATAAGAAAAATGTATTTTTGTTTTCGAATAACACAGTAGCTCGTTTGGTTAGAGGGCTAAACGTGAAGAGTTTAGAGACTCGGGGTCAAATCATGATTCAAGAATTAATTTTTCTTTCCATAGATATGTATATATATTTATAACATATATACATACACATCCCGTCTTCTTTGTTTGTCTCTCACTCTGACCCGTCAATGTTCTATCTATGTCGAGGCATAATTGAAGTAGGTGCGATCATTTTCTATTATATATATCACTTTTTATTATGTAAATATATATTACGAATTTAATGAAATCACTAAATATTATTTAAATACGCCAGAGTAAGTCAATTGACAATCCTGCTGTTGCACAAATTTCTTTTTACAACAATCAGTATGAACGTAAACAAGTAAATGAGGAATACACACACAAATTCCTTAGATTTTTTCTTTTTCCTTTCTTTAATTTAATATTTATATATTTGTAACACATACATGTACAGAAATATATATATTTGTGTACTCCTTCTCTATACGATGATGAACCTTAATTATGTCAAATATTACAAACACGCTATCTTTCTCTTCTCTGTGCCCCAATCAGCATAAAAGGGGATGCGATGAATTTTTTTATGTTAATTTCTTTCACGTATTTAACATTTTATTAAAAATACGGATACCGAATCAAAGCAATATAAAAAATATTGACGTAATAGCAACTTTCGCTGCGGAGCAACACCGCTGAAATTGAAATTGAAAAAGTAAGTTCCCAATTCGAATTTAATGAAATATAGATACTTGACAGATTAAATCTATTTATCACAGTAAATTTGTGGAATGAAACATGCGCAACTCTTCCTTTATCAGGAAAATACTAAATACAAATAGAAATAATTTTATCATAGGTTAAATGTTTGAAAATATATTACGTGTTGTATTGTTCACATTTGAAAGCTAACTGCTTACACATTATAGAACAAATTTATATGTAAAATTTAAAATGTTCTGTTTTATATATTTTAGATAAGAACATTTTATTCTAATTACAAAGGTAACATAGAAATACATTTTTTTCTGCTTGTGTTTATATATACATATATATGTATATAATAAAAAATAGCTCACCTATTGTGGTAGCCGCTAGATGTCACTCGGGACGACTACCCGCTATCTTTTTGTGAATTGAGAATACTACAAATATAAGAATAATGTGTTTTTGGGTTCGAATACTTGAGTAGCACAGGTTGTTTATAGCGGTAAACGTACAGATTTTAGATACTGGGGTTCAAATCCCTACTCAAGCACTCATTTTCTTTTCATATCATATTTGCCTTCTTTGCCAAATGTCAAAAATATTGTTATAACAATAAATAATACAAGCCTTACTGCTATAAAATAAGCATTCTCTAAAAAAATGTTAACCTGTTATGGTGGCCGCTAGATGTCAGTCGGGACGACTTCCCGCTACTTTTTGCGTGAATTGAGAATACTACATAATATATATAAGAATAATGTATGTGTTGGAATATTTGAGTAGCTCGTTTGGTTAGAGCGCTAAACGTGAAGAGTTTAGAGACTCGGGTTCAAATCACGAGTCCAGAATTCCACTTTTTCTTTTCATATATATATATATATATGTAGGCCCCTATATATTTATAATATATATACACACATAATATGGGGGCACGCCGTAGCGTAGTGGTTACGGCACTGAGCTACAAGCCGGAAGGTCGAGGGTTCAAGTCCCGGTGGGGTCAAGATTTTTAAACTGACCCAAATCTTCTGGCGGCACTATGGCCCTGGGGTCGACTCAGCCTATAACGGAAATGAGTACCAGACGCTTGTTCTGGGGTAAAGGCGGCCGTCACGCAGGGCTGACAACCCGGCTGACATCAAGTGCCGATTGTCCAGAAATAGTGGGAGCCTTAACCTCCTACTGCCCCAAGGGCCTCCTGAGGCCTGTAGTGGGATTACTTTACTTTATACACACATAATATATACATACACATCCCTAATTCTTTGTTTGTCTCTCACCCCGAACTGTCAATGATCTATCTATATCGAGGCTTAATTGATGTAGGTGCGAGTATTTTTATTGTTTATTTCATATTTTATTATGTAGATATATATGTAACAAATGTATTGAAATCACTAAATATTATTTAAATACGCCAGAGTAAGTCAGTTCACAATGCTGCTATTGCACAATTTTCTTTTTACAAAAATCATCTTTGAGTATGAACGTAAACAAATAAATGAGGAATACTTACTTACTTACTCACTGGCACTATCGAACCCGTAGGTTCATGGCCGCGCGGACATAAGCTCTCCATACATCCCTATCCTGAGCTAATGCTTTCCAATCATTTCCTGTATAATCTACTTCCCTCAAATCATAGTTAATGCTGTTCTCCCACCTCATTCTTGGCCTACCAACTGGGCGTTTTCCTTCTGGCTTTCCTACAAGAAGTTTCCATGCACGTCTTTCATTCCCCATACGCGCAACATGTCCTGCCCATCGCATTCTACGGGACTTAACTGTTCTTATTATATCTGGCTTCCTATAAAGACCATGTAGTTCATTGTTATGTAGTCTTCTCCATTCACCTGTCTGTTCATCTCTCTTTGGTCCAAAAATTTTCCTAAGAACTTTATTCTCAAATACTCGTAATCTCCTTTCCTCCTTTAAAGTAAGAGTCCATGTTTCGCACCCATATAATATAACTGGTAGAATAATAGTTTTATATATTTTCAGCTTAACGTTTTTTGAAAGGAGTTGGGACATCAAAAGTCTCTGCAATGCATAATAGCATGCATTTCCAGAATTGAGCCTATGTTTAATTTCTTTGTGCATCTCATTCCTATTTGTGATTATTGTTCCTAGGTATTTGAATTCAGCCAATTCCTCAAAATTTCCCTCATTTGTCATTAGCTGTCCATTTCCATTATATAATGTATTTCTATGTGTGACCATATATTTAGTTTTACTGATATTTACTTCCAGTCCTAATTTCTTAGTGTTACTCAATAGTGTGTGCGTGTTGGCCTTTAGTATCTCCTCGCTATCGGCCAGTAGTACCACATCATCAGCATAAACTAACAGCTTATTAATACCATTCAGTTGTAAGCCTTCCTTATTCTCTAAAGATTTAATGGCATGCTCTAGTACAAAATTAAATAGTAGAGGAGATAGTGCATCTCCTTGCTTTAACCCATTCTGGATTTCAAAAGTGTCTGAAAACTGTTTGCCTACACGCACCCTACTCGTTGAGCCATTTAGACACATTCGTATACGTCTAACTAACTTTTTGGGAATTCCGAACTCCAGCAGGATACTATATAACTTCTCCCTCTTAATTGAATCATATGCTTTTTTGAAGTCTACATATAGTTGATGTACAGTACCATTATATTCCCATTTCTTTTCTAAAATCTGTCTTATACTAAAAATCTGATCTGTTGTAGACCTGTTTCTTCTAAATGCACATTGATGATCTCCTAGAATGTCATCAATATAGGGAGCAAGTCTGCTTACTAATATATTTGTTAGAATTTTGTACGAAGTTGAAAGTAATGAGATGCCCCTATAGTTGTTGCAATCAGTTTTATCTCCTTTCTTATAAATTGGTACGATAATTGATTCCTTCCATTCATCTGGAAGAGCTTCTTTTTCCCAAATCATACTAAGCAACCCCGTATCTTGTCCATCAATTTTTCTCCCCCTGATTTTATCAGTTCTGCTGGGATCTCATCTGAACCTGATGCTTTATACATCTTCAATTTTTCAATTGCCATTTCAACCTCTAATGCACTTGGCTCTACGACTAGCATTTCTGCTGTCTGTAACTTATCCTCCTCAATGTCCTGTTCTGTATGTACATTTAATAGCTGATTAAAATAACTTTTCAATCTATTTAATATACTCTTGGAATCTGCAATCATATCCCCATTTTCATTCCGAATTATGTTTGTTCTAGCCTGAAACCCTTTCTTC
Organism: Diploptera punctata; assembly: GCA_030220185.1. Taxonomy (NCBI): domain Eukaryota; kingdom Metazoa; phylum Arthropoda; class Insecta; order Blattodea; family Blaberidae; genus Diploptera; species Diploptera punctata. Next base: position 1,180,145 of record JASPKZ010010694.1, read on the forward strand.
TCTATACTAATTCCCTGATATAATTCTCTACTGTTCCTATTTTTTGCATTCATTTCAAGATCATTAATCTTCTCTCTCAAATATTCCCTCTTTTTACTCTTTAGTAACTTGGTGGTTTCCCGTCTAACCCTACCCAATTGCTCTAAATTTACCTCATTTGGCTCGTGTAACCATTTCATTTTTGCTAGCTTTCTTTTCTTTACAATGTCGGCACATTCCTCATCAAACCATTTCTTGTTTTGCCTCTTTTTTAAACAACCAATGCTTTCTGATGCTGACAATTTAATAGTATCTCTTATAGCCTCCCATTATTTATTTATATCAGTTCCTTCTTCGTTTGCCACATTGTCATCTGAAGATTCCAGTACTTCAAATCTATTAGCAATTTTGATTCGGTATTCTTGCTGCATTTCATCATTTTTCAAGTTTTTTAATTCATATTTTACTGAATCATCTTTAGCGTTTGTTCCTCTCATAAGCGATAGCCGTTGTCTGATTTTCACCCTGACCAGATGATGATCTGAATTGCAGTCTGTCCCTCTAACTGATCTAACATCAATGATGCTACTGTGCCAGCGTTTATCCACTAATACATGATCTATCTGGTTCCGAGTTTCTCCATCTGGGGACGTCCAGGTGTATTTATGAATATCCTTATGCTGAAATGTTGTGCTCTTAACAATGAGATTCTTTGATGTGGCAAATGTGACTAATCTAACCCCGTTGTCGTTACTATCTTCATGAAGACTGAATTTGCCTATTGTTGGTTTGAATATATCTTCCTGTCCCACTTTTGCATTAAAATCTCCTAAGACAATTTTCATATGATATCGTGAAAGGCTATCAAATAAGCATTCTAATTCTTCATAGAACTCATCCTTGATCTTGTCATCTTTCTCTTCTGTGGGGGCATGTACATTTACAATTATAAAATCATGTCGTTTACCCTTTAGAATTATGTATGATATCCTATCACTAACAAACTTAATATCTCGGATAGCGGATAGGATCCTCCTTCTGACTAAAAAACCCGTTCCAAATGCAGGTCTTTCTGCACCCCCATAGTATAATGCAAAGCTTCCTGATTCCTGACTACCTTCTCCTGGCCACCTAACTTCCTGTAAAGCGACTATATCCAAGGGCGATTTATCCAATTCCCGCGTTAATATCTCTAGTGCCCCGCTATTGTATAAAGTCCTAACATTCCATGTTCCTAGGAACATGTCCCTGTGTTTGAGCCTTTGGCATGGGTTCCCTGAAGTAGTCCCCGCCCGGAGAACCGAATGGGGGACTATTTGACCTCCGGAAAATTTTACCCCAGTAGAACCCATGTCCGCATTTCTTGACGGTTGTATTTTTACGGTGAAAGATCGTCACTCTTTCGACCAAGGTACTTATTTCGTCTGGCTTATCACCTTCGACCAGTCCGGCATGGGTAACCCTATCGGCAGCAATGCTGAGGAATACACACACAAATTCCTTAGAAAAAAATTAATTTGTTTAATTTAATATTTATATATTTGTAACACACACATATACAAAAAAATGTATATTTGTGCACTACTTGTCTATACGATGATGAACTTTAATTATGCAAAATATCACAGACACACTATGTCTTTCTCCACTGTGCCTAGAATCAGCTTAAAAAAAGAGTGCTATAAAGTTTTTTTTTTTCATGTTAATTTCCATCACGTACTATTTAACGTTTTACTGATAATATAAATTTCGTAACAAAGCAATAACAAAAATAATGACGTAATAACAACTTACGTTGCGGAGCAACGCCACTGAATGTGAAATTGAAGAAGTAAGTTTTTATTTATAAATTAATAAAATATAAATAGATCATCGATTAAATCTATTCATAGCCGTAAATTTGTGGAATGATCAATGCGCTAAGTTTCCTTTATCAGGTAACTACTAAATTCATATACAAATACCATATTTATCATAGAGTAAATGTTTGTAAATGTCTTATTTGTTGTACTGTTAACATTTTAAAGCCAACTCCTTACTCGTTATATAACAAATTTAAATATAAAATTTGAAATGTTGTTTTATATAGTTTTAGATAAGAATATGTTATTCTAATTACAAACGTAACTTTGAAATAAGTTTATTCCTGCTTGTATTACATATATTTTTTTTTTAAATTGATTACCTGTTATGGTGGCCGCTAGATGTCTGTCGGGACGACTACCCGCGCTACCTCTTGTGTGAATTGAGAATACTACATATATAAGAAAAATGTATAGTTGTGTTGGGATGCATGAGTAGCTCAGTTGGTTAGAGCGCTAAACGTACAGAGTTTAGAGACTTGTGTTTAAATCCCGACTCATGTATTATTTTTTCTTTTCATATCATATTTGACTTCATTGCCAAATGTTAAAAATATGGTTGTAACATCTAAATATACAAGCGTTACTGCTATAAAATTAATAGTCTCTTTAAAAAAATTGCTTACCTGTTACGGTGGCCGCTAGATGTCAGTCTGGACGACTTCCCGCTACCTCTTGTGTGAATTGAGAATAATACATATATAAGAGAAATGTGTGTTTATGTTGGTATGGTTGAATAGCTATTTTGGATAGAGTGTTAAACGTACAGTGTTTAGAGACTCGGGTTCAATTCCCGACTCAGGCATTCCTTTTGTTTTCTCATACTATATATATATATATATATATATATATATATATATATTGGTGTGTGTGTGTGTGTGTTACATATATAGGGGAGGGTCGTTTATTTTGTGCCACTTATCTTAAAATTCGAGTAACGCCTTTAATTCTATTTAGAAAATTAAATTTTATAAATGATGAAAAGTACACTACTGATTTCTTTTATGATAACAATGTCTTATAATAATTTCCTGAAATTGTTTAAAAATTGTGTTTACATAAATAATGATTCCGTGTAATTTGGGCCGATGTCTTATAGGTTGTACATGCAAATACAATTACTCGTATTACTTTTTAAGTGATTTATTTTTAAAAAATATAAGTATGAGAATACATTATAGCACTTTCACTCTTTTAGGGATTAATGAATTTGTAGTACCGTCTGTCCTCATTTGTGTTTATGAAAACAAGGCAGGAAACATAAAAAACCATTATCGAAGCACAATAAATAAATACAGTAGATAAATAAAGAACAAATGTGATTTTTGAGAAAACCTCTTGGATTCACAAGGTCAGATCATCAAAGAAATGCATTTAAAAATTGAAAGTCGAAAATATAAAGTATATAACCAATAACAATAATAATAATAATAATAATAATAATAATAATAACAGCAACAACAGTGAGCCATAGTTGAACTAACTTATTGTCGAACAGGAAATTAGGTGATTAATTAAAATAATCATAAGAGATTATTAACGTGCACTAAATAATATAAACGTTTTGTAATACTAAATGTATTAATGTTATTAATGGTAGAAATAATAAGTACGAAAATAATAATTATATTAGTAAAATAACCTTATGACCGAGCGGCCATGAACCTACGGGTTCTATAGAGCCAGTGACTTAGTTGGTAGTAATGTAATTTTAATAATAAGAATAAATAAAATAAAATAATTTTGTTATGTTAATTATTATAGTAGAAATAATTTGATTAATAATAATAATTATTATTATTATTATTATTATTATTATTATTATTATTATTATTAGCATTGTTGTATTATATTTATTACAATAATTATTATTATTATTATAATTATTATATTATAATATTATTATTATTATTATTATTATTATTATTATTATTATTATTATTATTATTATTATTATAACCATAGGCTAATAATTTTAGTTCTTAACAATACATATAACTAAAAAAACATTTAATGCTCTATCTCAGATCCAGATTAAGAACTCTAGACGAGGCCCATTTTACACACTCTCAAGACGCCCAAATTGCACACCATGTAGCATTTAATTAAAAAAATATGTAGCATAAAAATTATAGTAAATACGATATTGAAATATTAATAAAATGTACCTTGAAATATTTACAGCAGTTTAACTAAAAATACACACACATGACTTAACCACGAGCTTCCAAAAACTGTTTCACTTTGAACTGAAACATTTTAGTGAAAATGAACAATATAATATTTTCCTCGTTGCCTCGAAACTTTGAGGGATACAATAAAACAAGTTGCAGGGGGTGAAGTACTGCTAATAGCCTTGCCAATGCCGTTACAATCAAGGGGTGAGCAAACATGGAAATATCAAAATTTAAAAAAAAAACCCAAATTACACGTCGCCCCAAATTACACGGATGTACCCTATACGTAATATATACATATATAATATATACATAAATATCCCTTCGTCTTTGTTTCTCTCATTTCGACCTGTCAATGTTCTATCTATGTCGAGGCATAATGGATGCAGGTGCTAGTAATTTTTATTATTAATTTCATTTTTTATTATGTAAATATATACATTACAAATGTAATGAAATCACTAAATATTACTTAAATACGCCAGAGTAAGCTAATTCAGAATGTTGCTGTTGCACAGTTTTCTTTTTACAACAATCAACTTTCAGTATGAACGTAAACAAATGATTGAGGAATACATACACAAATTCCTTAGAAAAAAATAATTTTTCATTTGTTAATTTAATAATATTATATTTGCAACAAATTGGAGAGAGTTCAAAATCAAGCTCTACGATTAATAACTGGTGCTGTTAGAACTACCTCCATAGACGCAATGGTACTATTTACTAACAACATTGAAACAGAAGCCAAAATCACTGAAAATACACTGAAAGTGCATGAAAGATTAATACGGCTACCTAACGTACTTTACTGTCCTCAAGATCAACACACCCCCAGAAGATTAAAAACACAAGAAGACATTATGCAATACGGTGCAAAGATAAAGAATATGCTTGATATCTCAAACTAAACCTGGACAATTACCCCCAATAGAAAACCCACTTGAAATTGTTAAAATAGAATTCGATGTCGACTTAACTCAAATTATTAGCAAGTCAGAAACACCGCCTGAAATCCTACGCTCCATTGCGCTACAAACCATCTCAACCCGATACCCAGCAGAGAGTTGGTTACATGTCTATACTGATGGATTCAAAATCAGTTCAAATGGAAATACAGGATCTGGAATCTACAGTGATCTGTTCGCAACATATATTTCACTTGGCAAAGATTACATCCCTTTCGATGGAGATATAGAAGCCATTCGAACAGCACTTTTCCACCTCACATGTAAACCAGAACCTTCTGTAATGTTGTTATCCTATCAGATTCACAAGCAGCAATTAGTGCAATTGCAAACTATTTAACAGCGGTTTATAGCAAAGACGTTGTAGAGTGCGGGAAGTTCATCAACAGCCTTATTTGCTTCCAAAAGCGAGTTGCACTACAATATATACCATCACACTGTGAGATCGCAGGAAATGAAGCTGTAAATCGTCTTGCAAAACGAGGCACTCGAATTCTACAAGCACCCATGAAAGAAATTCCTTGCCATATCCACGCCAAGATAAAATCTGAATACCACCTGGCATTGTTAGTAAGGACCAAAGATTGCCAATGGAGAAATAAAATTGTTTTTGAAGTACCAGATTGGCCACGAAAAGAAGCTGTAAAATTTCGGATTGCAACAGGACATGACTGTCTCGCTTCCCACCTTCATCGTCTGGGAATATTGAATAATCCTCTCTGTATGCTGTGTAGTACTGGTGTCAATATGGATTCTGCTCACTTACTCCACTGTTCAGCACTAACTGCTACACTTCATCAACGCTACTGGGAGGCAAGAGGGAAAATTATCTCACTGTAAACCCCCTAATGCACTTAAGATTATTCTATTTATATTTTTATAGTGTTTTTATGTTATTGTTTCTTTTCTGTATAGTTATTACAAATATGTTAATAAGGTCTGTCATTTGGGTGAATTGTCTGTATTTCAAATACCCTGCATTAAATAAATAAATAAATAAATAAATATATATATATATATATATATATATATATATATATTTGTAACACACACACATATACAAAAAAAATATATGTATATTTTTGTGCACTCCTTCTCTAAACGATTAAGAACTTTAATTATGCCAAATATCACAAATACAATATCCCCCTCTCTCCTCTATGCCCGCAATCAGTTTAATCAGTTTGCCATGAAGTTTTTTTTTTGCATGTTAATTTCCTTCACGTATTTATCGCTTTATTGAAAATACAAATTTCGTGACAAAGCAATAACAAAATTGTTGACGTAATAAAAACTTACGTTGCGGAGCAACGCCACTGAATGTAAATTTGAAAATGTAAGTTTTTAATTTCAATTTAATAAAATATAAATATTTTACAGAATAAAGCTATTTATAACCGTAAATATGTGGACTGAACAATGCGCAACATTTCCTTTATCAAGCAAATACTAAATACATTTAGAAATAGTACCATATTTATCACAGATTAAATGTTTGAAAATATATTACGTGTTGTACCGTTCACATTTGAAAGCTAACTGCTTACACATAATATAACAAATTTAAATATAAAATTTGAAATGTTCTGTTATATATATTTTTATATAAGAATTTGTTCTTATAATTACTAACGTAACATTGAAATATATATATATATATATATATTCCAGCTTGTATTATATAATATACTAGCTAATACCCGGTGTGCGTTGCTACTCCTAAATAAATGTTAATGTGTTTTTACCACCAGCCGTGCGCTGTTATACTCTAGTTTTTTGTAGAGTTTTTTAGATGTTCAATTCTGTGTACATCAATTTGTGTATTTGTAATGGTTTAGGCAGCGTAAGCCATTTATGCGTCAAAATAGGGACTTTATTTCACTTTTTCACTACAGACGGTGCTTTTTAGGGGTGAAGAGGTTGAGTATTACAACTCTCTTACAGCCTATGTTCATTCCAGAAATCTCCTGAACATTTTTCAAAAAACTCCATCTCAATCGGATGAACGGTATGGCAGAGCACGCTTGCCTGGGAATCTACTTATCCCGATCTTCTTGGTATCAAAAAAAAATTCAAAGCGTGCCAGGCTTAGAAGCCTTTTGGCTGGTCAGCACCCTTTTTTTAAGCTGATTGCAGGCACGGAGGAGAAAGAGATAGTGTGTCTGTGATATTTTGCATAATTAAAGTTCATCATCGTATAGACAAGTAGTGCACAAATATACATATTTTTGTATATGTGTGTGTTACAAATATATAAATACACTGCTCAAAACAATTAGAGGAACAGTTGTAACAAATTGAATAAGTAATTGTTTTTTAAAGCTGTGATGCTGAACGTTGGACAATATGTAAATTGAATTATTAATTTTATCATTGAATGCAAATTTTAAAGATCCATGGCCTAAATACTGTGGCAATTCATTCATCCAGCCTCCTGTGTAAATCTAAATAAATCCCTATCGGCAATAATAACCAGATGATATTATAACATCATTAAATGAAGCAGTTACTGGACTTAGGTCATATTTATATTCAAATTGATCAGGGAAGAGAGTGGAACCTGATTATGTAAGAGCAAAGGCCGTATAAAATGATCCAAAGAAGTCAGCATCAATGTAATCAAATTATTAGTTATTAAAGAATACTGACAACTCAGGTAATGTAAACCTTTCTTTTGTGAAGACGGAAGTGGCTGACACATGATAATAACTTACTAATGACAATGATCCTTTGCTCGACAGATTGAGTAGAGATATCTTCTAAGCCTCCAGTTAACTGATTTAGCGTGATAACCATAACCCATTAGCTAATGTACAAGCGGGGGTTTTACCCTGACACAAACATCGTTAGCAAAAAGTGTGGGAACTTGGCAAGTTTCTAGCGTCGGAAGCCTAGGAAAAAACCCAAGCCTAAGAAAAAACCCAAGCCTAGCTAATGTTTGTGACTAGACTGTACGTGAAGCCAGCACGGGGAAAAAAGGTCCAACCTCTGAAGGCGTAAATCGCCAATAATAAATTTGTAACACCCCCGGGATCAAAATAGGAGGGCGCATTAACCAATTATATGTTTCGTTATATGTGCCTAAGCACAGACCTTAGGTCCACGTGATCGAGGTAGTGGGAGTAACTAATTTACCTATAGGCGAGAGAGGCTTCTCCTCGTCACTTACTTCTCGTAGATAATTTCATTAACTTACTTCTCGTGTATAATTTCATCAAGTCCACTTCAAAACACTACGTTCTAAAAAGTTGGATAAAATTCACTTCATATATATACAATTACTTGCAGTTTATAAAAGTCAAGAATAAACTACTTTTACCAGATATTCTTTGTACATTAATTCTGCCCGACGAAGTCCTCGTGGAATCCCGAGATAAGAACCTCAACTCTACCGAATACCAACCGAGCAACCTAAGTTCTCACACATGGAGAACTCCTTCAGTATTCCTAGTGTCACTAAATCCAATCTTTACCTCTTGGCCCAACAATAACCCCTCTCCATATTGGCTCCCTAACGTGCGGGCAGAATAGGTCGTAAAGTAACACACGAATAGAAATCAACGGCAAGAACGACTAAGTCCCACGACCACGAGGCAACCAGGACAGAGAAGATGATGGCAACAAGCAGACAGACAGCAACTGAAGGAAGGAAGCAGTAAGTGACACAACAACAGAATAAGCATTTTTTTTACTTTTTACCTATATAAGAAATCAAAATATTACAGTGATTTAACGGAGAATATATATCTGTGTGTATTTATGTTGTTAAGAAGTAGGAATAGAAAGAGGCAGGCAAATAAAGATAAAAAAATGGATAGGAAACACGAAGAGATTAGGGAGAAGGCTTGTGGGCAACTGATTGAAGGAGAGAACGAAATCGTAAGGATGGGAGAGGACAACGAAGATGGCAGAGAGAACTTAGAGCAGAGCACAGGGGAAAGTAGTGAAAACAACGCAAGAGTAGAAGCTAGAGGGGAAGTAGAGGACAAGGGAAATCCAAGCACCGACACCATGAAATACATGGAAATGCTAATGTCGAGAATAGAGGAGATGGATAGAAGTAGGAAAATGGATTTAGAGACGATAGATAGAAGTAGGAAAATGGATTTAGAGACGAATAGATAGAAATAGGAAAATGGATTTAGAGGCAATGCAGAGGAATATGAAACGGGAACTTGAAACTTGGAGAGGACAGATGGAGATAAGCAGGGAAAAGGATGTATTTACGTTGAAAGAAACATTAAGGGATGAGATGGGAAAAAATAGAGAGATGCTAGAGGCGAAAATAAATGAATCGTCAGCGTGTGTAGAACTAAAGATAAATAAAATGGAACAAAAACTTATTAAAGACCTAGAGAAAACATAAAACAAGCGGCATAAAGTCAAAGTGAAACCAGATGAAGACAGAACCGTATAATAGCGTTACAGACTAACTTAGGGGGAGAAACAGGAGGAATTACAAGGGGAAATAAAACGAGTCGACAAGAATGTGCTCTGTAGGTTGGAGAACGCGGACAAAAGGGTGAATGATATGTGTGTATCTGTACAAAAGCTAGCCGACGAACAAGAAACACTAAAACTCCAAGTAGCTCAGAAAATTGTTGAGCAGGATAAACGCTCAGAAAAGATCGAAACAATAGTTGATTCTAGATTTAATGAGTTAGGCACTAATATAGAACAGAAAGTGACTAACGAAATCAGCAAACTAAATGATGAAATAAGTGTCATCACAAAGAACATAAATAGCGGATGTCAAAAAGAGAGGACTCCCGAAAATGAATCACACGCGTCGGATAATGTTTCTTGGACGACGGCTAACCACAAAGCACGTGCGCATACAGAAGTACTAGGGAACCAGGAGATCGCTAGTAGTTCTGTGGTGCATACTAATGTAAGCGAACCAGATAGTATACACGGGTCAGCACCGTACTACAATTCCTCTTTCATTGATATCCCATTGCCGGAATATAACGAAAGTGAAACAAACCCCATCCAGTTCATTGAAGAACTGGAAAACTATTTCAAAATTAAATGTATCCCGAAACACTTGTATATGTATATTGTTAAAAAGTGCCTGAAAGGCAACAGTCTTATGTGGTTCGAGGTCACTTTATCTACTGATGCTCCATACGAGACATTTAAGCAAACATTCCGTAACAAATTTTTTAGTTACGAGAAACAAATGGATATAAAATACGAGATACGCAATGGGACATATGATAAGAGGAAAAACTTGACGTACAGCGAGCATTTTCTGGCCTTGGCTAAAAAAGCCAAACTTATCTCACCGAGTTACCCTGAACCGGAATTTGTACGAACGCTAATCAACCATTATCCGCAGGCAATTAGGCACAGCTTGCTAATCGCGCGCGTTAGCACATACGACCAAATGATAGAAATGCTAACTATCCTGGAAGCGGCGACAATAGGGGTAATAATCAAAGTGGAAATAGGGAAGGAGGAAATAGCAGGGAAAATACGAGTAGGAACAACTCGAACTCCGGACCTAACCGTTCAGACGAGAGGGGGGCAGCCGCGCCCGACATACGGAAGAACAATGACCACTATCGAGGAGAGGACAGGAGATTTAGTAATATGCAGAGTAACAATAGACAATACAGGAACGAGAATAGGGACAACAATGGTTATGGTAGAGGGTACAAGGATCTCAGGAGGGACCAGAGGGGTAAAGAACTAGGGTCAACATGATAAACATAGAGAGGAGTGCAGAGGGCCCACGGAACCAGATTTATGGAAATGTAAGGGACCATAGATACATTCCAGCGCAGAGGGGATACGATTATGACCGTACATGCACAAGGCCAGGAAATGAACAACGTACTAATCAGGTATATGTAAGCGAGGACCTGGATAGAAACCCAGCGCGGACACGAGAATGCGAAAACCAAATTGAAAGAGAGGGTCATGGATTGAACCCAAGAGCGGGTATCTATGAACCATATGCGCAGAATGGAGGGGAGGCCAGCTCGAGTACAAACAGCGGCCGACCTTTAAACTAATACCGGATTGCGTTAAAGCAGGGCATACCGCGATCCTTGGCAAACACCACCAACTGTGGACCATAGCGCCCGATGTTACGATCAAAAGTATAAATGTCGAAACAAAACCTATTGAGAATTTGCCTTACGTCTATGTGACAATAAATAAAAAACCACACCTAGCCCTAATAGACACCGGCTGCACGACAAACGTAATAAGTGAATCCTTCTATCACAGCCTGAGTAGGGAAAATTGCAAGATGGCTGCGATACCATTGTCGAATATATCTGCGTCGACAGCCATAGGCAAAAGTAAACAAAGGATTAAGATACAAACGATGATAAGGATAACTATAGAAGGGGTGGATTTTGACATACTATTCATGGTTGTACCAAGGCTTTCCGCCAATATAATATTCTCTACAGAAATGTTTGAAGCGTTTAAATCTGAAATTGATTTCCTTGGCCGAACTTTAACACTTAATTACGATGGGGAGTAAGATAATAGCCCCTATAATTGACAATAGCCTTCCAAATGACGCAATGGAGATAGACGAGTTAAATGAGGACGCCTTTTTTATCGAGAAAATAGTAATAAGTAGTGAGCTAGACGAATATGACAGGGCCCCGCAGTATATTAATAGGATGAAAACATTGAGCGCAGTTAATGATGATATAAACGAAGTGGGGGAGATTGGAATAAATGAATTGTACGTCAATTCGGTTAGCAAGTTCGATAAGGAAGCGACGAGGGATAATTAGGGTATAACGAGGAAAATATCGAGGCCAAGGTACTCGAGAGTGAGGGGCTGAGTGACAGCCAGAGGGAATCTTTGAGGCAACTGCTATTACGCAACATACAAACATTCGATAGGAAAGCTGGAAAGTGCAACTCCTTTATGTACAAGTTCGATATTATTGAACATGAGCCGGTCAGATTGAAGTCTAGAGCCATACCTATAAATATCAAGGAAAGAGCAGATGCCGTAATAGCACAAATGCTCGATCACGGTATCATTGAGGACTCCCGGTCACCATACCTGTCCCACATTAATTGGGTAGCTAAGAAGAACGGAACCCTAAGGATGACCATAGACGCAAGGCAAATCAACACCTATATCGTGCCGGACAACTATCGCATAGAATCGGTTGATATTTCATTGGCAAGAATCAAACGCGGGAAATTCATATCTACCATTGACTTGTGTGAGAGTTTCCTCCAAGTGCCTTTGGACCCATCGGTTAGAAAGTACACGGCATTCATACACGCGGGCCGTAGTTACCAGTTTTCCCGCTGCCCGTATGGCGTCCGCACATCGTCGAGTGCACTCATAAGGGCACTAAGGTCCATATTCGGTGGCGATATAAGTAAGTCTGTGGTCCAGTTCTGCGATGATCTACTGATCATAACAGAAACTTTCGAGGAGCATCTAGCCGAGATCGACCATATCCTATCTACGCTACGGGAACACGGGATGACAGTGAACCTCGATAAATCAAAATTCATTAGGAAACAAGTGGAATTTTTAGGTTACCTCATTTCTGAAAATGGGATAGGACCCAGCCCTGATAGGGTAAAGTCGATCCTGGCTATTCCTCCCCCGAGAAATGTAAAACAAGTGAGAAGGTTCCTGGGAATTCTTATGTATTACACTAAATTTGTAATAAACTACTCGCGCGAGGTAAGCCCGTTGCGAGAGTTACTAAAGAAGGGAACACGATGGACTTGGAACGAACAGTTACAAGCCACGTTCGACAAGGTCAAGGAGCTATTCGCAAACTGCATTCTACTACAAAAACCCGACATGTCGCTGCCCTTCATATTTACACGGATGCGTCACAGAGTGGACTGGGTGCAGTATTAACCCAGGTAGATCCAGATGGTAATATCAATACGATAGCTACCGCGTCCCGGGCGACTACCAACGTAGAGAAACAGGAAATGGACCCGGATTTAACAGACCTGAGGAAAAAGGCCAAGGATATCGCCGACGACGCAGTGATGCGGACACTTATGGGATGCTCGATGGAATACTTTATAAGAAATGTGGAAGGGCCGAAATTGCCTGGAAAACAGTAGTCCCTAGGCACCTCGAGGAGCCACTCATAAAAGAGTTCCACGCCGCGTTAATTCACGCTGGATGTGAACGCGTTGCATTAAACCTATCGCAATATTTCTACTTTAAGAGACTGCATAAAAAAGTAAGACAGGTTACCGCAACATGTGACCTATGTCAGAAGTGTAAAGGTCTCAATATACGTTTCGACGTTTCTCCACAAAATATAATTAGAAATAAACCTAACAGTCTGGTAACAATCGATACCCACGGACCCATGCCTACTGGAGAACTAGGGTATAGGCATATCTTGGTCGTGGTGGACACGTTTTCCAAATTTACGAAAATATATCCGATGAAAACAGTAACAACACAAGGCTGTTTAAGAAAACTCTTTTATGATTACGAACGCAAATATGGGAAAATCGAGGCAATTTTGGCCGATAACGCATCTGTTTATCGGAGCGCGAAATTCCGAGAAGGATTGAGCAAGAGGGGTACAAAGCTATATCATTGTTCTCTATACATGCCCTCGGGGAACCCTACGGAGAGGATGAATAAGGAGATCACTACGTGCTTAAGGATTTTGTGCCATAAAAGACACTCAAATTGGGTCAGATATATCCCCCACATAGAGCACATGTTGAATCACGCTGTCAATAATGTGACGGGATATGCACCCATTACTTTGATGAAGGGGCTGCAACCGGACAAACTAGTCGCTAACGCGATCAATATCGATGATGAATCACTTACCGATGAACAAAGATGCGAAAGAGCATTCCATAGGACGCGGACACTTGCGGACAAAAGAAGGAAGCGGACCAAACGCTCTAAGCACGTTTGGCACCCGTCTATCGGCGACAAAGTGCTGGTAAGGAACCACACGCTATCTGACAAATTACGCAAGGCTAACGCAAAAATGGATTTATTATGGAAAGGGCCAGGGCTCATATCCAAACAATTCGGCACACACACGTACGAGGTAAAGTGGGCCGACGCCAGGGACAAGGTTATGGGACGTTACCACTTACAGAAACTCAGGCCATACAAGGAGAAGGCGTGAGCGAACAAAGCCTATCTGGTTCGTAGCAAACTTATGTAATGGTATGGAGAGTGACAGGTGGCGAAGTTTCAAGATCGAGAAAATAAAAATGTGAATAAATTACCATTGCGAGTGTTCAGAGTTTGTTTGCGTGTGGGCGTAGTATCGCAAAACATGTATATAATAATAGTACAGGAGGCCTTTGCGAGTTAACAGACTGTGAAATTAGACACTAATAGTATTAAGGGTAGATAGACGGACAGTGAAAATGACACTCGAAAAATAGGAGGGAGAGATTTTTACACGTAAGAATGACAACGGAATGGATATATTACGTATGTGTGTATGTCTTGCATTGTACTATATTGTATTGTGTGCACAGGTAGACACTACTGTGATTTTAGGTATGAGATAAAGGTCAATGTAAACGCTGAAATTATGCAGTACCCAGGTAAGGAAGTGGTTATATACCGACAAAATTTTGATATAACATACAAAAGGTACAAACATATAAGCTCTACATAATCCCCAAACGAAAAAAAAAAAAAAAAACAAGACCTGATAAATTATACTTAAATGCATGAACCAGTTTTCACGGGATTCGAACTCAATACTAGCTGAGATTAGGACATAAATGAAAAGTATTAGTGAAAAAAAAAATAAATAAGTGTTGTATGGTAAAGTACCAAATATAATCAGTAATTAAAATAAATAACACTAATAAAGTGATTAAATAGGCCTAGATGAAAACGCTAATCGCGAGAGGAAAGGGCAAAATGACTGCGAAAAAAAAAATAAAGTGAAATGTCAATTTAGATATTAATCATGATAATACCCCCATATTGATGAATATGATATAATTAATTGAATTAGGGTGAATACATAACACATGCATGTCCACTTTCAGCTAAGATTGAGGGCGATTAATAAATTGTTGATTTGAACTTATCGATAGAGAATGGATCTATATTTTTAAATGTTTTAACCCAATCGCTCGAGCAGAAAGCTGCAGTATCTACTTAATCCAGTAAATGTTAAAATGAGCCCAGATAGGCCATTGTCATTGTTTAATACATATAGGTAATTGAAGAAACTTGTACAACAATCTGAATACGAATAATATCATGATGATTATGATTCTTTTGTCTAAAATAACAATCAGACAGCGTAAACATAGGAGCTAATGAGACAGGGTGAAGCTCAATGCACCTTAATTGAAAGGCCGAGTGACGGTGTGAACCTATAAAGCGTGAGGAATTTATTTGTTGATTATATTTACAGAATTTAATTTGTAGACGTGGGCCGAAGCGGCACGTCACTGTGTTTGTATAACACGTGCTATTTTGTTGAAAATATTTGAGGGCAAGGGATCCCGTATTATCTAATAATGAGATGAGATGAAGTCATGGTCGCTGGTGAAAGCGAATGTGACAATTTGTGCGAATTTGTATTCGATGTTAATAATGAGATGAGATGAGGTCATGATCGCTGATGGAAGCGAATGTGACAATTTGTGCGAATTTGTATTCGATGTTAATAATGAGATGAGATGAAGTCATGGTCGCTGGTGGAAGCGAATGTGACATACTATACGATTCTGCATTCGAAGGAAATGATTTTGCACGCTTAAGAAAATAACGTCGTTTGGCTGAGCAATGATATAGCCAGCTATGCTTTGGCAAAGTAAATGGGCCGAAATATGTTGAGAATAAAATATTAAGAATCATGAATATTTCATGGATTAATAATCATGATGAATTCGTATGTATGCAATACCTATGGGGAAAATATGATAAGGGTGTAATACTATCAATAATAATTGTTTATAACGATAGCACAGCTGCTTAAACGCGATATTTAGTATTTTGGTCGCAAAGATATAGATCCATGTAAATAAGTCTTATTGACTCAATTTAAATTAAATTTAGCAAAACTGAAGTATTATTCGACATATGGTTTGAAGTAGACAAAACTGGTTCATCGCAAATGAATTCCCAAGCTGTAGACGCACATTATAATGTAGGTAGATATTAAGGTGTAGACGAAATTGTAAATAAACAGTTACACATGAAGAAACAATCTATGCTATACTGGTATTCAACTAAATAGTTTTGAATGGTAATTGTATAAGCATGAATGGTTTGAGTAGACCACCAAATATATTAAGGGTGTATCTTTTTTTTTCTTAATGAATATTTATGTATGTCTATATTGCAGAAAGTGAGTCTATTTAACCTCAAAGAACGATCCCAGGTAAAAGGGATACATATCAGTGTTTACAATCTGAACATAATTGACGTGCTGGCAACACTCTCAGGGTTAACGTGCTCTAACCAAAATATTATAGCCATTTTTTCTTTAAAGGCCACTATAGCTATGATACTAGCATTATATTACGCGAGAGGATTATAAACAAATAAAAAAATCCCTTGATTTTTCCATTTGTTTATAGGGCATTTGTGGCAATTCATTCATCCAGCCTCCTGTGTAAATCTAAATAAATCCCTATCGGCAATAATAACCAGATGATATTATAACATCATTAAATGAAGCAGTTACTGGACTTAGGTCATATTTATATTCAAATTGATCAGGGAAGAGAGTGGAACCTGATTATGTAAGAGCAAAGGCCGTATAAAATGATCCAAAGAAGTCAGCATCAA
Organism: Diploptera punctata; assembly: GCA_030220185.1. NCBI lineage: Eukaryota > Metazoa > Arthropoda > Insecta > Blattodea > Blaberidae > Diploptera > Diploptera punctata. The sequence goes on from JASPKZ010010694.1 coordinate 1,196,895, forward strand.
TGTAATCAAATTATTAGTTATTAAAGAATACTGACAACTCAGGTAATGTAAACCTTTCTTTTGTGAAGACGGAAGTGGCTGACACATGATAATAACTTACTAATGACAATGATCCTTTGCTCGACAGATTGAGTAGAGATATCTTCTAAGCCTCCAGTTAACTGATTTAGCGTGATAACCATAACCCATTAGCTAATGTACAAGCGGGGGTTTTACCCTGACACAAACATCGTTAGCAAAAAGTGTGGGAACATGGCAAGTTTCTAGCGTCGGAAGCCTAGGAAAAAACCCAAGCCTAAGAAGAAAAAAACCCAAGCCTAGCTAATGTTTGTGACTAGACTGTACGTGAAGCCAGCACGGGGAAAAAAGGTCCAACCTCTGAAGGCGTAAATCGCCAATAATAAATTTGTAACACCCCCGGGATCAAAATAGGAGGGCGCATTAACCAATTATATGTTTCGTTATATGTGCCTAAGCACAGACCTTAGGTCCACGTGATCGAGGTAGTGGGAGTAACTAATTTACCTATAGGCGAGAGAGGCTTCTCCTCGTCACTTACTTCTCGTAGATAATTTCATTAACTTACTTCTCGTGTATAATTTCATCAAGTCACTTCAAAACACTACGTTCTAAAAAGTTGGATAAATTCACTTCATATATATACAATTACTTGCAGTTTATAAAAGTCAAGAATAAACTACTTTTACCAGATATTCTTTGTACATTAATTCTGCCCGACGAAGTCCTCGTGGAATCCCGAGATAAGAACCTCAACTCTACCGAATACCAACCGAGCAACCTAAGTTCTCACACATGGAGAACTCCTTCAGTATTCCTAGTGTCACTAAATCCAATCTTTACCTCTTGGCCCAACAATAACCCCTCTCCAATACAAAGAAATTACCTCAAATAACAAATATAGGAAAATGTTTTATTTTGGAAGCCACTGTCCACTTCTAATTGGTAAGCTTCCTGATGTTTCTGTAGTGACGAATGTTGATTATTGCCTTGTTTATTGAAGTCTCTGACAAAATTAGGCATTTAAATGAGTTTGAAGTGTACCATGCTCTACATCTTTTACGACAAGGTCAATCTCTGCGACAAGTGGCTAGAGAGCTTGGGGGTTCTCCTTCCGTGGTGTCCAGGTTACGCAACAGGCACAGAGAGACAGGTCAGTATTGCAGAAGACGTGGCCAGGGCCGTAAATTTAAAACAAGCCCCCAGGATGACTGATACGTTGTTCTTTCTGCTCTTCGACAGCGTACAAAAACTGCAAAAGACCTGCAGAATGACCTTCATATGGCTTCCGGAATCCGGGTTTCAGACCAAACCATAAGGAACAGATTAAGGAAAGAGAATATTCGTCCAAAAAGGCCCGTTAAAAAACCACGCTTAACAAATGGACATAAGGCAGCAAGACGTACGTATGCTGAAAACCATGGTGATTGGAACCTGAACCAGTGGGAGTCTGTTCTCTTCTCGGACGAATCCAGGTATCGTCTTACACGTTGTGATGGTCGATTGAGGGTGTGGGGACGGCCAGGAGAAAGATTTTCTGCAGAGGCTGTACAGGAAATTGATAGATTCGGAGGAGGTTCCATAATGGTGTGGGCCGGAGTTATGTACAACAATCGTACCGACCTTGTACTTGTTCCCCAACGACTGAATGCTGTCCGGTATATCGAGCACGTTCTGGAAGAGCATGTAGTACCTGCTGCCATTGGAGTAGGCCCTGGAATTCTGTTTATGCAGGATAATGCCAGGGCACATTCTGCGGCTGTCACCAGGGATTTCCTGAGGAGGAATGAAATTGAGGTAATGGAGTGGCCAGCGGTCAGCTCAGACCTCAACCCTTTTGAACACTTGTGGGATCTTCTAAACAGGAAGGTCAGGAACCGACATCAAGCTCCACAAACTCTGCAGCAACTTGGAGATGCTCTGAAGGAGGAAATACAGAATCTTATTGGGAGCATGCCACGAAGGTGCCAAAGTGTCATCGAATGTCGTGGAGGCCATACACGATACTAACTCTATATAACGAGTGTTTAACTTTGAAAAATAAGCACAACATTCAATTGCTTACATAGCGGAATTATTTGAAAAGTTAATTGTCAGCGTTATTCATTTGTTTTTACTGACATGAGCAATAAATAAATAAATAAATAACCACAAATAATGTACTTTATTAATTTCATGTTTTTACCTTTATCCAATGAAAAAATATTTGCATATTTCATAGTGTTCCTCTAATTGTTTTGAGCAGTGTATTAAATTAAACATATGAAATTTCTTTCTAAGGAATTTGTGTGTGTGTTCCTCATTTATTTGTTTAAGTTCATACTCAAAGATGATTTTTGTAAGAAGAAAATTGTGCAACAGCAGCATTGTGAATTGACTTACTCTGGCGTATTTAAATAATATTTAGTGATTTCAATAGATTTGTTACATATATATCTACATAATAAAATATGAAATAAACAATAAAAATACTCGCACCTACATCAATTAAGCCTCGATATAGATAGAACATTGACGGTTCGGAGTGAGAGACAAACAAAGAATAAGGGATGTGTATGTGTATATTATATGTGTATATATTATAAATATATACATATATATATATATATATATATATATATGAAAAAAAAAATATTTGGACTCGTGATTTGAACCTGAGTCTCTAAACTCTTCACGTTTAGCACTCTAACCAAACGAGCTACTCATTTATTCCAACACATACACTATTCTTATATATGTAGTATTCTCAATTCACACAAAAATTAGCGGGAAGTCGTCCCGACTGACATCTAGCGGCCACCATAACAGGTAAGCAATTTTTTTTAAGAGAATATTTACTTTATAGCAGTAACGCTTGTATTTTTTATTGTTATAACAATATTTTTGACATTTGGAAAAGAAAGCAAATATGAAATGAAAAGAAAATGAGTGCATGAGTAGGGATTTGAACTGAGTCTCTAAAATATGTACGTTTGCCGCTATAAACAACCTGAGCTACTCAAGTATTCCAACCCAAAAACACATGATATGAAAAGAAAAATGAATGCTTGAGTCGGGATTTGAACTCGAGTCTCTAAAGCCTGTACCT